>JBANSL010000004.1:89839147-90439147 GCA_037127255.1 Persicaria tinctoria | reverse complement strand
GGAGCATTTATGAGGGCAAAATGCAATGATTGCATTGATGGGTGTTCCCCAAGGACATATATAAGCTTGAGAGGAGGATCTGAAACATCATAAGTCATAACATGCTTTGCAACAAGTGAGGCAGAGTAGGAGAGAAGCGGAAAGGGCGGGGAAAAAGTTACCCTTTCATATCAGGAAACGATACAGTCCTCATCCTACCAATAGAATATTTCCGTTCTACCAACAGTGTACAATTGCTCTTTCATATCTGAAAAAGTGCAGGAAGTTTGTCCGGTGGCAGTAGCAGCAATGGGTAAGTGATCTTGTACCTATCATTTGTAGTTGTTTCTTTTTCTTATAATAGAACTACCCCCAGGTGACGGTTTCACGAGACTAGTTGCAAAGAGTTCGTAATTTATACTCTCTCTCTTTTATCAATTGCAGAACTTGCAAATTAAGATTACAAATTCAAGTGCTATTTTTGCTCCCTGCGAAATTACCACTTCTTGATGCCTAGACGATCGTAAGGACCCATTGAAAATAGTCTATTAGCTCAATTGGTAGAGTGTTGTGTTTGCACACAAAGATGTGAGTTCGACTCTCACATAGGCTAATACGGAGTATGTGTTCATGAATCTCTCTGAATTTATACAATTATGGACCTGATAGAAAATATATATATTAATGGTAGGACAAATTTATGAACATGTTATAACAAATTCATAAATCTCTCTGAACTTATACGATTATGAACATGACAGGAAATATATACACTGGTGGTAGGACAAATCGGTGAACATGGTAAGACAAATTCATAAATCTCTCCAAACTTGTATAATTATGAATATGGTAAGAAATATATACATCAGTGGTAGGATAAATTTGTGAATCTGGTAGGGAAAATTTCCCATTGCTTGAGATTCATCATCACACATGATATATCCATGTATAGCTTTTGCATCTGTGGTTCATATAACTTCAGTTTCTGCCTGTGGAGCATGCCTTCTCTTTTTGCTTTTATGAGATTCATCATCATTCATTTTTTTCGTAAAGTCAATTATGCATTTACATTTTTCCAATAGTATAAATATATCGTACCATCAGTGTGCATCTATCCTACCATTAGTGTCAAGTTATACAGGAATTACTGGGTTTCCATTATGATCCTACCAATATCATTATTGTCTCCTACCATTAGTTTCCATCTATCTTACTATTAGTTTTCAATTTTCCTAGTACTTTTTGACTTAATTCTACACTTAGGAATTTCGGTGATTACATTATTATCATACCAATATCGTATATTTCCTACAAATTTCACAAATATGTCCTACTATGCTCATAATCGTATAAGTCCAGAGAGATATGAACACATACTCCGCATTAGCATATGTGAGAAATAATCTAGTGAAGTAAAAACACTCGTTTGATGGTCAGAACTCAGAACAAATCAAAGGTGAGTTGTAGGCTTCTTGGTAAGATATATTTATACGATTGGAAATATGTAAATGCATAATTGACTTTACCAAAACACAAGATATCGGAGACTTATGAACACACACTCCGTATTAGCCTATGTGACAGTCGACCTCACATCTCTGTGTACAAACACAATGCTCTACCAATTGAGCTAATAGGCAATTTATCATCGTATAGATTAAGAATCATATCCTCCCAAATGATCAAGCCTATCCTACCAAATGAACAAACTTATCCACCCCAAAATTAATAACCCTATTCTACCAACAGAACAAAGATATCATGCCAACTGACCATAACTATTTGGTAGGAAGACCTGAAACAACATTATCATCTATGACTAGAAGCTTCTACCTAAATTTGAAATACAATGAAATTTCTATTCGAAAATTTTGAATTTGTATTTGTGAACTGTAATTGAAAATGCCACATAAAAAATATTAACTCTCACGTTTGGGAGCCTTCCTCCCTCCCGGATTCTCTATTCGAAAGGGTTGATTAGCAGCTTAGTACAAAGATAATTAGCAGCTTAGTACAGAGATTACTCAATTTTCGGGGAAACTTTGATAAACCATTCTAAATGCTATATTAAATAGATCATCAACATGTCATATGCATCGTACATATGGAATATGAATACCCGATAGTAGGTTACAAGAGAACTATACTCACCATGAAAAATCATATCAAGACCAAAGACTAACATAAGAATTCAAAATGTCGCGGCTAAGATCAATAACCCGAGTAAAAACCTATGCATACTGATCTGGCCAAGCCTTCTTCCACGCCATACAGCACGAACACCGTCCTCAGTGTGGTTGAGGATTTTAGGAGACAGAACATTTGCATCTCCTCTTTGATAAACACTAGCCATATTGCCTACATTTAAAAGAATTCATTCCAATTGAGCTCGTCATACTTGGGCACCGACCAACTCATCCCTGTCAACAATTTTTTACAAAACAATCCAGATATCCAAGTGCAAATCAGCAATTAAAAAAAAACAAAAAATCAAATCCCTTCCTGAAGCAAATTTTGATAGTGATAATGTTATGGTTTCAAATTCAAATGGGATAAACTTACTGATTCGGAATGCGTTCTAATCCAATGAAAGATTCAAGATAGGGAAGCAACAAGAGGGCAAAGAGATTCTAGCTTGATCTACAATCGAACTCGCAAGCAAATTCAAACACAACAGTACAGTAAATCAAATCGATCATAAGAACAAGAAAAACAAAACAAGTGGCAATTACCTCGTCTATGATATGAACATGAAAAGGGCGGATTTGGGAGCGGGAAACTCCGGAGATCGGAGGCGTCGGTTTGGGATAGTGATGCGTTGGTTTGGGAGAGATCCCAATTCCAAAGATTAGGGCTTTGAACGAAGCCGAGACGGCGAGGGGCCGGGATGCTCCGAGGGCGGCAGTGGCGACGGAAGGAGGGCGCTAGAAGGAGGAGAGAGAGAGAGAGAGGGAAGGGAATTGGCCGGAGAAGAGAGAACGGAAGGGAACGTGGTTTCGGGAGGTGATGGCCATCTCTGAGCTCCATTTTCTTCTTCTTCAACGCCCAATTTGAGGCGATTTCTGTCTTCAACTTGTTGATAGCGAAGGATCTTTGAAAACTCTTCATCGTTGGGGGAGTCTGCGGATCGGAGTCCATCTTCTTCCTGCTGGATCTTGGCTCACCTTCCACAGCCGGTCATGAATAGTTATAAATCACCGACTCTTTTTTTGCTTAGGGTAGACGGGTTTAGATTAGGCCTTTTGGGCCTGTTAGGTATTTTTTGCAAATTGGCCCAAATTTTGGTCTATTTTGTACCATTTCCTCTCTTTCCATCTAAATGAAGGTAAAATTTAATTAGTCAAGTAAGAAAGGATCGATTAATATTTAAAAAAATGTATAATCACATCATTACAATAAATGGAAAAATTATTTTCAAAAAGAAATGAAAAATATTTTTTCCAGTCACATTTAAATGAATATTGACGCATGAGAGAAGGGCTCCTCCCTCTCTCTAGAATTTGACTAATCCCCAACCTCTATCCTCCTCTGTCCATCTCCTAATTGACAAAATCGAGCCTTTGGCTCCCGTAAACCGAAGCTTAGTTACTTCTGCCTTACAATTGGGCGATTGTCTTTTTTGTGGGGTGTCTCATATCTCTTTTGCCCTTCCAATTTCTGGATTTCCATAAATTTAGTAACCCTCACTTGCCTTCCCATTTTCTCCGGTTCATGGTGTGGCCGGCCTCTTGGTCCTCATGACTTTGAAGATGGTGGTTTGTGTTGGCGTAATTGATGGCGTTTTGTGCCTCACCCCGTCATCCCCTTTGACAAATCCTCCTAGGTGGGTGGGTGTCTTCCGTTCCCCTCTAGATCTGGTTCAATCGAGGTGGGCCGGTGGTTGCCCCGGCTTTCCCTCCGCCTTGCCTGGTTCCTCCCCGTCGCCTCTGATTTCCGCTCCTCTTTTCGCCGTCTCTTACCCGATTATGTGTTCAGTCGCAGTCCCTGCCCCGTCGCTGTCGGGGCTCCTCCTTGGGGTTCGGTCCTTGCACACCTAGCTTGCTTCAACCGGTGTTCATTGTTCGCCTGACAACCCTTGACGTGCAAGGGTAACTTTCATCCTTGCACGCCAAGTTCTCCGACACATAAAAAAAAACGCTTTTATGCATTTTTAATATATGAAAGCGTTGAGTAACCCACACGTAAGGGTCTTGACAATCTCCCGTAAGGGTTTTTGGTGTGTTATTTACAGGGTGGCTCTCGGCGACCTTTTCAGGTGTTCGTGGCGGTCGTAGTCTGAGTTGGGACTCTGGTGTCCGGTGTCGGGTCTAGCTGGGGTCGTGGCGGTGTGCATCGAGGCGACTCCGTTTTCCTGAATTTTCCTTGGAGGTTCGTCTTCACCGCCCACAGGAGGGACTCCTGATGTACCGCTGGCCAGCGTTGTCATCGCTTGGTGGCGCTTGGCTCCAGGGTTTGTCCGTGTTGTTCTCTACTCTGTTTGGTTAGGTTCGTCTATTCGTCTAGGGTTGTTTAGTTGTCGCTTTGTATTGCACCGTTTATTTTAGATTATATGCTCGACGGTTCGCCGTCTGCCGACTTTGTCGGCCTCTCGATGAGCCAGGCATGTCTGGCCATCGAATTTTTACCTAATTAAAAAAAATGAATATTGACGCATGAAATGAATATTCACATATTTTAAATGAATATTGACTTTGTATGAAATAAATATTCAATATTATTAAGATTAATATAACCTATTTTTAATGAGTATAAATTGTGGGTGTGTTTGGATTTCAAATGCATTATGTTTATAATGCAAAATGATAAGACGGTGTTTGGTTAACAAATTTTTTAAGGTGTTTAAATTATGATGTTTTTGGATTTCACGATATATTAATTAAAATGCAATTATTTTTATCTCGATTTATGTAATTATTTGATTAAATTACGATTTTACCTTGGTTTTTTACGAGATTTTTATTTTTACAATCAAACGGACATATAAAACAAGATAAAATAATTGCATTATAATGAAAATGCAATGAAATCCAAACACACCCTTTATGGTTTTAGTCATCAATTAGTCGTCAAAATTATAATAGTCGTTACACTGAATAAATTAAATGAAAGGCAACAATCTTTCCACGATTTATTGTAATTAAGATGAATTATTTAAAGAAATAAACCATGAAAATGAATTTCCTTATTAGTTTATTCAAGTCAATAAATGTTCATTATGATTGTCTAGTTTTCCATCACATTCAACGTCTATTATTGTGTTACACACATCCTAAAACTTATTTCACTGGAGCTTTTACTTTTAGTCCACGGTGTCATCTATGAGCAAATCTATGAGCAAATCTAAAGCGTTAGATTAAAAAATCAAACGATTGAAATTAAAAATAATTTATGAACAATAACATTATTCGTAAACACTATGTCGATACCTATAAATAATTTTACTACTTAAAAATTACACCGTAAAAACTGGTTACACGGGGAAGACACAAACACAATATATCTATATATTATCCCTATGTCAATTTCTCCCTGATAGCGCTGATTCAGTGTCAATTTTGCAAGAAGCAGGAAACCAGAATCCCACCGATTCATCGTCCATGTCTAAGCTCAGGTTCTTATGAAATCTTTCAAATTTTACATCTTTCTACACATCAGTTGATTGGATCTCCATTTCTTTAAGATTTTGGTTATAAAGTTTGATTCTTGAGATTTTGGTCAAAAAAATTTCAGGTTAGAAGGGAAGGTCGCCATAATCACCGGCGGAGCAAGTGGGATCGGCGAGGCAACCGCCAGGCTCTTCGCCGAGCACGGCGCCGCCGTCGTGATCGCCGACATACAAGACGAGCTCGGCGAGCGCGTGACCTCCACCATCCCGAACGCCGTCTACTTCCACTGCGATGTCCGCGACGAGTCCCAGGTCTCCGCCGCCGTGGCCTTCGCCGTCGAGAGGCACGGCGCGCTGCACATCCTCTTCAGCAACGCCGGCGTCATCGGCACGCTCGCCAGAGTCCTCGATCTCGACCTCGCCGCCTTCGACGACGTCATCGCGATCAACCTCCGCGGCGTGGCGGCCACGATCAAGCACGCCGGCCGCGCGATGGTGGACCGGAAAATCCGCGGATCGATCATCTGCACCGCTAGCACCGCGGCCTGTGTCGGCGGCACCGGATCGTTAACCTACACCACCGCGAAGCACGCTGTGGTAGGGCTGATGAAGGCGGCGTGCGCGGAGCTCGGGGGACATGGAATTAGGGTTAATTGCGTGTCGCCGTTCGGGGTGGCGACTCCGGCGGTGTGCAGTGCTTACAGAATGGAGGCAGAGGAGATGGAGATTAAAACAGAGGAGGTCGGGAATCTCAAGGGGGTGAGGTTGAAGGCGAAGAACATAGCGGAAGCTGTTCTGTTTCTGGCTTCCGATGAGTCTGAGTACATCAGCGGGCATAACCTGGTGGTCGACGGCGGATTCACGGTGGTTGCTCACGCCGGTAGAAGAAAAGATTGAAGCTTTGGGATCTGTTCTCTCTCTCGGAAACGGTGTGGATTCAGAGAACCAAAAATCATTTGGAAACATGGCATGTGATTTTCTCTTTGTATTTTGCAATATGTTTTCCCGGTAATAACAAATAAGAGGAATGAAGTTTCAGTTGAATTTGTGAAGATTATCTGTCACATTTGTCAAACTTGGCAGCTGCATTTGTATAGAATATCGGCAAAGATTGAAGCTTTGGGATAGTGTGAGTTTTTTTTTTTACATTGGGCAAGAAGCATTTCGTCAAAACGATAAAAGATGGTTTGAATGACTTTACGCAAAGGGTCAACAGTAAAACAAAAAAAAAATATCTAAAGATTAGAATTACAAAAATTTAAAATTAAAAATGACTAGAATTTTAAAATCCATACTTCTTCTTAACACTAATTTGAGCCTGGCTTGAAAAGGCTCGGAAAGCGGTGATAGTTGAGGCGATGATTCCGGATCTGGATCCTGGTACGGCAGCGAGCAAACTCGCTCATCAATATTGTTGCATGTGATGACTCGTACTTGAAAACTTTATTACATGTGATGGCTCGTACTCGAAAACTTGAGATCTAAAATTGCACAATCAAACTTTGGGATAGTGTGAGTTGATTAAGAGAATCAAGACCATACCTTTATTAAAACGGTTTTTCTATCTTATACTCCGTACTTTAGAGGCATAGAATAGACTCGAAATTGAAAAAAAAAATTGTATAAAAAAGTACGCGACCTTAAGAATTTAATTTTAAAAAAATGCTAAAATAATTAAAATTTTAATTTAATTTTTTTTTCTTCTAAATATAAGATCTTATCCTAGGATAGAAAAATCTTTATTAAAATTATGTGGAGAATATGATTGTGGGAGTGTCCCACATCGGTTAGAAATTGTATCCAAGCCTTGCATATAAGCCGGTGGACTACCCCATCTAACACCACTTGGTTTTAGAATGGAACCCCACTCGGCTTGTGTGCTCGGCTTGATTAGCGCATTTTTTCACTTGCCGTGCGTTGCCCCCCCACACGTCATGGCATGCGAATATGTGATTAATTGATTTTCTAGACTGTTATGAATATTTCCGGTGATAAGAGCAGAGCAACTAAGCTTCACACTTGACAGGTGCATTTGTAAAGATTATCTGCCTAATTGGTCCAACTATTTTTATCTCTTTCTAATTTTGGTATTACACAATCCATCTAGCAATCGAGTCACGGATTCGGATTTCGAGTAGATCAGAATTCATATCAATCGGGTCACAGGTCAAACAAACCCAAGAGAATGCAACAAGTCAAAATACTCAACATTTTATGAATTAAAATATTATCAAAATTAAATTATAATATGTCAAATTAAACTAAATAAAAATATTATAATTAAATTTTTTTTTTTAGCAAAATAAATGCTGGTATAATAGTAACATTATATAAATATTTTAAACATAAAAATATCATATTTATACAAATAAGTACTCTAAACATACTACATAATTATAAAATATATACATTATCGAACTTATAAGTGATATTAACGAATATAATTGCATCATAAATCTATATGAAACATTGAAACCTATGTGAGATCTATGGGACGTCTACATAGAGTTGATTTAAGGGTTGGTTTTAATCCAATAAATCATCGGATCTCGACTCTAAAATTTTCAAATTATTTAGATTCAGCTTAGTTCGTGTTTCGGACCTAAAACATTGGTTCAAACCCAAAAAATTACTAGATGTTTGAATTGGATTTTGGATCAAAGTTATGTTTTTTATAGGTCTATAATCTATTCTATCTCATAGTACTATATTGATTCAAATTTGATAACTCCTAAAATTCATTCCCACTGAGGTGGTGGCAGCTGATGATGCCGTGGCATGATGGCATCTGTTTGGATCTCCAAACCATCCCGGCTCGATCAACAAGTGTCCCTGAGACACCCGCCGCACGGCAACACACATAATCTCTTTGATTGTCTGCCTCAAACAGATCACTTAATTTAAACTAAGGTAAATTGGTAAAAAAATTTACCATTCGAGCTATTTGTGCTTAAATTGAGTCAGCAAATGAATCCGAATTGAACTTTTGGTAGGTCGAGTCAGATCCGAGCTCGAACCGCTTAACTTAAAAAGTTTTGGCTTTATTCATCGGGTGACACTATCAAATTTGTGCTTTGTAACACCTTTGGATGCAGATGAAATATGCAATGCTTAATCGACCCATGAAGCCGACCCTTTATAATTTAATTTTTTCATTAAGGGCGGTGAGGTGATGGGTCCAACCTCCAAGCTTAATTCCTTTTCTTGTTCTAAGTTTGAATCTCCCACCAAACCAGCCAGTCAAAAGCTACCAGTCTTAGCTGGTGAATTGTTCTTCCATTTTGAAATCTAGCTGGATAGAAATTCTCAGAGAGATGATGATCTTCACCTTCATCTAATCTCTCTCAAATCCCCAACCCAAACCCCACATTGCAAAAAGCTTTCATCTTTCAGGCTGATTGGTAGAGGGTTAATCAAGGGAGATTAAGCAATGGGGGATCCAGATGCTGTCCCTATGATGGGTCTGGTGGTCTGCTGGTATGATTTAGTGTGTTTCGGGATCGTTGGAATCGCGGTTTTCGGGTCTTTGTATGTGCTGTGGAAGAGGGAAGGGTCCGGGAGGGCGGAGGAGAAGAGTGCCTATGAGAGCTTGTTGGTGGCTAGGCCGGATGAGGAAGGGTATGTTGACACATTGCCTAGAGGGCATGTCGGTTCGGACCAGCTCTGGACCAGTTGCTGGAGGGGATTGCACCCTGGATGGCTCCTGGGGATCAGGGTGGTCTCCTTCTGTGTTCTTGGAGGGTTCTTGACTTGTGATGTCAAGGAGTGGGGTGGAACCATCTTTGTTTACTACACTGAGTAAGTCAATTTCTTCATCTGATTAGTTGATTGTTGCTTCATGGTTGATCCAATGCCACCATTGGCTTAAAGGTCAAAGCTTTAAGATGATCAGGAGATTCAGATTGATAAATTGTTTGTTGTTTCTGATTGATGATCTTTGTGACTTGTTTGATATGCAGGTGGACTTTTACATTAGTTATGATGTACTTCGCGGTATGTTAAGATTCAATGACAAGATTGAACATTTCCTGCATCTTTTAGTAGAGATTGTTGTTAGCTTACATTAGATGAGTTTACATTATGCAGATAGGTAGCGTTGCATCTGCTCGCGGATGTTATCTTTACTACGTTTACAGGCCTAACGTAGAAGATACCGAGAGTAACTATACGGCAGGCCAATACACAGGGGGCATCAAGCTGCAGAGCCAACGATACCGAGAACAGAGGCTCCAAAGGGCGGGATTTTGGGGATACCTTATGCAAACTGCTTTTCAAGTTAGTGTTTCATCTTTAGCTTAGAACTAATGGTTTGAGAGTGTCTAAACAGCTATGTGTTTGACCATAAAATTGACAGACTTGTGGAGGGGCTGTGATTCTAACAGATATCGTCTTCTGGTGCATCATCGTGCCATTCCTTTCAAATGCGCATTTTGGCCTGAACACGGTGAGAGTTCACTTGTTGGAGCATCAGAGAACTCGGTACCTTTGAATCAAAATTTGCGCTTGATTTCTGATCTTACATTGTCGATTTCCAGCTTATGGGATGCATGCATACTCTCAATCTCGCCTTCCTCCTGCTAGACACCTCCATCAACAACATGGTAAGTAACTAATGTCTGATTATCTGCTTCCCAATTTGTCCTACATAATCTCATGTTGCTTCTTCTCTAGGCATTTCCATGGTTCCGACTTTCATACTTCGTGCTGTGGAGCTCATCATACATAATCTTCCAATGGGTCATCCACGCCTGTGGATTTCCATGGTCAGTTCTATCATTTCAGTGACTGACAAAGTACTTCACTTCTAAAATTCGCGACTCACCATTGTTATCGCATGATTTCCCTAGGTGGCCGTATCCTTTCCTGGAGGTTGCAACACCATCGTCGCCTTTGTGGTAATGTGCCTGAATACCTCTATACACTATGAACCCTAATTCTTAACCTAACCAACACTATTAATTAGGATTTACCCTGTGTTTTGACATAAAATGCAGGTACTTGGTACTGGCATTGGCTCACCTACCCTGCTATGGGATATATGCAATGGTTGTGAAAGCAAAGAACTCATTTTTCTCTAAATGGTTTCCCAACACATATGTGAGAACAGCTTAAAATCCAAATGCATGATTTGTATCTTGTGGTGGTGTTTTCCCTTGAAAATACATTCATTGTTTGGGGAATTTTTTGGTCCCAAGTGCTATCTTTCACAATTGATCATCTTCTCCTTTTAGTGTTTTTTCACTGTACAAAAAAGGAGGCAAATTTGTGTCCAGTTTTTTTTTCAACTTCCCCATAGATACTTGCTATTTGTTGACATTGAGAACAGCCACCAATGGCTGAATCACAATAAAATTTGCACTTCCTTTGTGTTTTTTTTTTTGTTATTTAGGAGGTTACTCCATGGTTGCCTTTACAATATCACTACCATTGCTACACATGAACACATGGAAGCTTTGGGAGTACACAAGGTGCATTTGCCTAACAAACTCATCTGATCTATAATCTCAAATCTCACTCATGAATTCATAGGCTTCAATTTTCATCAAAATGCAACAGATATGCTCCAATTTGATTCCTCAATGATTAAAAAAGGGTTATTTAATCGAAGCATCAGGAATTGAAATATTTGAATTGCAGATACTTATCCTTCTCGCTTGCTAATTCAGTAATAATATCTGTATCACTCAGATACAGTTTTTGTTTGAAATTGAAATGTTTGATCAGCTGAAAATCTCTACACTAACTATATACACCTGCAATTTTGGAAGAATCTGATTGAATGAAACTAAATGACAAACTCATCGGCAAAACAGACACAATTTGATTAAGCAATATAGTGCCATAGAAAAATAGGAAATTTGATATCGATAATAGGAGCGGTTCCACACAATACTTGCAAGTATCATTGTATCTCGCGAACTAAAGCACGAATTCAAACAACGGAACTAAAACATCTATCAAAATAGCACAGAGCGGGATCAAAGCTTAATCGCCACCGGGCTTCTGGTAAAGATAAGTGAGACCGCACTTACCGCAGTAGTGGCGATCGTGGTGGTTCGCCATGAAAGTGCCAGCTCCGCACTCGGCGTTAGGGCACTCCTTCCTCAGCCTCTGGACCTTTCCAGTGTCGTCGACCTTGTAGAACTGGAGAACGGCAAGCTTGACCTTCTTGTGCTTGTGCTTGATCTTCTTCGGCTTGGTGTAGGTCTTCTTCTTCCTCTTCTTGGCGCCACCGCGGAGGCGGAGCACCAGGTGGAGCGTCGACTCCTTCTGGATGTTGTAGTCGGCGAGAGTTCGGCCGTCCTCGAGCTGCTTCCCGGCGAAGATGAGCCTCTGCTGGTCCGGCGGGATCCCCTCCTTGTCCTGGATCTTGGCCTTGACATTGTCAATCGTATCGGAAGACTCAACCTCTAGGGTTATCGTCTTCCCCGTTAGGGTTTTCACGAAGATCTGCATCTTCGAAATCGATCGGCGCCTCCAATGTCTCTACTCGCTTGCTCTCTCTCAATTCCGGATTAGGGTTAAGAAAAATGAGACGATGAAGGTGAACTAAGCATTTATATATGGATGCCTTTAAAATAGGCGAAAGCCCATTAACTTTTAAATGTGGGCCTATTGGGTAAGAGCAATTGTTGGGCCTAGAGACCTTTTACACGGTCATTCGATAATCGAGCAAAAAAATTAGGTATGAACTAGTGTAATACCCGTTCCTTGAAGGCACGAGAGTTTGATCTATTTTCATTTGAACATCATTTTATATATCTATATCTATAATAGTACTATATTAATATATACTTGTTTATAACAAAAATATGTACGTATAAAGTTTTTTTTTTGTAATTTATAAATTAGTTGGAAAGAGATACAATACAAAATTTTAAAATGATTTAATAAGGTAAAGTAGTAATAATATTCAAACACACCACCTAATATAATTGAAATAAATAATCCGTATATAATTATTGTCATAAGCACATGATTGTGCGAATACTTTTGAAGTTATGTAGATATACATAACTTATTCATTATTTTCATTAGAAAGATGGCTAGAAAGATAGAGAAATTAATAGTGAAAATAAAGGTAAGATGGTAAAAATAAAAAGAACCTAAAAGGTAGAAAAGTGATCTAAGAAACCTCATCTAAGATGTAAAATAATCATTAATAATGCTTGTAAGTCTTAAAATATTATTTATTTTTCGATAGTCATTTAAGATGTCTAAAATAAGTAAATTGTAAGAAAAAAACTTTTCAAAAATAAGTAAAATAAGTAAATTGTAAGAAAAAAACATCCCTTATTAATATCGATTAATAAGAAAAGAAACTTTTGATTAGTATAAAAATAGGAAACAAATATGTTCAAAATATGAAACGTGTATTTTAAAATTTCAGCAATAATATTGACCAATAAGAAAATACCATTTGAATCAAAAAATTAAGTTTAATTGTGGGCGTGACATGTCAGCAAAATGCTAGCAGAATTAGTATTATTATTATTAATTAATAGATTTTTATTTTGACATTTGAATTAATTGTCTAGATATTTTTAATACGATTGTGATGAATATAATATAGGAAACAAATATTTAAACTTCTCTTAACAACATCGATTAATAAGAAATGAAACTTTTGATTAAAAAATTCAACTTTAATTTACAGAGCGACACGTCAGCAAAATGCTAGCAGAATTAGTAATATTAATAGATTTTATATTTTTATTAAATTAAATTAATATCCATGTGTTTCAAAATAAAAGTCGTTTGCCTTTTCTAAATGTATATTAAAGAGGTAAAAAAAACTAAAATATCCCTTTTTAATGAATTTGTTTTGATAAGTTTATACTTATGACTACCAAATATGAAATTATTAAAAAAAAATTGATTAAAAAATAATATTTTATAGTATTATTACCCCCTCACCCAACGTGCAGAAAAAGACAAACGACATTTATTTTGAAACGGATGTAGTACTATAACTTGCCAAGAAATCATCAAAACAATAAGATATATTTCCTTCGTTAATTAAAACTTGACATTTTACTATTCATGTAAGCTTTTTTTGATGTTTAAAATTGTATTAAATATCAAGTTTTTTAATAATTTCGTAGTTATTTCTATTAAGTACTATGAATTTATAAAAAATAAAATAAAAAAGTTAACATTTCATATAATTTTTATCATTCCAAAAAAAGTGTGTATAAATATTAAACGAAATATTTTAATTAACAGGAAGAGTATTAGTTATTTCGATTTTCCATGCTTTGCAAGTTCATAGTGTGAGTTCGATTCCCATAAATAGCAAAAAGGGGAAAAAATCCTTTTTTTTTTAGTTCAAAGAGAAAAAAAATTATTTGCTTGACATGAGCAGAGCAGCTGTACAAATCTCACTATTTACATGGAGACAAATGACAATGGGGGGCTTTAATGTATGTTACCTCATTTGAAAAAAAAAACCTTTATACACAACTTCAAATAGTTATTTCAATGCAAGATGCCAAACACATTTGCTCAACTGTTAGTTACTTCAGACTACTTTCGTTTTTTGTGCAAGCATTTGCTTCTCCTAGGTGATGATATACTCCGTTCATATTGAGATGCGACACCATCAAACATTGATGCATTATATCAGGCGATAGGCACCCCGCGAGCCCATTCAAAATAGAACATAAATCAAACCTCTCATTCTCGTGTTTTTTCCCTTATACGGAGTATTGTCCAAATAACCAAATTCGGGAATGGTTCAACCGAAAAGAGCTTGCAAAGTTGCAGGTTGAACTCAAAGATCCCTAGTTGGAATCCCCAATCACCGTTCTCTATTTACCAAAATCAAGAAATATTGCCCAAATCTTCCATCATCCATTTTTCTCCACTGATGGTGCAAAATGAATCTTTATTTCTTAACTTGAGGATCATGATCATTTGTTGACTGTCTACTCTCACAATGTCACTTCCTCCTTCAATCAAGCCAACAGCAATCAATCCCTCACCATGGAGCCGTCCATCCAACACAATCGTCTTCTCTACCGTTGGTCGTACTCAATACAGGTTTACAGGCTCGACTTCGACTTCTTCTCCATCGACCTCCACAGCCTCCCACCCTTCCCAAGCACCGCCTCACCGACAGGTTAACTTCAGCGATTCCTCCAATTCGGACATTGTTTTCATCTCCAAACAAACCAGTTCAGCCAAATATATTCCAAACCATCCGAGCCCGGTTCACCCAAACTCCCTCCTAGTATCGTATTCATAGTGGCGAATTTGCCTAACAAACTCATCTCGTCTATAATCTCAAACCAAGGTCACTAATGAATTCATCAAGGCACTTTTCAAATTTTCATCTAAATGCAACAGATTTGCCCAAATATGACTTGGAAAATTAACTATCATGAATTCAAAACATCAGGAATTGAAAAATGTAGTAGAGGCTTCTAGTTCTAGCTAGTCCCTGAATAACTTAGTTAATCATTTAAGCCTCAAATAATCCTGTAGAGCCAAGCAGTGAAATTCAGTATTCTCAAATTCTGGACTACTAGATGAGATTAAGTAAGCCTCCAATCATTTTCAATTGCAGATACTGATCCTTCACGCTTGCTAATTCAGTAACAATCCATCCCACTCAGATACAGTTTTGGTCTGAAATTGAAACGTTTGATCAGCTGAAAATCTCTACACAAACGCTTAAGCAATAAAGTGCTAAGAAAAATAGCAAATTTGATATCGATAATAGGAGCTGTTCCACACAATAGCACAAAGCGCGATCAAACCTCGCCAGCTAAATCACGAATTAAAACAACGAAACTAAACATCGATCAAAATAGCACAGAGCGCGATCAAAGCTTAATCGCCACCGGGCTTCTGGTAAAGATAAGTGAGACCGCACTTACCGCAGTAGTGGCGATCGTGGTGGTTCGCCATGAAAGTACCAGCTCCGCACTCGGCGTTAGGGCATTCCTTTCTGAGCCTCTGGACCTTACCAGTGTCGTCCACCTTGTAGAACTGGAGAACGGCAAGCTTGACCTTCTTGTGCTTGTGCTTGATTTTTTTCGGCTTGGTGTAGGTCTTCTTCTTCCTCTTCTTGGCGCCACCGCGGAGGCGGAGCACCAGGTGGAGCGTCGACTCCTTCTGGATGTTGTAGTCGGCGAGAGTTCGGCCGTCCTCTAGCTGCTTCCCGGCGAAGATGAGCCTCTGCTGGTCCGGCGGGATTCCCTCCTTGTCCTGGATCTTGGCCTTGACATTGTCAATCGTATCGGAAGACTCAACCTCTAGGGTTATCGTCTTCCCCGTGAGGGTTTTCACGAAGATCTGCATCTTCGAAATCGATCGGCGCCTCCAATGTCTCTACTTGCTCGCTCTCTCTCAATTCGGGATTAGGGTTTCGAAAATGAGACGGTGAACATGGATTTATATGATGGCTTCGATCACCCTTCAGTCAATTACCGAACTGAAGACGCGAGTTTAAATGGACGCCCTCTTAATGGGCCATAGTCCATTTCCGCTTAAATTGGGCCTATTGGACTATAACGAATGTAGGGCATGTTATATGAGTCGAGTAGTTGGAGCTCGGCTCAATTCGATAAAAGTTCGACTCGAACTAGTTCATTTTCTACCAAAGGCAAGTATGAAATTATATTAAAGCTCGGTTCAAAGTTTGTCTCGCTCGATATAAACTTGAATTTCGTGAAATTTTCTTTAAGTTACTATGTTTTGAACAAATAAGATTGTTTAATGCTCGAAAAAAGACCGGCTCGAGAACTAATCGAGTATGAGCACATTTTTAATTTCGAATTTAAATTTAGAGATGACTCGAACTCAACTGATTTCTAAACGAGTTGAATATGAATAAATAATACTCTGGTTGTTTGGTTGAAATAACAGCCAATTTCTTGATCAACTGATGATGTTTCTCCTTCATCGTTACTTATTCATAAGCCAATAAACAAGTTTTTTTTTTTTTTTTTTTGAACGTGGGGGGTTCCGAGGTTATCGACTAATCCCCCACGGGTCCGGGCCCTAGCCTGCAAAGGACGCGAACCGATTTAGCCAGGCGGCAAGCCAATGAAGGCTTGAGCACCCACTAATACACAAATTGTGTAAGAAGTGGGATTTGAACCTTTGACCTCTTGAAAGGGCCACCTCTCCCTAACCACTAGGGCAAGGGGTCATTAGTAAGCCAATAAACAAGTTGTTGCTTCTTAGAGTGACTATTTTATAAATTTTATTTGGTATGGACAGCTAATTGATTTACCCCTTTTTTTTCGAGCTAAGTCAAAGACTCGTAAGTTGAGGATTTGATAAATCATTAAGTTTTAGAGAATATTACGGATTTAGAAATATTTCTTTAAACCTATTGTTTTTAGAGGGAATTTGTTGAAAAAGCCCTTTAAGCATATTTGGTTAGCTAGATAGGCCCATTAATTGTTTTTTTAGCATGTTTAGCTCATTAATTGTTTTTTTAGCTTGCTTAGCCCTCTTGACCGGTCAACGGTCAACGTTGACCGTTGACCGGTCAACCCATTTTGATGCCAACTTTTTTTTTTTGATGCCAACTTTTTTTTTTAGTGATGCCATATTTTACCGTTTTGATGCCAACTTTTTGTGGTGACAATTTTATATAATTGATGGCATAAGAGCTTAAAACGTGGAATCAAAATATTGTTACCTTAATGTCACTTTTCTAATGAAATGATTGGATGACTTTTTTTTTAATGCCACTTTTTTAAAACATTGATGACATTTTTTGTGATGTCATATTTTACCGTTTTGATGCCAAAATTTTATTACATTTTATTTTCACTCTGATGCCACTTTTCTAATTAAATTATTGGATGACACTTTTTTTAAACTTTGATGACATTTTTTGTTTACTCTAATGTCACGTTGACCATTGATGCCATTTTGAAAAATTTGTATCACATTAAAGAAAAAAATGTCATCAAAAAATACTACTTTGAAAAAATATCATCAAAAATATGGCATCACGGTAAAAAAAAATATTATCAAAAAAGTGGCATCAAAGTGAAAATAAAATATAGTAAAATTTTGGCATCAAAACGGTAAAATATGGCATCACTAAAAAAAAGTTGGCATCAAAAAAAAAAAAAAGTTGGCATCAAAATGGGTTGGTCAACGGTCAACCGTTGACCGGTCAATGGTCAAACGGTTGACCATTGACCAACCCAACCAATTGGGAAGGGGCTAGGGCAAAACTAATTAAATTAATTAATGGGCTAGGTGACTAATTGAATATTCAAAAAAGGTCCTTTACCAAAATCACCCTGTTTTTATGTTGTTTCTCCATTTTATTAAATGATGTTAGAAATCTGATAATCCAATATAGTGCCAAAAACAGAAACTAAAAATCTCCAAAATTGAGAATTTATTAGAGATGTCTCCCGAGTTAAAAATGCAATACCCAACTTTAAATAGTTACTAGGAAGACAGACCCGTGCTACGCCCGGGACATATTTTTTCCATCAAATTTGTGTACTTGGTGAATAACAAAAGATTATTTAATGCAAAAACAAATTTGTAATGATGAATTAATTTATAAGTTTTAAAACTAACAACAAATCAAACAATGAGAATATAGATAGAAAAGATAAAATCTCTTTAAAAATGGTAGAGTTCCTCCGAAAAATAAAATCAACCCTCATCTTCGGCATCCAGTCGATGCAAGGTCAGGTTTTCGAGAGACTCTTGATCGAGTCTGATGATGTTTTCCCCTTGACTTTTTTTCAAACGATTTGGTAGTGTCGTTTACTCATATTCGTAGAAGCGCTAATATTATAGCACATATGGCAGCTAGACTCTTGTCAAACGATGTTTCTTCCCGTGTATGGTTTAATCATTTCCCGCCTAGTCTCATCGACTTGGTGGGTATTGATCTATTATAATACATCATCTGGTTTAGCTTCAAAAAAATAATAAAACAATTTTATAGTGATTAAATATTCAAAATATCGTTAAACCTTTTATTTTTGAGTCACCAATCTTATAATATAATTAATACCCTGTATTAACTGTTTTGAAAGAATAATAATAGTTATCAAAATGAAACATTTTTATATTTTCAGCAAGTTTCATGTTAATTTAACAACTTCCATAAATTTAAAGAGTTAATCAAGTTGTAATCTCATTATTTGTTAGGTAATTAATTTGATATTTAAATATTTTTTTTGCCAATAGTATAAACTCTTCCTTAATTATATAAGTGAGATTGAACATACCGGTGCTAATGTGCTACTACTTAGGAAGACGTACATGATATTAAAAGTATAGTATACAAAATTTGAAAATTTGTTAGTAATTTTATATCATTTTTCAAAAAATTACCTATTGATTTTATGAATAAGAAATTATTATCAGGAATATGAAAGTACAAATATTCACAAAATGTTAAGTTGTTTACCCTTTTTGGATAAGACACTACTAGAAAAGCGTGTATATCTCGGCGTTATTCGATCGACGCTTAACAATTTCGTCAACTTGGTTTTTCGGCGCGCGGAAAAATATGACATTTTATTTGACGCTTTTAAGCGTCTAAAATAATGGACGCTTAAATATGTCGATGGGCCTTAAAATGTGTCGAAGTTTTCAGCCCATCTAAACTCGAAATCAAGAAATATAAAAAAAAAACCTTCTGTAACTGCTTCTAGCTAATTTCAATTTTTGTTCCACCCATCTAAATCCAAATTAAAACCCTAAACTATTCTCCAGTTCGCTCGATATCTCCAAAAGCACATGCCCGCAGTACGTAGGTTTCAATTTGGGATATGGAAGCCACAAATCTTGAAGATTCAACTAAATTGTTGAAATATTGACTGCGATTTGAGTTTCTACAGAGATATCGGCCGGGTAAGTGGTTGAACTGATCTAAAGTATAATTGGGTTTCTACCTTCCTTCAACATTGAAAATTTAGTATACGGCTGCTCCAATTTAGAGTCTTTGATGGCTTTTGTTCCAATTTACAACCGAATTTGTGCTTTTCTACAGGGATCGAAGGTTACTGACTGGGCAACTACTGCTTAGATTTAGAATCGGGTCTCTTGAAAATAAAAAATTTGCTTGAGAATCTCAAGTTAGGTAAGTGGTTGAACCTTAACCAAAAGCTTTCATCAGGATAACTTTTGCTTAAATGTTTGTATTAAAAAAGTCAAAAAATTTATTTCATTTTGTAAGAACAAAGGAGAGAGGGGATGGGAGAGGAAGAAAAACAGGAGTGTTAGGAGCGAGAAATGGGTTTATGTGTGGTGAAGAAAAGGTGAGTAGAGGAGGAAAGAAAAGAGGTTGAGATTGGAAGGGTATGAGACATGGGGAATGTTTGGTTTTACTTTGATTTTGATGAGTTTTGAAATAAATTAGAAGGGGGGTTGCAGTTTGGCGTTTATTGTTGCTGTGTAGGAAATAGAACAGGGGAGGGACTGTTTGTCTTTGCTGGAAGAAAGGGAAAGAGACAATTAAGGGAGATGCAGGGAAAAGAAATGGGTTTAAGAAGGGGCATGCCTAGTGTGAAATTGGTGGTCTGTTTGGGAGGATTGAGCTGCTACAGTGGACATGGGGGATGGGAAGTCTTCTGAATTTGGTGGGGAAAAGGAGACCAAAAAAAAAAGTCCCAATTGCAATATTCAAAATACCCAAAAATAAAATTCCAAGTCTCGGAATAAGAAAGAGGATATAGAAACCCGTTGTACAATCCAATTTAAAATTATGTCGGAATTCTCTTCGAAAGAATTAGAATAAAATTTAATAGCCCGAAGATGAAAAAATTTAAAATTCTTGAAATCTTAGCAATCAATTATATCAAATTCAACTTGGGATCAAATCATAATTTACAAAAATATTTTTATTTTATATTTTAGGGTCTTTACACATTTAGAGGTTGAAGTGGTTGAATTTTGACCCAAATGTTTTGTCTTTGAATTCACAGTGATTGGAACTAAAACAAACCTGGGAATCACAAGTTTTTGATCCATCCCTAACCACCTACAGTGTCAATTTGTGCAATTTGGTATTCAAGAAGAGAGGTAATTATTGTTTTCATTAGAATTACTTTTTTAAAATTATGGAGGTTTTGCTCTATTTTTTCTTACTGTATTATTTTGCGCATTAATTTTTTTTTATTGATTGAGGCATTATTATGTTATACACTCGGTTTGTGATTATTTGTACTTTAATTTTCATTTTTTATTTGGAAAATAGTATCTTTTACAATAAAAGTTCATAGGTGGGTGTAAAAACTATTTAGTTCAGTGACCCTGTAATCCTTCAAATATCAGTAATAAGTTAACTAAATGGTCATTTATATATTATATATATTTTTATGTATTTTTAGGTAAGTAGTTAGAATTTACAATATTATAGTAAATCATTTTCATTGGTAGGTATGGATACAAGTTGGACCGAATTACCAAATAATCACCCAGATTATAGTAATGGAGTCATGAAGTTCATAAAGTTGGCTAGGGAAAATCTTGTTCAAGGGAGAACTCGATGCCCATGCAAAAAATGTAAAGTGGACAAGTGGGTCCTAGTAGATGAAGTAGAGCAACATCTATTATTTAAGGGGTTTTACAAACCTTACAAGAAGTGGATTCATCACGGGAAAGGGGATATGCTTCCACGTATGTTGGGACATGATTTGGGAAGTACGAGTCAAGGAACCCTTAAAAGTCAACAAGTGGTTGTAGGCCAGGATGATATGCAAGGGCTGTTAGCTGCAACATTTGGTCCCAACATCCCTCCTTCCACATATCATGTAAATAATTTGGATACACAACCAAATTATATTGAGGAGGAACCCTGCAATGTCCATACAGAACCTAATAGCTCTGACCATTTTTCTTTCGAAGAGCCTAGTGAATCACCATTTATCAGTGATGAAGAAAATGCCAAGTATCAAAAGTTGCTTAAAGATGCAAACGAGGAACTCTACGTAGGTTGTAGCTCATTTTCGAAACTGTCATTTCTTTTAAATTTGATGCATCTGAAATCTTCATTCCACTGGAGCGCGGAGTCTTTCAATATGTTGCTCAAACTTCTAGTTGATGCATTTCCGCAAATTATAGAGTTCCCAGTATCGTACTATGAATCAAAGAAGATGATAAATGACTTGGGACTTGGATATGAAAAAATTGATGCTTGTCCAAACAATTGTATCTTGTATTGGGGTGAATCATCAGAGTTAGATTGTTGTCCTATTTGTAATTCTTCGAGGTGGCAAAAGGTTAAAGGAAAAGAGGATGATACAACCGGGAGTAATGTTGTTAAGAAGAATCAGCCAGCTAAGATTATGCGATATTTCCCTCTGATTCCAAGATTAAAAAGGATTTATATGTCCTCTAGGACGGCTGCAGATATGAGATGGCATGATAAAGATCGTGTGAAGGATGGGAAACTCCGACATCCGGCAGATGCTAGAACATGGATAGACTTTGATGCCATGTATTCTGACTTCTCCTCTGAGCCTCGTAATGTACGACTTGCTCTTGCTAGTGATGGTTTTAATCCATATCGTCTCATGAATACTACTTATAGTACATGGCCAGTGGTATTAATTCC
This sequence comes from Persicaria tinctoria, assembly GCA_037127255.1. Lineage (NCBI taxonomy): Eukaryota > Viridiplantae > Streptophyta > Magnoliopsida > Caryophyllales > Polygonaceae > Persicaria > Persicaria tinctoria. The sequence goes on along the minus strand of JBANSL010000004.1, from coordinate 90,417,008 downwards.
TTATAATTTACCTCCATGGTTAGTTATGAAGCCGTCATCATTTATCCTCTCGATGATTATTCCTGGAAAATCAGGACCAGGAAATGATATTGATGTATACTTGCAGCCATTGTTGCATGAGTTGAAAATATTGTGGGAAGGTATTGATGCTTATGATGCTTCTATTGGAGAATGGTTTAGGTTGCGGGCTGCATTGATGTGCACAATTAATGATTTCCCCGCATTAGGTATGTTATCTGGTTGGAGCACCAAGGGTTATAATGCATGTCCAGTCTGTACAAACTCAAATCATTCATACATGTTTGGTGGTAAAATATCTTATGCTGGACATCGAAAATGGTTACCAGATGGTCATCCTTACCGATCTCAAGGGGAGTTGTTCGATGGGACTTGTGAATATGGTCATGCTCCAATTCGTACATCTGGGTCAGAGATTTTGAGGCAACAAGAAGGGATTGATTATGTTTATGGCAAGAAGAAGAAACCTCTTGTAAAAAAGAGAGTTAGGCGAGTTGCTGGCACCTCTACAGAAAGAGATGCTACCTGTGATGAAGAGCATGCTGCACTTTGGAACAAAAAGAGCATATTTTTTGACTTACCATATTGGGAGCATAACATGTTGCGTCATAATTTAGATGTTATGCACATAGAGAAAAACGTATGTGATATTTTGTTAGGCACTCTTCTTGATATGGGCAAAAAAAGCAGAGATGATGTCAAAGCTAGAAAAGCTATTGAAATGTTAGGGGTAAAGCCCCATCTTTGGCTTCAACCTCGTCCGAATCGAGAGCCAATTATGCCTCCAGCTTCATACACCATGTCTTTAGTGGAAAAAGAGCGATTCTTAACGGTTCTGCAGAAACTGAGAGTTCCTGATGGGTATGGATCTAATCTTTCTCGATGTGTTAGCATAAAGCAGCGAAAGTTAATGGGCCTAAAAAGTCATGACAATCATGTGTTAATGCAAGACATCCTTCCCGTAGCTTTACGTGCATCCAGAGCTACACAAGTTGTTGATTTACTTTCAAACTTGTCTTCATTTTTCAAGTATTTATGCTCTACAACTCTTGATTTAGAAGAACTGGATGCTTCTCAAGCCTTGATTGCTCTTACTCTTTGTGAAATGGAAAAAGAGTTCCTTCCTTCCTTTTGTACAATCATGGTTCACCTACTAATTCACTTGGTGGATGAGGCTAAGCTTGGTGGTCCGGTTCAGTATAGGTGGATGTATCCTATTGAAAGGTAGGTAAACCTAGCTTTATGTAGTATTTTTCATCTATGGATCTTTATAATGTATTATTCATTGACTAAAAAAGTATTATAAAGGTATTTGGCCCATTTGAAGTCATATGGCAGCAATAAAGCCCAACCAGAAGGGTCTATTGCTGAAGGATATATTCTAGAAGAGACAACCACTTTCTGTTCAAGATATTTAGAAGGAGCTGAGACAATTTTTAGTCGATCAAAGAGGACTGATGATGTTGTAGAGAACAATCATCTATATTTGTATAACTCTGGTGGTCGTGTAGTTGGAATGACAAAGCTTGTTTCCCTTGATGACCAAAGTTTGAAGCAAGCACATCGCTATGTGTTGCTACATTGCGATGATATGAATGAGTTAAAAACGTAAGTTATAGAGTATGTTCTACATATGAATTTCATTCCTAATTTGATTAATCATATATGGAACTAACTCTTTGCAAAACATATGAAGTCGATTTATTCATCAGAAGCAACAACATGAAGGAAGAGTTCAAACCAATGAAAACATTCAAAATGAGTGGATTATACATGAATTTGCAGGCTGGCTTCAAAATCAGGTTATTTGGATTATAGTACCATAGGAAATTGTGTAGTTGTGAAGTTTGGTGTTTTACTCTTTTTTCTTTTTTCTTTTTTCTTTGGTAACTATTAGGTGCACAACATATCTGACAGAAATGAAGACGTTTTGATAAAGGCTTTAGCTGGTGGATTGAACAAATTTGCAAAAAGATTTAAAGCCTTTATGATCAATGGGTATAAATTTCACACCATTGATCGGGAAGACTTTCGGAAGACACAAAATTCTGGAGTTATGGTCGAAGCAGATGGACAAGCATACTATGGGAGGCTCATTGATATCTATGAGTTAGATTATTATGGCTCATACAAAGTTGTAGTATTTCGATGTGAATGGGTTGATGTAAATAGGGGTTTGAGGGTATACGGGAATGAAGGTGCTTGTGTCAACTTCTCCAAGTTGATGCATACGGGTCGATTTTTGCAAGATGACCCTTTCATATTTTCTTCTCAGGCTAAGCAAGTTTTCTTTGTTGAAGATGAGTTACAAAAGGGGTGGTTTCATGTCATTCGGACAAAGCCTAGGGATTTATTTGATTTAGGCAATGATGAACATTAGATTTATGTTATTATAAGATTGTTTTAATTTTTTGTTTATTTTTAGTTTGTTTATTCGAGTCAAATCATTTCCTCTTAGTGAAACTATTAATTTTATTATAACTTCTTGTTAATGAAATTATTCATTCATATACCTATCTTCTTCTATTATGGCAAAGTCATACAGTTTCCTAGGGGTGGGCACAAATCCCGCAAATCCCGATCCCGTCCCGGTCCCGTCCCGATCCCGGTGGGATTTAGGACAAAATAGCGAATCCCGTCCCGATCCCGTCCCGCAAAAATTATGCGGGACGAAACGCGGGACGATCCCGGTGGGATCCCGCAAATCCCGTCCCGTCCCGCATATAATAATAATAATAATAATAATAATAATAATAATAATAATAATAATAATAATAATAATAATAATAATAATAATAATAATAATAATAATAATAATAATAATAATAATAATAATAATAATAATAATAATTTTTATAATAATAATAATATTAGAAAATAATAATAATATATTATTAGTATTATTATTTTGAGCAAATATTATTTATAACTATAATAATAATAATATTATATAATATTATAATATAATTTAATAATAATATTAATTTATAATAAAATTATTATTATTATTATTATATCATATTATATTTTTTTCTTGTAAAGTATAATTATAACGTGGGATTATTATTATTTATTATTTATTATTATTATTATTATTATTATTATTTATTATTATTATTATTATAATAAAAACATATTACAAGAAATTAGTGGGCAACCGAGATACTATCTGGGCACCCACTCCTTTAGCGATAACAAAGCCAAGTCTAGTAAAAATATAACGTGCAACACGAGCCCCAACATCCTAAGATACCGAGAATTTCTGAATCCGCTTCAGCAATGCAACCGCATCTGTATCCAACTCCCCCAATGAAAAGAATGAGAAGGGTAGGAAACCATAACCAGCCGACGTACACAAATCTCGATACTTGACACACTTATGTCGAGCAGCATCAACAACAGCACGACCAGGCATAAAGTCAGAAATTCCAGACTGAGTCAATGGAGAGGATCACATCAGATCGACACACACCCCGCCCATTTAGAGTTACAAGAGGCAAATAGCTAATTAAATACGGTATTCTTCCTAACTATCAATCGATAATTAGACAATATTGGTAAATCTCGTCTCAATTCCTTTCCGTCCTAATCTAGTAAGATAATGTAGCCAAATATGTTGAACATTATAATTAATTATACAATCATTGTATGAATTAATAATAGTATTATATTATTATTATTATTATTGAATAATATAGTTGAGAATAATACCGTATTCAACATATTATACTAAATAATGAATTATGAAAGCATTTTTCACTTTGCAAATTTATATAATATTTTATTATTTTTATATGCGGGACAAGGCCCGTCCCGTCCCGATCCCGTCCCGTCCAGACACCATCCCGTCCCGATCCCGTCCCGAAAAAAAAATGTCAATCCCGTCCCGATCCCGTCCCGAAAAAATTTCGCGGGACGAGTCCCGTCCCGGCCCAATCCCGTCCCGTCCCGTCCCGCGCCCACCCCTACAGTTTCCTATCTTATGTCAACTTATATAATGTTATGACATACTAATGTTTTTATTTATCATCAATTTAGGAATACATGATGAGTTATAGAAGCAAGAAGACAAGAGCAAAAGGTGCTGATCAAGCTACAGAATCAGATAGGTCTTCACCCAGTGTGGAATTTGATTCAAGACCACATCAGGCTACTCATGTTGCACAAGAAAAGGGGATTTCATCTTCTGGAACCTCGGGATTTAAGTCAAACTCATCCACCAAAACAAAACAAGTAGGAGCAACAAAGGTAAACTCTAATATATCAAAGCCTATATTTGTTAAACCTGGAGCTCTGGCATCGAATGTAAACCAAAACATTAGGCCTCAAAAAGCAGGTAACACCATTTTGTTGAAGGAGAAAAACCCATCCATTGACCCGCTTCTTACAGCTCCATCCACTAACCCACATCCTACCACTCCATTTAGACCCTTCACATCAAAAACATCGCAAAACCTTAGGCCTCCGAGTATAGTCAATGCAAACATAGATGCTAGATCCTTGCCAACTAAAGGGCCTCCAAAATCCACATTGACATCACAATGTCAAAACCCATCACTGAACTTGCAGCGTTCTTCCAATTCAGTAATTCCATCTCAGCCTGAAGATCCATCAGGTAGATCATCTCAAAACATTGTGCACTCTAAGCCTTCTAAATCAGTGGGTGGTAGGATTCAGCACACAACAGTTGCAATGTGTGCCAATTCAACAGTTCCATCTCAGCTTCAAGATCCAATTGATAGACCACCTCAGAACCCTATGCACTCCATGTCCCAAAAGCGTTTTAAATCAGTGGGTGGAACGATTCCCAGTCCAACTAGGGAAGATTCTATGGTAGATTCCGATGACTCTGATGCAACTGAAAATGATAAATCTGATGGTGATGAATACGACGGCGAGCCATTGCAAGACATTGGTGTAGATGTGCAAGAACAAGACAATGGTGTAGACCAAGTTACACTGAAAAAGTCAAAGCCTTCTAGACCTCGAACTGTGAGGTCGAGAAGTGCAGCCCCTAATTGGCCCAGCGATCTAAAATTTGATGAAAAGGATGAGGTTTTAACCGTAGGTAAAGTTAATTTGTTAAGTTTTTCTTTTCATTACTAATTTTAAAATTATCTTCGTTTATAGTTGTTCATCTACTTTTTATTATTTGAAATAGATACCGAAGGAAACCATAAAATTTTTAGTGGGCCAATACAACCTCGAGATGTTGATAACTTGCTTGGAGATGGGGTCAGGTGCATTGTCAATTTTAATGATCTCAACCAACCTATCCGAAAAGCTGGGAGCGTTCTTGTTAAATACCTTGGTTCATTGGCTAAGATTGAGAGGTTTTGTCCTATTGGAGAAGATAGTTGGCATGATGTCAATAAACATTATAAAGTGGACATCGTTGAGTTAGTTCGAGTAAGTTTCTTGTAATTATATATATGTATATATTTTAAATTGAATTTATTATGGTTTTAAGTGCATCCACCTTGGTTGAATATGGAATTGTTCAATGTTTCAGGCTAAATTTGTAATCCTAGCTGGAAAGTTATTTGATAATGCAATACTCAGGCGTGTTTGCAAACAGTGGAAGCATTATAAATACACTTTGAAGAGGCTGAAATTTAACCCAGATAAGAGGTCAAAAGATCAAATTATCAACGATGTACCACTTGGACATACACTTGACAACTGGATGCGTTTGGTTGAGTATTGGTATTCACCGAAGGGAAAGGTTAGTTCTTACACTTGTACCTTTCTTCCTAATAATATATTTAGCAATACTTAAACAATTTATATTTTCATTGAGTACTTTAAAATGCTACAGAAAAGGTCCCTTTGTGGAAAAGAGGCACGAGCATCCCAAAGTCACGTGCACACCACCGGTTGCATAAGTTATGCTAATAAGAGAGCTGATTTTGTATGTTTTCTCCTTATATATATTTGAAAGTTTAATCTAATTATGAGGTACTTTATGTTATTATATTTAAATGGTTTGTTCAAATTTAGGTTGAATCCAAGGGAAATCAACCAAGTCATTTAGAGTTTTTTGAGTTGACGCACAAGAAAGCTGGAGGAGGCTTTGTTGAGAATACGATGTCCTCACAATTAATGGTACATGTTTGTTACATATTTCAATGATGATTCCATTTGTTGATCTTCTTATTTTTATTATTTCTTTCTTAAATCATGTATAAAATATGTTATTATTATTTGTCTTTCTCATATGAACATATAGGAAGAAGCTAATTCCAAAGTGGAAGAACTTGTTCGTACGTCTTCACCTTCAAAGGCTCGTGCAGAAATCGAGAACGATGTGTTTGACAAGCTAATGTATGAGGAAGAGAACCCTAAGAGACCAGTTGGATTTGGTTTTGGTGTAAAACAAAGCCATGTTTTTGGAGTGCATGGAATATTGAGAAAAAGAGGGCACGACTCTACCACTCCAACTTGCAACTCTACTGACATGGAAAACATGAAAGTGAAAATGACGAGTATGGAGAAGGAGAACAAAGAGCTTCGGGCAAAAGTTGATCAGAGCAATCATTTTTTGCTACAAACACTCAATGCAATTAGTGATGGCAAAGTGTCTACTGAGTTCTTTAATGCTGTCCAGACGGCATTACGCATGGCTAATTCTCAGGTTGGATTCTATGAAAACCCTTTGAGAGTTTCTGATGCGTTCTTATTGTTATATCCTAGAAGTTGCGTTCTTTATGTTATATTCTCAAGTTTGACAGTTTCTGTTGCATTCTTTTTGTTGATGACCCTTTGAGTTTTGACAGTTTCTGCTGTGTTCTTTATGCTGGATTCTATGAAAACCCTTTGAGAGTTTCTGATGCGTTCTTATTGTTATATCCTAGAAGCTGCGTTCTTTATGTTATATTCTCAGGTTTGACAGTTTCTGCTGGACTGCTGCGTTCTTTTTGTTGATGACCCTTTGAGGTTTGACAGTTTCTGTTGCGTTCTTTATGTTGGTTTCTATGAAAACCCTTTGATCATCTAGATGATCAAGAGTTTGATATATCCACAACACAATTACTTGTAATTGACTTCAAATTAAAAAATGATTTTTCTATCATATAGGATAATAGCAGAGCATACTAATTCAGAAATGTTTTTAAATTTTTAATTAGTTAGTAATTTTTTTAATTAGATTTGTAGGACCGTTTATTTTTTGGTAGGAAATCTTTTTTAATTTAGAGTCTTATTCGTTACAAAAATACGATGAACATTCAAGAGTCGGAACAACAAACTTTCATCCTTATACATAAATACATAAACGCAATGTATTTATTAGTTAATACTATAAACATGTCAATTAACAAACACATTTGGAAGCTTAATTTATAGAATAACATATAATTAACATATATGTACACATTTAATACTTGATTAGGAAAAAAAATTAACACAATTTATAACGTCACCATTTCGGACCTATTGACTGTTATTCTCGACTTTTGACCATTACTATTCACTCGATCAATGAGTGAGCATTAAATTTATTGAACCATTTCGGAGTATTATATTCAATATATGTTATAATCGGTTCAAATATTTTTACATAGAATTGTCAATTGTCAATTCTGCATTGAATTTTATTTTCAAGGAAAAATTTATAAAGGTAAACTATTATAATTCTTAAGAAAAATAAAATTTTATGTTAGCTGAGATTTGAAGCTACTTTATAGAAACATTTATTTTATCAACTTTATACAAATTGGGAGAAAAAAAAGTTAACCTTAACTAATTAAAAAAAACACTTGCTTTATCAACTTTATATAAAACCTGTTCTGTTTTAAATTTTGATTTATTTGATATATGCAAAAAAAACTAATAAATGCACAAATATATTACAAAATCGAAACATTTAATTAATTAGTGAACAATATTCACGGAAATCTTTTGAAACCCAACGATTAGTAATATTGTTGGTTTTATTTTGACCTGACATTTTTTAAAATAATGTTTTCAACCATTGAGTTAGACACTATAATTACATACTTCAAGTGCTTTGAACTGAGAAACTAAATTTATAAAAAAAATATAGTACAAATTAAAATTTAGGGTAATCAGTCATAAGAATCAATGCATAACTCATAATTGGTTTCTATGATGTCTTCACAGAGGACACTTTCATAGCTTGATCAATTGCTGACAATATGAAAATATGAAATTGTCAATTTTAAATTGTAAAATAATACGGAGAAGCACAATGTAATTGCTGACAATATGAAAATAAAGGTTCGAGAGATGGGAAGAAATTGTTAAGTAATTACTAAAATTTAAATTTCTTCTCATATTGTTTTAATTCATTCATTTTACTATTTTAAATTGTGATATTACTTATCTAATTTTTTGAAGTGTATATATTGATGCATATGGTCTATATATATAATTTACTTATTTTAATAACTAATTTACTTATAGATTTTTTAGAGGAAAAAATTGAGAAGGAAATTAAAGAAATATTATTATTATTATTTATATGCAAGCAATTATAAAGAAAAAACAAATGAGAATAAAATATATTAAAGTTCTCAAATAATCTGCTAGAAAATCATTAGTACCTCACTATGGCATCCAAGCTCAACTTCCGCATCTAGCATTTTATCGATTGCTTCATCGATCAATCTCCTTCAAACAATATATTTATACCATCAATACTCTAATCGTTCGTAAATTATATAAATAAAATTAGATTTTGAAAATACCAAAGCGCTAATCGTTCATAATTCATTAGATCGATTAATATATAACACAGAAGTATTATGAATTAAAAAATAAATCAACACACACAAAACAAATTTAGCATCCACACAAATATTACCAGCATTTTTTGTTGTCAATCGTGGGATGATCACTCACCTTGAGATGTTGGAAATTTTATATGAGAGTGGCTTGCCTTTGAGTAGGTATATATATCACAAAAATATAGATCTATTGATTGATATCATTTAAATTATGACAGTTACATTTTAATCTTATTCAATTGCTATGTAAATATTAATCACTTTAATTGCATGTGTACATGTGCGTTACATTTTGGTGATATTAGTGTTAGAATGGTGCTAATTAGGAGAGAAGCCGAGAAGGTGAGCGGAAACAATGGTATTTATGCCTATTGTGATTGAGTGTTACAATTGTGGTATTTATGTCTATTTAACTTGTTGGTTGATTTCATTAGGTTTATAAAGATTGGATCATTGTATAGAAATAGCTTGTGAATTAATTTTCTTTGAGGTTGTCTTATTGACACTATAACATAAGCTCAAAAAATTCTATAAATATTCATCATATTGTCATATAAAATAAAAAATATTTATGATAGTTTCAACAATATATATAAGCTCAAAAGAAATTCCCAAAATATTCTCAATAAGGCTATATAGAATATAAAGGATCAAAATGCCATTAGTAGGAGTCGAACTTTGAACCAAGTGACACTTGACATAGAGTCTATCCATTGAGCTAACATAAACACTTTGTTGCAAATTGTGGTGAAAATAACAAAATAAAGTAGATTGAGATATGAAAATAAATGAGCAATAAATTGGTGGTGAACACAACTTTTCATGTATTATATTATTATTATTATATTATTATTATTATAGATATAGATATAGATTTAACTATGTGAGTATCTTCTTACCATCTCATCATTTAGGGCATGTTTGGATTCCCAATGCATTATACAATACTTATAAGGCATAATATTGTGCTTGTAAAGTGTTTGATTAAAAAAGTTATAAGATATTTAAAATAAGTAATTTTAAAATAAAATAGTGTAAATTAATTATATTAATTTTATAAGATAATTACAACATTAACACAATGTTGAGTATTTGATTTGTAATCTTTTATTTTAAATTCATACTAGTATGATTCCCGCGCCATGGCGCGATTTTTTATAAATAAAATCTTACTAATATATTAAATTAATATTATAACATAATTGTAAAAGTTCAGATAATTAAATATTTTGAATTAAACTCATGAGTTGAGAAAACGATTAAAGTAGTATATATAGATATAGACTACTAATATTAATTTTATGTTTTCTTATTATTAATTTTATGTTTTGAATTAATCCCGTTGTTTTTTAGAAGAAAAAAACTACTAAAATTATAATTTAGGCTAAGATCAATGTTTTGAATTAAGCCCAATAGTTAGTAAAATTAAAGCAAAAAGAGAATTAAAGGAAAACAAAAAGAAGAAGAAAGATTAGAATTAAAGAAAATCAAATAAAAATGACAAGAAAAAAATTATTGGTCAAGACTCCTAAAATTCCTCTAAGCTTGACACAATATCCTAAACTCTTCTAAATTAAGAGTTTATATAGATAGTTAGTAAAATTAAAGCAAAAAGAGAATTAAAGGAAAAAAAAGAAAAAAGAAAAAAATTAGAATTAAAGAAAATCAAAGAAAAATGGCAAGAAAAAAATTATTGGTCAAGACTCCTAAAATTCCTCTAAGCTTGACACATTATCCTAAACTCTTCTAAATTAAGAGTTTATATAGATATAGATTATTTAAAATACATAAAATTTTAGTTAACCACACACTTTCAAGGTGTTTATATTTATAAGCATAAACACTTTGGAATCCAAACACAACTTTAGTTTCAACATGTGCTTCTTTATTGTTGTTGTTTTCTGATAACATATATTTTAGCCATATTTTAGGTATGCATTTACATATTAATTTAGGGTATTTTCTTGCATATTTATCATATTTTATACTTTATTTATTTTATTTTGTATTTTCAGAGTCTACATTTGTGTTTTATTTATTTCATACACTTTTAGGTAATTTCATAGATGATTTGAGGATTTCTAAAGAAAGCTGAATAAGAAGTTCATTAACGGAGCCAAAGCCTTTGCACTCTAATTTGAAGTTCCGAAAGTAATTTACGGAGTGCGAGTTTGGGCTGCATGGCGCATCTATGAAGATGAGGCCGCTTGACCCACAAATACCGGGTTATAAAAGTGTGTGGGCTGAACATTATATAGTATATATAAGTTAATTTGGCGGAGGAGAATGACGAAGTATATATAGTTTGATAGATTAGAGAGAGGAATTAGTGTCAAGCCATACTAGCTTGACTGGTAAGGATAGACATGTAGTGACCAATAGGTCACGAGTTCGAATCCCACCTCTCCCAATATTGTAATCGCCTAAGTGTCTACCTTTAAAAAAAAAGGTTTAGTTTCGAGTCTATTTTCTACCATTTTGCAAGACAACGGAGATATAGTTTGGTGTGATAGAAGATTTAGATTATTTGCAAGATTAAGGATAAGTCTTCTTACTTTTTCTCTTATAATTTAGTTCACGTGTAACGGCCCGGGATTATGATTCCCGAGTTACGTTTCGAGGGATTAAACCCCCCGTTAGGACCTTGCGCCCCGAGTACAGGTTGAAGGTTTCAAAACTTACTTTAGTGTTTTCAAAGGGGGATTTCGTACCCAAAATCGAAGGGATCGTTGGAATCCCCGGGGAAGTCCCCTGTACCTGTCGTAATCTAAGCGTGGAAATCAGAAATCATGTGACTAGCGGAAACAAGTATAATACAAATGTGTGCCACGACAGAGCCGGGTCAAAACGGAGTCTAAAGCGTAAATCCTAAGAAGTATAATCAGAGTCTGGTGAAGTCTATACCCCAGCGCTCACTCTTCGCCGACAAAATGACCCGCGCAATAAGCAAACAGCACCGATAGGATGAACATAAATAATTCCTAAAAAATTGATTTGGGGCGGGATCAGATCGATGCCCACTTAACTCTGCATCCCAACCATAAGCACATATATACGCTATACCTAATAAAGATGCTCTAATGCAGTACGAAATTCAAACACACTAGCATGCTCCTAGTTCATAATATTGTGCAGAAATACTGTAAAGGGCCCAAGACAATGCCAAGTGGCATATCCCTCTCCTACCTCCACCCCTTCCGACAGGCGGAGACTGGCCAGCTCGTGAATGCATTCATTCATAATTGGGCGGCACGCATGCCTAACCCGCTCCACAATAAAGCCCGCAGGCATATCATAATATAAGGAAGTACTCGATTGACTCAGGGTACCCGATGAGGCTGGGCTACCCTATGACCCTAGCAAAGACTCTAGGACTATCACAGATAACAGCCGTTCTGTTTACATACACATAGAGAAAGAGAATGCTCAACGATCAATGCAACCTAGCATGGTACTACATGGCATGCTGATCATGAATGCAACACCTAGTATATCATGCACCTATAGCAGGGAATAGCTCTATTCAATCTGAGTAAGCTCCGAAGAGACTTACCTGGCTATGCAGAACAGCATAATAGGGAGTCGGGCACACATCAATCATAGCACAAGGTATCTCCTAGATACATATCAGACACATATATAAGTCTACATCTAGCCACTCAATCACATAAACACACTTCATTCAGTAAGTATAGCCACATCATGATCATCATCTCATCAAGTTCAACCACTCATCATGTTGCCACATTCCATAAGACCACATCATTCTCCACAATTCACTTAGCCACATTGACGTTTTCATAATCACATATCCGTATATATCTCAATAATTCATTATAGTTCATAAAGTATAAGTCAACGATACATAATTCTAACATCTCATGCCATTAATCATTCATACATGTCATTAGTCCACACAAAACATGTTATTAGTCACTCAATCATATCATCATGCTAGTTAGTCATCGATCACATAATTCCCATGTTAGTCCCGAAAACCGTATCGAAAACCGAGTCAACTAGCTAGAATTTCCGACCTTGGAAAATGTTCGTCAATTCACTTTTTTTAGAGTTAACTCCGACAATACCCTTTTTAAATCTCCAAGTCTCATAATATTATATTTGTTGAAATTACCATAATATTATATCTTTAATCTCAAAATAATGTTTTATATTTTAAATGTCAAATAATATTATATAATATTTCAAATACCATTTTCTTTTAATCACTTTCATAAAATATTTCCAAATCCTCTAAAGAAAATAAATCCCAACCATTTATTTTAAGTAAAATCAGCCTTTTCCAAATTACCAAACCAACCCCTTTATTTCTAAAACCCCAAAACCGAACCCTTCTTTTGTTAAATACCAAAACAGACCCTCCCCTTTCTTATTCAGCCCAAACCGAAACCTGTAACAAATGGGCCCAAACAATTAGGCCCAAACTTTCCATCTGATTCCTTTTGCATAGACTGAACCGGACTTTTTGTTTTAATTAACTGAACCGGACCCATTTTAAAACAAAAGAAAACCGAACCCAATTAATTACTGTTCATCGTCCCTCACCTCCGCTCCTGTGCGAGAACAGAAGGAAAGGAAGGAGGGTCGCGCCTCGCCTGAGTCCCCTCGCCTCACCCCGCTCTCGAGTCACGCCCCCCCCCCCCCCCCCCCCCCGACACTAACCCCACAACAACAAGGAGAACAGAATCGAACGAGGAAAGGGAGGAGAGGATTCGAAGCTCACCGGGGTTCGAGGTTTCGCCGGGCTTCAATTGGTTTCGACGGAGGCTCGAGGCTGCGATTCGCGGCCTAGAATGGTGGAAGAGGTCAAAGAAGGTACCTTTACGAAGATTTAGGCCGGAAATGAATAAGAAGCCCTTACCGATCTTATTGGGAGTGAACAGGGGAAGCGGCGTCGGCTCCGGCGGCTGCTGTTGCTGGCTCGGACGCGAATGGGGAGAGATGGAAGCGGCTGGGCTCGTCGAGTACGCTCGGGAAATCAGAGCAATCGGAGGCGCTCGACGGAGATGGTGGTAGAGAGGTGGTGGTTCAGGGGTGTGGCGACGGAGGCTGGACAGAGGAGGAGGGCTAGCCTTGGTGGTGCTGGCTGCTCGGAAACGCCGAGGGAGGAGGAACAAGGCTCCTGCTGCTCCCAGTCGGCGACGAGGAGGAGGTGACGGTGTGGAGGTTGTTGCTGCGGCTGCCGAGCAGAAGAAGAGATAGGGGAGGAAGTACAGAGATGGGAAAAAGGTAAAGCTGTGTTTGGCTTTTGTCCTTGTGAGGGTGAAAAAAAGTGAGTCTAACAATCTGATTTTTGAAAGAGGTAAATTGTTGTTTGTTTCCCAAAAGAAGTGGAGTAAAAAGGAGAGGGATGGAAGTAGAAGAGATAAGAATTTACCAAAAGGGGAAGAGATGAGTTGGATTAGATAAGAATTGAAGAATATGACGGAATTGTGGTCTCGAGTCGGAAGTTTGTATTTCCGACGATTGCTCTTTCGAATTCCGCTCTCTTGATCGATTATATTACAACCCGAATAGGATATCGTCGACGGAAGGAATTTTTTTTTTTTTGAATCTGGATGTGAAAGACGAATTTGATCCTTAAAGTTAAAAATCAGGCCAGAATTCGCTTTAAGAATTTTCAAGTTCGATTTATTATGTTTAGGACGAGTTTTACTGGAAATGTTCGAATTAAATTCGTTTTAAATTCACTTTTAATTTCCCTTTTTCCGAAATTTATGATTTTTAAAATCCGAGCCTTTACATCATCCACCTCTAAAAACAAGTCTCGTCCCCGAGACTAAAACCAAAACAAGGTAGGGGATGAAGTTGGAATAGGTGAGTCCAAGGGACCATTCCATTGATTCCATAAGTGCCTCATAAGTGCCCCTATGAGGTTCTCACAGTATCATCGTCATGGCCATAATATTCCCGATAGGTCGTAGCGAGTGTGTGATATGGGCCCTTACCACATTCTTACCCCGGCTTCTTGGTTATATCATAACTCAAAAAAAAAAAACATTACAACATCTCCACTAGGTCTTAGCAAGCAGTCTATAAGCGTCCCTATAAAATGCTTGTATCCACTTCGTGGGGTGTCACAATGCAAGCTCGGTTAGAAAATTTCAAGAGGAATCTCAGTTTGAACAGGTTTGGTCTCAAAATCATCGAAGTTCTCGATCGCGTTCAATTTTCTCAAAATCCAAGTTAGTCATTTTTAAACACCATTCAAAATCCCTTAACCCGACGTTAATTAAGCAAGTTTCAAATTTCAGGAGGTGGAATCATCCACCTCTAAGGCTAATCCCAATTTCCTTCCTAGGTTCCAGGTCATAATCAAAATTCATCAATTCAACTTATCCTTCTACAATTCCAATTCAATACATCATGTAACATAGCAATCGCTCAACATAGCAATCGCATCACGCATTCATAACCAGATCATATTCACGTCAAGAATAGCCATATACCATAACAGATCTAGCATAGCATCGCACGTGGTAGGATTCATCATATCACAGAAGTTGCACATCATATCAATCAGATAAGCACATCTTATTTACGATAATTACCAAAGCATCATCACATTAGAGGCAACAGGTACGTCGGTACACTAGCATTTCATCGAGTTCAGGGGCTAACTATGTTAGTACTATCAATTCAATATCGCCTATGGCAATTCATGAGGGAATCAACATCGTCTAAGCATATAATTGCACAACACTCGACCCCAAGTAAAGCATACACTAGATCAATCCTCAAGAGACCTTGTCTACAACTACCAATCGCGACAAGACACGACCACTACTCATCATCACTTGCATCAAGATCAACCTTAATTACCTAGGTCTACCAACTCAATCCAATACCAGTTCTAAATACCATTGCATTCAGCTTAGTATACAATCTCTTTAGCCGCAAAACTATCTGTAAACAAGGCCAAATTATCCCAAACCAACTACTAAGGGTCCCAATTCCCATGCCATCAAGCCACCTAAAAACCATCCTACTTCGACATCCTGACCTCAAATCCTACTTGATCACCTAAAACCATATCTCGAAGTTCCCAATCGCACAATTCCCTTATTCCGACAAGCTTAACAACTCGACCAACAACCAAGACTCTCTATAAAGCACACCCTCATCCTAGGAGTCCTCTACCAGTCCCATTTCGCCTTCTAAGAGAAATCTCAAGCTCTCGACTCAATCACTCTCACGATCGATCTAGGTGCTCCTTAACAATCTCGCTTACTCTCCCTAGGTTCTCAAGACTCTGCCCGACCATTATCTCCCAAAGAGACATCTCGAATACTCTTGTTAACATGATCACACTTCCCGTACCACTAATCACTCCCACTAGCCATCCACCTCTAAGAACCCAACTCATACCGACCATCTCACACCTAACACTCCCATCCTTATTCTCGACATTACCAACACAAGCATCCTACCTTGCTAGAATCCACTCAACCGCCTACTCTCGACAACTCTAACGCAGAAAATTGTCTAGTGCTAACTCATAACCACGTATCACCGAGTTCCTCATCACCCGCGCCTATCCTCAATGATCAATCGCAACTTCCACCTACTTGTCCCATTCCGAATATCATGAAACCTAATCATCCATGACTCCTCATCCAACCTATCCTAGATCATCGTCTCAGTATATTCCCAGTTCTTCTCATTCCAAATCTTACTAAACTTTAACCATTCGAAATCCTCAAGTCATTCTACTCTAGTTCCTCATCTCTTCATATCCTAAATTGCCTCAAGCTCCCACTTCTTAACCACGACACCTTACCTTCCAAGGCCTCTTTTACCGATCATCATTTCTGCGGAATCCCTAAATTACCATCACTCGAGTTTCCCAAGTCCCACATCTTCGCCAAACCTTTTAAAATCCTTCTTCCTCTAGCGTTTCCAATACCTCCCGCTTGCCTAGTTCCCAAATCCATTATCAGAATCTTCCTATCTCAACCTCAAGTAAACAGTCTTACTAGAATTCTCAACGAAATCCTTACCCAGTTACCAATCTTTCCTCGAAGACTCATCTCACTCCCTCAAATGCCTCCATAGCCACAATAACCTCCACTCGTAAATTCCGATTCATTCCCTGTGCTAAAATCCTCCAACAACGCATCAAGAAATCCTGCACTCGTGAATTCTCCAAGCACTACCAATTCTATCAAAACAATCCACAAATACTCATCACACATACAATTCTCATACGAACAACCAAATACCCAAGATTGATAATTCCCCAAGCAACCTCACACTATTCTTCCTTAGCGATTCCTCATTCTCATCCTTTACCCAAACCGTTCCCAATCATTGCATATACAACCTAGCTCCAAATTCTACGATTTCTTAGACATTCCTTAGCCGATCCACTTTAACTTACTCATCCACCTCTAGAACTACACTACCCGCACACGCTATTTCCCCACACCACCTCTAACGACGACATTTCCCTCGAAATCTCGTCATACAATTCTATTCCTCACCGATTACCTCCTTGAAAGCTCAACTATACTCACCGACCACTATCCCCGACAAGTCCTAACTCACTCGGCTCTTCTCAAGCTGACACATTCTTCCTACACCTCATCTCACACATCCATTGACCCAACTCGAAGGCTCTAATCTACCTGCCACTTTCTGACCCATCTCACCGAAGAGCCTCATGACCCAAGCTCTTGAAGAAAACACCACAACCTAGATAACCCATAACCGATTTACAAGAAGGTCAGTATACTTAAGCATAAAGGCACATTATCATAGACGCAAGTAAGTCAGGCAATCATTCACTACCAGCTCAGCTTATCAGTCATCACACATCAATTTAGTTAGTTCCAAGCCTATCGCACGACACCGATTCCAGATCGCATAGGAGAGATCACAATTCGGACAAAGAACGTCATTCCTTGAGTCATCTAGGAGGATTACGTCTGCAACCGCCATCTTCGAAAGGCGTCCTTCCTTTGGTGACGTCGATCCTAGGGTCCATGGGTCATGGGCCCACCACACTTCCGTTGCGCCACTCTGGTGCCACTCGATCGCTCGTTTTCCCTTCTACGTCGACGTCCATCAAGGGGATCACGAGGGGTTAGAAGTCACGGAGATAGGGGAGGGCAAAGGAGGACAAAACGACTTTCTTAAGAATTCAGACACAAACCAGAATTAGAGATGACGGGACTCAAGACAAAGCACAGACTCGAGAGTTACAACGATGCCCTTAGGTCATTCTATGAGGTTATATTTGTCGCAAAGAACACATAGCAATCACGAAGTATCTCAACAACATTATTCCACACTAGCATGTACCTATCTCAAGAAATAACGATTTATGAGTTCACAACATGTTCATCTAATCAATTTCTTCATGCACGCGGACAAGCAAGTACCCTATCATTTCATTTACCAGTCATGCCTGACATATTAAGATAATTTATACATGGACCGACAATGAACATATGCAACACAAGTTATGGAAGATCTAGCGAGCATCACATAATATAACATGTATGATTAATCACTCACCTTAGGTACACACATAAGCATATCAAGATAATATGGGACCAATGCAACATGTTAAAATGCATTCCAATAATCCTACTACAAGTATAGTCAAGTCCTACAGAGGGCGGTACAAAAACCATCATATCACATACATTCATATTCACATAGTAAGACGAGTACGACAATTAATCATACGAGGGTCCAAATTTGGGAGGTATATGTCCTACATGATAATAGCAATATTCATTAAACATATACATAGTCAACGAGGTCCAATACTAGATCAATTTAGCATGCTAAGACATTCATTTCTCATTTTAAACATACAACGAGGGTTGATCACACTATCATGGACCTAATTCATGGAAAGATAATAATCCTAGAGGTTTCATACATATGGCACAAATATCTCCTCATAGGAGCAACCATGCAAGTTATCAAGCAAGTCGTGATGGAATACACCAACATATCATGTCATGAAGTCATAAAGGAGGCTATCATTATAACCAGACAGAATTCTCTAAGGGCAATCACTGGCTCATCACCCCGTTTTCCCGTGGTACACTAGTATGACGCGCTCGGTAGGACACAATGACATTCACGCTGTTCCCGGGAGGTGAGGGTAAACTCGTGTTTAGACTCTTGTGGAAAGATGACATGGTTGACATTTACAAGGATCAAAGGGGTGACTCCATGAGACAAACTCACTCCTAACTCGAAACTACTTCAGTCATCACTCCCACTATCCCGTTTGCACAGTTATTCAATACATGATTTAAGTCAAGGCATACTTATTAGTTCTCTATCCTAAGCACCATAGCACTCAGCATGGAAGCAATCAACGGGATTAATATGATCCTCTTCGTGGAGAATCGCCCTCGGGCCGAATTGAGTTTAAGACGTAAAAGCACAGAGACGATCTATGCCGCCCTTCGGGGGACGGCTAACCGGAGGGGCAAATACCTCACGGTCTCCTAACCCATTTTACTCCAACCCTCGAGTTCCTTGGAGTCTTCACAACCCATCTGTAAAAAAAGCTAGTATTTTGCCTACCTTCCCCGAATTCTACATCCATAAGGGATGCCTATCGCATAGTCTCTACCCCACGAGATTGCCATTCATAATTGATTAATCTATGCTTATGTCCAATTAAATTCATTTTGCCCCTTGAAAACAATTTGAAAACCACTTGAAGGCAATTTGAAAACCTTGGGCCATTTTCAAAACCACTTCAACCTATCATACTCGGATTGCAAAACCTCGGCTCTGATACCCCTTTGTAACGGCCCGGGATTATGATTCCCGAGTTACGTTTCGAGGGATTAAACCCCCCGTTAGGACCTTGCGCCCCGAGTACAGGTTGAAGGTTTCAAAACTTACTTTAGTGTTTTCAAAGGGGGATTTCGTACCCAAAATCGAAGGGATCGTTGGAATCCCCGGGGAAGTCCCCTGTACCTGTCGTAATCTAAGCGTGGAAATCAGAAATCATGTGACTAGCGGAAACAAGTATAATACAAATGTGTGCCACGACAGAGCCGGGTCAAAACGGAGTCTAAAGCGTAAATCCTAAGAAGTATAATCAGAGTCTGGTGAAGTCTATACCCCAGCGCTCACTCTTCGCCGACAAAATGACCCGCGCAATAAGCAAACAGCACCGATAGGATGAACATAAATAATTCCTAAAAAATTGATTTGGGGCGGGATCAGATCGATGCCCACTTAACTCTGCATCCCAACCATAAGCACATATATACGCTATACCTAATAAAGATGCTCTAATGCAGTACGAAATTCAAACACACTAGCATGCTCCTAGTTCATAATATTGTGCAGAAATACTGTAAAGGGCCCAAGACAATGCCAAGTGGCATATCCCTCTCCTACCTCCACCCCTTCCGACAGGCGGAGACTGGCCAGCTCGTGAATGCATTCATTCATAATTGGGCGGCACGCATGCCTAACCCGCTCCACAATAAAGCCCGCAGGCATATCATAATATAAGGAAGTACTCGATTGACTCAGGGTACCCGATGAGGCTGGGCTACCCTATGACCCTAGCAAAGACTCTAGGACTATCACAGATAACAACCGTTCTGTTTACATACACATAGAGAAAGAGAATGCTCAACGATCAATGCAACCTAGCATGGTACTACATGGCATGCTGATCATGAATGCAACACCTAGTATATCATGCACCTATAGCAGGGAATAGCTCTATTCAATCTGAGTAAGCTCCGAAGAGACTTACCTGGCTATGCAGAACAGCATAATAGGGAGTCGGACACACATCAATCATAGCACAAGGTATCTCCTAGATACATATCAGACACATATATAAGTCTACATCTAGCCACTCAATCACATAAACACACTTCATTCAATAAGTATAGCCACATCATGATCATCATCTCATCAAGTTCAACCACTCATCATGTTGCCACATTCCATAAGACCACATCATTCTCCACAATTCACTTAGCCACATTGACGTTTTCATAATCACATATCCGTATATATCTCAATAATTCATTATAGTTCATAAAGTATAAGTCAACGATACATAATTCTAACATCTCATGCCATTAATCATTCATACATGTCATTAGTCCACACAAAACATGTTATTAGTCACTCAATCATATCATCATGCTAGTTAGTCATCGATCACATAATTCCCATGTTAGTCCCGAAAACCGTATCGAAAACCGAGTCAACTAGCTAGAATTTCCGACCTTGGAAAATGTTCGTCAATTCACTTTTTTTAGAGTTAACTCCGACAATACCCTTTTTAAATCTCCAAGTCTCATAATATTATATTTGTTGAAATTACCATAATATTATATCTTTAATCTCAAAATAATGTTTTATATTTTAAATGTCAAATAATATTATATAATATTTCAAATACCATTTTCTTTTAATCACTTTCATAAAATATTTCCAAATCCTCTAAAGAAAATAAATCCCAACCATTTATTTTAAGTAAAATCAGCCTTTTCCAAATTACCAAACCAACCCCTTTATTTCTAAAACCCCAAAACCGAACCCTTCTTTTGTTAAATACCAAAACAGACCCTCCCCTTTCTTATTCAGCCCAAACCGAAACCTGTAACAAATAGGCCCAAACAATTAGGCCCAAACTTTCCATCTGATTCCTTTTGCATAGACTGAACCGGACTTTTTGTTTTAATTAACTGAACCGGACCCATTTTAAAACAAAAGAAAACCGAACCCAATTAATTACTGTTCATCGTCCCTCACCTCCGCTCCTGTGCGAGAACAGAAGGAAAGGAAGGAGGGTCGCGCCTCGCCTGAGTCCCCTCGCCTCACCCCGCTCTCGAGTCACGCCCCCCCCCCCTCCCCCCCCCCCCCCCCCCCCGACACTAACCCCACAACAACAAGGAGAACAGAATCGAACGAGGAAAGGGAGGAGAGGATTCGAAGCTCACCGGGGTTCGAGGTTTCGCCGGGCTTCAATTGGTTTCGACGGAGGCTCGAGGCTGCGATTCGCGGCCTAGAATGGTGGAAGAGGTCAAAGAAGGTACCTTTACGAAGATTTAGGCCGGAAATGAATAAGAAGCCCTTACCGATCTTATTGGGAGTGAACAGGGGAAGCGGCGTCGGCTCCGGCGGCTGCTGTTGCTGGCTCGGACGCGAATGGGGAGAGATGGAAGCGGCTGGGCTCGTCGAGTACGCTCGGGAAATCAGAGCAATCGGAGGCGCTCGACGGAGATGGTGGTAGAGAGGTGGTGGTTCAGGGGTGTGGCGACGGAGGCTGGACAGAGGAGGAGGGCTAGCCTTGGTGGTGCTGGCTGCTCGGAAACGCCGAGGGAGGAGGAACAAGGCTCCTGCTGCTCCCAGTCGGCGACGAGGAGGAGGTGACGGTGTGGAGGTTGTTGCTGCGGCTGCCGAGCAGAAGAAGAGATAGGGGAGGAAGTACAGAGATGGGGAAAAGGTAAAGCTGTGTTTGGCTTTTGTCCTTGTGAGGGTGAAAAAAAGTGAGTCTAACAATCTGATTTTTGAAAGAGGTAAATTGTTGTTTGTTTCCCAAAAGAAGTGGAGTAAAAAGGAGAGGGATGGAAGTAGAAGAGATAAGAATTTACCAAAAGGGGAAGAGATGAGTTGGATTAGATAAGAATTGAAGAATATGACGGAATTGTGGTCTCGAGTCGGAAGTTTGTATTTCCGACGATTGCTCTTTCGAATTCCGCTCTCTTGATCGATTATATTACAACCCGAATAGGATATCGTCGACGGAAGGAATTTTTTTTTTTTTGAATCTGGATGTGAAAGACGAATTTGATCCTTAAAGTTAAAAATCAGGCCAGAATTCGCTTTAAGAATTTTCAAGTTCGATTTATTATGTTTAGGACGAGTTTTACTGGAAATGTTCGAATTAAATTCGTTTTAAATTCACTTTTAATTTCCCTTTTTCCGAAATTTATGATTTTTAAAATCCGAGCCTTTACATCACGATTGTTGGGATTGATTCAATTGCTTTTATCGTATATTCGATTATGCTTGGTTAATCCTCTTGTCTACGATGATGGGTTATTTAGGTTTAACATGTAGTCAAGTATTGCTTTGTTTAATAGTCTAATTTGGTGTGAATAACATAACAAGTGTAATAACTTCGAATCAAGGTGAATAACATATTATGTTTAATAGCTCCGAATCAAAGTGAATCTAATAGCTTTGCTTGTGAGGTAAACTCATTAGCTTTTGATCTAAAGTGAATAGCTTTGACACGCTTAATAGCTTTTCATCGAAAGTGAACACAATAGCCTTGAACTGAGAGTGAATTTACTAGCTTTGGTTTGAGAGTGACTAACACCGGTTTACTAGTTAATAGCGGAATAACGAGAGTTTAATAGCTTTTAGATGAATATCAACCGGATTAATTCAATACTTGACATGATGTTAACCTAATACCCGGATCCTTAGATGTTTTTTATTTCTATTTTTTTTGCTTGTGTCGTTAGTTAGTTTTTGTTTTATATTTTTCTCATCGCCATCTTCTTGGTTCTTAATAACTGGTTTAGCTTAATTAGATTTGATTGATATTGAGCCCTAGGCCCCTTGGGAAGAACGATTATTTTATTACTTGATACTACAACCAATAAAATTTGAGCAAAAAGTAAAAAATATGTCTTTTTATACTACCTCTGTTAAAAAATATAGCCTATCATTTTCCCTTTGATTTATACTACCTCTATTTAAAAAATGTCTTTTTATAAATTTGCACACAAATTAAGGAAGTCATAAATTTATTACATTTATACTCATTAATTATCCACAACCTCCATCAACCAATAAAATTTGAGCAAAAAGTAAAAAAAACTACTACCTCCGTTCGGAAAAACTTGTCACTTTACTATTTGCACACGCTTTTTTAGGAGATGAAAACTATATAAAATATCTAGTTTTTTTAATAATTTTTTTTAACAATTTCGTAGTTATTATTAATAAGTACAAACTTGTTAAAAAAAATTATAAAAAATTGAATATTTTATATAGTTTTTATCATTCTAAAAAAGCATGCGTGAATATTACGTAAATGACAAGTTTTGCCGAACGGAGGTAGTAACAATTATCATATCTCAATACTTATAAGACTTAAAATGACTTAGGCCTCGTTCTCGTTTGGTTAAACGTGGGAAGTATAGTTCCCGGGAAGTTAACTTCCTATGAATTCAATTCCTGTAAATTGAAAATCATGGGAATTTAAATATTGTGTTTGGTTTTGGATTTTGGATTATAGGAATTAATGAAATTAAAAAAAAATAGAATTTTCATAAAATTAAAAAGGGTGGAATTGAAACTTACCTAGGGGACTAGGTAAGTGCACTTCCTCCAAAATAGAAGAATTTAAACTACCGAGAATTCAACTTTCTGGGTTTTTTTGTAACAAAAATACTAACCAAACACTGATATTATCTCCAATTTCTGAGAGTTTCTACTTCCTGGGTTTTTGAAATGTCCACCAAGCGAGCTCTTATATTTTCAAATAAAAATCTAAGTCTAAAAGAACTTAGGGCCCATTTGGAAAGGATATATAGATATAGGATATAGGCTATGGGTATGAGATATAGATATTAAGCTATGTGTATTGAGTTTGGGTATGAGATTGATATCTATATCTTATATATGTTGTTTGGAAAGGGTATATAGATATCAAAATTAGACCACCGCTCAAAAGATGTAAACCCTAATTCGAGAACAACCAAAAAATGGTCCTGATTTTTGAACAAACGGGAACCCCTAATGTTCGAACCCTAATTTTCGAATCGAACAAATGCATAAAAATTTCAAACAGCTGCAATTTCAAACAAATTCCTCAATTTCGTGAATTATTTCGAACAACAATTTCGTGAACAAAAGTTTGAATATAATTTTGGGCTGTCAAGAAGATCTATGGAGGCGGTGCTATAATTTCCTAAAATCAATGGATTCTCCCCATAATCTTCAATAATTTGACGTTGTTAGTTTCTATCGGTATCACTGTAGCAATCTTCTCATGAAAGAATGAAAAAAGTTCCTCTGATTTCACTTCCTCCCAATTGGTTCCTTTAGCTTCTTCCATTTTTTTTGGTTTGAGAACAAGTAAGCAGTAGGATTAATCGAACAGAGATGCAAATCTATAGAGAAGAAGAAGGAGGATAAGTTTGGACATATGCAAGTTGAACAGATACGGACAGACGCAAGTTTCGTGAAGAACAACAATTTCGCGAAGAATCGAACAAAGATGCAATGGCGAGCAAATCTATAGAGAAGGAAGAGGAGAAGAAGTACGTTATTTTCTATAGCCTCCCTTTTTATCAGATACCCAAAAGGGAAGAATACCCTAGAATTAGCGCGTGTTTGGCGGTTGATTAATTTTATGTAGATTAAAGGGATTTTTGTAGATGTGAGAAGATGGAGGTAAATGGATATTATTTTTGTAGATTAATGAGATTGTGTGGATTGAGATTATTTATGACGGAAATCTCGAAAAGGTGTTTGGTGGGTATAAGATTGTGGTGTATTTCAAATCAATGAAATTCCGACTTTGCCCCTAAAAAAATACCCCCACGCCTACTGAGGCCCTCATTCCTCTGTCACTTCCTCACCGGAGGCACGTGAACTCCTGCTATGTTTGACGGTGAACAAAACCACTAATCAGAATCAATTACTCCGTATCTTATAACACAAACATATAGAAGACAAGTGAAATCCACATGGAAGTCGACTGCGAGCACAAACTCAGTGGCCACAAATTGGGTAGTGGATCATGAAATTTTCGACAAACGACGAACACATCAACAGAGAGCATGATTTCCACAACGATAATTGAGACATCGACATCAAATTGGGCACAATAGCCCTTGGTGCCTTGCAGAGGTCAAAGGAGGAGACAATGGCGGAAGGGAAGCTTAAATTTCTTCGATAGTCGCCATTGCTGCATCTGCGTGGCCCAAGCTCCCAATTTTAGGGTTCGAAGATCCCAAATCGGGGCTTTTCGCTTCAAGCCCCACCAATGGAGGCTCGACGATGGGCCTAGGTCCACCTGCTTGGCCGGAGGAGGACAAACCCGTCGGCTACTCGGGATGCTATCGATTCCCCTTACCTAGGGTTCGATGTTCCCGGGAGGGGTTCCCCGCCGCCACCGTCAGTTGCCCACCCCCTTGTCGACGAGAACCACCAGCGAGAGAGAAGAGTGAGCCCCACTCCAGATCTGATGTTGAAATGTGGGGAAGGGCAAATGGGTCGAAGGTATTTTGAAATCTCCCCACAATCTCCACAATCTTGCCCAGGGGAGATTTCATTTTTGCCCAAAATTCATCTACTGGAATCCCATGAATCCCCATCCCAGATCTGCTCAAATGCGCTACCGAACACCACTTTAGGGGATTGTGTTTTGGAGACAATCTAATTAATCTACTGGAAGCTAATCAAATACCCTACCGAACACGCGCTTAGTATATAGGAGATATAAGATTGATATCTATATACTAATTTAGATAAATATATCAAACAAGATATATAAATATTGGGCATTCTATACCCATAACATATATCTATATATACATTCCAAACAAACCCTTATATTTTTGAACGGATAAAGTACTTATTTTTGTGAAGGTTCATCAGTTGTTATTTTTTCCAACCTCTTAATCAATCTGTTTGTAATGACCCCATGTATTAGCAGGGTATAAATATACCCTACTACCTTGTAATAGTCATCAATTGAATAATGAAAACCAAATTACCCTTTTCTCCCTTAACCCTATCTCTCTCTTCCTCCCTAAACCCTAATCCCCTTTCCCTAATTCATCATCTTCTTCCCTAAATCTCTCCCTTTTCCCTATCAATCTCCTTCTTCCCTATAAGTTGTTTTTTTTTTATCAGGTAAGAATTCGAGATCAGACAAGCCTGATTCTCGAGAGGCCGACGAATCGGTAAGCGAAGATCGCCTAAACATACAATAATAACATAAATCGACGCTAAGAAACAAGCAAAAATAATTCTACAACAAGAACGATCTAAAAAGAAACTCCTCCAACAGTTGCGGACGATCTAAAAAGAAACTCCTCTATAATTTCTATGCGATTTTTCAAATTTCTTTCCATTTCGAGATAAAAAAGTAAAAATAAAAATAAAAATACAGTTACTTCCGGCTAGCTTCGTTTTGTGCTAGCTTTCTTATGTGGCTATATATATTCCGTTCATATTGGGATAAGTTAACAAGATCAACCTATTGGATGGATGGATGACATAAGCCCATACGCACCCGCTTCATTCAAGAATCAAGATAGAGCTCAAATCAAACATCTCAATCTCTCTTTCTCGGTCCCCTTTTGAGCTGAATTACAACAAATCATTTGTTTGGTAAATCTAGCTGGTTAAGTAATTTAAACTGGTGGATTATTTGTATTAAATATATGTTAATGAGTTAGTTTGAAGTTTGGTAAACCTAACAGTTGGAGTAGCTGATGAAACTTGTGAATAGAATATCATAAGATCCGAAAAACTTCGGTGAGTGATTGTTGAAACACACTCATTCCAAAAGCTAATTCAATTAAAATCTTATATTTATTTCATTTACAACTATATAATATCAGAATTAAAAGGTCCAGTTAGCTAGATGATGGAGATTTGTTTTTGCCAAACCGGAACGCTTTTTTTTTATACAGGTGAAAATTTAGTAGAGGCTAGCCCGTACTAGTCCACCAACCAATGGTATCCTTGCGGATGCAAATACAAAGCTCCCTATCTTGCATCAGATCAGTCAAGGTCGAAGTCTTGAACAAGCGAGCGATACGGTCCGCACACCGATTAATTTCCCTGAAGAGATGAGAAATTGAGACGACTTCGAACTAGATGAGCAAAAGCCGGATGTCAGAGGGAAAGACTTCGATCTCCTAAGGGTACTACCATCCGCCATTTTAAAGGCATTAATTACCACCAAGTTATCGCCCTCTACCATAATGCGTGAAATGCCTAACATCTTTGCCTTCCGCAGACCAAGTCTCAAAACAAGTGCTTCAGACTCTACAGGATTCTTACGTCCTAACAGTGCACAACCGATTGCAATTAGAGAGTTCAGGTGGTTCCGAATGATAAAGTCAGTATAAGAAACTCCAAAAGATATTAGGCTACCTTCAAAGTTTAATTTGTATATTCGTATACTAGTCCAAAATGAAGGAAAACAAGTTCAATTTGTATTTTATTTTAAAAATAAGTAATCAATGAGTACCCAAAAAAAAAAAAAACACAACCATTTGTGGGAACTATAAATAAATCAATATCTTCACTTGAGAATCATTGTCATTTGTTGACTACCCACTCTCACTATCTCATTTCCTCCTTCCTTGAAGCCAAACAATCAATCCCTTACCCATGGAGCCGTCCGGCACAATCGTCTTCTCCACCGTCGGCCGCACTCAATACGGCTTCGACGTCTTCTCCGTCGACCTCCACTCTCCCCCACCCGTCTCCGAGCACCGCCTCACCGACGGCGTTTCGGTTAACTTCAACGGCTCCTTCTCCGGTTCGGATGTTGTTTTCGTCTCAGAACGAACCGGTTCAGCCAAAATATATTCCACACCATCCGAACCCGGTTCGCATAAACTCTCTCCTACCCCGCTCCCCTCCGCCGCCGGCAGCCTCTTCCATGACCGCCCCGTCCTCCGCGACCGCCACCTCTACTTCGTCTCCACTCACGAGCCCGCCGAGTCCCCTCTCAAGAGCTGGGCTGCTCTTTACACTTCCGACCTCGAATCCGGTGAGGTTACTCGGTTGACGCCGAAAGGGGCCGTCGATTACAGTCCGGCGGTGTCTCGATCGGGAAGCTTGATCGCCGTCGCAGCCTATGGATCCAGGCCCTGGGCCGGCGATTTTCGGGAGCTCGAAACACAAATCGATGTCTTCCCGGCTTCTTGCCCGGAGAAGCGTGTGGTTGTGGCTAATCGGGGCGGGTGGCCGACGTGGTCCGGCGACTCCACGATCTACTTCCACCGCATAGCAGAGGATGGATGGTGGAGCATTTATAGGGTTGAATTGCCCAAAGATTTCGACTTTTCGGAGGGGGTTAAGTTTGAGATGGAGCCACCTCGCCGGGTGACTCCGCCTGGCCTCCACGCGTTCACTCCGGCGGCATTTCACGACGGTAAGAGGATCGCCGTCGCCACTAGGCGGAAGGGAACTCCTCACCGCCATGTCGAGATCTTCGACCTCGAAACAGAGCAATTCGAACTAGTCACTGCAAAATTGAATCCGAATCTGCATCACTTTAATCCCTTTGTATCCGCCGATTCCAAGTACCTCGGATATCACCGATTTCGCGGTGCGGAATCAGCTCAGACGATCCCGAATCTTGAACCTATAAATTCTCCTGTCAACGGCCTTAAGCTGCTCAGAATCAACGGCTCCTTCCCCACCTTCTCGCCGGACGGAGATTTCATCGCACACAACGACTCGATAATCATCGACGGCGGGATAACAATCATCAAATCCGATGGCTCAAAGAAGTGGAATCTGTTCAACAAAAGAACTACCTTTTACAATTCGTGGAGCCCCGTCGAAAAGAACGTGATTTTCACATCCATTGGCCCGATCTTCGAGCAGCCGAAGACAACCGTCCAGATTGCTCGTGTTACCTTCGATCTTGCCTCCGGCGTTACCGAATTGAAAATTTTAACCAAGGAAGAGACCGGCAATAACGCCTTTCCGGCGTGCTCACCGGACGGAAAATCCCTAGTCTTTCGATCCGGCCGCACCGGCCACAAGAACCTCTACATAATCGACGCCGTGAATGGCGAACTAGACGGAGGGAGCATACGCCAGCTAACGGACGGAGCGTGGATCGACACGATGCCAAGCTGGTCACCGGACGGAAAGCTGATAGCTTTCTCGTCCAACAGGCACAGCCCGGAAAACGTCGCCGTTTTCAGCATCTACGTTGTGCGCCCGGACGGCACGGGATTGCGGAGGGTCCACGTGGCAGATAAGGGTAACGAGGACAGGGAGAGGATCAACCACGTGTGCTTCAGCGCTGACGGGGAGTGGCTGCTGTTTACGTCCAACCTAGGCGGAGTGACGGCAGAGCCGGTGTCGCTGCCGAACCAGTTCCAGCCGTACGGCGATCTATATGTGGTGAGGCTTGACGGGACGGGGTTGAAACGGCTGACATGTAACCCCTATGAGAACGGCACGCCAGTGTGGCATCCCGCCAATTTGGAGGCCGAATTCGGAGGGCTAGGTTTGGACGCGGGTGACAGCAGTGGCCAATGTGATCCGCTGACGGGCGAATTCGTTGAGCCGCTCTGGATTACTACTGATTTCTGAATTGGCTCTCTCGACGCACCATATGACATCTTGTAAGAGACATCCTGCAAGCTGCATTGCCCGCGGATGTTCCCTTTGCAATTCGCCTTGAATGGTTTGTTGTTTGTAATGTAATAATAAGAGTTTATAAATCCTTGCTCTTTCAGTAACGCATTTTGTGTATTTGTTGGTCAAATTCCAAGTGACAAATAATTCAAACCGGCAATCCAGGGAATTTAATTTACACAAGCAAAATGTATTGAAATATATGCAAACATGAAACAATGTTGAGATGAAGATGAAGGGGGTGAAGATTGTAGTGAGTGTAAGAAGATGCCATTCACACGCAGAAGAGATCACAGCCAAAGGTTTTCTCACTGCTATAGAACATGTACAGGAACCCATCTTCGTCCTTGAAGGATTCATAGAGAGAGTTCATCAAAGAGGCTGCATTAAGCACAAATGCAACGAAAGAAACACGTTTACTACGAATGAATTAACTTCTTAGAAGACTTGAGGAAAAAGGCAAAGGATTTACTTGTCTGAGGTAGTGTATTCTTCACAAATACGAAAAGCGCTTTGCCAGCAGGTAGATGGAGCCTGCCGCTCAATACGTGGATGAAATTTCCAACGGGCATGTCTTTGGGTACTAAGTATCTGGTTTAAGAAATGATAATGAAAATAGTCATAAACCATGATTCAAAAAATATGATAAAAAAGATTACCTGTATCAGTCCATTCTTCATTATGACAAACACAAACAATGGAAGGTATAAGACTAGTAAAGGGTATGCTTCGTCTTGTGTAAAAGCTGGGGCGCTTTGTGATGAAAACGAATTAAGAGGTATGATATATGATGCTGAGATGAATGCAGTAGGTAAAGATGTTCATGAATGTGAGATATGTCTGATTCAGCAAGCAATTAAACTTATAATGAACTTTGATAAATGCTTACAACCATAAATCAACAAGGAAAACCGAAAAGGAAGTGGAACTCACTTTATCTTTTCTAACTCTGGAAGGTCAGTTCTAGAATATCTTTCCAAAATTACCTGGAAAGATAATAATAATAATAATAATAATACAGAAGTTAGTCACACAACAATTCATATTTATGAAATAGAACAGAACCTAGATACAACAGTTGCGAATCAGCACCAGTGATTAGTGAAGGACCAGAATTTGAAGTGTATCAAAAGAAAGTAGTCTTCAGTATATTCTAAGTAAAGTTCACATGCTGCAAGCACTTACAAGAAAATTGCTTTACAACCAAAACTCTCATGTACAGATCAGAAATGTCAAGTTGCAATTTGCTTGCATTAGGGCAACCTTATTGCCCATATTTCTCAAGAAAATGTTAAATCACAGCTACAAATGACAGAGATACCTATGCTTAGATTTTGACAGATCACCTGGCAACAGATGAGACCCTCAGATTCAGTCAGGAGTACCAACAATGATAAATCTCCATTCTGAATGTCTATGATCAGATGATATGGGTTTTCAGATCTTGATTTTGCTTTGTGATTTGAAATCCCTAGTAGGATGATGCCCCTGGTAGAAATTCATGGGGTAATCTTGGAAAGAAAATTTATACTAGGCTAAGAAATTGTGGTCTTGTTAGCTTTTTCATATATAGAGGCGGCATTCAACAACCAGTAAGGATTGCAGAGGAGTTTCCAAGGACTTTAAATCATAGCTCTACACTAGAATTTGAAATTTCACAATAATCAACAGAAGCCATTTAGAAATGAAATTCAGACCACGAAGATACCAACTTGAAAGCAAACTGGGGGAGATGATTTCCAGTTTGACAACATCAAGCAATCCAATTCATTCTATGCTAAGAAATTGTGATCTTGTTAGCCTTTTCATATACAGAGGCGGCATTCAACAACCAGTAAGAATTGCAGATGAGTTTCAAGGACTTTACATCATAGCTCTAAACTAGAATCTGAAATTTCACAATAATCAACAGAAGCCATTTTAGAAATGAAATTCAGACCACAAAGATACCAACTTGAAAGCAAACTGGAGGAGATGATTTCAAGTTCAACAACATCAAGCAATCCAATTCAGACAAAGCAAATTGCAGCCCCAATAAACGAGTATTAATTAGGTCAAAAAAGGGGGCGAACGGGAATAAAATGTAACTGGGGGAAAAATTGGAATTACATCACTCAATCGGGAAAAAAATACGCTTACAGGCACGCGGTCGGGGAATTTGGCGATGATATCGGCGGACTCCTTAGCCCTTTCCTCTGCAATAATTAACACCAGTGGTGAATTGCAGGGAGCAAGTAGCAGCATGAATCGGAGATTGCAAATTGAGGAAAGAAAAGAAAAATAGAAGAAGAGAATACCGAAAGTGTACTCATCCTTGAAAGGTCTGATCTTTCCCATGTCACTGAAAACCCTAATTTGTTGTTAGCGGTTGATGATGAAGATGAAGAACAGGAAATACGAAGGAGTATGAGTTTTTGATCGAAGGAGAGAGAGAGAGGTGCAAGGAATTAAAAAATAAGTAAATAACTGATAGATAAGCCGTTCAATTGACGACGACTCAGCAGCTATCAGAGCAATATCGACAAGAACACGAAATTGAATTATTATTATTTTTATTATTATTATATTTTTCCAATTAATGAAAATACTATTCCGTATTCAATTTTTCTTCCTGTTACTAGTTTC
The DNA here is from genome assembly GCA_037127255.1 of Persicaria tinctoria. Classification (NCBI taxonomy): domain Eukaryota; kingdom Viridiplantae; phylum Streptophyta; class Magnoliopsida; order Caryophyllales; family Polygonaceae; genus Persicaria; species Persicaria tinctoria. Next base: position 90,384,225 of record JBANSL010000004.1, on the reverse strand, counting down.
TGAATCCACACACTTCTCTAACATTGAGTTCCAATTTCACTTGTTGGGCAGTCTGTTGCTTTGTTCGAATTTGGGTTTGGGTATTCTGTTTTAGCTTATTTGTGTGATGACGGTTAGTTCGTATGTGGTTTGTATCGGCCTCTTGATTTACTCGGTATTAATGTGTCGGTATCTCGAATCTTTAACTTGTATAAAAAAAATTTGAGTTCCAATTTTGAGCTTACATGTTAAATTGTTAATGTACTCAAATTAGTGTGAGTTATTGTAACGAAAAATCCGACATAATCTCGTCGTTTTAGACATTACTGAAGAGTTGGCATATAGAAATGAGGAGAGTAAATGGATCGAAAGCTACAAGTGTCGAAGAAGGATAGTAATATGTGACATGAGTTTATCTTTCGCCCTTTAGCGTTTCTTTGGTTTATTCTATCCTTTTCCTTACATTGTTCAGGACTTTTCGTGTTATTGTGTATGTTTTTTTTCTCATTTGGTTGTTTATATACGTCTTATTTATTTTTATAATATTTTCGGGTCATATGAAAACACCTTTTCAATTTGATTTGGAAAAAACTGTGTGTGCTACTAAACATAGTAACATACCTCCAGAACCAACTATAAATGGAATATAATGAAATGGTTGTTGTGACGGAAAAATACGTACAATAATTGTTGACGGAGATTATGTTTGAGATCAAGATTTAAGCTTTGCGAATACCAATCCAAATCACTTGTAACATGGAATGTAACACTCCTTGTAGGAAATGATATCTTCTGTAGGACTCTTCGACACTTAAGTCTGTTTTTGAAAATTGATGGTGCCCTTGAACCCAATTGCCTTATTATTAGGCGTTAGTATACGCATGACCAAAATTTTGCCAAATACACAGTCATTCGCCGACTTTTGGTGTTAGTAAAAAAAAACCTAACCAATCACAAGTTGGTGTAGTGGTTGTGGGGCTACATCTCATGTCAATAGGTTCGAAGTTCGAACCCCTTTGGAAACATGGAGCCGCTTGTGAGTGGGAGGGTCAACCTTAAATGTGTCACACAGTACCCAATCCAGATGTAGAGCGATTGAGTCGATTAAACTGGACTAATATATAAAAAAAGTAAAAAAAATCCTAAAAAAAGCTCGTCGACACCGAAAATCCTTTTTTCATGTACAAAAAAAAGTTTACCAACACCAAAAGCCATTGAAACCACCATACATTTAACAATACAAAACCATGCGTATAAAACCATGCGTATAGCAAGTCGGTATTATCATCATCTCCATAGCTTTTTGTAATTTTGTAAAGTTCTTGTGGGTTAGAAAAAATTGGCAACTTATTTGGCTTCAGAATAAACAAATGAACACAACCAAGAACACAAACCTTGTAGTAGTAGTAGTAGTTAAGTATACATTTAAGTTGATTAAAAGCTGCTTAGCCTCCCCTTTATGACATTACACAAACCTTTAACTAGCCATATATATATAACATCAAAACTAACAAACAAGATGAGAGGAAGCAAAAGCTTATTAGATGGATCCGAAATCTAGGCACTCCCATCGGAAAGGTTGGATGTCGTAGACGACAGGCAAGGTCTTGAAGAACAGCGCCACGCACACGCAGACGGCAGCAATGCCGACCATTGATAGCATCGCGGGCTTGTAAACGAGAGACCTTCCCGCGAGCCTGTAAGCCAGCTTGCTTTCGCAAGCTCTGCAGCTCTGTCCGATGTTCTGGGCCAAGCTTGTGGCGATCTCCAGGCTGCCTAGGCGTTTCGAGCTGCTGAGAGAGTTTATGTCCTCGGGGATGTCAACTGCCACGGACCCGGGTGTTAATCTGCTGCTGCCTATCTTCCTCTGGACGAGATGGATGTACGCGTAGTGACCTCTTAGACGCGCGTAGTCTTCTGGCGTTGAGCCTGTGCTGTCACGAGCGCTCTTCCAGGCTTCGATTCCCACCTGAAGCAAGGCAATCCGAGGAACCGATGAGTGCACAATATGCAAAAAAAGATTGATTGTTTCTTGAAGAAAGCGAGAACCGAGAACCGTACCTTCCGGGGATCATTGGTTAGAGCATCTAAGACATCTTCGGAGCCGTCTCTACCAGCTGCAATGTGAAGTGGCGTCAATCCACCAGGGCCCTTGACATCCGGTCGGAACAAGAAGTTCTGACTGAACTCTTCAGACGAGCTGAGAGGGGTGTATCTCAACAAGAGCTCGACGAGAGCCCTACAGTTTCTACGCACTGCCCTGTGTAGGAGCCCCAGCTCGGACATTGCAGCGTCCAGAGAAGGATGCTCGCCATATCCCACAGTTCCCTCAAGCAAAATGTCTAACAACTTCTTAACGACAGCGCACCAGTCATGGTCCATGGAGAACTCCATGAGCCGCCTAAACCTTTTGAAGGAGAATAAGTCGGCGTTGGGATCTTGGTGACCAAGTCTGGACTTCAACTGACATCTGTGAAGCAGCCATCCCATCTCGTGTATGAACTCCATGGCTTGATGTTTGGCTTCCCATTTTCCGTTGGCTTCATGACTATTTGTTGGCTCCAATACAGCTTCAAGAGTACGAATTTCGGAACAGACATTTTTCTCAGCAACAATAAAAGGGAAAAAGCTGCTGCTAAGCTCTTGATCTTCAATCTGGATGTGCCACAGAAACAGTCGCGGGTCAGATCCTCAAAACTTAAGTCGCTATAATAAGAGCCAAAAATAAAGGATCAACGGTTCTAAGTCACTGAAGAAGAAAATGTTCTTCAAAGTTAGAAGAAGCGAATTTTCTAGCAATTCTCAAAATCAGTGTTCTAAAAAGCGTTAGGCGGATCATAAGCGGTGAGGGGCCGCCTAACGCCTATGCAGGATTTTTAGAACAATGTTCAAAATACACTACTCATAGCGCTTCACCTAAAGCAGCCGTAGTAGAAATGTTTCAGTTTACTTAAAGATATCCACAAATACTTTTAGAATAACTTTGGATGAGGAATAACAGATGCATTAGCATTTTTATGCAACACATTGAATAACAAGATATATTAGCATCAGCACATTATATGGAGCATTGGACAACGGTACCTCAATAAAGCCTCTGCCAGTAACGGAAGGGATGAGGCAAGACATATTGACACACTCAACATTGTCGTCTTCTGTAAGGCTATTATCATCTGCAATTGAATCTTGGTGGCCTTCCAGGTCGAGATACTTCCCCTCAAGCGCACACAGTAATCTGCACAATCAAGCAAGATTCATTGAATATTTTTACTAGCGTATTATAAACATCTACGATACCGTTATTAGAAAAATACTACATACCTTGTGGAATTTCTGGACAGGTTGGATCCCTTGATTTGGAAGAGAGCTGGTTCTGATATAGAAACAGCTATTGGCGTCACACTCAAAATTCTACTACAGTAACTATTTAGGCTCGGTAGTGATGTGTCGATCACAATCCGACCTGAAATAAAAGGAGGAGGAAAGGAAAGAAAATGAATGAATTAGTGAAGATTTTAGAGGGAAATGAAAACTCAAACAAGGTGATTCGAAACAAACCATTGTAGAAAAATACTATTTGATTCTCCACTCTTGTATATACCCATCCAGTTTGCCAGAATGATTCATCAGTAACGTCAAGAAGTCGAGACAAGCTTGAGCCAAGGCCAGAGGAAAGCTGTGCAAGAAGATCAAACATAAAGTATTAGAATAATCGGACAACTGAAATACCCGAAAATGCATGTTCTTCAGGGAAACTATACCTCCTCCCAGATTGGCTCAGCCAAGCGAAGATACATAGTCAGAATAACGCAGCCAGGTCTAATGTAACTTTCAATTTCAGTAGGACTGTGAGCTAGCCAGTCGAGCATCTATACAGCGGAAATTAGAAGCAATCAGACCGCGGATAAAAGAAATCGCCACAGATAAATGTTGGCAAGTGTATATATAATATATGTGTGTACCTGTCCCCTCAGCACGATGGGGAATTCACTTGGTTCTTTACCGAAAAGTTTGAATACAATTCGATCAGTACGGCTCTGGACAAGCACAAAGAAAGAAGGATGGTCAGGATTAAAAAAAAACCGGGAAAAAAAAACTGAATGCAAACTGTTAAATGACAATTTTCAGTACCTGAGTTTCTCCACTAGAACTTGAAGGCGACTGAGTAGAAGCTGAGTCAGAATTTCGACTGACTTGTGGAGGGCTTGACTGCTGGGAGTCTTGCCGTGCCCATGATGGGAAACCAACCGAACCAGTCCCGAAGGTTCCATTCCCTGGTGACCTCTCATGATCTTCAACCCCATCATCTGAATCAATATAAATGTCATTCAAGTCAAAGTTATTCAACTTTGGTTTCCCTACAGCACTATCCCTGACTTCGGAATATGTCACGAGGCTATCCTTCGAGAAGCTGTCTGGTTTCACAGATGAGGCTGCCCGTGTATTCCCACCCCGGTCTCCATCTGTGAGCATCAGTTTATCAGGAAACACCGATGCAGGCGTTTTGAGATGTGTGTTGTTGACCCTGGGAGGTCGTGGAGGAGTACCGGATTGAAACGCTGAAATCTTTTCCGTGTTTCCTCCGGCTGTCCCACCATTCAGTAATTTCTGAGAATCATGGAGCAGCTGAGGTAAGTCATTCATCCCAGGCGACCCAGATTGGCTTGCAAGACTCCTTACAAGTTGAGCTACCAGATCCTGATCATTGGTTGTGTCTGATCCATTGTTAGCTGCAACAAATTTAATCATGAATTACATCTCACTCCACTTCAACAGGACATAGTATTAGCATACCATTTCAGATTGTACAAAATAAAAAGGAGGAAATACATTTTTTTTCTAAGATTTTGTTACCATTATCTTGGTTTGTTTAACTACTGAAACAAACTACTATGGAGCCATACACATTATTTTTTGTTTATTGGTTAAAAATAACTCATTTGGAATCACATTGTGCGCGATTAATAATTTTTTCAATACACCATAGATGAATGCCAAAAAATGTGCTTATGCGCATAACTTAAGACTGATGCAGCGAAAATTGGAGGCCAAAAGGGAAAGAACTCATTGTTTAATTTCAGAGCTTTTGTCATTATTAACCAAGAACAAAGGAAACGCAAACAATGCCAATCAGCTAAAAAGTCATTCTCCATCAGTACTTAACAGATCTTCAACAGTAATCAGGCTTCCACAATCATGATCAAAGAATGCAGTAAAAAAAAGTAGCATGATCAATGCAAGTAATCAAGGACTTAATGTGTGGCATATGACAGTATCATGGTTGCAGAAGTGACTCACTATGCACATTCGAAAGTAGTCTCAGAAGGCTGATTAGTATGTAGTTGCTAGCCTGCTCATCATTTGCCGGTTGTGCGCCCAATACAGGACTAGGCTGTGTCTTCCTTCTCCTCTTATTATGGCCCGCCAAACGCCTCCTACAACTCCGCTTCCCTTCATCAAATTCTTGAAGAGCATGGAATCTAGCAACAAAAGATAGATCAATCAAACAACCATCATAGCAACTATCCACAATACATACCCTAAGTCCTAACTACTATTACACATAAAATCAGAACAAATTTCTTAATAGGCAGCAAATCCAACAAATCTAGGAACAATTACACATAAATAGAGCTATCCACATTCAACAAGATTAGAGATGGAATCAAAGGCTAACCTACTACACTGCTGGCAAAATCGCTGCATAACGTTTCCAACGAGCGCTTTCACGGCTTTAGAGTGAATCTCACAGACCTTATGGCGCCTGTGATACTCCTTGGCACTACTCAGATCAGTACCACAGCCTTCAACCTGGCAAACCGGGCGATTCGACGAGCCTCCGGCCAATTTAGTCTTCTTGCCATTTGCAGCATCCAAGCTCCCACCTGGCCCTACTTGGAATTGAGCAACTGAAGGATGGCCACCAAGCTTCAGGGATAAGGCTGCAGCATCTCCTTCTTCTTCTTCATCATCATCAACCATAATGACCCTTCTTTTTCTATCCAGATCTCTTGCTCCTCCTCTCTCAATTTCAGGTTCTGGATGCACATCCTCTGAACAGGAGGATGAACTGTTGGATGAGTGGCCAGCCACAGGAATAGGAATAAATTGCTGGCCCCTGAAATTGGAAGGAACTGAAGCTGGATCTACTTGGCTAGCAATGAAAAGATCTCCATCCCACTTCCAATTGTTCAAATCCCACTCCAAATTCCTCTTCCCTAGGGCTGACACGCCATAGAACTGTTGAGTTTGCTCCATCTTTTATCTGATCAACACCAAAAATTCACAAGCTTTCACAAGAAATTCAACCACAGTAGGTTTAACTCAATTTTGCCCTAAATTCCCCAAAACAGTAATCAGATGGATCCATACAGAAATTCAACACTAATTAGACCCGAAGAACACCAAACTGAGATTTAATTGTTCGAATCTGAGAAACCCCCAATTCAGAAGGGTGAAAATTGAAGAAAACAAAGGGGAAAGATAAGAAGATGATAAGAGGGGAAATGGGGAATAGTAGCTTCTAATGAACTGTAGAAGATGGTGGTGGTGGTGGGGAGCTGAGTCCGGACAATAATGGAGGAGAGAGAAAGTGGGCAGCTGCCGGAAAGCAAAGAGAGGAACCCCAAAACCTAAAGTGAATTGGGAGAGATGGCGAAAGGTTCGGAAGGAGGTGGGTGGGGAGAGAGAGAGAGAGAGAGAGAGAGAGAGAGAGAGAGAGAGGGAGAGAGTTAACGAGAAACACAAACAATTACCATTCACATGACATCTTGCACTCCCAAATAGACAAATCAAGAAACACGCAAATGAATTAAAAGCCAAGGAAATCAAATTACAGTACAGATAAATTAAATTAAATTAATGGAGGCGGGGAAAAGGGGGTGAAGGCCCCCCCTTGTCCTCCATGGAAACCGGCCCACCCACCTTGTAAATTACAAGCTCTGTACTTTCTACTGCTCATCTTTTTCTGTAATTCAGTTTGTACGGTTCTTTTTTCTTTTTCTTTTTTTTTTTTAATGGCGGACAAGATTGGGTTGAAGAAGGTACCAGCTGGCGTTTTACCGTGAGATGCTTTCTAACTGGGTTCCTGTAAATCCCACGAATCGGTGAAATTCAGTGAAACCAAACCCCAGTTGTCGGTTGATGAACTCGGTCAGTGCCCCGTGTTGACTGTCTCCTTCAACTTGCACTGGTCAACTCTTTTTCTTTTTCTGTTTTTAATTCAATTTTTCTATTTTTTGCTTGAAATATACTCCGTATAGGTTAAAAATCAAATTAAAAAAATTAAAGGTCTAGCTACCTCATTAAGATCATTTTTAAAAATTAATAAATTTTTTTTAAAACAATTTATTTTTAATCATTAATATTTCATCAGTTCAAAAACATAAATTCATTTATTTTTTTAACATGATTTTAAATTTTAAATAGACTAAAAAATATCGAATATATAAAATATCAACTTTTGAAATTATCTCTTCTATCGGAAATATGAGATGTTTTACTTTTTAACGCGTATTTTAAAAAGCTAAAAACTATATAAATATTATTTTAAAAAATAAATATTTATTAGTAATAAATATTGAATTTATTTTAAAATTTTAATATTTTGTATAATTTTAACTCCTTAAAATACATACTTAATAGTCAAAAGTCTTACATTTTAACTCGAATGGATTATTAAAAATTGATATTTTCCAATATAATTTTTAGTTTGTTAAATTACTTGTCAAAAAATTAATGAAAATAAAACGGAGTAAAAATAAAGACATGTATGTGCTTGGATTTCAATTATCTTATGTTTATAATGCAAATATATAAAATGATGTTTGATAAACACAAATTTTAAGGTGTTTAAACTAAAGATGTGTTTAGATTATACGATGTATAAATTACAATGCAATTATTTTATTTCAATTTATTTAATTATTTTATAAAATTACTATTTTACCTCGATTTTTACACTTTATTTATTTTTAAACCTTTTTACACCATAAGGAATCCAATTACCATATTGTTCTCCGTAATTGAATACAGTAATGATAAAGTCGTCGACTGTCTTAATCACCTGATTACAAGTCAAAAAGAGTTTATTAAATTATGTATTTTATGATTTTTTTTAATCAATTATTAACTGTTGTGACCTTAAACTGACCTTTACAAAGATGCACATGTATATGATGATTTTAACCAGTCAATTAGATATACTCCATATTTCCTCTTACGATAAATGGTCAATCCAATATATGTCAAGTTGTCAACTAGGTCTACATTAAAACAGAAAAAAAAATGTTTTTTTTTATTTATAATCAGTCTCAAAATATAAGTAGTTTAAGGGTCAGTTTGGTAACACGGAGCTGATGGGATAGCTGAAGCTGATAGGGTAGCTGAAGCTGGTGGATTAAGTGTGTTGAATATATGTTAAATTGGAGTTTTCATAAGCTAGTAAGGTGTTTGGTAACCGAGCTGATAAAGTAGCTGATACAAACTAGCTGACCAGATAGAAGAAAATGAATCGAATTTTGAAAAGCTTGCGGTTAGTAGCTGTTGAAAATCCAATTTTAAAAGCTACGTAATAATTAAATTAAAATCTTATATTTAACTTATTTAAAACTATAAATTATTAAAACCAAAAGCTCCGAAAAGCTACCTGCATTACCAAACGGACCCTAATTCTTTTACACATTTTTTAAATAGTAAACTATACTTATAGTTTTTAACCTTTTAAAAATGTGATAAAAATTTAAATGACCTCTATATTTTGAGACGGAGATAATATTAAAAAAGTAACAACTCATAATATAGATTTAGCATTAATTTGTTTCCCTATTTCATCATATATAATTAATAAGTCCGTTTAATATAAATTCAGATATTATAAATCTTCTCAATTCAATTTGTTACATTTATAAAAAAAAAATTGCCTGAGTGTTCCAATGATGATCAAATGGCGATTGGTTTTTATTTTAAAATTATGAATGTACTTTTTAATTTGTGGTGAAAACTTATGAATGCACTCCTTATGAATGTCCAGTGATAATTTATTGGGTGGCTCTTGTGGCTGATTTTAGCATAAAAATAATTTAGTTAATTATTTAAGTTATGATGAATCATGTGGTGCATGAAGAGCAATTAACATCATGCATGTGAGGACATTAAATTGTTAGTACTGTACTTAATATACTTGGTACTAAACTTGGGTTTTTAATACCATCAAAATTAAATAATTGATAAAATAAATTCAACTTGCAAAACATATTCCATATCATGGAAAACAGAAATTAATACCATCAAAATTAAATAGTTACTATTTGTATTGTTTTATGTTATGATATTCAAACAGTTCTATCGTCTGCCGACGCGATCGCCATTTGAATTTCAGATATATATAAACTCGAATTTTTACCTAATAAAATAAAATAAAATTAAGCCATACAAAAAATTTAAAAACACCTAAAATGTTGATATTTGTAGAAATTTACCTATTTATATTTTTTTTTTGTCAACATCTATAACGAATGTCATTATCATGGGATGGATAGCACATGCGGAATGTGCATCCCTAACCTCTTTTCGTTATTTTTTTATTAAAAAAAAGCAAAAGAAAAAAAAAAAGAGGGAACGGTGACCCATGCCTGGGCCGAACTTCTCAATTAAACTGGGCTGTAGGAATTGGGCCCACGTAAGCCCAAATTAGCTTTAATGGCATAATACTAAAAATCACAAATTAATCCAAATCATAATCATATATTCGTTATGAGTTTGCAATTAACCTTCTTCTATGTTTACAATTTACTTCTATGCAAGATCTTCTCTTTTTATTTAATTGTTTACATTTAACTAAAATATCACACATTAATCCAAATCATAATCATATATAATAGGGGTAAATACAATTTAGAAAGTCAAGGGCACAATCCCTAATGACGCGAAGTCAGAACCTCAGGGAAGCACCTCTCGGACAATGGAGCTATCAAGAAGACATAGCCATCACCCCGACCAATCGAGACCCACTCTACACACCAAAAACGAACGAAATACCAAACACTGAGAACACACCAAAAATACCAGCTGAACCCAACCCAAGTACATTAATCAAGCAACAAAATTAGCGGAGGGTGGAGTGGGGTGATCCACTCTCTGCTAATACTTGGAGATCAAATACTGTATTAGAAAAAGTAAGAAATAATTATTATTTTTTTGCTTTTGTTTTTTTGTGAAACTTGGCTCCAAGGAGTGATCCTTGGAGCCAAAGAGTTGCTTGGAGCCCAATGAATGAAAAATCAGTGTGTTGTACTTGCAATTAATGAAGCAAAATCAGTGCAAGTTCTTGCATTTTGACCTTGTGGAGTAAGGATCATCCACAACTTAGGGTGTGCCCCATGGTGCACCCTAAAATTATTTTTTGTTACAAAATAATGTTAAATTTTTTTAAAAAAATTATATTTAACTTATATCTACTCATATTCATATGTTTATAAAATTTCATCATAAAAAATTATGTTATAGAAAAATAAAAAAATCATTTTTCTAAAATAAATCAAATTTTCATTATCTTTAATTTTTAAACATAAATTTTTATGATAAAATTTTATAAACATATTAATATGAGTGTATATAAGTTTAATATAATTTTTTTTAAAAAATTTAATATTGTTTTATAATAAAAATAATTTTAGGGTGCACCATGGGGCACACCCTAGGTTTTGTAGATGATCCTTACTCGTACGTGTGTTCTCAATTCAGATTTAAGTAGTTTAATATAATTTTTAAAAAATGCTAATCTGTATTCATCAATATTGAAATCAAGCAAATTAAACATCCAAATGTTACAAAACCAATACTCCTCCGAAATTCAAGAATGACTAACTATAGTATCGATCTACGCCTCGAACTACATAAGAACATATCCATCCTCCTCCTCCGCCTCCTCAGATGGTAGCTCGAACTTGCACAATGGACAAAAGCACTGTCTATCGAGCCATGTAATGAGACAGTCCGTGTGGAAAACATGCGAACATGGCATCTTCGTCGCCTGAACCTCAAACGAAAACTCGTCCATACAAACCGCGCAACCTGTCTCCCTCTCTTCGCCCCAAACCCTAACCCTCTCCAACGCCTCCACTGCTTCTCTCTTCGCCGGCCTTGCCTTGACGTACAAGAAACCTTCTTCCATCGACTCCTCCACCGCCCTACCATACTCCTCGTCCTCGTCTCCATCCCCAACCTCGACCACATTCGAATCCTCATAGTAATAGTACCTGAAAATCTCCTCCTCATCCATGACTACGCCTTCCTCTTCAATCGGATCTTCGTCCTCGTCTACCTGAATCGGATCTTCGTCTTCGTCTTCCTCCATCGGATCTTCGTCCTCCTCCTCGGATTTAGGATCCTCAGCCTCGGTGACGACCTCAGCCACCGTGTACATGCCGACGATTTGCCTCTCGTACGCACTCGCCCTCCGCCGGTATTCTCGGCCCAAGAAGTCGCCGAAGATCATACGGACGGTGTTCTCCTTAGCGGCCGACGGGATGCTGGCGCTGTCAAGAACTCCGACGACCTCTGGCCGGAGCCCCGAGAGCCCGCGGGGGACATTCTGGAGGATCCAGCGTTTGCCGAAGGGGACCAATTCCTCGCCGGCGGTTTGAGCGATTGGGAATTTGCCGCCGGGAGGCACGTTGAAGACGTATTTGACATCGATGTAAATCTGATGGACGGAGGTGCCGTCGTCGTTCTCGTAGTTGACTTCCTTCGGCGTGACGGAGATGCTGTAATGGCAGTCGAAGTCGTCGTCCCAGCCCTCGTAGTAATCCGCCATTGATTTGATTAGCGATGGAGTTCTTACGAATCGGAACCCTTAGATTGAAATTGGGATATATAATTAATTTGATGCTAGGATTTATGATTTTATAGGTTATTATTTATATATATAGAAATTATCAAAAGTTTTAGATAGATTATGAATGATATATCTTTATTGATAGATTTTTTCCTTAATTCATTTCATTTATATTGACTTTCTTTTTCAATTAGTTTCGTTTAATTTAGATTACAACAAAATTTAGTTTTTAATAACCGATTTATACCACGCTACATGATTTTGATGTGATATGGAAGATATACGGATAGATTTTGATGATTGATTTTATTTTTCCTCATTATTTTTGAAAAATTGTAGCCGACACTAACTACTCTTTGTTTAAAAATTATTATAAAATCAAAATTTATAATTATAAATAATATATTATTTAGTGGATTTCAAAAAAAAATTATTTAGGAAATCTTCTATATATATATATATACCTTTAAAAATTGTGTTCCAAGATTAATTAAATGTTTTTTGTTTTTCCTTTTATTTGAGTTGGATTTTTTACAACTGCTCATATAGTTATTTTCTTGAATAAATGACTCATAAAATTTATAAGGAAGTTCAAAATAACATATATAGTTTTAGCTTTTCATCAATTAAATATCATTATTACAATTTGATTTGAAAATAAAAGATTGCTTTTTTATGTTTCTTTTGCAATGCTTTCAATATTTTGAGCGTAATGATTTCTATTTGATTTTCAAATTAAAATATAGATGAGAAAAAAAATTAACGGTTTGATTTAAACGCGAAAATAAAGGCATACAAAGTACAAACGTACATTGCCCTCATTTTGTACTTCTATTTGTTTTAAATGCTCAAGTCAATGAAATAATTTTTACTTTTAAAAAATAATTCTATAGTTAAAATTTAATAATTATTTAAAAAAAAAATTTGTTTATTTTATTTTCAATTTAATTGAGTTTTTTCCTATTTATTTTTTTAAAGATTTGTTTTCCTATTTACTGCTAATGTAAAGCTTGAGTTAATATATATTTTTTAATTTTCAAATTAAACGGAAAATAAAAACAACGTACCTGAAGTTTTGTATTCTTGAAAATTAAATGTAAGTGGTTGGTTATAACAAAAAAAGATTGACTAAATTCTTTGTATTGTAGCTCGATAAGAATTAATTAATGTATGAACGATTGTATTCTTGAAACTACAATGGTCTTATATCTCCCCATCTATTTTTTAGTTAATTTCTCAACCTGATCATCTATTCCAGTGGCGGACCCAAGGGGGGTCCTGGGGGGTCACGTGACCCCCCCTCGGCCCGAGAAATATGTAAAAAAAAAAAAAAAAACTTGTTTTTGGATATAATTAAGTAAAGAAAGTAAAAGATCACTAAAAAGTGTTGGCTCAAATGGCAAAGGACGTGGGTAAGCTCTTTTGGCATCAGGAGATGCGAGTTCGACTCACCAAATTTTCATTTTTTACCTCTATTTTTTTAAAAAAATATTTTTATAGGTTAAAATTCAAAAGACCCCATTTACATTTACGGTAGCCGCCGACTGTAAGAGAGAGCCAAGTCCGAGTCGAACCCTCGACCCACCCAACAACCCGCCGCCGCACCCACCCTGTAGGCACGGTGACCTCCCCCTCAAAAGTTTCTGGGTCCGCCACTGATCTATTCCATTCCCACATTTATATATAGTGATCAAAGTTCCAGGTAATTTGTACTAGGAGATATGTTAACTTTCTTCATCCCTTTTTTTTTTTTTTGCGTTTGTACGTAAATCTCCGGCCTCTCTTGGTGAGATAAGGACCAAAATCTATATCTCATTAAGTAATAATACCTTACTCAAAATAATAAATAGCTCAAAATAACATATTATATGTCATTAAGTAACAATTATGTTTAAAAATATTTTTAGATAAATGATACATTTAAATGTTTTTAAACATAAATGAACATATAAAATGAAATTTTTTCTGCATGTATGCATATGGTTTAGTTTAGTCAACAATGTGATAACTGATAAGTATTAAAAAACAATATGATATTTAATAAAACCTCTTCAAAAATGTGGACTACCACATGCTCATAACTCTCAACAACTTTATTTAACCAAAAAAAAAACCGAATCGATTATTTAATTAATAAAAGCAATTTATATAATATAATCCAACTCATTTTAAAAAATATTTTAAAAATATTTTTGTTGCAAAATTAAAGTTGGTGCTTCAATGGATCGGTATTTGTGTTCTCAATTCAGATTTAATTAAGTAGTTGTTTTATATTATAAAAACTCCTTATAAGCAATTAGCACTTCAAGCATTTGAAAATCACAGGACAAACACAAGAGATTGAGTTCAGAACTCTCCAATTTTCAATGGATCAAAAAATGCTAATCTGCATTCATTAATATTGAAATAAAGTAAAACATCCAAACGTTACAAACTATATATAGTATCGACCTATGCATCGAACTGATCGATAAGAACATATCGATCATCCTCCTATATATATGCCTCCTCCTCGGATGGTAGCTCGAACTTGCACAATGGACAAAAGCATTGTCTATCGAGCCATGTAACGAGACAGTCCGTGTGGAAAACATGTGAACATGGCATCTTCGTTGCATGAACCTCAAACGAAAACTCGTCCATACAAACCGCGCAACCAGTCTCCCTCTCTTCGCCCCAAACCCTAACCCTCTCCAACGCATCCACTGCTTCTCTCTTCGCTGGCCTTGCCTTGACGTACAAGAAACCTTCTTCTATCGACTCCTCCACCGCCCTACCATACTCCTCGTCCTCGACCTCAATCGGATCCTCATAGTACCCGAGAATCTCCTCCTCATCCATAACCGCGCCTTCATCTTCAATCGGATCTTCGTCTTCGTCTTCCTCCATCGGATCTTCGTCCTCCTCCTCGGATTTAGGATCCTCAGCCTCGGTGACGACCTCGGCCACTGTAAACACGCCGACGATTTGCCTCTCGCACGCTCTCGACCTTCGCCGGTACTCTCGGTCCAAGACGTCGCTGAAGATCATACGAACGGTGTTCTCCTTAGCCGCTGACGGGATGCTGGTGCTGTCAAGAACTCTGACGACCTCTTGCCGGAGCCCCGAGAGCCCGCGGGGGACGTTTTGGAGGTACCAGCGTTTGCCGAATGGGACCAATTCCTCGCCGGCGGTTTGGGCGATCGGAAATTTGCCGCCGGGAGGCACGTTGAAGACGTATTTGACATCGATGTAGACCTGGTGGACGGAGGTGCCGCCATAGGTTTCATGGTTGTCCTCCTTCGGCGTGACGGAGATGCTGTAATGGCAGTCGAAGTCGTCGTCCCAGCCCTCGTAGTAAGCCGCCATGGATTAGCGATGAAGTTTTTAGGAATTGGAACCTTTAGATTGAAATTGGGATAATTAATTTGATGTTAGGATTTATGGTTTTATCGGTTATTATATATATATAGATATTATCAAAAAATTTAGATAGATTATGAATGATATCTTTATTGATAGTTGTTTCCTTAATTCAGTTGGTTTATATTGACTTTCCTTTTCAATTAGTTTCATTTAATTTAGATTACAACAAAATTTAGTTTCCTTTAATAACCGATTTCTACCATGCTACATAATTTTGATGTGATATGGAAGATATATACGGATAGATTTTGATGATTGATTTTTTTTTCCTCATTAATTTTAAAAAATTGTAGCCGTCAATAGCTAGTAGTTGTTTAAAATTTATTATAAAATAAAAATTTATCATTTATAATACGATTTTTCTATCATATGTTTCAACTAAGGGTATAAGATAAGAATCTAAATTGGAATTATATTTCAAATTTAAATCAATTTAGTTACTTTTATAAAAGAGTACTATTGTACTAATAGATAATAGATTAATAGATGATTTTTTTTACTCCAAGTAGTTTTCCTTTTTTCATAAAAGTTGAAATATTACGTCTTTTACTCTCTTTTTTTTAAGAAATTTTTGTTTTTGTTTTTTTTTTGTTGATGAGAGATACAAAAATGAATGATTTTAAGAAGATGTTCGGCCAAAATATTACCCTTGTACCCATGTTGATCAGAATCAAATATTGGATTTATAGTGTAGCCAAAATATTGGAGAAAGCTTAAAAAAATTATCTACAAATTATACCAATCATACAAATTCGGACCCTAAATCAGATATTCAAATAAAATAAAGTGTAAATACATCACCATCACTAAATTATTTCAAACAAATCACAATTTTGCCCAATACAAAAAATCTAAAAACATTTGAAATAATATTGTATACTTACTTCAACAAAAACGGATCGTGGTTGTGTTCGTGGTCTTCAAAAATCTTTCATTTAGGTGGGGGTAACGTCGGCGATCCACACTTCCCCAGGAGTCGCCCTTTCCGATTAGGGTATTGTTGTGAGTCTTTGCAGTCTCCCACATTCTTGGCACTCGTGGCGCGTCTTGAGTCTTCATCGACTTCTCTGCTGGCTGACTTCTTGTATTGATTGATTGGGTCTTTCTTTCTTTCTCCGTTGATTTGTGTTATTGTGTTATGTTTGTATTGACGGTTCCGTCTGGCGACTTGTTCGGCCATCGAGTTTTAGGTATAGTTGTGAGTCCTTGCACTCTCTCACATTCTTGGCACTCGTGGCGCGTCTTGAGTCTTCATCGACTTCTCTGCTGGCTGACTTCTTGTATTGATTGATTGGGTCTTTCTTTCTTTCTCCGTTGATTTGTGTTATTGTGTTATGTTTGTATTGACGGTTCCGTCTGGCGACTTGTTCGGCCATCGAGTTTTAGGTATAGTTGTGAGTCCTTGCACTCTCTCACATTCTTGGCACTCATGGCACGTCTTGGGTCTTCATCGACTTCTTTGCTGGCTGACTTCTTGTATGGATTGATTGGGTCTTTCTTTCTTTCTCGGTTGATTTGTGTTATTGTGTTATGTTTGTATTGACGGTCTTTCGTCTGGCGACTTATTCGGTCATTGAGTTTCAGATATGGCTGAACTCGAATTCTTACCTAATAATAATAATAAAAAAACAACTACAAATCTTATACTCCAATATGCCCGAATTAAACCCATTTTGGACCGGCCCAATTAGACCCAAATGAAAGCATGAACAAGTAACAAAGGCAACTCATTTAGTGCTTCATATAAATTTACTTCCAAGTTACAAACAATCTCTTTAATTTCCAACATTTCAACTGTAACTAAAAATCTAATTCCCAATCTGGATCTCAATTGCTACCGTTTGATTCTGACATTGCAACCACTTCTGAATTTCCTCTCTTGAATCACTGTTAGTAAATCTCTCATATATAATGGAATCAAAATTGCTTTTATCACTAAGAACTCAACAAATCAGAAAGAGAACCAAAAAGTCAAGGAAGAGGCTGTGCAAGGGTAGAGCAACAACAGCTTCTGATCCAATCTGTTGATGTGCTCCATCCTTGCTCGGCCTCTTCCCCGTCTTCATAGCTTACCGCCTCTATCCAATCCGCAATCCGCCTTAACTTCCTTGTACCTTCAATTGATCATTTGGTTATCACCTCACAACCTTGATCACCCTAGAAAATCATTAATCCAATGTGGATTGTACAATGCAAATTGGGATCATAGCAGTTTCATTTTACAGCAATTAGCACTTTGTAAGCATTCGAAATTAAAGTAAAACATGTATCCAAACGTTACAAAACCAATACTCCTCCAAAAGTAAAGAATGACTAACTATAGTATCCATCTATGCCTCGAACTCGATAAGAACATATCGATCATCATCCTATACATATATGTCTTCCTCCTCGGATGGTAGCTCGAACTTGCATAACGGACAAAAGCGCTGTCTCTCAAGCCATGTAGCGAGACAGTCTGTGTGGAAAACATGCGAACATGGCATCTTCGTCGCCTGAATCTCGAGAGAAAACTCATCCATACAAACCGCGCAACCAATCTCCCTCTCTTCGCCCCAAACCCTAACCCTCTCCAACGCCTCCACTGCTTCTCTCTTCGCCGGCCTTGCCTTGACGTACAAGAAACCTTCTTCTATCGACTCCTCCACCGCCCTACCATACTCCTCGTCTTCATCCCCGTCCATAACTGCGCCTTCATCTTCAATCGGATCTTCGTCTTCCTCCATCGGATCTTCGTCCTCCTCCTCGGATTTAGGATCCTCAGCCCTGGTGACAACCTCGGCCACCACGGCCACGCCGACCATCTGCCTCTCACTCGCTCTCGCCCTTTGCAGGTACTCTCGGCCCAAGACGTCGCCAAAGATCATTCGGGCGGTGTTCTCCTTAGCGGCTGACGGGATGCTGTCGCTGTCAAGAAATCTGACGACCTCTCGCCGGAGCCCAGAGAGCCCGTGGGGGAGGAGGTTGAAGTCCCAGCATCCACGGCCGTAGTGGACCAATTCCTCGCTGGCGGTTTGGGGGATTGGGAATTTTCCGCCGGGAGGCACGTTGAAGACGTATTTGACATTGATGTACACCTTGTAGACGGAGGTGCCGTCGTCGTTTTCGTGGATGGTCTCCGTCGACGTGACGAAGATGCTGTAATGGCAGTCGAAATCGTCGTCGACCCAGCCCTGGTAGTATGCCGCCATGGATTAGCGATGAAGTTCTTAGGAATCGGAAACCTTAGAATGAAATTGCGATAATTAATTTGATGTTAGGATTTATGATTTTATAGGTTATTATTTATATATATAGAAATTATCAAAAAATTTAGATAGATTATTTATGAATGATATCTTTATTGATAGATTGTTTCCTTGATTCAGAGATATCGTTTATATTGACTTTCTTTTTCAATTAGTTTCGTTTTTATAAGAGTAATTAGATAAATATAATAGATGATTTTTTTTACTCCAAGTAATTTTATTTTTTAATTAAGTTGAAATATTGTCTTTTACTCTTTTTTTGTTTGTGTTTTTTTTGTAAGATTTTTTATTTTTGTTGATGAGAGATAGATATATGAATTATACCAATCATAAAAATTTGGATCCTAAATCACATATTCAAATAAAATAAAGTGTAAATACATCACCAACTCACCAAGTCACTAAATTATTTCAAACAAATCAACATAAAAATTATACAATTTTGCCCAATACCAAAAATCTAAAAGCATTTGAAATAATAACTGCTCCATTATATACCGAACTAGGGTTGTTATATGAACCGAATAGCTCGAGCTCGACTCGGGATCGGCTTGAAAAAATTCAACTCGAGCTCGCTCACTTATTTAAACAAGCCGAGCTTGAACAAAATTTTAAGCTCGTTTAAAAGCTCGGCTCGTTTGAATAAAGCTCCAATAGCTCGAATTCTACGGAATTTCTAAAATTTCCTTCAAGTTAACATATTATAACCAAGTAGAACTACTTAAAGCTCGAAAAAAGCTCGACCCGAGCTCGTTCATTTCCTAAACAAGCCGAGCTTGAACAAAATAAAAAGCTCATTTAAAAATTAGGCTCGGCTCGAGCTCGTTTAACAAACGAACAAGCTTGAACATCGTTCCGCTCGAATAACAGCCCTGTACCGAACTCTCTTCAACAAAAACTACCACAAATCTTATTCTCCAGCATGCCCGAATTAAAACCCATTTTGGGCCGGCCCAATTAGACCCAAAAGAAAATCATTGATCCAATGTGGATTGTAGAATGCAAATTGGGATACTTGCATTGCCTACATCATTAGTACATGTAAATATTAGCAGCAATGAAGCAAAATCAGTACAGGTTCTTGTTGTACTCTTAATTCAGATTTCAGTACTGCTGTTTTATAACATAACAGCAGTACACATTCATAACACAAAGCATTCCAGTGGGAGTGGATGTTGAAGACAGAAGTTACAGATATTGACACTAAGAAATGAGAGAATAATTTATTTATTTTTTTAAAAAAATTATGTTGATTGACAGATTAATCACAATAGATCAAACTTAATTAACAACATATTTAATGGACAAAGAAAAGAAAAATCTTTACCCTTTTTTGAAAAAAGCTAAACAAGAATCCAATCCCCAAGTTCAAGCAATCAATTAAACCTATTGATGTACCAATGACCTCTTCCCCTAGTGGTAAGAGTGAGGTGTTTCCTTGTGCCTCACTACCATGAGGTCAAGGGTTCAAATCCCACTATGAGCACCTTGTGCTATATATAGTGGGTACTCATGCCTTGGTCACAGAATCTTTTTTTTTTAAAAAGATGGATAAATAAATCATTAAACAAGCAACATGTTAAAAAGATAGTAGATATATCAGTAAAACTAAACATGGATCAAGGGGAAGCAGTCCCCAGTATGCTGAGCCGAGGAGCCTTGGACCACTCCCGACTGACCACATCATACATGAGAATCCATCTTATCCGGTTTGTGGAAAGCGACATCACAAGCACTCTCGTATTGCCCAAGCAAGCAAAGTTAGGCATCGGGTCACGAGGACTAAACTTAGAGCACCAAGAACTCGGCATCCTATCAACCTCTGTCCATTGAAGCATTGCAGTCTCAAGTTCCCAAACACATACATAGTCGGCTGAATTATACACCATGTCGGCCAACAAAATTCGTCCACCACATTCTCCAAGAGAGGTCATGCTTGAGTCTGGTGGATTTGGGATGAGGAGTTGATCCAATGTGGATTGTACAATGCAAATTGGGATCTTAGCAGTTTCATTTTACAGCAATTAGCACTTCGTAAGCATTCGAAATTAAAGTAAAACATGTATCCAAACGTTACAAAACCAATACTCCTCCAAAATTAAAGAATGACTAACTATAGTATCCAACTATCCATCTATATATATGCCTCGAACTCGATAAGAACATATCGATCATCACCCTATTCAACTATCCATCTATATATATATATATGTCTTCCTCCTCCTCCTCCTCGGATGGTAGCTCGAACTTGAACTTGCATAACGGACAAAAGCATTGTCTCTCGAGCCATTTAGCGAGACAGTTTGTGTGGAAAACATGCGAACATGGCATCTTCGTCGCCTGAACCTCAAACGAAAAAGAAAACTCGTCCATACAAACCGCGCAACCAATCTCCCTCTCTTCGCCCCAAACCCTAACCCTCTCCAACGCCTCCACTGCTTCTCTCTTCGCTGGCCTTGCCTTGACGTACAAGAAACCTTCCTCTATCGACTCCTCCACCGCCCTTCCATACTCCTCGTCCCCGTCCCCGTTCGGATCTTCGTCTTCCTCCATCGGATCTTCGTCCTCCTCCTCAGATTTAGGATCCTCAGCCTCGGTGACAGCCTCGGCCACCACGGCCACGCCGACCATCTGCCTCTCACTCGCTCTCGCCCTTCGCCAGTACTCTCGGCCCAAGATGTCGTCAAAGATCATTCGGACGGTGTTCTCCTTAGCGGCTGACGGGACGCTGTCTCTGTCAAGAGATCTGACGACCTCTCGCCGGAGCCCAGAGAGCCCGTTGGGGAGGAGGTTGAAGTTCCAGTAATTACGGCCGTAGGCGACCAATTCCCCGCCGGCGGTTTGGGCGATTGGGAATTTGCCGCCGGGAGGCACGTTGAAGACGTATTTGACCTTGATGTACGCATTGTAGACGGAGGTGCCGTCGTCGTTTTCGTGTTTGGTCTCCGTCGACGAGATGGAGATGCTGTAATGGCAGTCGAATTCGTCGTCCCAGCCCTGGTAGTAAGCCATGGATTAGCGATGAAGTTTTTAGGAATCGGAACCCTTAGATTGAAATTGGGATAATTAATTTGATGTTAGGATTTATGATTTTATAGGTTACTAGTGTTTAGGCCGTGCGTATCTAGCACGGACCTATAAAGTTTCTACTATATAATTAAATAATACAATATATAATACTTAGTGAAATAAATTAATTATTGTAAGCCCAAATATATATTAATGATTTAGTTTTGAAATCATTATAAAGTTTTTAGTGAATACTTGTATGGTTATAATAATATTGTAATAATTGTTTTCAAATGTTTGTGTGTGTAAGAGCAAACATGAATTTTATTATTGCAATTCATATTTTAATAGTGCTTTTGATATGAAATTAATTATTTTTATACTTTATTATTGTATCTCATTTTTAAATATTTGTGTCTAAAAGCATAAATGAATTTTATAATTATTTTTTGTGTTGTTATAAGTAAATCAAATTTTGTAATCATTGACTAAATGGTTTTTTGATTAATTAATTTTTGTAATTTAATTGTGAAAAATCACTAAAAATGGTTATACTCATTTTGTTATCTGTAATAATTTATTTATGGAAGGATTGAATAGTTTTTGTTTCATTTAATCCTTTTTATTTATTACAAAGAAAAGGTATTTTTTTAATATTTTATTTTATGTGTAGGTCTTTTATTGCCAAAGAATTGAATAAAATTTAATCATTTTAATCATGGATAAACCAATAAATTCATTCTTCCGATCCGTTGGATTGAATAGCCTTACATGTATGTACTATGTACTCCGTATATGTATATAAGAGTATGTACTGTGTAGGTCTTTTTTAACGGAGTATTTTATTAACATTTTTTTTTGCGTTAAAAAAACAACTGGACTCCATTTAATTTGTTTTGTTTTTTCTTATCAAATTGGATTTCATTCCCCTTTCCCCTTTCCACAGTTCCACTTTCCCCTTTGTGTGTCGGTGTCGATAGATCTCCGGCCGGTCACGGGCACCGCCTTCGGGTCTTCCCATTTCAATTGAGCTTGTGGTGTCGAAGCAGGGCTACAAACTCCTTGGCCGCGGTAGTTCCCTCCACCTCCACGGTATGGAATTCGTCCAGCTACAACACCTTCTCTTCCGCTCCATTTTCGTGGTACATTTTCTGAATGAAAAATTGCATTTTCTAGATTCAGAAAAAGGAGATATAAATTGGGAGAGCACTTTCCATTGTTGATTGTTGAAGCTTCTCGATTCCCCTGCTCAGATATTCCAGCCTTCTTCCTCCCTTATTGCGAAGGTTAGATCTATAAAAATTGATCCATAACTTAAGTAATTAATAAAAACAAATCATAATTAAATAAATAATTAGTACAAATCTGGAATTGAATTAGGGAGTGAAACACGATGAGATAGGAAGAGATGCAGGCAAGAGGGCCATGTGCGAAGCAACACTCAATGTTTTTTTTGTGGTGGTTAATTTTTGAGACGAAAAGAAAATATACCAGAACCAAATCTAAATAAATCTAATCAATTTTAATTATTTGATTAAAAAAAGGTTCATTTAAGTTGTTTTTGTCACTGAACTGAATAAGAGTAGTCAATATAGTGGCGCCAGATGTTGTGTCAAGAGATGCAAAATCTACAAACGTGTGATCTGCTTTAACAAAAGCATTTCTAACAACCTTCTTACCAGCTGAAGGAAAATGGATTTCCTCAATAATGAACCTCAAAATGTTGTTTCTGGTAAAGAAAGCAGCAGTAGTGCCATTATTCCCATCAAATACCTGGACATTGAAATAAAACCCGAGTGTGATTTAGTAAGTCAACCAATTCAACCTTTATAAATCAAACAGAGATCGACTTGAGTGGATGTTCTTGATAAAAGACATTACCATAAAAGATGTTGTAGAAAATAGAGCATTGATTTTTTCTACCAAAAAAAGCATTGGTGTATCAAGTCTCATAATTCACCCTGTGATTTAGTAAATAAACTAATGCAATTCTTACTCATCCAATATTTAAAAGTATCATTCTCAAAATTCACCATGATGCTTTGATTTCTGTGGCAGTTTCAAATGGTATGATCTCTAACAACTAACATCAAAAGGTATAACAACTATATAAGCAAGTGGTACATATATTTGAAACTCGCAAATGTAGTGATACAATTGGAGGATCCAGAAGTGGTTAGGATTATTCCGGTGCTTCCCTTTCCTGAAGAAATAAGAATGGTGTTGCGTAAGGAATTAGTATAGTTGAAAAAATATGAAAACAATGGCATATGTTTTATATTTGTAGTATTTGTGACGTTTTGTGTTACCTAGTCTTGTGTGTGAGGTAGTTGAAAGCTTCCTTGAACACAATTTCCCTGCAAAAGCAAAGATAAAATTAGGACAAAATTACAAAAGACCCATGTGCAGTAGGTTGTAGTCTTGTAGATGTACCATGTTGTCGGAGAAAATGAAATATGTGCACAAATACTTTCCACCTGCAATACACACATCCTATTTGCGGTATACCATAACTTCAATTGTGCATTGCATCCCAACAACTAATTCATTTAGTTGGGTGGGTTTCTTGAGAACTTGGGGATTCTTGCTCATGGTTTCAATTTCGTTGTAGGTGCACGGGAGGCAAGACGCAAGAGCAGATGTGAGAAGAACAACCATTTTACTGTAATTTATATTGTAATTTCTGATAGCATCCGTTCTGTTGCACTTTGATGGACATGTGCACAACCTTTGGTATTTCAATTATCAGTTACAACCTTTGACATTTCAACTACATCAGTTATGGATTGCAACCTTTTGACATTCATACGTTGTGTAATATTTACAAGCTTATGTGTAGGCATTTATGGATTGAGAGTTACTGCACAACTTATTAGGACAATATGTGTAGGCATTTATGGGCAAAAAGCTTACTTTATAGGTTATATATATAGATTATTATCTTTATTGATAGATTGTTTCCTTAATTCAGAGATATGAGATATCGTTTATATTGACTTTCTTTTCCAATTAGTTTTTCGTTTTTATAAGAGTAATAGATAAATACTAGTGTAATACCCGTGCCTTGAAGGCACGGGAGCTTGATCCATTTTAATTTGAACATCATTTTATATATCTATATAATACTATATTAATATATATATATATATATATATATATATATATATATATACACACACACACACACGTGTTTACAATAAGAATATGTATAAAATATTTTTTTATCTATATATACATATACTAAAACCGATGCATTGTTGCCTGCGTGGCGACTTGTGAGTTAATCTGCTTACGTGGCGGCACGTGAGTGCATCTCGCAAAACCTTCTCCCATCAAAAAGGAAATCTAATAAAAATAATAAGATAGTTCTAATCTATATAATTAAAAATAATTATTTTATTTTACCATTAACTCATAATTGAATAGATGGAATATCTTATAAAAGAGTAAAAATTATATAAGGAAATAACTATATCTATATAATTAAATGCAATAATAGCAATAAATTTGGCATATACCGATATACAAATTGTCATATAAGTGTATCTCCATCTGGATTATAAATAATATATCCAATGGACGGTTTATATAACTATATCAATATAATTAAACGCAATAATAGTAATAAATTTGACATGTACCGATATACAAATTGTCATATAAGTGTATCTCCATCTGGATTATAAATATAAATTACACCATATGGACGGGACCTAAAAAAGACATTAGGTTCACCCAATTGCCATATAGACGAATTTTATGGGGGCTCTAGGCGGGTCTTGGTGACCTTGAAGGCCTTGGTGGAGGGATGAGGTAAGGGGTTTAGCCCGGAGTCTAGGCGGGCCTTGAAGGGTTTTTTTAGAACAGTGATCATAATCACCAAAAATATTAATAGATACATAGCAGCGAATATTTGATAGTTTTTATCGATTATTTTTGGTGGAAAGAATTAATTATTTCATAGTTATTTTATTTTTATATATATATATACTATTTTTCAAGAGAATGAGTTATTTAGATCTAGATTAATTTTAATCTTATATTTCCAGTTATTCATTTTTATAAGAGTAATAGATAAATATAATAGATGATTTTTTTTACTCCAAGTAATTTTATTTTTTAATTAAGTTGAAATATTGTCTTTTACTCTTTTTTTTGTTGGGTTTTTTTTGTAAGATTTTTTTTATTTTTGTTGATGAGAGATAGATATATGAATTATACCAATCATAAGAATCTGGATCTTAATTCACATATTCAAATAAAATAAAGTGTAAATACATCACCAAGTCACTAAATTATTTCAAACAAATCAACATAAAAATTATACAATTTTGCCCAATACCAAAAATCTAAAAACATTTGAAATAATAACTACTCCATTATATACCGTACTCTCTTCAACAAAAACTACGGTTGCAGATTGGATTGCGCATCTGACTTACTGTATCCCTGCCGATGAAGCTTTGGAGCCCAATGAAGAATTGTCTGTTCTCGTCCGTAAGGACGCTCTAGGATTGAGTTAGACCGCCCGTGGTCTGCAATCCTAAATCTTTCCTTGTATTAAAAAAAAAAAAAAAAAAAAAAAAAAAAAAAAAACTACCACAAATCTTATTCTCCAATATGCCCGAATTAAAACCCATTTTGGGCCGACCCAATTAGACCCAAAAGAAAATCATTGATCCAATGTGAATTGTAGAATGCAAATTGGGATACTTGCATTGCCTACATCAGTACATGTATAATATTAGCAGCAATGAAGCAAAATCAGTACAGGTTCTTGTTGTACTCTTAATTCAGATTTCAGTACTGCTGTTTTATAACATAACAGCAGTACACATTCATATATGAATGAGTGAACTACTATGAGTATCATCTATCTTTACTTTTCTGTACTGCTAACTTGCATTTTATCGATCTCCAAACTGCTTTTGAAGAGATTGAATTCGGGTTCGTCTGGTGTGACGAATAATGTAAGATCAATGAGATCAGAACTATCCACTAGCTTCTAGCAATAAGCAATGCATTAAGCATCTCAAACTTCTCTCAAGTAAGAAGCACATTTTTTACAATTTAATTATCCGTGTAAATAGAATTTTCATTTCTTGACAAGCATTTTCACCATACTTTCTTATTTGTATAGATCTTCCACATAAAATTCTTGGCGAGAATAAAATAAAGATATTGACACTAAGAAATGAGAAAATATTTTTTTTTAAAAAAAAAATTATGTTGATTGACAGATTAAATCACAATAGATCAAACTTAACAACATATTTAATGGGACAAAGAAAAGAAAAATCTTGACACCCTTTTTTGAAAAAAAACAAACAAGAATCCAATCTCCAAGTTCAAGCAATCAATTAAACCTATTGATGTCACATAATCTTTTTTTTTTATATATAAATGTTGAAGTTCATTTCATTAGCTTTAGTTAGTTCAGGTTGTTAAATAAGCAGTTAGGATCTTAAGGTCCTGGTGAGTCCACATCACCTTGTACATAGCATATATACTCTTCTTTGTTCAGCTGTAGAAACCAATTCATTCAGTTTACAGAAATGCAAGAATCTGTTGCTTCTCTCTCTCTCTCTCTCTCATTCTCTTTGATTGAGTTCTTCACTTGCATTTCATGAGGAATTGAGCTGAATGTCATCCAAATTCACGCTCAATTCATCATCATGGTATCAGAGCTATCTCATCTGTGATCTGTGAGTGCTCGATTCGTTTCCGCAAATCTCTGTTCTGGTGTTCGAAGCTTTTGCTCTTGCTTCCATGACGACTCCGACTCCGAATGGCGAGAGAATTGGAGAAAGGACCGTAGAACGACGACGAAATGAAGTGATTACTGCCGCAGACTTGCAGAGTCCATTGTTCATCCATCCGTCGGACAATTCAAGCTTGGTGCTGTCCACAATCCAACTGACAGGAGACAATTATAGACGATGGAAGCGATCAATGTTGAAGGCGCTCTCAGTGAAAAACAAGGTATGGATCCTTGACACTGCTTCTGCTAGAACTGAGGAAAATCTTATGCAATGGAATAGATGTAACGATATTGTCTGTTCATGGATCTTGAATACTGTTTCTAAAGAAATCTATAATTCAATCGATGAGTATGAGACAGCCTATGAAATGTGGAAAGATCTGGAAGAGAGTTATGGTCAAAAGAATGGACCATTAATCTACCAGATCAAGAAACAGATATCTGATTGTGAGCAAGGAAGTGCTCAATTGACTGAGTATTTCACACAGCTCAAAGGCTACTGGCAGCAATTGTCGTCAATTTCCACTCCGATTGTCTGCAAGTGTGGAGGTTGTACATGTGACCTGCAGAAGCAACAAGAAGAGGCTAATCAGGAGGCAAAACTTATGAAATTTCTCATGGGATTAAATGAGAAATATGACAATGGCAGGCGTCAGATTCTGCTAACTGTGCCATTGCCTAATGTGAGTGCAGCTCATTCCTTATTGCTGCAAGATGATCTAGGAAGGAAACCAGCGAGAAATGGCCAATCTGAGAGCACTGCACTCATGGCAAACAACTCTGGTGATTCCAAACCTAGAAAGGATAAATGTGGTCACTGTAATGGTAATCACAAAATGGAGAAGTGCTGGGAGTTGATAGGCTATCCCGAGTGGCACTCCAAAAGCAAGGATAAACCACAGTTGGGCAAAGGGCAGAAATACACTGATCAGAAGTATGGTGCTTATGGTGAGCAGAAGAAAGAGTTCAAGAAATATGGGGATCAGAAGGGACACAAAGCAAATGCAACTAGCTCCACATCCTCATCCCAGGGATTGCTTGGCTCATCACCAGACAACAGTGGTGCAACTGGTGAAAGATTTGCTCAACTCTCACCAGATCATATGCAACTGGTGACAAATTTCATATCCTTTCTTGGAAATTCAAACTCCTCTAATCATGCATCTCACCTAGCAGGTAACCTTTGCCTTAATGCATCTAAAGTCTCTAAATTGTGGATCATGGATAGTGGTGCAACCGACCATATGGCCTATGATGTGTCTTTGTTCACAAATCTCACACCCTTACAAAATACCTTTATTCATTTGCCTGATGGAAGTACTTCTTCTATCTCTCACAAAGGCACATTGCACATAGCCAATCTCACCTTGCACAATGTCCTGTGTATTCCCAACTTCAAATACAACTTACTGTCTCTAAGCAAAATTTGCATTGATCTGAACTGCAATGTAATCTTACAACCTGATAATTGTCTTGTCCAGGACCGAGCAAAGAAGAAGATCATTGCATTTGGTAGTCAGAATGGAGGGCTGTACTACATGGATCCTGACATAGCTTCTCCAGACTTCAAACTAAGTGCAGCTGCTCATACCTCCCTGGATTTTAACCCATTTCCTATCTTTCTACCTAGCCAGAATAAAAGCATTCCAAGTACTGCTGCCTGGTGGCATCTCAGACTTGGGCATGCACCTTTTGTCAAGCTTAAACACATTTCTGCCATACACAGTGATTTAGATAGCTCTCATGAGCATGTATGTTCTGTGTGCCCCATGGCCAAACAGACAAGAAACTCTTTTACCTTTAGTAAATCACATGCTGAATGCATTTTCCAAGTTTTACATTGTGATGTTTGGGGCCCTTATGAGCATTCCACTTACCATGGTTTTAAATACTTCCTTACTATTGTTGATGACAAGAGTAGAGGTGTATGGGCATTTCTCATGAAACATAAGCATGAAGTGTCTCATCACCTTCAATCATTCATCAAACTTGTTGAAACACAATTCCATTCCACTGTCAAAGTTGTCAGGAGTGATCTAGGAACTGAATTCTTTAATACCTCTGTCAATTCTTTTCTACAAGACAAAGGTATTATCCATCAAAGTTCCCGCAAAGACACTCCACAACAAAATGCCAGAGTTGAAAGAAAACATAGGTACATTCTTGAGATTGCTCGATCTTTAATGATCCAATCTACTGTACCTATGCAGTTTTGGGGTGACTGCATCCTTACAGCCACCTACATCATAAACAAACTTCCCAATCCTCTTCTTCAAAACAAATCTCCTCATGAGGTGATCTATGGTACCTCTCCTGATTACTCTCATATCAGAACCTTTGGTTGTCTATGTTACATTTCCACTGCCACTGAACCCCTCACAAAGAAGTTTCACCCTCGATCTCACCCATGTATATTTCTGGGATACCCTTATGCTCAGAAGGGTTACAAAGTCTACAATGTAAAGCTTGGGAAATGTCAAGTAAGCAGGGATGTGGTTTTCTTTGAGCATATATTTCCATACTCTCAATACAATATCCAGAAAGCTCATACACAAACCACTACCCTTTCTGAGGTTATAGATCATTACTTTCCATATGACTATATCTCACACCTTGACACATCAAATGAGCAAGCTGCACAACCAACTGCTGTTCCTGCAGAGTTGGACACCCATCACCATGAACCCCCTTCACCAACATCTTCTACTACACCACCTGATCTTGATCCATTTGATCATATGGATTTTGAAACCTCTATTGCCCCTGAACCCACTGAGATTGCCATTAGGCATTCCTCTCGAACCCATGCCCCACCTATATGGATGAAGGACTATGTAAGTATGGCATCCATGAAGACACCACCTGCATGGTCTGATTCCAGTAAGGTCACTCATCTTTATCCCATTTCATCTTTCATGTGCTATTCATCTTTATCTTCCTCTTATCATGCCTTTATACACAATGTTGTGTCCCACAAAGAACCTTCCTCCATCCATGATGCTATACAAAGCCCTGACTGGTGTGATGCAATGCTAGTGGAGTTGAGTGCCCTTGAAAGGAATGATACCTGGACACTCATGTCTCTGCCTGTTGGTCAATCAGTGGTTACATGTAAGTGGCTCTTCAAGCTCAAATTCAAAGCTGATGGCTCCCTTGAAAGGCACAAAGCCAGATTGGTTGCACGGGGGTTCTCTCAAGTGGAAGGTCTGGACTACTCAGAGACATTTGCTCCTGTTGCCAGATTAGTGACTGCTAGAACTCTTCTTGCTGTGGCAGCTGCTAGAGGGTGGCTCACTGTCTAGATGGATGTCACCAATGCCTTCCTCCATGGAGAGCTTGAGGAGGAGGTATTCATGGCTCTTCCTCCAGAATATCAGAGACTCAAACTTCTTCAGAAGCAGAAAGAAACTGGTACTGCTTGTGCTCAGGAGGAGTGTGGAATTGATGAGCACAAGACCAGGATGGTATGCAAGCTAAACAAATCCCTATATGGTCTAAAACAGGCACCAAGACAGTGGTTTACCAAGTTTGCTCAAGTGATAAAGCTGGCAAACTTTGTTCAATCTGAAGCTGATCATGCCTTGTTTACCAAACAAGATGGGAGTACATTTACAACCTTACTTGTGTATGTGGATGACATGATCATCACAGGCAACAGTAAGGAGGAGATAGGAAAACTGAAGGAGCATCTACACAAGCATTTTCAGATTAAAGACTTGGGAAATACAAGATATTTCTTGGGAATTGAAATTGATAGAAACCATGAAGGAATGTGGTTGAATCAAAGGAAATATGCAATAGAGCTGTTGGAGGAAGCTGGAATGGAGAATGCAGAGCCTCTCTCCACACCTCTGGATGTGCATTGCAAACTGACAAGTGAAGGAGAGAGCTTTGATAAGCCAAAGCTGTACAGAAGAGTAGTTGGAAAACTGATCTACTTGACTGTGACAAGACCAGATATTACATACTCAGTTCACATTCTGAGTCAGTTCATGCAAAACCCAACCATAGTGCACTGGCAAGCTGCAAAGCATCTACTAAGGTACATCAAACAGGCTCCAGGTCAAGGAATCTTCTTGCCAAGCAAATCAGACTTGAAGCTCAGAGGATACTGTGATGCAGACTGGCAAGCTTGTCCTATGACTCGAAAATCTCTCACTGGATATTGCTTCTTGTTGGGTGATGCCTTGATATCATGGAGAACCAAGAAGCAATCCTTTGTCGCCATGTCAACTGCTGAAGCAGAGTACAGGGCAATGGCCATGACATGTTGTGAATTAATTTGGTTGGTAAGAGTGTTGAAGGACTTGAGAATTGAACAAACTCAAGCTGTGACTCTACACTGTGACAATCAAGCAGCTCTACACATCTCCAGAAACCCAATGTTTCACGAAAGGACTAAGCACATAGAGGCTGACTGTCACTTGGTCAGAAACTTGGTAATGAGCAAAGAAGTTGATACTCAATACATATCTACCAAAGAGCAACCTGCAGATGTCTTCACCAAAGTGGTGAATCAAGTGCAACATGCAAAACTGCTAAGCAAGCTTGGAGTTAGAAATCAGTTTGCCTAACTCTAAGCTTGAGGAGGAGTGTTGAAGTTCATTTCATTAGCTTTAGTTAGTTCAGGTTGTTAAATAAGCAGTTAGGATCTTAAGGTCCTGGTGAGTCCACGTCACCTTGTACATAGCATATATACTCTTCTTTGTTCAGCTGTAGAAACCAATTCATTCACTTTACAGAAATGCAAGAATCTGTTGCTTCTCTCTCTCTCTCTCTCTCTCTCTCTCTCTCTCTCTCTCTCTCTCTCTCTCTCTCTCTCTCTCTCATTCTCTTTGATTGAGTTCTTCACTTGCATTTCATGAGGAATTGAGCTGAATGTCATCCAAATTCACGCTCAATTCATCATCAATAAAGATGGAAGCAACATGGAAATAAGATAGTAGTTCAAGGGGAAGCAGAGAGACAAGGAAAGAAGTTGACTCCATTCATTATGTTGGATACTCATGAGTCATGAGTGAGTCACTAGGAAAAGGATCCTTTGTCCCCAATGATGTTACCATTGGTGGTTCCATGTTGCATAACTTGATGTTTTATTTTTTGTAGGCTTCAATTAGGAATATTTTGTTTATAATGGTGACCTCAATATCGACCCGAAGAAAACATGGAATCCAGGGCTATAGGCTGCAAAATTTAACCACCATATTGTGAAAACATGGAAGGGCTCAAAATCAAACTTAAAGTGTTTGATTAGTACATGAGTAGTCTTTACATGTAATAAATTAAATCTCGGTGGATAACTCCAAAGGTGCTTTAGACCATCCACAATGGGTTTGGTTAAAATGTACACATTTGTATAAAATGTGTAATAATACACATTAGTACATGGTCTTTATCGTCCCAGCAAGGCTTTCGTGTAGCCTCTCATACAACAGCCTGTCCCAAGGGAAGTCCATAAAACGACTTGTATTCTCAAGCAGCAGTTTAACAACCCACCCCCTAATTTGAGTCTTCTTCTCAAATCCAAACAGAATGCCCTTCAAACTATGATGGCAAACTTGTACTTTTTCATGAGGGAGCCCGAGTCTGTCTCCTTTTCGTGCGCCCACGCTCTCTCCACATCCTTCACACACACCTTTTCCTTCTTAAACATCTGGTAAATGGCGTCCTTGTGGTCGCCCTCCATCACATCCCTCGGGGGTGGTGAGCAGTTTAGCCCCGTTATCAGCGCGAAAAAAAGAGAATCGCGCGTGATGCCCCTGAACGAAGTACCACGTCTCATGTTGTTTCCGCGTCTTTAGCTGTCAGAGAAGGCAATAGTGTACCAACTGTGCAGCGAATTTGTTTATGGAGTCCATCCTCACGATGTCACGGTCAACACATAAGTCAATGCCTTCGAGTAGGTGAAAACTGGAATGTGACAACGCCCTCCCAGAGAAGTGGTGTTTCTCTGCAACAACCAATACAACCTGCAATACAGGTAACAATCTTAGGTTCCAACATTTTTTCCAACCATTACAACCACAACCATGTAACTATCTCAGTTTCCTTACCCCCTGGCTACTTGGTCCTGTCCTTGCTTTCTTCTTTCCTGTCTTTGTCATTTTTTATGCTGATTAAACAGAGGGTACCTGCAGCACAATCACCACACACATATACATTCAGACATTTAGGTCACCTAATCTATCATACCAACAATTCAAATATATCATACCGATTTCATTTTAATATCCTACCAATTCTGCTATCCTCTTTCGTCATACCAATTTCGTATTTCAGACAAGTTTGGTTGATTTTATCTCTTTCCCAACCCAACAGATAGCCAAAATAAATCACCAAAACCAATTAACCAACAATTCATCAAACATATACTTTCGGACATACACTTTCAAACATATAGACAACCACCACCCACATATACATTCAGACATTCAGGTAACCTGATCTGTCATACCAACAGTTAAAATATATCCTACCAATTTCATTTTACTATCCTGCCAATTCTGCTATCCTCTTCTGTCCAACCAATTTCGCATTTCAGATATAATTTCAAACAATTTTCCATCCCAACATTTCTCAAGGAACAATAGGTAGCCATAGGAGGTAAACATCATACCACCCATTTGATAAACTCTAGCATTTTTTTCTCAGGCTAAAGCCACCAAGTTTAGTTTTTTTAAACAGGCAATAACTAGCAATTCTATATGTGAAGATGTTGTTATACAAAGGTGAGCAACCGATCTTTGAAAGAGATACACCACTGGGTTTCTTGAAAATGGTTTCCAAGTCCTTAACAGGGATGTGGGTGTGACTAGAAATCACTGTTTTGTGATGAATTGTAAAATTGATTATCAAAATTCACGATTACCCATTGAATAAACCAGAGGGTTGCATCTCGATACTCTTTCTGAGAAGGGGAACAATGTAACAAGAATATAGTGGTATGAGACACTTATATCCCGCATCGGGAATTCATGAACCCGATGTGGGTATATAAGTAGGAGCCTCACTACCCCTAATGGCTGAAGTTTTTCGATTCCAATTGGCTCTAATTTCTCTCAAGTTTCGTTCACCAGATCTCCAAAGCCATGAGGAAATCTCTTCTTTAGCACTGTGTAATCGAGAACAACACATGTTAGCACTTTGTAAACGAACATTGAAGAATTGCTCTCGCAACACAAGGTGAGAACAAAGAAAAAGTCGAGAAAGGAGGAGAACGAAACAGATCCGAGCAATTCCGATCGGGATCTAGGGTTGCAAAGATATTTGGGCAAAGGGGAAAAGAGGGGCGCGTTCAATAGCGCGTTCTTCAAAAGGAGGGTCCCGAACGATATCTAAACTAATGAGCAATGGAATTCTCGTATCACTTTATCTTGCGGAATTAAAAGAAAACAGAGAAAGGGATTATAATTAGCGTCAAAACACGCGGAGGCGGAGGCGGCGATTGGTGGTGCTTAACATGTACCGCATCCCGGCACTTGATGCATAAGGAATTTAGATGCATACATCCTTCACACACAAAGCGGCGAAGACGATCATCCCCTGGGTGGTGCGGACAGAGTGTAAAGAACGACCCTTGAATGGTGAACAGTGTTTGAAACCACACTGAAGAAGTTGCCATGGAAACTATCTTGGAGAGAGGGTAGGGTTTGATCTTGATCTTGGAGAGAGGGTAGCATTTGAGCGAGTGCGAGAGTTGAGAGTGTTGGGAGAGAGTTGGAGTCTCACACTGAAGTTGTCATGTAAACTATCTTGGAAAGAGGGTGGGGTTTGATCTTGGAGAGAGGGTAGGATTTGAGCGAGTGCGAGAGTTGGGAGGGAGAATTTGACCTTAGAGTTGGAGACTTTAGATTTGAGTTCTTCGGCTTTTAAACGGAAAAATGGACCGTTGGGGAGAGGGGGCGGGAAGCTGGTTTAGGGATTTTATACGCACAACTGTGTGTTGGCACTGGCAGGTAACAGGGCCAGCCCATGGCATGTGCCAAACGTGCAATCGCACGGGGCCTCAAAATTTTGAGGGTCTCATATAGGTTTTATAATATATGTATATATATGTGTAAATTGCAAGGTGTAATATGGGGTGTGTATGGTTACAATATAAACAAGTTAAAAGTGTAAAAATTTTAACTGTTAAAAAAATAAACGGGTTTAAACGGTGTATGGGAACAACAAATAAGCTTTAGTCAGTTTAAAAAAGGGTTTATAAATAAGCTGCAGATTGAAACTTATTTTGAGATTTATATTCCATAATTACTATTTTACCCCTTCTCTTTTATCTTATTTGGTTTGAAAGTACCACAATATCCCTCATAAAAACCAAATAAACTCCATTTTTTTACAAATAAACTGTTTTTCGCCCATACGGAGTTTATATTTTTTCATAAATTTTTAACTACTTTTACCAACAGTTTATAAATTTTTACCCTGTTTATAATTTTAGTCAGTTTATTAACCTCTTCCCATACGAACCCATGATGTTGCGGTAGCTTAGTTGGAAGGAGGCATGCGCGAGTTCCAAGTTTGCCTTTTTTAACAAATTTTTTTACGTACAACAACCATATTTTTTTTAGTTTGTTTTTTGCTCACAAATATTCAGCAAAAAAAAAAATCCTAATGTACGTAGGGAACTCAATTGAAGTTATTCAACCGTTGCAATTGTCCCTTCAAACTTAGGGATTTCAATAGGTAATCTAAAATTTAATTATATTCTTTTGTTAGTTTTTACTTTTTAGTTTCTTAGATGATCAAAATTATTATTCCATCCGTTCGGCAAAACTTGTCATTTTAGCTTCTTTCACAAGTTTTAAGGTAATTAACAAATGTACTAATTTTCCCTCAATTATTATTTAGGGAAATTTACATAAAACCACCCATTATATATAACCCTTTACACTTAACCACCCACTAAAACCGAAATTACATAAAACCACCCATTAAATGGGTTTTGTTTTCAAATCACCACCCACCACATAATTCCATTAAATATTGTATATTTTATACTTAAAATTTAAAGTTTAAACTTGAATATATTTAAATTATATTTATTGTAGGGGTAAAAATTTATATTAATATATTAGGGGAGAAGCGTGTACAATACACATTTTAAATTTATTTGAAGGGCGAATGTTCTAAATGTGGAAAATATTATTTAATTTTATTTAAAAAAGTCAAACAAATTATAATAAAGATACATTTAATAAAATATTTTTGAGCATGGAAAAATATTATTTAAACAATATTTAGATATTTTTTTTTTTCATTTTTAGTATATAGTGTAGGTGTTTACAAATATGTAAGAAAATGATAAATTAATTATTAGTATCAAAATAATTATTAAATTTAAACAATGCTAATGAATTATAAACTTATTTTAATTTTGATTAAAAAGAAGTCTATAAAATTTATAACTATTTTTAGGAATAAAATAGAACAAATTTGTTCATACATACATCAAGTTTTTAAAAAAAAATTTAAAAATTTAATCAAATATATTTTTAAATGTATTTGAGATTTTAAGTTAAATAGAAAACTTAAAATATTTTAATATCATATATATTTGACAAAAACCTAATAGAAATAGACAACGGGTGGTGATTTGAAAACAAAACCCATTTAATGGGTGGTTTTCTGTAGATTTTTGTTTAACGGGTGGTTAAGTGTAAACATCTACATTTAATGGGTGGTTTTCTGTAAATTTCCCTATTATTTATTACTCTTCTTTTCTACTTTATCGAAAACTACAACTAACAAACCATCAATCATATCAAGGGTATTTTTGTAAAGTGAAGGGCAAAATGCCTACCATGAGAAGTTTTTTTAACAAAAATAACACCCTAAAATGGCAAGTTTTGTCAAACGGATGGAGTATTATTTTTGTTATTATTTTATATATTTCTACCTTAGCAATCACTAAGTCGGTATTTAAAAAGATAGAATACTTCTTACAAGATTTGAAGTAGTCATGTCGAACGGAATGACCCTGATTAGTTAAAAGAAAAGGCCTCAATGTGTAAGTTGCACAAGGCCTCAAATTATAACGGAACGGCCCTGACAGGTAATGGCGTTTTCATAAACGCTCCGAGTTCATCTCCAGCTATCGATGAAATTACAGCTTGGCAGGTAATGGTATTTTCATAAACGCTCTGAGTTCATCTCCCGCGTTCGATGAAAATGAAATTGTAGAGCGTTCGATTTCAGTCATCGTTTTGCCTGTTTGTACTTCCCAGATTCCATCTCCACTAAACTCTTTCCCTTCCACGCTCTTCAGGTAAGAACCCCAATTTCGATTTCTATTTCGATTTGCAACAGTTTTAGGGTTCTATTTGTTTGCAATGGGAACATGGAACACAACTAAAGACATCATAGAAGCTTTTGATTTTCTGAAATCTACTTATCTACTTCTCTCTTCATTCTTATGTTACACAACTAAAGACATCATAGAAGCTTTTGGTGGTGAGTGGGGGTTTTTAGCACATAATGGGGAAAATAGGAAGGACAAATCTACTTATCTACTTGTCTCATGATTTAGAAACTAAGAAGACCAATTTACACTGACCATACACTTAGTAGTCGTAGACTCTAATTGGAAGGAGCATCAAATGGGGAAACGAGGAAGGACAAATCTGAAAAATAGGAATGAAGCTTTGTGGAGGCTTTGATTTATACGAGACAATAGGTAAAACTAAATAAAACTAAGAAGACCAATTTACACTGACAATAGGTAAAATTAAATATATTCTTTGAAGTCAATAAATGAGTAACATGTTGAATCACCTAGAAAAAAGAATGCAAGTGTGCTTCTGAGTATTGAGTAATTTCTGTCATACCTTTATCTTTCTTAAAAGACAGATAGATTATTGAGCTCCTATTCTTCTTGAACCTCAAAACTAAATTGAGGGCTCGTTTGTTTGGACGAAGGGAAAGGAAAGGAAAGGGAAATGGTTAAACTCCAATTTTGTTTGGTTGATTTAAAAGATGAATCATTACTTTCTTCTTTACCTTTTCAAGTGTTTGTCTGATTTAAGGAAAGGAAAGAAGACAATCAATAAGACCTTTGTATTTTTTTTATTTTTTTTATCGTTTCATAAAGCTATTGCAAAATCATATAAGAAAGATGGACAGATATAGGAAGAAGATCATATGAAATCATCTATATTGTTCAATTTAAACGGTAAGTTTTACAATTGAAGTAGACATCGTTTCACTCGTCAACCCACATATATATGAAATCCAGCCGTTTAGAAACACATGGTAACTAGTACAAACCCACATATATGAAATCCGCCGGTTAATATCCATCTAGCAATATCGTCATCCCTGCTTTTCCTGGAGTTGTATCCATCTGAATCCTCTCCACCATCTCTGTTGTATGAGCCTCTTCCGCGCCCACGCCTGCGTCCTCGGTAGAGTCTCGGTGGGCCATCATCACGCTCACCATGTCCTGTGGAATGCATCAAGCTCATCAAATGACATACAACATCAGAGAGGCAATGCATGATAGTGATAAAACTAGTCTCATAATCGGGTACATTGCAAATATCATATACTAAATAGCCCATCATATGTAAGCAATGAATATCACAATTACAAAATCACAACATATAATATACCTCCTCTAAAACTTGAGGTTGATCGCTCCCTATCAAAGGATCCTCTGTATCCCTCGTTTGCTGAACCAATTATCAATCTGGCAGGAAGACGAACTGCCCTCTGCTTTACCATTGGCCGTTGCTGGACCATTTCTGGTCATAGCAGCTAGCGGGTGAGGCTGACTCGAATCACTTCCACCATCGCTACTCGATTTGCCTGCAAAGAAATATCAGACATGCTGTAATGACCGAGAAGTTTCATGTGGGTAAACCAGAAGACAGGGCTATACAATGATAGGGAAATGTAATTGGGATGAGGATTAAGTGATTCATACTTGCAGAAGTTGATTTCAGATGAATCACCGATTCACCATGCATCCTAATTGGTCTCTCATATTCGTAGCAGAAATCTGATTCACCTGGTCGTGTACAAAGGCGCACTTGACCAGCACAGGAATCCCAAGTTAAAAGTATTTCAACTTAGCTTTTGCGTCCTAAATATTCCACATCTTATGTTATATGTCCACCATCACCAATTTTAAAACCAGCAGAAATGTTGTCCAAAGTCCAAACCCCAAATGCAATTCATCTAGAATAAGACTTTGAGTTACATTTCAACATTGAAAGGAAGACCATGTATTGTAGGAGTGTAGGACCATGAATACTTTTTTAAGTGCTTCAAGTTGCAAATACTCTAATCTTTCTTACCAAAGTAAAGTAATAAAACAAAAATCTGGAAAGACACATATAACCTATACTTATTAAGATCACCTAAACTAGCATATGAGAGCACCAGTGCACAACAGTTCTATTAAATACTGAAAGCAAGATGGAAGCAAGACATGCAACCAATGAAACAAACATTCAAAGTCAGATAGTGGCTACTAACAACTAGAATTTGGTCCACAAGATCTTTACTTTGAATTATAAGTAAATAGGAAAAAACGCATATCTTTATTGCTGGTGCATTGTAACAATTAGCAGCAACACATGTTTACAATTTTAGATTACGTACAGGTGAATTTGCATAGGTGCTTTGATTCTCGGAAACTTGAATTGTGATTTCATGGTCGGATAGTTACCAATGATAGACAAGCCACCAAAACACCATGATCTCATATGTTAATTTCATTAACTTTGTCCTCATATTGCAAATCCACATTTAGCACAAGACCTCAATATTCAAATGACATAAATTGATGAGCACTAAGAGACAGTTGCTAGCAAAAAAGAGATCTAATCCAACTTACAAGTATCAATAATGATAAATATTTAACTCACTGATGTGTACCAGAAATATATCTTATCCATGGCATCAGTCAAATCCGAAAAACATTCTAATATCAAAAGAGCAGTTTTGCATTCTAGATTCAATCATAACTACATCGATCAAACAATGAGCTCACTACTATACTTCCATTAACGATTTTTACCCATATCGGCCCGCAAATTCAAGTATAGGTTATTTAGCATATCTTGATTATTACTTACTGTTCATCAATTAATAGACAAGGAATTGCTCATCAATTAGGATATCTTTAAAACAAGACCAATAACAGATTGATCTAAAAAACAAGTTAGGTATCTGAGCCCTAAAAGTAATCAATGTTACAATCAATTTGCAAATTGCATCTAACAAACTAACTCACTGGCCACAGTACAAATTCATTCTCAATCTGGCAAATAAATTTCACGGATGTACGGAGAATCAGAGTGAATAAAGCATTTTGCAGAATCTATAAAATGAATATGAGAGAAAGAGAGAGAGACTAACAAGTACGAAATCAGGGAGGAGACGAAGCGGCTTGAAACGCAGGTGGCTGCTGTGGCCGGAAAACATGAACCCGGAAGGAGAGCTCGTTTGAGGCTGGTAATCGATCCCAAACATCAACTGTCTGAGCAAATTAGGGTTACTCTCTGCAAAAAACAAAAAACGTCGAGTAAATTAGGGGTTTCGGTTGTGATTTAGTTGAACAGTTGAGCAAATTTCAGAGTTTCATTGCAACCAGATATCTGTGAATTAGGGTTTCGTTCGTGGTAGAAGAACTTGTCACAATGGACATCTGACAGTCAAGGAAAGAGCGAAAGAGATGGTAGAAGAAGAACATACCTCACGGCTGCAAATTCTCCATTGGAGAGAAGAATTTGAGAGATCGAGAGGACGATTGAAAAATCGATCACAATTGTTACAGTGTCGGACTGTCGGGGAGAGAGAGTCAGGGCGAGAGCAAACAAAGAAGTGAGGGGGAAATCACCTAATTTAAGAGGGGTAACATATGGGGTAATCCAATTAACCTCCGAAAAGTAATTATTCATTTAACAATGCTAAACAAACAGACCTAAAGGATAAGGGGCTCTATTATTCCTTTCCTGGACTGTTTTTTCTCCAAACAAACAGGCCCTGAAAGTGATCCTTTGATTAAAGGTGATCCTTTGGTTTCAGATCATTCTTCTTTCCCCCTAAATTGAAAGGATGGACAAAACTCAAAAGTATGCTTCACTGGGTCTTTGTATAAAATGTTTAACAAACATCTTTATTTTTGTTTTTAAGTGATAGAGTTTATTTAGAGAAGTTGATTCTTTATTCCAACTCTGTGGCCATGTTTTGAACTTGATCAGGATGGAGCGATTAATGGGTGTATAATCTCCCAGAAATCATTGGATTCCTCGCTATCATTATTTATTAGTCAATGCTCTATGTTATGTTCTGTTGGTAAACTAGTTTGTTTGCTGGGTAATTTGAGTACTTCTCCCTCCATTCAGGTGATTTACCAAGTCCGGTATCTAAAGAAGGCCCTGCATATCAACTTGGAATAAGTGTACAGTACCATAAAAGTAGAATGATAATGGACCTCCGATCAATCTTCAATTTCCTGATGTTGATAGCTTGCTAAATATGCGTGAGTTGTTGAAGCTAGCTTTGCCTTTAAAAAGAATAATCTGATAAATAAAAGATCTGCAGCAAAGCTTCAGCTGTTAGTAAGTACCTTTTTAGATGACACTAGCTCATACTCTTCACGAATGTTCTCACCTAATGCTTCTGGCACTTCTAGAAGATATGCTATGCTTCTTTTCCAATTGTAACATAATTTATCTGCAAAAAAGTCCAGAAAGGAGTTAATAAGCCTCAGGGAGGAAACAAAGAGGAAAGCAAACATTCAAAGGTAGATGTTCTGAGTAGCATCTTCAACTTCTGTGATTCTCTGGTGTGCAGAATCATATTCCAAATCAGTTCCTTCACAGGGAATTACACGCCCTGTATTGTTAGCCTCCACCCAATCAAAAGCATCCTTAAAATACTTCAGAACTGGGACAATGTCAGGAACACCTTCACCTACATACAATTAGTTGCAAAAATGATTAATGGCTGTCCAAACAAAAGCAACTGCTGCAATGATGTGCTACTCAAAAGAAGCTGGAAGTCATATCAGGAACCAAGAGACGACGCAATAGTGCTGAATCTGTATTATTCAAAATGGAACCCAAGGAACAACATGCTTGGGATATCAAATCACAACCGCGCAGAGTTGAAATAAATTCTTCAAGCTGTTTCTTTGAAGCATCTTCATACAGAACAACCTTATTTGCATGCCTTCCATTTGCCTCACTGCATTGACATGAAAAGTGAAACAGCATAAGCAAGCTTTCACTAAAGAGTTGAGTCGGCCCACAAACATCTACAGCTTGTTTTGGTTGCTTGCCTGCTAGTATACAAGCGTGTGAGTAAACTCTCCATATCAGGCAACTAGGACAGCGCTTTCCGGAACTCTAGAGAAAGTGGTAAGTTATTTCTATCCTGCAAATCATAAAGCAGCAATAACTATTGCTCAAGGACAGTTCTTACACCAAAGATATATTAAAAAGTAGGTTTTGCTGGTAGCCTGAGAAATTGCAGCATGCAAAAGAGATGATCAACAAAACTGGTGTACCTTATATTTTAGTATTTACACTTGGTTCTAATAATCATGAAAATACAAAACAGGGGAAAGATGGAATCAGACAAAAAGTATTAATGGTTATTGAAAGATCAAGTCATCTGGATTCTCACAAGTGCTAAGTAAGGCACCTGATTAGTTAGCCAAAATTTTGGGAGTAAAAGTACACGAAAAACATCAAGCTCAAAATTAGTATGATGAAATTTAAATTTCTACAATTAAGGTGAACTAGGATAGGAGAGAATCGCCGTACATAATGCAGTTCTATACAAACTATCACAGTAATATTTTAGCATTACAGTTACAGATCAGAGCATGCAAAGTTGCTGAGAACAATAAAGGAAGAAAAAAAATTGTAACTTCCTAGTTGGGGCCAAGTTGTTGAAGGGAACAGAGAATCTTAAGTAGTAAACAATACGAGAATCCATACAGCTGCATCAAAGAAACATTTCAGAACTGTAGATCATCTATACTAGTCACTAGTCAGTAGTAACCTATACGAGGAATACAAGCACATAACAAAGTAACAAGGAATGAAATAAACCTTGAATGAAGCTACAGCATCCTGCCGCTCCTTATAATTAATCCTGAATGATACAATGGTCTAGTAAGTCATGATTTCAGTAACCTCTTCTCAGATGCTGTCACACAGTGATTGAGACGAGCATATAGTTCAAAATCAGTAAACAGTGTTAAATTTACATAAAAAGTATGAAGCGTTAATACCAATAAACATTTTTTTGACAATAAAAATAGATCAACGCACCATTCTCGTTATGATATAACACAAAGCATTCCAGTGGAAGTGGATGTTGAAGACAGAAGTTACAGGTGACTCTTAGACATACTAGTAATATACATGACATTCAAAGGGAAAACAATAAAGGCAAAAGGACAGATCTTGCACTAGAAGCTGCCAGTTTTGAACTAGTTCCACTTCCACGCATGTAAAAACACATGCCCTTATCAGGATGACCTGTCTAATGAAAACTTGGGCTAGAAAGACATATTGAATATTGGAACAAATAAAGGACTTGAATTGCCTGTTGGTAGATTTTCACATCTCAGGGGCAGTATTTCTTCCCCACAGATTTTC
Organism: Persicaria tinctoria; assembly: GCA_037127255.1. NCBI lineage: Eukaryota > Viridiplantae > Streptophyta > Magnoliopsida > Caryophyllales > Polygonaceae > Persicaria > Persicaria tinctoria. The sequence continues at coordinate 90,340,368 of JBANSL010000004.1, read as the reverse complement.
TTTTGGAGCTTCTTGGATATTCACGTTGGAAAGGACATTTGAAGTCTGTGCTTCCGTTGAGGCAACAGGTGATGAGGGGAAACCAAGATCATCAGCGGTACTTTCGCAAATTCCTTTTGGTTTCAATTCGTCCCTCTTGCACTTCTCTAGCTTGTATTCAGAGGGTCTCTTACTCATCTTACCACGGGCTATTTCTTTATTCTATCCCAATAGGGCTAAAGTAGATTATACTTGGTTATTTGTACATTTTTTACAATTTAATTATCCGTGTAAATAGAATTTTCATTTCTTGACAAGCATTTTCACATAAAATTCTTGACGAGAATAAAATAAAGATATTGACACTAAGAAATGAGAAAATAATTTTAAAAAAAAAATTATGTTGATTGACAGATTAATCACAATAGATCAAACTTAACAACATATTTAATGGGGCAAAGAAAAGAAAAATCTTGACACCCTTTTTTGAAAAAAACCAAACAAGAATCCACCCCCCAAGTTCAAGCAATCAATTAAACCTATTGATGTCACAGAATCTTTTTTTTTTTAAAGATGGATAAATAAATCATTAAACAAGCAACATGTTAAAAAGATAGTAGATATATCAGTAAAACTAAACATGGATCAAGGGGGAGCAGAGAGACAAGGAACGAAGTTGACTCCATTCATTATCTTCGGGTACCTCCCCAGTATGCTGAGCCGAGGAGCCTTGGACCACTCCCGACTGACCACATCATACGTGAGAATCCATCTTTTCCGGTTTGTGTAAAGCGACATCACAAGCACTCTCCTATTGCCCAAGCAAGCAAAGTTAGGCACACGACGACTAAACTTAGAGCACCAAGAACTCGGCATCCTATCAACCTCTGTCCATTGAAGCATCGCAGTCTCAAGTTCCCAAACACATACATAGTCGGCTGAATTATACACCAGGCCGGCCAACAAAATTCGTCCACCACATTCTGCAAGAGAGGTCATGCTTGAGTATGGTGGATTTGGGATGAGGAGTTGCTCCCATGCCCCACTCACCGTGTCATAGGATATTATTCCATCAGGTTTACGAGTGCGGAAGTAAACAACAGTGTCAATGGAAACTGTTCTCAATTCAAATATCCAAGGCAACATGATGTTTGCGGGAACTCGCCCTGATGTAATATCCTCCTTCAAGGAATCATAAACTCGATAGGTGCCACCGGGATTTGCCCAAACGAGTTTGTATCCCACTGCCCTGGATGAGAGTTGTGAATAATCTTGGTTCAGCGTAACCATCCCTACGACAGTAGCCATGTGCTGTGGATTACATTCAGTCCAAGAAGGCCACGGAAATTCCTTCCAAGTTTGGGTAAGAAAATTTCCTACCCAAAAGGAAGAAGAATGAATACGATCAGTGTAGCATACTAGCCCGCCAGAAGAAGCTGGAATAAAAAGACCCATGTAAGAAGATGGTGGGGTGTGGTTGGTACGGTGCCATTCCTTCCTGGAAGGGTCATACAGGACTCCAATCTCGACATCTCCATCTCCAACACGGACTACTGCAGAGAACAAAGGTTGCTTTTGTGGCGCAAAGTTTGCCCAAAGTTGTTGGAAACTCGGGGATTTAGGCAAGGAGTTCCACTTCTGACAAACCAAACGAAACCGGATTAATGTGGTGCTGGGAAGCCTTGCAATGACAGCCTCTAGAAGATCTTGAGGGAATTCTTTCCACATTTCCCCATCCAACACCTCCAACTCCACATCAGTTTTCTTCTCTTTCCATGATTTCTTCTTAGCTCTACAACGTTTCATTTTCAACTTCCAAGTTCCAACCTCCTGATAATTGGACTCTTACTCTCGTAAATACAGAAATTTTAATGAAGCTGCAGCATTTTGAAATAACAAATTGATTCAGTCAGCAAATTGCACAAATTGATTCAGTCAGCAAATTCAGGGGCTCATACATTCGACAGAAAAATCCTAATAAATTCATTCAGTCAGCAAATTGCACAAATAACAAATTGATTCTAAAATCACAAATTCATTCAACAAGATAGCAACTGTTCCACTGCAATTCACAAACCCTAATACAAATTCAGACAGCAACTGCAGACGAAGGAGGCCAACAGCAGTTCACAAATTCAGACAGCAAGCCGGAACAAATTCAGACAGAAAATTAAATTGAAGATTTAAAGACTGAAATTTACCGTGCCGGAAGAGAAGCGAGTAGAATCTCGGGAGCCAAAATGAAGAACAACAACTGTTTCTATACAGCAGATTGATTTAGTGCCGACGGTGCGGTTTTTTACAATTTAATTTTAAAATTTGAAATAAATACCTGTTCAAAGAGCCAATTAATTTATATATACACAATTAAAATAAATTTACCATTAAGTATTATCAAACTTTTATATAATTTTTATCAAAACCTTATAAAATTGAGTAAAATATTTCCAAAATATATCTATGTCTAAAAACTTATAAAAACTATTACCTTAAAATTAATTAAGGTGGAGATAAGTTTTTTTGATTGGTTATTACTATTAATATATAAGGAGAATATGTCATTTAATATATTCTAAAAATATATCCATATCTAGTCAAATTGGGTCAAATTTTATGTTATGAATATACGAAGTATTCACAAGAACTCGCCACATGAGAAAGAGAAGAAAAAAAAACCAGGGAAGAGAGTACAAGGGTAGAGCAACAACAACTTCTGATCCAATCTGTTGAAGTGCTCCATCCTTGCCCGGCCCGGCCTCTTCCCCGTCTTCATAGCTTACCGCCTCTATCCAATCCGCAATCTGCCTTAACTTCCTTGGTTTGTTGAATGTTGCAGAACTTGTTGTTTTGATCAGTTTATCGATTGCTAGTGACTACTATGAAGGATCAACATGACGTCCAGTTGTTTCATATGATTCCAATCCAAATGAAGTTCCATGTTTGACTGCTAAAAGCTTAGGCATCCTATACTCATGAGTGAGTCACTAGGAAAAGGATCCTTTGTCCCCAATGATGTTACCATTGGTGGTTCCATGTTGCATAACTTGATGTTTTATTTTCTTTAGGCTTCAAATTAGGAATATTTTGTGTATAGTGGTGACCTCAATATCGACCTAAAGAAAACATGGAATCCAGGGCTATAGGCTGCAAAATTTAACCACCATATTGTGAAAACATGGAAGGGCTCAAAATCAAACTTAAAGTGTTTGATTAGTACATGAGTAGGCTTTACATGTAATAAATTAAATCTCGGTGGATAACTCGAAGGGTGATTTAGACCATCCACAATGGGTTTGGTTAACATGTACATATTTGTATAAAATGTGTAATAAAATACATTAGTACATGGTCTTTAACGTCCCAACAAGGCTTTCGTGTAGGCTCTCGTACACCAGCCTGTCCCAAAGTCCAGAAAACGGCTTGTGTCCTCAAGCAGCAATTTAACAACTCACCCCTTAATTTGAGTCTTCTTCTCCAACTCAAACAGAATGCCCTCAACTATGGGCTCGTATGGGACGGGGTTAATAAACTGACTAAAATTATAAACAGGGTAAAAATTTATAAACTGTTGGTAAAAGTAGTTAAAAATTTATGAAAAAATATAAACTCCGTATGGGACGAAAAACAGTTTATTTGTAAAAAAGTGGAGTTTATTTGGTTTTTATTAGGGGTATTGTGGTACTTTCAAACCAAATAAGATAAAAGAGAAGGGGTAAAATAGTAATTATGGAATATAAACCTCAAAATAAGCTTCAATTTGCAGCTTATTTATAAACCCTTTTTTTAACTAACTAAAGCTTATTTGTTGTTTCCATACACCGTTTAAACCCGTTTATTTTTTTAACAGTTAATATTTTCACACTTTTTAGCTAGTTTATATGCAGCCATACACACCCTATGACTAGGAGGGCAAGCTTGTACTTTTTCATGAGGGAGCCCGAGTTCGTCTCCTTTTCGTGCGCCCACGCTCTCTCCACATCCTTCACACACACACCTTCTCCTTCTTAAACAGCTGGTAAATGGCGTCCTTGTGGTCGCCCTCCATCACATCCCTCGGGGGTGGTGAGCAGTTTAGCCCCGTTATCAGCGCGAACTCGTGAAGAGAGAATCGTGTGTGATGCCCCTGGAAGGGCCTGGATGGAGTACCACGTGTCCACGTCTCATGTTGCTTCTACATCTTCAGCTGCCAGGGAAGGCAATAGTGTACCAATTGTGCGACGAATTTGTTTCTGGAGCCCATCCTCACGATGCCCCCGAACTGGCTCTTCGTGAGGGTCTTGTAATCATCACAGTCAACGCATAAGTCCAGACCTTTGAGCATGAGATACCAAAAATACCAAAGACATGTCAAAAATACCAACTAAACCCAACCCAAAAACAATCAAGTAACAAAATTAACCGAGTGCTCCACTAAATTAGAAAAGTAAGAAATAATTAAAATATATTTTTTTTTTTGTGAAACTAGCTTGGGCCCCAACGAGTAATCCTTGGAACCCAATGAATTGAAAATCAATGTGTTCAGATCAGAGTAGTTTCATTTTAGAATGCATATTTCAGTTGCACTGGCAATTAATGAAGCAAAATCAGTGCAAGTTCTTGCATTTTGACCGGTACTTGTGTTCTCAATTCAGATTTAATTAAGTAGTTGTTTTATATTATAAAAAACCTATTTATACGCAATTAGCACTTCAAGCATTTGAAAAATCACAGGACAAACACAAGAATTTTAGTTCACAACTCTCCAATTTTTAATGGATCATGTACAAAAAATGCTAATCTGCATTCATCAATATTGAAATCAAGAAAATTAAACATCCAAAGTCCAAACGTTACAAAACCAATACTCCTCCGAAATTCAAGAATGACTAACTATAATATCCATCTACATAATTAAGAACATATCCATCCTCCTCCTCCTCCGCCTCCTCAGATGGTAGCTTGAACTTGCACAACGGACAAAAGCACTCTCTCCCGAGCCATGTAGCGAGACAGTCCGTGTGGAAAACATGCGAACATGGCATCTTCGTCGCCTGAACCTCAAACGAAAACTCGTCCATACAAACCGCGCAACCCGTCTCCCTCTCTTCGCCCCAAACCCTAACCCTCTCCAACGCCACCACTGCTTCTCTCTTCGCCGGCCTTGCCTTGACGTACAAGAAACCTTCTTCTATAGACTCCTCCACCACCCTTCCATACTCCTCGTCCCCGTCCTCGTCCTCATTCGGATCCTCGTAGTACCCGAGAATCTCCTCCTCATCCCTAACTACGTCTTCATCTTCAATCGGATCTTCGTCCTCCTCCTCGGACTTAGGATACTCAGCCTCGGCCACCACGGCCACGGTGACCATCTGCCTCTCACTCGCTCCCGCCCTTTGCAGGTACTCTCGGCCCAAGACGTCGTCAAAGATCATTCGGACGGTGTTCTCCTTAGCGGCTGATGGGATGCTGCCGCTGTCAAGAGATCTGACGACCTCTCGCCGGAGCCCAGAGAAGCCGTGGGGGTCGACGATGTTGAAGTTCCAGCAATATTGACAGCCATAGGCGACCAATTCCTCGAGTTCGGTTTGGGCGATTGGGTATTTGCCGCCGGGAGGCACTTTGAAAACGTATTTGACATTGATGTACACCTGGTAGACGGAGGCGCCGTCGTCGTTTTCGTGGATGGTCTCCGTCGACGTGACGGAGATGCTGTAATAGCAGTCGAAACCGTAGTCCCAGCCCTGGTGGTAAGCCGCCATGGATTAACGATGAATTAGTTCTTAGGAATCGGAAACCTGAGAATGAAATTAAGACAATTAATTTGATGTTAGGATTTATGATTTTATAGGTTATTATTTATATATATAGAAATTATCAAAAAATTTAGATAGATTATGAATGAGATCTTTGTATATTGATAGATTGTTTCCTTAATTCAGAGATATCGGTTATATTGACTTTCTTTTTCAATTAGTTTCGTTTTTATAAGGGTAGTAGATAAATATAATAGATGATTTTTTTTACTCCAAGTAATTTTATTTTTTAATTAAGTTGAAATATTGTCTTTTACTCTTTTTTTTGTTGGGTTTTTTTTGTAAGATTTTTTATTTTTGTTGATGAGAGATAGATATATGAATTAATTTTTTTTTTTTTTGTAAATACATAACCATCACTACATTATTTCAAACAAATCAACATAAAAATTATACAATTTCGCCGAATACCAAAAATCTAAAAACATTTGAAATTGCAACTAATATCCCAACCTTTAGAAATAGTTGCTTTTAATACCCTATCCTTGTGAAATTTCACAAAATATCCTAAAATATACCATTAGTTGCAATTAACACCCTAAAGAAGTTTCTTAAATTAAAAAATTAGCCACATCAAACATAAATTACAAAAAATCACCCATATTCATAAAATATTTTCAATGAACCACTAATACATTTAAAAAAAATGAGAATTAAATAAATCTCTTACAATTTAACCCACCCGACCCACCATCGAAAAATAATTATAATAGATATATAAAATATACTTCTTTAAAATATAATATAATTACTTTAGCATCTACTAATTTAAAATTTTAATATAATCAATCAAAATAATTAATTATTTATCTAAAAAACATACATTAAAATTAAAATCTAAATTTATATAAGTCTGTCTCCATACATGCCGATCTGTACATCTATATATTCCCTATATATTATTTGATACGATATATATTGTCTTTTTGGTTAATATTATGTTATATATACTAAAACTAATACATAACATCTTATAATGTATATCACAGATAAATTCCATGGTATTAAAAAAACGATTCTATAAGAAATGTTTAGCATAATAGTTTTACAAAAATAAAATAAAGTAGATTTAAAAAAATAAATGGTAAAAGATATGATAACCATATGCAATAAATAATTATATAATAAAGATATATTGAAAATAATATGGTAAAAATAATAATTTTACCATTTTATTTTCAATATAGCTTTATTATGTAACTATTTATTACAAATTATTATCATATCTCATACAATTTATTTATTAAAATCTACATTATTTTATTTTTGTAAAAGTATTATGTTTAAGATAAATCAGTAATTATTTTGAGTAATTATATTAAAATATTAAATGAGTAAATGCTAAAATAATTATATTATATTTTAAAAGGATTAGAATTTATATACCTGTTATTATTATTTTTGGATGGTGACTTGGGTGGAATTAAATTGTAAGAGATTTTTTTAATTTCAAATTTTAAAATATATTAGGAGTTTATTGAAAATATTTTATAAATATGGGTGATTTTTTGTAATTTTTTTATGGTGTGGGTAATTTTTTAAATTTAAGAATCTCATCTAGAGGGTTAATTGCAACTAATTGTATAGGTTAGGATATTTTGTGAAATTTTACAAGATTAGAGTATTAAACTCAACTATACCTAAAGGTTGAGATATTAGTTGTAATTTACCCTAATATTATATACCGTACTTACTTCAACAAAAACTACTACAAATCTTATTCTCCAACATGCCGAATTAAACCCATTTTGGGCCGGCCCAATTAGACCCAAAAGAATGCAATCTGATCCAATCTGTTGATGTGCTCCATCCTTGCTCGGCCTCTTCCCCGTCTTTATAGCTTACCGCCTCTATCCAATCCGCAATCCGCCTTAACTTCCTTGTACCTTCGATTGATCATTTGGTTATCACCTCACAACCTTGATCACCCTAGAAAATCATTGATCCAATGTGGATTGTAGAATGCAAATCAGTATAGGTTCTTGTTATACTCTTAATTCAGATTTCAGTACTTACTGAGTTACTGCTGTTTCATATTCAAATGAAGGTGTTGTTGCAACTTGCAAGCAAAGGAATCACATTTGCTGCACACAACACTAACAAGATCACCTTTGAATTGGAAGACTACAGGCAATTCATTTTCCCGTGTTAGTGAGAGATTCGTTCAGAGTTTGATGAATCTGATACGCTTCTTGTTTCCTCTTTTTTTTTGAATTCTCCGAATTGAAACTCCCATGGCGCCATGGCGGCATCTTTGATTGCTTCAGCTTGTACTGAGACCCTATTCAACAGAATCATCTGTGGAATTTTCCTCAACTGCAACTGGAAAAGTCTGGAATCAGCTCCTGAAACCAGCCCTAGCTTCCGCGTTGAAACCCTCGACATTTGAAGATGTGATTTCACGGATCTCGACTGAGATCTCATGGGAGTTCTACAAATGGATCGAGATCATCCCCGAATACAAGCACTCTCTTAAATCCACCTGGGCTATGATTCACTCGCTCACCAGGCAGAAGCACTTCAAAACTGCCCACCAACTGCTCGACAAAATTGCTCTGAGAGATTTCTTGTCTTCGCCTTCGGTTCTCAACTCGGTTGTTGGCAATCGGGTCCATGATGATCGACCAGGAGTCGAATTCCCAGATTATGAGCTGGTTGGGATGACCCAAGAAGCAATCCAGGTGTTTGAGCACATGAGAGTCAATGGATTGATACACCATCTGCCTGCTTGCACTGTGTTGTTGAAGAAAGGGATGCATTATGACACCATGGCTGTTCAGGACAGGATGGAGCAAGCTGGTATTGCTGCAGATATAGTGACTTGTAATTCGTTGATTTACGGGTTTTGTAAGCAAGGTAGGATGAGGGAGCATTGAGGCTCTTTGAGGAAATCAAGGGTAGGGTGCTACTCCTAGCCGAGTGACTTATACTACATTGATTGATGGGTATTGTCGAGTGAACAATCTCGAAGAAGCTTTGAGACTACATGGTTTGATGGAGATGAAAGGCCTGCATCCCGAGGTTGCGACTTACAATGCGATTTTGCGGAAGCTGTGTTGGGGAGGGTTGGATAAGAGATGCGAACAAGCTTTTGTGTGAGATGGATGAGAAGAAGGTTGAACCTGATAACATTACTTGCAACACATTGATTAATGCATACTGCAAGATTGGGGTTTTTTCGTCGGTTTTGAAGGTTAAAGACAAGATGTTGGGGTCTGGATTGAATCTTGACTTATTTACCTACAAGGCTCTCATCCATGGCTTTTGCAAGCTCCAAGATATAGAAAGCGCCAAAGAGCACTTATTTGAGATGCTTGACGCCGGTTTTACACCAAGTTATTGTATCTTTTCATGGATTGTCGATGGTTACTGAGCGCAGGGTAACGGAAGCGGTTATAAGACTGTCTGATGAGCTTGCAAGCAAAGTGTGCATTGTCGATCTCTTGTATGTTTTTTCGTGGGCTCTCTTGTAAAGGGGATGAATCCTTGCAGCTTGATTTTCGATTATTGCGTAGCACCGTAGCCATGAACCCGAGTGACCGGCTCAGGTGGACGCTCAGAAAGAGTGTAAATCTCACCAAGTCAAGCTAGCAAATGTTAGTTACATTGCAGATTCTCTGGCAATGATTTACAAAACAAGATATGATTAACTCCTAAGAGTGTGAGTGGTTTCCTGTTGATGTTGGTTGAAATCCTTTGTTAAGGCAATTTACAAAATCATCAACCAAATGTACATCAAACTGATATTGGGTTCCGTAAGTAACTCACATCAAACTGAATTTACCCATTTACAAAATCATCAAAATGTAAGCCTATACTGCACGGGTAGGAAAACCCTTCCTTCCGCGTCTCTTCGCTTCGGGGGGTGGCGGAGGAGTGGATGTCGCAGCTTTTGGAAGCGGTGGAGCTGATGGTCCTGCTTCGGGGGCGCAGCTTCTGGAGGAGCAAATTTGCACCTAAGGCAGCAAAACTGAGCCAAGCTCCTGGGAAACAATGACCTGCTGCAACTCCTGCAGACGCCCGCAAGCCTCAATGGCCTATCGATAAACACCACATTCACCATCTTCGGGGCATACTGATGTATCCCATCAGCGATGGTTGTTCCGGTCGGAAGGCCAGTGTCGGGATAAAAACATGGAAAATATAAGGATGGGGAAGTCTTACACAATGGCTTAAGCTTTTGTGTAAAGTGGTGGATCCCGACCTTATAACCAAAAACAAAATTAAGCCCGACACGTACGACTCCGGTTTTCATACGACCCAACCGGGATTCTCGGAATCTCACATGGTATCAGAGCAGGTTCGAGTCGGGTCGGTTTTCCTGGCTTCGGGGTAGGCTAAAAGAGATTGAGATGCTGAAACTCGTCGTAAAAACAAAAATCGGGCGAGCTATAAAGAGATTGAGAGTCTCGACCCGAGAGAAGATTTAAAGAGAAAAAAATTGTTCAAGTGTCAACCCGATCCAGACGGGTTGCACTTGAGGGGGCATGTTGGGATAAAAATATGGATATCCCACATTGATTGTGGTTGGTATAACAAACCAAGATATAAGGAAGAGGGAAGCCCCTACACAATGGCTTAAGCTTTTGTGTAAAGTGGTGGATCTCGACCTTATAACAAAAAACAAAATTAAACCCGACACGACTCCCGTTTTCATACGACCTGACCGAGATTCTCGGAATCTCACAGTCAGCAACATTAACAAAGAATTCCTGTTTAGCAGAGACCTTAATATGCAATCGAATAACCTGTTAGATACTTCTACTTCTACTCAGCTTGGGCTTGTCTTTATTTATACATGAAGATAATGGGTCTTAACAGCAGTCCACTTATTCAAGCTAACCCAAACCAGTTGAAAGCACTTAACCAAAATACAAAACCAACAACAACATTCTACATCACCCATGCCTAATTAGAAATCGATAAAGCATACCTGACGTTGAGGATATGTTTGATGTTGTTCCAATTCTTGATCTAAGTCCAATCCCTTACAAGTTATGCAGCAAAAGATGGCGGAGGAGTGGATGTCGCCGCAGCATCTGGAGGCGGTGGAGCTGATGGTCCTGCTTTGGGGGCACAACTTCTGGAGGACCAAGTTTGCACTTAAGGCAGCAAAAGTGGGCCGAGCTCCCAGGAAGCAACGACCTGCTCCAACTCCTACAGGCGCCGCCCGCAAGCCTCAATGGTCGATCAATATACAACGCCTTCACCTTCTTCGGGGCATACAGATGTATCCCTTCGGTAATGGTGAATCCCGTCGGAAGGTCATCGGCATTCACAAATACTTCTTGTTTAGCAGCAGAGACCTGAACATGTAATATAACCGGTTAGGCAGCAAAACTGAGCCAAGCTCCTGAGAAGCAACGACCTGCTGCAACTCTTGATCGAAGTCCAATCCCTTACAAGTTATGCAGCAAAAGATGGCGGAGGAGTGGATGTCGCCGCAGCATCTGGAGGCGGTGGAGCTGATGGTCCTGCTTTGGGGGCACAACTTCTGGAGGACCAAGTTTGCACTTAAGGCAGCAAAAGTGGGCCGAGCTCCCAGGAAGCAACGACCTGCTCCAACTCCTACAGGCGCCGCCCGCAAGCCTCAATGGTCGATCAATATACAACGCCTTCACCTTCTTCGGGGCATACAGATGTATCCCTTCGGTAATGGTGGATCCCGTCGGAAGGTCATCGGCATTCACAAATACTTCTTGTTTAGCAGCAGAGACCTGAACATGTAATATAACCGGTTAGGCAGCAAAACTGAGCCAAGCTCCTGAGAAGCAACGACCTGCTGCAACTCCTGTAGGCGTTCGCAAGCCTCAATGACCTATCGATAAACACCGCCTTCGCCATCTTCGGGGCATACTAATGTATCCCATCGGCGATGGTTGTTCCGGTCAGAAGGTCAGCAACATTAACAAAGATGATGAGCCTTAACACTTATTCAAGCTAACCCAAATCAATTGAAAGCACTTAACCAAAATACAAAACGAACAACAACATATATTCTACATAACCCATGCCTAAATAGAAATCTAAATCTAATTAAAATCAGATAACCCATATCTAATTTGCACGTTTTCGAACTAAAATTGCACATTTAAGTTCTAAAATTGCACATTCATACTAAAATTGCATTTTTTTTCCGTCTCAGCACTTTTTGAGTTTTTATATCGGTGTGCAAATATAAGGTTACGTTGTGCAAATATAATATTGTGTTGTGCAAATATAAGTTTATGTTGTGCAAATATTAGTTTATAAAATTGCACTTTTCATTTTATATTTGTACTTTTTCAAAGTAAAATTGCACCAATCTCCCATGTTATGTAATTATAGTCTATTGATAAGCAAAAATAAGACCATGTTGTGCAATAATCTATTGAGCAAGTATAAAATAATATTGAGAAAAAAAAAGCTCATGGTGAGCACAATTTCACAAAGTCTCAATGGTCGTGCAACTCTTACAACAGAGTCGTGCAACTCTTACACCAGAGTCGTGCAACTCTTAAAACAGAGTCGTGCAACTCTTACAACAGAGTCGTGCAACTCTTAAAACAGAGTCGTGCAACTCTTAAAACAGAGTCGTGCATATGTTTGATGTTGTTCCAGATCGAAGTCCAATCCCTTACAAGTTATGCAGCAAAAGATGGCCGGCGGTGGTAGAGGCCTATTGCAATTGAGTAGCTGACAAATTCTCTTGGGAGGCTGAGGCCGGTCTAAATAAGCGATTTTTTTTTGTGACTCGGAGTGTAGATCTGAATCCCTTCAAGGTCCGTCGAGAACATTTCATCTTGGAAAAGGTACAGATAATGATGTTTGTCACGTCCATTTTGATCAAGGATCAGCAAATAAAAAAACCTACTTTATCTTGCCGAATTAAAAAGAAAAGATTTCTTTACAAAAAAAAAAAGAAAACAAAGAAAGGGTTTTTAATTACCGTGAAAACACGCGGCGATTCGTGGTTAACATGTACCTCTTCTCGGCACCGATTGCAAAATGAATTTAGATATAAGCAGCTTTCACATACAAACCTACGATCTTCAGTTGGGTGGTCCAGACGGCGGGTAAAGAAGGAATCTTGAATGGTTAATAGCTTTGGAAACCACCAAGAAGTTCTCCCAACACTCTCAAAGACATTCTTGCAAAACACCAATTCCGTTGTGAAAAGGTATACAAACATGTAAATCATGAAATAAACTCTAGAGTCAAACCATCTCGCTTGCTGTTGCAGACATACATCTATACTATGACTCAACCGATGACTTTGAAACAGTTCATTTTTTCTTAGTCATCCATGAAATCAAATATTCTTACAAGAATACACAATACCTAATCAAACAAAGAACGAGCGGTCAATGGACATGATCACCATCAATGGAAAGATCAAAGGCAATCAATTATTTTGATCAAAGATCGATCTGTGTTAGCTTTATAGCAACTCATAGCAAGGATGTTCGTTGTGATTTATAATAAGGATGTTCAGAGTGATTTATAAGTGATTCAGGTCCAACCAACCCATCCAAAGTCGGGTATAATGAGGATATTCAGAGTGATTTATAAGTGAACCTGTTGCATGATCGACTTATCGTTGACCATTTTGAATTTAATAAATTTCCCACATATGTATTTTTTTTCCCTACATCATCAACGCCATATTTTTTCTCCAACATGGACCAACTGCAACAATGGTGCGTGCGTGTGAGTCTCCTATTTATTCTATGTCTCAATCATAGAGGTGGATTAAAGACCTTTGTAAACAAACCTCTCAAATCCCTAGGAAACAATGTGGAACAAGACAACTTTAATAAAAACCCATTTCAAGCATTTTACTCCAATAGACGGACGTGTCGTCGTGTAGTAGTTGACCTCTATCGGGTGACGGAGACACTATAACGACAATCGATGATAAAACTTGAAATCGATCAATCAAGTTTCCCTAAAAGAAGAAAACAAACATTTAAAAGAAGAATAAAACCGAATGTCAATTGTTACAGAGATATCTGTTTCAATTGAATGCAAGAAAGATGGTATTTATAGAGCCTAGATGCCAAATTTCTTTATTTACAAGATTAAACCTAATTTTCTAGAATTACAATATATAACACATATTCTAATACCCCTTCAAGTTGGACATGGAGTGTCAAACACCATTCCTAACCTGAGAGCCAAAATATGATGTTATTGTTCGCCCAGGGCCTTTGTCATGATGTTAATTAGCAATTTGGAGCCTGAAAGGAACATGTCGAGTGTGAAAACAACCAGCATGTTGCATCTCCCTAACAAAATGACAATCGATCCTTAAGTGTTTCATCTATTCGTGGAGAATTGGATTGGCATCTAGGTGTTGTGCAACTTGATTGTCACAATGAAGGAGTATGGGAAGAGGTATAGAAACATGTAAATCATGAAATAAACTCTGGAACCAAACCATCTCGCTTGGTGTTTAAATCATATGACTCAGTCGATGACTTTGAAACAGTTCGTTGTTTTTTAGTCATCCATGAAATCAAAGATTTTCCCAAGAATACACAATACCTAGACAAAGAACGAGCAGTGAATGGACATGATCTCCCAGCCTGCATCGTTGAAAGCATCCAACTGCAGGTTTGATTGAGCACTATAAAATAAGCCAACATTCAAGGTCCCTTTCAAAGATATGAGAACTTGTGTTGTAGCTTGCATATGAGGAACCTTAGGTTGACTCATGATTGAGAAAGATACTTTAGCATATGAGATGTCACGCCTTGTAAAATTCAAGTAAAGGAGGTGGCCAACAAATTCTCTTGTATTCTTCATGATCTTCAAGAGGAAGGCCATCATCAATTGATAACCTTAATCCTCAACACCACTTTTGATGATCTGGAGATCTCTAATCCCAAAAAATATCGTACAAGACCCAAACCTTTGATACTAAAGGCTTGATGAAGTTGTTGCTTTGTTGAAACAATGTTGTCTTCGATCATCATCTCCTGTGATTAGCAAGTCGTCCACATATACTAATGCAGGTGATGATCCCTTTTGGTACTTGTTTGATGAATAATAAATAATCCTGTTTTGACTGTACAAAACCAACAGAAACTAGAAAATTAGTTAGCTCCAGATTCCATTATCGGTTTGCTTGTTTAGGACCATATAATAATCTCTTGAGCAAGCAAACCTGGCCTAGAAGTACTTTATAACCTACAAGTGGAGTCGATCATATATATCTCCTCATCTAGATAACCATGCAAGAAAAGCATTATTGATATCTAATTGATGTATAGACTTGCTTGATACGCAGTAGTTGTCAAAGCCAACAAACTCGTAACTGCGGTGAACTTAGCCACATGAGAAAAGGTATGTTTGTAATTCTTATTCTTCTCTTGAGTGTAACCTTTGACAACTAATCTAGCCTTATACGTATATACCTTTCAACAGTGCCATCAGGCTTATGCTTTAATTTGAAAACTCATTTAGAACCAATTGCAGTTTACCCTGGAGGAAGTGAGGTAAGCTTCCATGTATGGTTATGTTCTAAAACTTCTAATGCACTTATCTCCTTAGCGACTTAGCCATAGCTTCAATCCAATTGGGATCATTCTTGGCTTGAAAATAAGTGTGTGGTTCAGGGTAGAAACTAAATTTGCAAAGGAATGAATAAAATCCGAAGTATAAGAACTAGTATCACCAAGAACCATAGACAAAAAACTCTCTGAAATAACAAAATCTCTTAGTGCAGCAGGAGGATTGTGCATCTAGTTGATTTATATAATGGAATGCCAGGTTCTTGTACTTCCACTTCAACACAACTCAACAGTTCGATTCCTGTAAATGATTTCATCACATATTTTTCTTAGTACTAAAGTTTTTTCTATAAAAAAATAATATCATAAAATGTTGAATCGTGGGCAGGTAGTGGAGCGGTACAGCAGGACTCTTACCCACAGGAGTTAGAGTCCTGCTGTACCGCTGGCCCGCGGTGCCACTGCTCGGTGGTGCTTGACTTCGTTCTTCGACGGCTTCCTCAACCTTCTTGGGAGTTGGTCTTCTTGAGTCGTCTTGTTGTAGGGTTTATTTCTGTTTGTTTTATTTCGTTTGTGGTTTGTATTTCTGTTGGTTTAGGTTGTATGTTTGACGGTTCGGCCTCTCGGTGAGTCAGACCTGTCTGACCATCGAATTATTACCTTATCAAAAAAAAAAAAAAAAAAGATCGAGACTCGAGACCCTCTAATTTCCAATTTAAATACATATATTTGTTTGAAAATCAATTATTTTAAAAAAAAAAATTACTGTACTTCAAAAAATATTCTTTGAGAGCTACAAGAAGAAGATCGGAGAAACGACTGATCTTCATTCATCTGATTTTTCCTCAAAACGTCGTCGTTTCAGCCGCTGCACTTCCTTTATTCATTGAATCAGGTAATTATCTAAAAAAAAATTGCCAACTCTGTGGCTTATATCTGTGATCACAAGTTCAAATTGTTCAAACTGTCAATATGATTTTCAGAGTTTGAGTTACAACAGCGAGTGTGGAGATTGGCAAGACGACAGCGGAAAACGCGACAGACAGTGAAGAGATGAGCTTGAATTCGGCTACAAAGAAGGCACTTGCAATGGAGATGGAACTGGAGAAGATCACAAAAGAGGATCAAAGCAATGAAACAGTCCCCTTCTATAAGCTTTTCGCCTTCTCCGATACCGCTGACAATGTTTTGATGCTCATTGGCTCCATTGGTGCAATTGCACATGGCTTCTCGATCCATACCCTTGATGACCATCATTTTCGGTCAGCTGATCGATGCTTTCGGCCCGAACTAGAACACGAAACATGTCGTTGATGTCGTCTCAGCGGTACAGTCTTAGACCATCTCCAACAGATTCCCTATTTTAGAGATTTTGGATTTTTTGAAGAATTTTAAGACATTTTTTGGTTCAACAGATTCCCCATCTTATTCTCCAAAATGAGAAAGCAACCATCTGTATTTTAGATACGGAAGCTGTTAGAGACGGTCTTACTCCTATCATCACTCTTTATAAAACATGATTTGGTTGTTTTTTCATAGGTGGCCCTTAAATTTGTCTACTTGGCTATAGGAGTTGCAGCTGCAGCATCTCTCCGTAAGCTTTCCGATTCATGTTGGATTGATAGGTTTGAGCCCTTGATGAGATTTTTGTGTGTTGATTTTGATCCTCATTGTTTTCTAGAGGTGGTATGTTGGATGGTTACCGGAGAAAGACAATCCGCGAGGATACGAAACATGTATCTGAAAGCTATACTACGACAAGATATCGCCTTCTTTGACAAAGAGACGAACACCAGAGAAGTTGTTAGCATGATGTCCGGTGATACCGTCCTCATACAGGATGCCATGGGCGAGAAGGTAATGAAAGGTGGCTTAGCTTGCTTTATGTTTCTATGTTTCCGAGATTCTTAGATGTGATGTTGTTGTACCGAATGTAGGTAGGTAAGGTCTTACAGATGATAGCAGTGTTCATCGGAGGCTTTGTCATCGCATTCCTACAAGGATGGTTGCTTACCCTTGTCATGCTATCCTGCATTCCCTTAGTTGTAGCAGCTGGTGGAGCTATGTCTATGATGGTGTCCAAGACGTCGTCAAGAGGGCAAGCTGCGTACGCAAAGGCAGCTGTTGTCGTAGAGCAGACTATAGGCGCCATTAGAACAGTGAGTTTGATGTACCTGATTGCGGTATTTGGCTTACAAACATAGGCTGATTTCGGCTTTCTGATCTATGTCTAGGTCGTATCGTTCAATTGTGAAAGGCAGGCAGTGGACTGGAGGCAGTGTGTTCAATGTGATCATTGCTGTCTTAACTGGATCAATGTGAGTTCATACATCCATTGTTTCATATATGGTAAAATTGGTAATGGCATGATGAATTCGTGTGATGATATCGTAGGTCGTTAGGCCAGATATCGCCTTGCTTGAGTGCATTTGCGGCAGGGCAAGCTGCAGCATACAAGATGATTGAGACGATCAAACGAAGACCGGAGATTGATGCATCTGATCCGAGAGGGAAAGTACTAGATGACATCCATGGTGATGTCGAGTTGAGGGGCGTCGTTCACTTCAGCTATCCTCCAAGACAGGATGAGCCAATGTTTAGAGGCTTCTCTCTTTGCATCACTAGAGGAACAACAGCTGCTTTGGTTGGGCAAAGTGGGAGTGGAAAATCAACAGTTGTGAGTCTTATAGAGAGGTTCTATGAGCCACATGAGCAGCTTAGCTAGGAAGGATGCCAAGTTCTGGTCAGCGATGTTTCTGATCCTCGGTTTTGCATCCTTGTTGGCATATCCGGGAAGGACATACTTGTTTGCTGTGGCAGGAGGCAAGCTGATACAAAGGATAAGATCAATGTGCTTTGAGAAAGTGGTTAACATGGACATTAGCTGGTTTGATGAGGCAGAAAATGCGAGTGGTGCCATTGGCCCGAGGCTATCAGCTGATGCAGCAGCTGTGCGTGGGCTCGTAGGGAACGCCTTGGGCTTGCTTGTGCAGAATGCTGCAACAGCTGCAGCCGGTTTGGTGATTGCTTTCGCAGCCGATTAGCTTCTATGTAGGAGCGCAACTCGTTGGGCTCGGAAGGACTACATTTGCTGATGTTTTTCAAGTAAGTACCTTCTTATCAGTTCTTCACAGTTTATCATCTTTACTTCTATATAACATGTGATGTGATTTTCCTTATAGGTGTTCTTTGCTTTGACCATGTCCGCGATTGGGATTTCCCAATCAATTCAAGATCCTTGAGTCCTGATATTCTAGCAAAGCTAAAGGTGCCGCGGCCTCCATATTTGCGATTCTTGATCAAGAATCCAAGATAGACTCAAGCAATGGATCCGGAAGTACTCCAAATGAGGTCAAGGAAGAGATTGAGCTAAGGCTTGTTAGCTTCAAGTATCCCACAACAGAATCCCACGTTGAAAATATGAATGAAAGAACAAGTCTTAGTATATAAGCTACTAGATAAGGCTACGAGTGCACTGGATACCGAGTCTAAAAGAGTGGTGCAAGATGCACTGGACCGAGTCACGGTGAACCAAACCACAGTTGTGGTGGCTCATAGGCTGTCCACCATCAAGAATGCAGATCTGATCGCGGTGGTCAAGAATGGAGTCATCGCAGAGAAAGGAACGCACGAAGCTCTTGTTCGAATCAAAGACGGAATATATGCATCCTTGGTGGCTTTACACACCAATGCTGCCTCTTAGGCCTCTTCAACTACATATATGTATTTTGATTTTGTTCTTCAAATCCATTAATTCCATGGTTGGTGTCTTTTGCTGCACAACAAATTTTTGTGTAACATGTATATATACTGTTTAATATTTATACCAAAAAAATACACCATACAAGCTCAAGAAAATAGTTGTACTACTAAAACTCATAGATGAAATTGTCATTTTGAGCAAAAATTAACAAATATATTACCTTAGTTTATTACCTTTTTTTTTCTCTTAATAATTACAACTAACAATTACCAAAGTCAATAATATTGTATAAATTAAAGGCTCGTTGTAGTAAATGAATGAGCTCAAACCGATCTTTTTTCGAGCTTCAAGTAGTTTTACTTGGTCCTAACATGTTACCTTAAAGAAAATTTTAGAAATTCCGTAAAATTTTAGCTATTTGAGCCAAAATTGAACGAACCGAGCTTAAAATCATGTCCAGGCTCGACTTGTTTTGGTAAGTAAACGAGCTCGAATTGAGCTTTTTTCGAGCCGATATCGAGCCAAGCTCGAGCATTTCAGCTCATATAACAACCCTAATGCTGAGTTTTAGTCGGTTTTTTTGTCAGTAATATAAAAAATAATAATTTTTGCCCGTGACTAAAAAATTAAATTTTTTTTATTGTGAAATACATTAGAAAATGACATTTTTTTAGCTATTGAGGGAGTAATACTATAATACTCCATTAGGAAAATAATAATAAGTAGTAAATAAATGTTTTTTTTTATATAAATAGAGTAATAAGTGTGTAATTTTTGCTCAAAATAATATATTTGGGGTCAGAAATGAAAATAATTTTCCCCACAGGTGTCACTGACATATCTTGTTTGTCTGTTCGTCCATTGATTTGCTAAAGACAAATCACTCGCTCTTCTCCTCCATCCCCAATCCACAACCAACCCAACTCCTCCCGTGCCTCTGCCTACGCACTTCCGACTGCCGCCAGATCCACCGTCGCTGCCGTTTTGGTCTAGCCGGACCTCCGTCACACGATCGCCAGCTCACGAGGTTTGTGATTTCTCCCGCTTTCTTTTTCTCTCTTTCTCTGGAGCGAAGATCCTGATTGCGATCGAATTCGAAGTCAATCCCTAAATGTGATTTGGATTCGGAGTCCGTAGAGCAGTGCTTCAACATCTTCTGATTTGTCGAAACCCTAATTTGATGAAGTAGATAATCTGGAATTTTTGGCGTTTGTTTTCTTTGATTCCTTGTTTAATTGCTTGATTTCGGAAACATAGATCCATGTTTCGTTTGAAAAGGCTTAGCTTGTATGAACAGGTGTCCTCCAGTTACTTATTTTGACCAGCGAAGCAATCAAATTTGTTTTCTTTTTGCTGATCATGTGGGAAAAAAAATTGCGATACTATGGTTGAAGCGGTGGATAATCATTTGTAAGGCATCCAGTGTACTGAGATTGATAAATTATATAAAGAACTTTGGCTATCAAACTGGGACTCTTGTACATAATTAGAGCATTTTATAGTGGAAGCTTCATAATCCATGTGTCTGATCATTGTCCATTATTGTACCTGACAAAGACAATGAAATAGTTCTCATGGCAACCAATATCTATTCATTCACATATAGTATTTCATTTTTGGTGACCATTGTACTTGAATTCAGCTTCCTTCATCTCTGCACCTGAACATCTGCTATACCGTTTGTTTTTTGTGGATAGCAAAATTCAGTTGAAGTCTCCTTCAATTTACCTCTTCTGCAATATAATCCTCAAAAAAACTTCTAAAGAAAACTCATTCTCTATTTCCTTGCTTTCATTCAGAGAAGTTCCATCCTCTACATTTGCTGCATTAACGGTCTATAAGTTTATAAGAAACATAAATCTTCTCTTAATTGTTGTTTTTTTATGCTGAGAATGGGATATATCATATATGACCTTACTGCAGTACTTGCTAGTTGAAAAAGTACATGTGACTTTATACTTGTAGAAGTGGTTGCTCTCTTAAATAGTTAAATCATAAAGCTAGCTCATCTTAATTTGGTTTTATGTATCATTGCAGCAACGAAGATGAAGAGATCATTCATTGCCCTTGCTTCTGTTTTCCTACAGTTCATTGTAACACTGGGATCAACGGTCCCTGCATTTGTGTGGTCACCCCATGTAGATATGTATGTTTTCTTTTTCCTAAACTTGTTCTTTTCTTCTTCTTTTTTCTTCTGTTATGTTTCCTGACACAGGAAATACTATATCAAAGTAGACTGTCTTTAGGAAATATATTGCTTTACCAAATATTGAACAGTTTTAGCAGCTTGCTTTTCTTAATTTAAAAATTTTATTTTCGGTAGGGATATAGTTAATACTAGGCAGGAGTTTATTGTGAGGAATGAGGATCAATCATTTACTGTTTTTAGAGTTAAGAGGAATCCTAAGGTTTGATGAGTTATGTGGTTCTTTTCTTATGTAGCAAATTAAATCGGAAAGTGTTTATTCTGACACTTACTAAGTTGATTTCCATCAGTATTGAAATATTTTTTTTTTAGAATTTTCCGTTTTGCAAAACTAGGTTTACTGAACCGTTATTGTTTTGATATTCACGAATCATGATTTATTCTTCTGCTTTTCTAGATAATGTAATCTGTGACTTGCAAGCTATATTCTTTACCCCTGCAGTTTTTTCTTAATTATTCTTCCTCTCGCTTTCCATCATTAATGGTTTCAATTTTCTAATGTTGGGCATTGCTTTGGATTATAATAAACCATCTTAACAGGTCACAAGCTATACATTATCAAACCGTGCCACCAAAAGATTTAGCCAAGTCTATTCTCTCTGAAGGAGGCTGGTCAGACTTGCTGGTATTTCCCTCTGATTCTGTAATTGACTGATAAGTCTCATTCCTTAGATTTTAGTAACTTATTCCAATTCAATTAACTTGATTTGGTTCCTTTTTCTTGGGACTTTTGTTGCAGTGTGCTGGAAAAAGTTCTCGTCAATCAATAGATGTTGCACTTGTTTTTGTTGGTAAAGAGGTATAATTCCATATTGAGTTTCTGCAGTTTAATTAAATTTTTTTAACATAAGAGAGAAAGCGCTAGTCCAAACAGATGTTTGTTGGTTATGGTTTTATTACAAACATATGCCAGTAATGAAACAGTCCAAGAAAAGACCTATTTGTGCTTTAACCTATCCAATGACTTCTTCTGTAGATCCAGATTGTGTTTTCATGACCACTGTAATGCCTGTCGCCATTTCAGATTCTTTTTCCTGATGTACTATTTCATATTCGTAGTTGCAATCTTCCGATGTTGCTGCAAACCCATTTCTGAAGGCAGATTTAGTGGATTTGCTCAAGGTATGCAGAATTTCATTTTGGAATTAAAATTGTTCAGTTGGTTTTGTCGTTTCTGATTCATCATTTTCTAAACAGGCTTCTTTCACAAGGTCCAATTTCTCCATGGCATTTCCATATGTAGCAGTAACAGATGAGAATGGAAGCATGGAGCATACCTTGCTCAATGAATTAGAGGAAACTTGTGGGGATGGGATGGGAGTTGATAATGTTATTCTGGCTGGTTCTTGTTCAGTGGACGGCAGTGGCTATAAGAAAGTTGTAGAATTGGATTCCATATATGTAAGTTGGTACAGAATATTTCTCATGTCACTATTTTAGCTGATGGGTTTTGACATTCCTATGTACTGGCTATATTAACTTCTTCTTTTTAATTTCACGATAAATGTTAGGATTATCTCCATACAACGACAGCTGAGGAAAACAAAGGAGCAAGGAATCTTGTTATATACTGCCATGGAGGGTCCAATCCTTCGACAGGACTCAACCAGCCACGTTCTGAAAGTAACTGATTCTAAAACACGATATACATATCCTTGATGTTAACAGGCATCCTGGTATACCTTTATATTTTTTATTCGCCTTTAACCGCAGGTGATATTTTGACCAAGGTCCTTAGCTCTGTGGACCAAGCTGGGTTGAAGTACGCAGCTCTTTATGTATCAGATCCATATAACACTTTTGAATACCCTTCTAGGCAGCAAATTGAAAGATTTCTCGCGGAAGGGTCTTCTGGAAATGCATCATCAAACTCAACCTGTGATGGCGTATGCCAGATTAAAACTAACCTTCTTGAAGGAGTTTTTACTGTAAGCTGTCTCCAGATTTTTCTGTGATATGCAAATCTCAACTGAAACTGTAAAAGTGGCTTCTAATTGTTGCTCATGTCTCAGGGCCTTGTCTTGCTCATAATACTCATATCAGGACTCTGCTGCATGATGGGTATCGACACTCCTACAAGATTTGAGGCGCCCCAAGATTCTTGATCCGCTTGGTATGTACATTTGAGGGTATATGGCTGGCCTTATGGTATGCCGCGGATTCTGGTGATGAACTATCTCTACTCCGGCTGCACTTGAGGGTATATGGCCTGGCTTGTAAGCTTGTTCTATGAAGGGTGCCGATTTCTTATAAGAATCTGAAAATAAGCCGATTTTAACCCAATGCAGGTTCGAACTCGAGACCTTTGGTTAAAGCAAAAGATGATCCAACTCATAGATTCCCAGTTTTTAGTATACCGTACACATCTAGGGAGATGGAGATTGAAGTTTCCTTGAGTGAATTGATAAATTCTATAAGGCTGCCTGAATCATTATTAAACATTATCCATTCTTTTGATTAATGTTCTAAATTGGCTGCTATCTTTTGCCTTATACGGAAAAAGGAATTGCTTGTGTGTTGGAAGGCTCAACATGGCAATAATTAAAATTAATTAACCTGTTAATTGTAGTTTAATCAATTTTATTATTATTTTTTGTATATGTTTTGGGGATAGGAACCTTGCAACTGTTGTAGGAGACCAACCCCAAATTGGTCCCCCCTAATAAATTAAACTTCTTTAAGAAACATCAATATATTATACTAACTAGAGGCCAACGAATTTGAACTAAAAAAATATATGGTTCGAATGTATATATACATATATATTAAATCTGTTTATTCGGAAAGAAAATCCTACATAAAAATCTATAAATCTTATAAAATAACTCTCTAAAAATTTTTAAAAAATCAATAAATTTTAAGAGATTATTTTGAAGGGTATAAATTAGAAAAGGCGAGGTTAAATATCTACAAACATATAACTTCATAATTAGTAATTGTATTTTATTAAGAATCTAATTTCGGTCATTTTCATTAATAAAAATCGATTTATAACTTTATGCCAAACAAAATATAATTAATTGAATAATATAAGTTTTTCATCTCATATTTATTCCATAATATATAAATTTTCTTTTTCTTAACCAGACATATTTTCAAGCAAAAAAATACGTTTTTATAAGAAGAAAAGCTCTCATATATACATTACTAATAGTTTTATAAATCAACAAATTAAAACAAGCACTTGGTAGTTTTATATATAAAAAAGTTACATTGTCCATACATGATACATGTTCTTGATATTATATAAATATATATGTGTTTATATATTCTCACATCATGAAGATAATCGGAGAATCAATTCCTGCTCGTGCAACTAGACGAATTATATACGTTGGGAAAATAAACAAAATAGTCAAATAAACAAGGGAAAACTAATTAAAATACCCTCACCTTTGGGGGTATGGTAAAAATATATCCTTAACTTTCAGATGTAATAAAAATATCCTGACCTTTGAGGGTGGTGGTAATATATTACCCTGTGTTTTCTCACGGGTCAAAAATACTAACAAGACACCCTACACGGATTTTTTATAAGAGTTTTCTTGAACAGTGTTCTTAGGAAAAAATAAAGAGTTGGACCAGATTCATACCCAACGCCTTTTCCTCCCTCGTATCTTTTTCCGTGGACCGTGGTCGCCTCTTGAATTATCATCCAGGTCTTCTAGGTAGCTCATGGTTCCTCTTCAATGTCAGTCTTTCTCCCTCGTGGTCGACTATCTTGAGCTGTCTTTCTCACATCTTCTTCCCCTTTGATTCGTTCACGGGTATGGGTGGGTAAGTTTTTTTTTCCCTCTTCATTGTTCTAGTTGTTGGTTTAGTTTTGTTGTCGGTTTGGTGTTAGGAATAGTCGTGTTGTGTTAATTTGAGGCAATTTTGACCAAATTAGTTGCTTGGTTGAATCAATTTCGTTTTTCGGGTTTAATTTGTTATCGTTTTATTTTTTTCCCTAAGGAAACCGATTAAGAAAACCCAAATTTAGTGCTAATTTGTAAAAAATGGCTTCACGTATGTTGTCTTGTCAAAAAAAATCCACGTAGCCTGTTTTGTCAGTATTTTTTACCTGTGAGAAAACATAGGGTAATATATTACCACCACCCTCAAAGGTCGGGATATTTTTATTACATTTGAAAGTTGAGGATATATTTTTACTATACCCCAAAGGTGGGGTATTTTAATTTGTTTTCCCAATAAACAAAGTGTTTGCCTTAATTAATTATAGTAATATGGAGTATATAATAATAATAATTAAAATACTCCGTAATAAAAGGAAGTGATTCCCATGTTTGTAAGAAGCAGACGTACGTCATGAAGATGAAGGCAAGTGACGAAAGCCACAATTTCAATAGCTAGTAACATGTCGGATTTATAATTGGTGCCAACAAAATATAAAAGGACTCAAATTAGATTAGATTATGTGCATACAAATAGGAGCAACATATTATAACCAATTGTAGAGACATTACTAGAAAGTAGATTAAATAAATTGCAACAACAACAACAAGACCAGTGTATCCCGCTCAAATAGCAGGATCTGGGGGGTCGAATTGTACGCACCCTTTTCCTGACTAGGTCGAGAGGGTGTTTCCTAGTGACCCAAAGAATAGACATCAAGGGACGATGGTAGCACCCATCCTACATAAGTTGTACATCAAATTTTAATAAAGGAAAAATGATGTGAAGGATGCGCGTAATCAAAGCTGTGATAGATGTGGGAAAGGCATGATGCGGTAAAACGTTGCACTCGACTAAAGTTCGTCAACCCGGATATATAGCACTCATCCACTGTGTCCTATCGCGCGTCATCTCCTCCGAGAGTCCCAGAGCGGCCATGTCATGTCTAATCACTTCACCCCAACTCTTCTTGGGACGAAGTGATTAGAAATTTACACGACTTGATTTTTCAGAACCAAGTCATGTTTAGAAATTAAGAATGAGTGTGGAATTAACCTCTCAAATGAGGGGCTCCTTATGCACAGTGAGCGTTGATCTCATGTCTGTGTTATCGGTTGAGTCATCATGATTTACCTCATCTCACAATCTCCGTTGGACTAGGGGGTGAGAGGCGCGCGCCCGAAGTGAGCGATTTCACCTTTTGGAGCCTGAGAAAGTCCTCCTAGTTGACCAGTCAAAATTAATTTTGACGGCTCCATCTCTGACAATAGTAGCTAGTTCCATTGGATTATGATCTTATTGGCAACAAATCCCCGATCAAGTCAGAGGCCATGGCGCCCGGACAATGAATTGTAAAAACATTGCAACTAGCTAGGGATAAACAAATTACAGATCAAAGGTGATCGACTCACTTATATATTATTATAAATCACTTAAAAATGAACAAAATATGTCATTTGAAAATTGAACTGATAACGTCAGATATGAAACTGCTTATGTCTACGGTGAGACAAGTTTCGTTCTCTCATGTGCCCCGTGATGGCAATAGAGTGGTTAATTATAAGGTTGCGCACATCTTTTCCGTTTTGCCAGAGAACTCGAGATTTTAAACGGGGTCGGGGATTCCCGGTGGGGAAGGGGACGGGGTGGGGACCTATATCTCCGCCCCGTCCCCATCCTTGCACGGGGGTACTCATTTCACCCCATCCCTAGGCCCGTCTCACTCCGTTGCTTTCCCTAATTTAGGATGATGCCACGACTGAAGATTGTAGCACTATCCTAATTCTTTCCTTGCTTAAAAATAAAGATCACAAATTTAAGTTTTTCCTAACATATTTAAACGAAACAAAAATTCGTCACTCGGACACTTTGGCCTCCATCACTCATCATCCAGAGTTCCAAACACTTATCCTCCGAGACTCTATTGGTTGGCGTACAAGTCAAAGCTGAAGTCTTCCAGATTGTTGCACTCTCAACGAGTTGATATTTTATAAACGATTTTTCTATCATATGATAAGACTTTAAATTGGAAAGATTCCCTATAAAAAAGAGAAGTGGTCGTAAGAATCTAATTAAAAAATGCTAAACTAATTAAAAAATTTTAAAAAAATTAAACTTAGAGTCTTATCCTATAGGATAGAAAAAACCGTTTTATAAAATTTGAAACTTTTTAGGGTCAACTTTTTATTTCCTTTTTGAAAACATCGTGAATGGAGAGTGATTTACTTTGAAATTTATCTTAACAGAAGTAACTAGATAGACGTTTTGTATCAAATTGTATCTTAATTAATTAACTGCTTTAATTGGTTATAGGAATGAGGCCGAGTGTAAGTTTTTTTGGGGGTGGAAAACAACCTCAATTAACGGTTTTGCTATTCGCACGGTGGAATTTCGCAATCCGCACGATGTCGATCTCGAAAACCCGCACTAGTGGTCTGTCTACCTATCAGCAGAGGAGGCGTCTTGATTCAACAGTGATCTGGTCTACTTACTTGAGAAGTCGGCATCGACAGAGGAGGCGACTTGATCCAACGTACGGTGTTCTTCCACTCAATGAAGGGCTGACAACCAGTGCTATGATGTCGACTCGAAAACTTGACATCGATACCGTGCGAATGACGAAAAAATAGCCGTGTGAATAACAGGACCCTCAATTAATCAAGGCAAATAGCCAATACGTACAGCATCGATTTAACACAAGGTGGGTATATAAGACGGAAAGAAATAAAATAATCTGAATAATCAAACGTCTTTCCATGTTCCATCTACGGAGTATTATTTCTATTGGGAATTTGGATCCCATAAATATTTAAATCCAACGTTTTTGTAAACTAGCTTGCAAGTTAAACATGTATATGGTAATTTTAGTTTCACAAATTAACAGAACGCTTTTACAAATAAATAACTGATTTGATATTAATAAAAACCTCATTTATATGGAAACCTAA
The DNA here is from genome assembly GCA_037127255.1 of Persicaria tinctoria. Taxonomy (NCBI): domain Eukaryota; kingdom Viridiplantae; phylum Streptophyta; class Magnoliopsida; order Caryophyllales; family Polygonaceae; genus Persicaria; species Persicaria tinctoria. The sequence goes on along the minus strand of JBANSL010000004.1, from coordinate 90,312,352 downwards.
AAATTGAGTTGCAAAATTGGTATTAAAAAGTTTACGTACCACAAGTTTTTTTTTTTTAATTCGAGATTTCAATTTAAATTAGAATGAAGGATTAAAGGCTCATAGGAAATGGATCTTGACCTATTACAAAATTAAATGTCTTTAATTTTAACTATATAGTTCATTTCTCCAAAATTACTAAACTGTCTCAAATAATTTGTGGCAGGCTAATCAAAAGAAGTACGTAAATACCAGGGTTGCAGTATCGGGCTTCTTGTATGATCGAGAGGGTCATATACTCATATATAGTTGTGTTCGATATCCTAGGAATATCGCTCATCTATGTGGGCCGGGGGCAACGTCGGTGATCCGCATTTCCTCGGGTTTCACCCTTTCCGATGGTGAATTACTGTTCTCCGCCTTCTCGGCGTCGAGTCGTCGTGTGAATCGTCGCACTCCCCCTTGTTCTCGGCATTCGTGCCTCGCCCTGTATCTCCCTAGACTCCTTTGCCGACGGACGACACATTGTTAGGGTTTTTCTTTCATCTACGTCAATTTGTGTTTTTAGTATGTTGTTCTTCGACAGTTAGTCAATTCGTCGACCTATCAAACTGTTATGTCCCTAATGGATCATAACCTAGAAGAATGGAAATTGACAGGAAAATGAGGGATTAAGGGAAGGAGGAGGTAAGGAAAGAAGATGAAGAGGAATACTGTAAAAGGGTAAAGAGAGATAAGAGAGAAAAGGGTAATTGGGTTTCATTTCATTCATTGATGATCTTTTCAATTACAACTAAGGGTATTTATACTAATACCCATATCATATAATCTCTATACATGCATGACAAGAACCTCAAAGCTTGTCTGAACTCGCATTTTACCTAATAAAAAAAGAAGTAAATACCATATCGACTGAGAGATTAATTAGGCTAATTAAAATTTTAAGAGAATATTTGAAGTACTAAACAAACTAACCTACTAGCTAAACCGAAACATTTTTTTTCCTTTTTGTAATAGTACAGTATAATAATAAGAAAGATATGAAGTAAATTGAAAGAGATGTGGCATTAGCAAAGGGAGAAAAAGAGCCAAGTGTAAACAGTAATAGCATGGGATCAATTGGGAGGCCACCATCTCACTCACCCTAAAGCTTAGCTACTATAGCAACCCTAGCTAGCTAGCTAGCTAATGTCTAATGATAGGCACAGCCTCGCATGAGTTCAAACCACATGATTCATGGCTCTTCTTAATTACTTATATTTTGTAATTATATATATTATCCCTTTCAAAAACATACCATTTTTGCCCATTTCATCTCTTGTTTTCCTTCCCTTTTCTACTCAAATCATCCCTTTTTTTTAATCTATACCCCAAATTAAAGACATAATTAAACATTCCAATTTAAAAATAATTCTATTAGATTCCCTCATTTACCCATTTTATACAAAAAAATATGTGGGTGTGTTTGGCAAATTGAAATTTCTAACCTATCTATATATATGCTTTTAAGGTACTCCGTATTAGTTAAAACTACCGATTCTTTGAAGTCTTTGAGAACCAAAGATCATCCTTGACAATAAAATCCACAACGGAGTTAGCTTCTCAATAGCAATGCATGCTGAAAACATATGTTTGATGAAGCCAATCTTGATATTTTATATATTTAGATTAACTGGTTTTTCTTTTATGGATAATCACTTAGGTTGTCATTACAACAGGTAGAGGCCAGAGGAATTCGAACTCGTGACACATTGACCAACTATGTGTGACACATCTCATTCTTATTAGATATGCTGGTAAGACTTGACTATGTGTACTAATCTTTAATTTTGCTATTTTTTGCATAATAAAATGACAATTGATAAAAAATTATAAATACATTATTAACTAGTTAATTAAAATTGGATTAAAAAATACATATTTTATTGCTTAGGAACACCACATAAAATATATAAAAACTGGAGGTCTATCACCTGAAATTATATTTATTTTAAAATAGCATTACATGAGGATAATTAATTAAATGAAAAAAAATAATTAAATAAAAATGTGAAAATTTTGACTGTAAACCCTAAAGTGAAGGATGTAGGTGACTTTTAATTTTAAGGTTGAGGGTTGCTTTTGATGAACAGACCAAAACCCACAAATCTCACCCCCTCACACTGTATCCATCCGTACAACGTGTTTGTTTTTCTCTCCCATTTGACCCCTCCCGATCCCTAAAATCCACCATCAAATCTCTGCTACCTCCCCTCTGATTAGACCCATCGATCAGTCCCTCCAAAGTCAGACCCCCAACAATCCAGAAAGGGCAAATTAATTTAACCTAATTGAATTCAATCGGCATGGATTTCTCTTCCTCTTCCTCCTCACTCTTCAAATTAGCTCCTGCAAAACCCCCAATTTCCGACGCCGGGGTTACGGCGGCGCCGGCGTATCCCGACACGGCCGGAGGAGGAGGAGGGGAGAGGGAGCGGATGTTCGAGAAGGTGGTGACCCCGAGCGATGTCGGGAAGCTGAACCGGTTGGTGATTCCGAAGCAGCACGCCGAGAAGTACTTTCCGTTGGACGCGGCCGCCGGCGAGAAGGGCTTGCTACTCAACTTCGAGGAGTGCCGGAGCTCCGGCAAGTCCTGGCGGTTCCGCTACTCCTACTGGAGCAGCAGCCAGAGCTACGTCATCACCAAGGGCTGGAGCCGCTTCGTCAAGGACAAGAAGCTCGACGCCGGCGACGTCGTCTCCTTCTTCCGCAGCTTCGCCGTTGACGCCGACGACTCCCTCAACGGCGCCCGCCTCTACATCGACTGGAGCCGCCGCCGCAGGCCGGATCAGAGGAGTGCAACACTCCAATTTCACCACGGAATCTCCCTCAATCCTTGGTGCTACAACTACTCTCCGGCGACCCCTCCGGCGATGCAGCTGATGGGGTTTCGCCCTTTCCCGCCCTACCACCACCACCAGGTAGCCCCAATGTTCGAACCAGCTCCACCCACCAGCCACCACCGCCGCGATCCGAGCATCCACAACACCGGATTTGGGGGCAATTACGGTGCAATTACCCAAAATTCATGCCTACACCATGGATCGCCGGTGTTCTTCGAGGCCAGAGGAGGCCATTGTCAGGTGGGGAGCGGGGCTGGGGCGGCCCCCACCGCGTTCGAGTCGCTACCGATACCAAATGAGAAAGCTGCACCTAAGAGATTGAGGCTGTTTGGGGTGAACATGGAACAAGAAGACTGCAACTCGTCGTCGTCGACGCTCCAAGACCGCCACAATCCGACCTCCGACGCAACCACCATCAACTTCCTCGGCAAGGGCAAGTCGTCAATGTCGCTCGATTTCGACCTCTGACGCCTTATTAGGTAAGAAGTTACACACATTGGTCTTCAAAGTACATAAGGGCTTCTTGCAGATCCAAGAGCAATTGCAAAAGATCTTGATCACCCCCAAATTTCAAGAAAGGCATACATACCTAAATTAAATATATATATTTTAGTGCTCAGTCAGCTAATTAAGTGTATCATATGATCAGCTAGCAAGATCAAGAACCATATATAACTTGGATGATATCTGCAAATGAATCCATATCTGGATGAGTAGTTCAATTCTATATATTTATATATTTTATTTTATTTTTTTGGGTCTTTTGTATGAACTTTTATTCTGGAATGATCAAATCAAACAGATATAAACACACAGTAGTTGATGAATTTGAGTTTACCTTGATACAGTAAACATTCTAAAGACTAGGGTAGTACAGATCCAACTAAATCCTTTGAAATCTCATGAATTCATGCCACAAAAATATTAATTCCTTCTGTATGGACAAATCCATACATACATGCAGATGCAGCACTACTTTTAATGCCTATATATATAATTTATATATATATGTAGCTAATCTGAATCAACCATTAAATAAATAAATAAATATCCTCACAGACAGACTTACTCTAAGCTACAACCAGAGTCTGCAAAAGTGTGGTTAAATGGGCGATAACGAACTTTTTTCAGAGGCCTAAGTCTCTCTCTTTTTTGGGGGTTTGCCCAGTTCTGTACTGTTGGGCTTAAATTCAATGCAACTTATATGGTTATATATAGGGTTTATTTTATCAAAATGTGACAGTAATTAAATAAGCAGTAGTTAGTTAGGACTTAGGACTTAGAGGGCTGGGTGGTGGTGCTGTTGTCGATCGCTAGCTGCTGTTGTCGATCGAGGCGAACGCCTGCAGGAAAAGATGTAGCAGCTGCCTCCAGAAAAGTTGCCCATCTTTCATGAGGTATGTCATGCCCCCAAATTCTTGATTTCTGGGTTTATATTGATTTCTGGGTTGTTTTCAATGGGCTGTATCCCTATTTTATATATGAGTGATATATGACTGAGATGATGAACATAGATAAATAGTCTTCGAATTCGATCCGGTGTGTCAAAAATCAAAATTATTGTTCTTAGTTTTTTAGTGTGCTTTGTAGATCTAATTCTCGATCTTTGATGCAGGAGAAGTGATATATATATACCAATCGAGGTGTTGAGATATTTCCAATTATGATCTCCACATGTTAACCCCAAATTAGGTAATTTTTTCAGTGAACCAGCTCATCAAATTTCTCATGTTAACCCTTTTTTTTAATGGTAATTTACTTGATTGATCGATATATCTATGAACTATACATGTATTGTTGGCCGGATTTACCATAAATATATCAAATTAAAAGCCAGGGTTTACTTCAATTCATTAGTTTTTCTTTAAAAGAAAAACATATATACCTGTCATTATCTATTTGTGCTCCAAACTCAATCCACATATCATGAATTCATATGATCAATTTGATTGGCCTTATTCCTCAATCTGTTATGATCAGATCATCATTCAGGCTGCAGCTTGAAATTATAATTGCCTGATCAATTGATCTGTGTAAAATGTGATGTGATGCCTAGTTTCTTTCAATTAGGAACTCATGATGTGATCCATTGATGATCCAGTCTTTTGCAGATGAATTGAGAGATCAACTAGCTTGTCCAATTGAAGATCTTATCGCCTGGATCGCCACAGGTAAACATGGTTTTTATCGTTGTTATTAACATATTGACGATCTAAACAAGCTTTCCACCAAGAAAAAACTTTGAATAATATGGTTGAGTATTGAGATGGCGCGCGCTAGCTAGCTAGCTCTACCATGTGTGAATTGATCAACAATTCTCAATCTTATATAGGGAGTCATTTTTCTTTGCTTCTTGCTTCAAACTAAATCATCCGCGGTAAGGTATGAATAGGGTTAAGTACTTGCACATATGTCCATATCTAAGGGCTTGCATTTTCTCTAGTGATCGAGATCCATGGTAATTAACACATGTGGAAATACAGCTGCAAGTACAGGTGATCAGGCAGGCGCTCCCCAGTAGGAATTCTACGAGCTTGTCGGCGGTTGGGGTACATCTGAATCTTACTAAACAAGCAACCTAATAAAACCCTAATGAATTGAAATGGGCCATGGCTAGATGAATTGATCATTCATATGTGTAGGTATACGTACAAGGTGTTTGATCATCAATCATTTTCATCTTCTACAGCCATGTTTTCATGTGCACTCGATCGATCATTTGTACACATTTATCGGCTGCAATTCAACGAATTAACATGCTATGTAGATAGATGTAACATTACAATTATATGATATATAACATATATATGTAGGTTTAGGCTTTTGGTCAATACCTCTATATCCAACTCTTTACTCTACCTAGGGCTTCCTTTTGGTAAACTGTACTTATAGTTGCTTTTAAGATATGAACATATTCACACTTGAATTGCTTAATTGTGTGACAGTAGTCACAGTACTATGTGTATATAGTAAAAAATTTGTGATTTGTGATCCATATATATACACTGAGAACTTTGTCTTGCAGATGTGTCAAAGGATTCATAAATAGAACTTTTATTTTAGGGTAAATTATAGAAACCACCCTTAAAATAAGCAAGTTTACATATATATATAAAACTACCCTTAAAATAAAATTGTATAGATAACTACAATAAATTTTTATAGAGAACTACCTATAAGTTTATTTTTCTTTCAAAACACCACCTACTATCATTTTTATGTGTAAAAAGTTATAAAAAAAATGTTATGTTTGCATATTTTCTTAATTTTTTTGGTTAATTTATGTTCTGTACATTTTTAAAACACTTTTTACATATGTAAATGGTCACGGATGGTTCTTTAAAAGAAAAATAATTAAATTTATGGGTGTTTTTTTGTAAACCTTTAGTTTAAGGGTGGTTTTGTGAAAACTCACTTTGGTTTTCTATAATTTACTCTTTATTTTAACTCTCATGATTGTAAAGGATTCATCAAAGATACACTAGATTCCCTCAAAAAAAAACCTAGATCGGTATCTTATTTATATAGTATTTCGTTCATCTTGATTTGGAAGATAGCATTTTGTTTTGCGAGTATAAGTAATTAAATACTTTATCCGTTCAAAATATAAGTTTTTTTACTTTTTTTAATACGATTTTTAAAGAGTAAAAAATTAATATTTTATATAATTTAATTAATTTATTAAAAATCGTGTTAAAAATCAAATAAATTGTTAACGGGAGAAAATGCAACAAATAACATATATAGTGATCGAAAAAAAAAATTAAAAAATCTAAAGATACTCTTCCTTTTTTTATTTGGTCATAGAGTACCTAAAAAGTAATAATGTAGATTGTAGGTAATGAATGAGGCAACTAAAAAGGTGTGTGAGGGAATGAACGGGATTGAAGAATGGAATGAGATGTCTAAAGCCATCTAACCTACATACATCCTATACCCTAGCTAGTAACTAGCACGATCACAAAGCAATTACAGTAAATTTAGTGTCATATCATATATATATATATATATATATATATATATATATATATATAAATATAAGTATATACTTTGAATTAGAGGATGCAAATTAAACAATTCTCCACTTTTCATCTAAATCACAAATAAACTCTTTATAAGTATTATATATTAATCATTATGTCAATTTGGAAAATGATAACTTCAATTTGATCATTATTTAAGGGCATCTTCCTTTTAAACAAGAGCAATAAACTCAGGATTAGACAAAATACGACCTATAAAAAAGCTAAGATGAAAGTCTGGGAGATCGAAAGACCAAAAGAACGGCAGACGGACTAACCGACATGATACAGTCAAATGAAAGCAAAATATAAAAAAGCTCGAATACAAAATATCTCAGCATTTGAAGTCTGTGGCACTTGATTCACTTCTTTGAAAATGATTCTTTAATTAGTACATATGTCTTTTATTTTATTTTATTCATTTAGTACACATGTATTTGGTACTACTTTGATGCTAGCTATTTTTGTAAAAAAGAAAAAGAAAAAGAAAAACATATTAATAATTAGGGCAAATAGGGAGGGGATTGTAAGATCATCATAGATCACCTGAACAAGAAAGCCAACTGCCCTTGGGAGATCGAGTTAATCCTATCAGACATTCAAGTCCTGCTATCAACAGTGAAGGAAGTTGAGTACTTCCACGTACCTCGTTTGGGCAATAGAGTGGCGGATAAGGTTGCACTGCCGCTCTGCCCAGGGACCCGATATTCTAAACAATCCTGGTCTACTAGACCTCATCCGCAAGGATGCCGCCGGGTAGGGCTTGCCCACCCGAATTATTTCCTAATAATAAAAAAAAAAAAAAAAGGGAGGGAGTGGGTTGGGTGTTGGGAAATTATGGAGGGTTTTTAAGGGGAAATGCATGACAACTTGTGCAGTCCCCACCCTACTATATATAGATGGTACACACTACATACTAGCTCTACTATAGCTACTCTCTTTAGATTGGAGCCTGAGGTAGCAATCAGGTTGTTCGGGTCGGGTTCGGGTGTATGTCTATTTCAGTTTTGTTATATGTTGGGTCGGGTTCAGGTTGAATCAAGTCAGGTGACATTAAGTTTTATAAATGATGATTATTTTTTTGTTGAATCTTAATTATTGACTATTAAACTTTATTTATTTTGTATATTAGATTTCATTATATGTAATTCACATTATTTGAGTATTTAAAAATAAGAAAATGAAATTAATTATAAGGACGAGCCGGGTACGGTCTTGTTCGGGTCGGATGAAGGACGGGTCGAGTCAGATTTGTCTATGTTCATGTCAATTTGAGTATCGGGTCAAAATCGTTCAGATTCTGGTTGGGCATGACAATATATTTTTGAGTTTCAGTACGACCTGGATTCGAGTGGATCGGATCGAGTTTTTGGGTCGGATCAGATTTTGTCAGCTCGTACATAGACCTAAATGCTTAGTTAATGAGCGTATTATACAACTAGTACATGCATGCAATATTCCGACTTTTCATTAGGACTTTAGTTTATGAAATCATGATGTATAAAAATTTAGAAAACTAGCTTTAAATAATACTTTGTATAAACTTGTATCCTTTGATTAAACTATTATATATTGATCCATGCGGTTGAATTCGAATTGAATCCAAAATATAAGACATTTAATGTAGACTATATTTAATCTTTAGCATTTAAGTAGTATTATTTTTAGTTCAAAATTGATAGTACTATACTATTATTTAAACTTAATTTTTATTGAAATTTGAATTTTAAACCTATATTTATGTATTTAATTACAAGAGAGGGCAAAGAAAAAGGGAGGCGTGCAGAGGGTATCTGTTCCCTATCCCACACTTCCGTAGGGCATTTGAGATTTGCATGGAGTTGGACCACGTCAATATAATTGTCCTCTCTTTCATATATGGTCATTAAGGCTACTAACTAGGGCCGAAGATCCTCTAGTCCGCTTTTATAGTCTATTCTATAGTCCGTCTTTATTTATTGGCTGAAAGCAATTATAAAACTACCACATTTATTAAGAAAAATAATTAAATAATTCGACACATTCAATCAAGCGATACGGACTATATTATGGACCATAGGGTGTGGACCAGGTGATCTCAAGCATCTAACTAGATATGATCCGTGTTTTAAAAATCGTGCTTAGGTGTTATATAAACATCATCTAAACGCTAGGTGATTCCTATCCACCTTTAGTTAGTACTTAATTAGGCGGGTTTGATCTAGATGGCCATCTAGCTAGAATTTTTTCACCAAAAAAAAAATCTAGCTAGAATTTTCCTAACGGCTTTAAGAACACTGGATACGATCATCTTTGAGTAGCTTAATTTGTTTAAAAATGTGGACAGTTTGTTAATATTATTAAAAACACTCTCTCTATTAGCTTGGGATAAAGGTGCGTACATCCTCTTGTTCCCTAAACCCTACGAGGATAATTTGTTGTAATTTTTAACTTATGAATATTCTTAATTATATTGGCCCATATAGGTTAGGAAATTATAAAAGCATATTGATAAATTTCCATCTTCAACACACACACACACTATTTATTTATTTAAACATATGTAGCCTAGTATACGAGTATCAATTTTAAGAGCATTGTAACTATAAATTTATTTATTTTTGTCACATAACTAATTGCAGTTTTCTAGCCTTAATCTTGTCATCTCTAGAGCTTTTCTCATGTTTAGGGTTGTGTTCATCTCGACTTCCTATATATATAATAAATACTCCCTCGTTGTCATAATTTATTTCATTTTAATATATTTTGCATAGGTGCATATATTGATATCTAAATGCATATGTATATATATATATATATATTTTTTTTTCTTGTCTTTTAAAAAAATTAAAATTTTGTTTGGTCGAAAGATTATGATCGAGTTGAAGAGTTGTTTTTTTCTTAATCGTTGATGTAAAGTATGCAATTGAAATTAAAATTTGACATTATTAACGCGATTTAAAATATCCTAAAAATTGACATATATTTTGATACGATTAAAGAATGCTAAAAAAACCCTTAATTACAACTAATGAAGATTCATTACCCTAGTGGTAAAAGGATGGCAATGTTTAAGTGCATAAGTGTTCGCATTTTATGGACTGGGGTTGTTTTTCTACTGTATGTTTAGGCGATTTTTGTCTACCGACTCGTTGGCTTATTAAGAATCAGACATGTACCCAAAAAAATGAGGCAGAATTGAAGCAGGGTATGAAGTTGAAGGGGGTGTTGTGTATAAATGGACATGTCGTAGTCCTGAAAACCCCGCAGTAGAAGGTAGTACGACTTTTGTGAAGATGGATGGATCCATTTCATATCATTGAAGATACTCTGTAAATTTAATGACCATACAGATACAGTGCCAAAGTGTCATATATGTTATGTATGTGTCCTCTCATCCATCTCACTCTCCCACACGCCACCTCTCCATCTCCTCGTACGTACACTGTTCCTTATCCTTCCAGCCTGTAATTTATATATTCTCATTAATATATATCTGATCGGGTGGATCGTGGAAGTGTTCGTGGTTTTTTAAGATCATTTAGTTGGGTTACTGCTATCTATCTCCTCGACATCATGTGATGCCTTAGCACTCTCCCGTGTTCTTAGCATTCTCAGTCGTCCTTGGTTCTTCCACGACTATGACACGGGTTAACGTTTCGTTTGGTGTCTTGATGAGCTGAGTCCTTATCCTTGCTTATTTTGCGTTGGTTTGTTGCTGTATTATGACAGTTAGTCCGTCTGTTCCGATTTATCGGTCTATCGAGTTACTAGTCAGTATGTTGGCTGGTATCTCGAATCTTTTAATTTTTCAGGAAAAAAAATTAGTTAAAAAAAAAGAATACACTTCTTAATTTTGGTACGTAATTAAATAACGAACGATTATCGGGGTTCGAACCAGGAATACACTTCATTTAACGGCTTTCCTTGTTTTGACTTCTTTGTCTACACCATTATCGATTTATCACCCTGTGACCATCGAGTGTGATCGATCTGTCCGAATTCTCGATTTTTTCAGGTTTGTCTGGAGTATCGAATCCTAATCCATTATAAATTAATGAAGATTTACTTATTTGGTGATTGGTTTGTCCAGAATTATGTAGACAAAGTTGCAAATACAAAGCAATATATTGATAGATGTCACGGAAATACAGTTTCACCCTGACAAGGAATGTGGATTTGGAGAGGTGGTCATAATTCATACATATACATCCAAACATATATGCCACATGAATGATAATAATGATGATGGTGGGAACAAAACAAAAACTTTTTTCAATTAAAAAAAAAGGTATATATAGTTGAATTGGTTGCAGCTAGCTATAGCTCAGTCACACATATATGTATATGGAACCATATATGGATCTATCTAGCTAGCTAGCAGCTGATCCAAGAAGTGCATTTCCCCCTTCACTTGCAATTATATCACTTGATTTTGGCCCTTTGTGGGAGGACAAAACAAAGAAATTCATAACAACTATACTATATATATGTATATAGCCTTGTAGCTCAATTAATGTTGGAACAATAGATGACCTTTAAAAACTATATGAAATAATGATTTTATAATTAAATTTTTTTCATATAATTTTATATAGTTTTTAGTTTTTTTTTTTAAATACGATAAAAAAAATGGTCAGTAGAATGTTGCTATTTACACCCACTTTTTTTTTTATTTACCCCACATATTTTTTTTTCATTTTTTTTAAATAGACCCTATGAGTCACACATTTGTAACTCAATGAGAGCATAATCTATTTTAAAAAAAAAAGATATGTGAAGTATATAGTAAAAAAAAAATGGATGCAAATAGCCCATAATAATACTAAAGGGTGTGTTTGGCAGTAGATTTGTGAGAACGAGTTGCAGCAGGAGATTATTTTCCATGAAAAATTAATCTTGGGGGTGCAAGCTTTGGGAGCTTTTGTGGCAGATATTTACAATTCAACCCACTTGGGTATTTTTGTCTTTTCCCCATAAAACATCTTTCAAACCTTATAACTACTGTATTAAACAACGTAAGTTTTTTTACAAGATTATTTTTTTAAAAAAAAAACTAAATCTCCAAAAAAAACTCTCATTTGCCAAACACACCCTAAGGGGATCAGTATATTTTAAAAAAAAATTGTGGAGGAGGAAGAAAGCAACAGAACATGAGAAAAGCATGCGTTGGCGTTTGGTTTACAGCAACCGAAAAATACCAAAAACACAAACGAAACGTACCCTCCCCCCAAAGCTAATCAATTAACTGCGTATATACATATAGCAGCTGTAAAGATAAAAGATGGAGACATGTTCAATACATAGTTGCACTGTTGCAGGGATCAACGAGAGTTCCATAACTAATTTGAACTAGCTAGCTAGGTATCCAGCTACCTACCTAGCTAGCTGATCCAAGAAAGAGTGTTGTTTGTAGCGGGTGCGGTGTATGTGTACAGTTAATGAGGGAGATGGAGGATGGAGATATGGAGATGGCCCCCTTTGGATTTTACATTACATTACATTACATGTGGTAGCTAGCAGCAGCTGCTGTGTGTTGGATTGGGTCGGACCACTTACTTTCTTGTCTCTCTGTAAATATATACATTGGTACTGTAGACTCGTACTCTCTGCATCTTTACTGTATATGTATATGTTGTGTATAGATTGATGGTGTAGGGGATAGGGATAGAGGTGGACCTGGTTCCTACCTCCTACTTCCTACCTAGCTATCTACTGTTTTATCTTAACCAATTAACCCTTCTTTTGTAGCTGGTAGGGCTGATGTTGGAGTCAAACAAGCTATGTAGTGATTGTTCATATATATGAGTTGAGCTCGAGCTGAACCTTATTTGAGCTTATAGTACTTTGCTCGATCACTTGTAACATAGTAACTAGGCGAAAACTTTGGGAATTCCATAATATTCGAGCTGAGTCTATCAGTTTGAATCGAGCTTAAAAATGGGTTTATATATAATCGACTGGTTTAGCAAATGAACGGGCTTAAATTAAGCTTTTTGCGAGCCGATTTCGAACCAAGGTTGAACTGCTCGGCTTATATAACAGCCCTGCTAGTTGGTAAAAAGAAAACCTTTCTAGTCAACAAACGTTGATGAGTGAGAATGAGGCAACGTTGATAGACGATTTGTAGGTACTTTTTATAAGTGATCTCCGATCAAAAAGCAGAATATCTAACTATGAGATAATATTTATGATTGGAGCGAACTTGCCTAAAAAATTGCTTGGGTTTTTAGTGTCAAATGAGGTCTAAATGATACATGGGCTGTCAGGCCCAAAGTTCATAAGTGTTTAAGAAATAATGGGCCGTGGTATTTGTTCTTATGGGCTACTGGAGCTTATATTATAGCACTGCGGCCCAATTGTAATGACTTTAAAAAAAAAGAGTATATTTTAATTAAGTCTAGGATTCCAATTGGTATGGTCAAACAAGTATCAAGTGTAATACAAGGTCGGAGGAGCTATTAGACCACACAAGAATATCGACTCTCAGCTGTTTGATCTTCTTAATCTGACACACCACATTTATTTACAAATTATATAGCAAGACATGCTTACATAAGATCTACCCTGCATGTGTGAATTATGATTGAATTTATTTTTCAAAAGGTTTCAGATCTTCAACTATACATTATGGATCTGAGATCTCTTTATGATAATCTTATAACACTATTAGAATAACTATCGTCGAGGATTTTCAATCTCTAAATTCGATACTTTGGAGAAAGAAGACCTTAACATAAAGCTCGATGATTGATTTCCTTTCAACAAGCTAGTAAGAGATCAAGACAAACAAAAAAACTAGCTATCTAGCGATACATATACCAAAATCATGACCACATATATAATTATATAAATACACAAGTCCAAAGTGTAACACACGCCGTGCCTCACAAATTTACATAACACAACAAGCATTGACATTATCGTCGTTAAACATGTTGCTGACCCTGTCATCGCCACGAGCAGTGACAGGGATGGTGCCATGCCTATCGGCAAGATTGTAGCCATGCCGGTAGTAGTTGTAGCTTTCCTTATAGTCACTAGTCAAGTCCTTGTAGTATTCTTTCGAGGAGGTGAAGTAAAGGGGCGGGTTCGGGTATGGCCAGAACTCCGCCCTCTTCCCTGACCTCCTCACCGCTTTCAACACCTTGTTCCGATCCACGTACCCTACCACCGTCACCCTCTCCATGTCCAACTCCACCTCTACCGAATCCACCCCTACGCAAACAACACACGAAACATAAACATTCTTTATTGGGGCTATCCGATATGAAATGGATCATCACTGATTTCTAAAATTTAAAATGAGTCGGGTAATGATTAAAGGCGGGAAAATTGTTGAATTTTTGGAATGCCATGATTGTTGTTTGTTTGTTAATGTTGAGTGGTGACAACACCCAACTACAAAAACTTGAATGTGGATAAAGAGGCTTTCTTTAGCTATAATTTAATGCGGCAACTAACATGATTAGTGGGCACTTGGGTACCACACACAACCACACTTTAAACTAGTTACATGGTATGGGGTCATACTAGTAATAGTGTATATGAGGACTATATATATTGGAGGTTGTTAAAAAAAAAATGGGTATCTAAAAACATCTGTTTGTTGGGTCAGAGGTGAACAAAGTGGTTGATCGACTCACTCATTTAGTATTGGAGTCCGATTGGGGCATTGGAATGATAGAGTAACTAGTTAAGATTGGGTAGGGAGGAAAAAAAAAACAGACTTGTCGGGTCCATGACACGATGAATTTGCACTTTTGGGTGCCTTATCGATAAAAATTTTACGGGTATAATTAAGTCCATAGTGTATAAATAACAATGCATTTTATTTTATTTGAATTTTTTTGATAAATTAGGGGATTGCATTGAAATTAAATTAATTAAGTGGGTTAGGGGTTTAAAATTGAAGAGAGGGAGAAATTAAAAAGAGTCTGAAAACAAACCTCGAAGCCTGTAAATGGCATCCTTGACGAGTCGTTCGCAACCAGTGCAGCACATTCTAACTTTGAGATCCACCGTCTGTGTTTCCAATCAACCAAATTTAATTAACTTCATAAAGTAAATTAATTAAAAGATTTAATTAATTTAATCTCGACAAAGATAATGCTAATCAAATACTACGTACTATATAGTGAACGGCGCTGCGCGCTCAAGTCAACATTTATTTTTCCATCTTTTTTGCGCGCATCTCGAAACGACCAACATAAACTACTCCTAAATAACTCTCTTTTAAAAATATACTCCGAGGTATCATAACTTGTTTTTTGTCAATTCTCTCTCAACCCTTCTTGGGGGTTTAAAATTGAAGAGAGGGAGTAAACGATACGGAGTATTCATAAGTGAAAATTTAAGAAAATATACCCTTTTTAAGAGTCAGCCTAACAGTTTTTCTATAAAATCTCTATTTTGTAGGAAATTTTTTCAAAATCTCTAAAAATTTTAGAGCATCTTTAACCATGATACTCATATTGAGTATCATAAATTGCTTTTTGTCAATTCTCTCTCAACCCACCTCATTTTAATATTTGAAACTCCATAACCATGATACTTGACATGAGTATCTTATTTCACCTTTTGCATCAAAATTGTTTTTTTTTTTTGTAATTTTTGTAGGTAAGTAAAAATCAAATGGGACCCACTATTAATATTTGATTGGTTAATATTCTATGGTATTGTGTCATATTGAGTATCATAGGTATGATATTTGAGCTCCTTTTTTCTTTTGGTTCTTTTAAAAATATGACTTTTTCTTACGTTTTCTTTTATTTTTATTTTTATGGTACTTGGAGTACCACCATTGAAGATGCTCTTACAAACGTGTCTAGGGATTTGGTCTTTCTAACCTATGATTAAAAAGGAAATAGATTAATTAAGAACCTTTATTAAGAAAAATATACCTTACAAAAAAAACCAAAAACCCTAAAAATAATTATAACCTATATACTCTGGAAATATATTTAATTTGTTTGGATTATTTTTCAAAATTAAACGGATATATGATCCATTTGTTTTACTTTTTATAAGTTACATAATGACTATTGAACACATGTCAAATTATAGGACAAACAAATCATAAATCCGTTCCATCTAAGACTCTAAGTGCATACAACACCTAATCTGGGGTGTATCCGTTCCATCTAAGACTCTAAGTGCATACAACACCTAATCTGGGGTGTATAACAACAAACCAACAATATATTTCACCAAAAAAAAAAAAAAAACCAACAATATAAACATCTTGTTCTTCCATTAATCATAAATGATCATTGGGGTTACGAGCTAATTAATTAATGGGTTTGAGTCATGATTTTCAAGTAATAAAGATATACTATTTATGTACAAATTGAAGGAATATTAAATTAAATACAATTAATTAGACATAGCTTGAATTTGCTTTCTTAAAACCTTTTTTTTCCCTTAACAAAATCTACAATACAAAACAAGTACGATATATCTTTTCGTTGCTTGCTTACCGCTACTACCCGAATAACCGAACCCAATTCCTCGATCATTTCAAGGAATCAATCCATTCTCTATATACGAAGGTGGAATTCCGACGACATATGTCAACAATAAGTATATATTCTCATACATAATTGGATAATTATGTTACGAGAAAAGGAAGGAAAATAAATCAAACGCCTAGTTTACTCATAAAAAAATTCACGAAGAACAGAAGAAGAAGAAGAAGACCTGCAACGAAAGATGGCGAGTACTCTTGGGCACACTATGAGTGTAGTAGTACCCATTGTAGTTGCTCGCAACTCCCCTATGACGACCATGGTACCTTCTTGAGTGTCGGAACGAGTGTGTGAAGGTTGATATCAGCCAGTTGATTGCTCTGTCTATCGCGGTAGCCATATATACAACTGAGTTTGACGAAGCCCTTCTTTTTTCGCAACGAATAAGCTAATTTAAATGAAGTCTTGAGAAGAGACTATAGGTGAGCATGAAGATGAAGCTAGCTAGCTAAGGAGTATAAGTATAGAGAAATGCTTGTGTTGAGTTTAAATTTCTCGTTAATAAATTCTATATTATATAAAATAATGCAATGCTTTATATCATGTGATCGACATGTATTCATATATTCGTTGATCGATTCCTTTTATTGTGGCTTTAGAGTGGGGTTTTTATGTTTTATAATTTAATTTGAATACCAAATCCCGTTTCAAAGGTGACTGCTTTCTGCTGCAATTGGGTCATGTGGTTTCATTTTTTAGCTACATATATGTCAAATCAAGAATCTTATAATTTTTTTTTAAAAGCGATAATTTGGGAAGCGTCAGCTACGATTGGTATGTTAACCGATAGCGTTCTTGCAAACAAGAATTTTAAACTCTGGATATCTAATCAACGGAGTTGAAGGTGCCGAACGACGAATCCTTGCGTTCTGAAGAGCATATATTGACGAGGGTGATGTTGTCCCCTTCAACTAGAACATATGCGTGAATCCAAGTTCTTTTGCACGTTGAACCCTTGCATGTAGCGCCACCGCCTCTGAATCCAATGCAGTCTCCGCTTTACAACTTAGGGCATCTACAGCCATCACAGTGCCCTTAATTACAATCTCTAGCTAATAACAAAACAAGCAACTGCATCTGTCTTTGTCACCCAAGATCCATCAAAATTTATTTTCATAACCCTGTGTGTTGGAGGATTTCCTATCAAATGTTCCTTTTGTAGCGAGGGGAAAAAAGATACTGACAAAAGTGAAAAAAAATATACTGCATCCGTCTGTCACCCAATATCCATCAAAATTTATTTTCATAACCCTGTTGAGGGATTTCCCATATAATGTAATTGAGAGGGGTCAAATTAATCAAGGTTGAATAAACCTTGTAGTAGTTAGTTGCATTGTCCAAATGTCCAATATGTGTATATGTAGTTAGTTGAGGATTGAGCTAGAATGAATAAATAGATTCTGGACACATAAAGCGATGGATACTGCAGGTAGCATCTGTACTTGCATGTCTCCATTGATAAAGTTCATAATTAAGCATATTTGCATTTTGCAGTATTAAGATATACTTACTCAGTGATCCAAGAGCTTCACTAGTAAGGAAACTCCGAAAAACAGCTGATCGAATAATTACATATATTCTTCTCTCTTCTTTTTTTTCCAATCTGAAAGGTAGTGTTTGGTTTCGTTCTTCATCGACATCTTCAACTTATTATGAGTAGTTCTGCTTAAATTGTCTTGTAATTATAAGGTTTGTTTATGTTTTGTTTCGTTGCGCCTGTTTTTTATTTGTAGTACGTGTATGTTTAGGCGATTATCGTCTGTCGACTTGTCAACCTCTCGAGAATCAGAATTGTCTGATCTCGAATCTTTACTTGATAATAAAAATGGCAGAAAATGCAACAAGGGAGAGCATCAACAGACAATAGACAACAAAACAGTAGGTAGGTCGTCGAAGACATGAGCCCCAATTGGATAGGCAAGCGAGAACATCCGTCAATCAGTTTGCTTCTCGATAAACATGACAGAGCCGAATAGAATAGCTTCTATGCAACAAGTTATACATATATTCTTTTATACCCTAGCTATGGGTATATTATTAAAGTCAGTTGGGAGTTGGCCGGGACTCATGAATTTAGCTAGTGCATAGTCTAATTAATCATAAGGTTATATCATAAAACTATAGTTTCCAATAAAAGGAAGTAGCACGTCTAACGACTTGTATACTAATCGTCTAGTTGTTAGGATAGAAAGTCTAGTCGCTCTAATATTAGGAGCCCAACACACGAGCCTATAATAAACTATATTTTAAAATCAGTTAGCAACAGAAAAAGTAATTCAAGGTGAACTCTCTTGATCTTTTCACATTTCAACTGATAAGATTAACATTTTTTTAAAAAAATTATATCACTTTCATTTGCATTACCAATTAAAATTATCAAATAAATGTCTAACAAACTTACTAAAAATCAACACAATCTATTTTAATTTTTATTAATTTTAGTTACTCTCTCATTAGCTACTCCATCATATTAAAACACCTTATTTGAATCGTATATATTGGACTTTATTGCGGTAAATAAAAACAACATTTGAATAACAACTCTTTGGTATATTAATGGTATACAATACATCAATAAAAAAATTAAAACATCAGTATGAGTTAGCACTTTAAACTTTAGACATGCGCGTATTTCGTGATCAGAAATATGATATTCCTCCACTTTGCGATAAGCTTTAGCTAACTTTTGTCAATCTTTAACGATGGTGTGTCCACTACTTGTAAACTTAAATCGCATTATTTATTTATGCTTTGTGATTAAGCAGCAGTTTTTTTAGCGGGCCTATATTTCTTTAATGGGCCATGATAAATTATAAGCTTCATGGGCTCCTTATCGGCCCACTCAGTATTTGCACATTCCTTAAATGGGCCATGACACAAAAATGTTGGGAAACCAAACAAATAAGGAAACACAAGTGGAAGGTTGGATCACTGTTTGGATGGTGGGATTTGAGGTGGTGTTTGGTTGAATAATTGAGGTGATGGGAAAGAATCTAAGATTAAAATAACTGTTCAATAACCGCTCAATTGGATGGATTTCACACTCTGTTAAAATGGTGGAATTTGATGAAAAAGTGGAATCATTCATCTTCTCTTCTCTTCCCTTCCTTTCTCTTTCTCAAATTCCCAACCCTTAATAAACCAGTTGCCAAACAAAGTACTAGAGACTCGAGTAGTCGAGTGGCAACATAATCCAATCGGGAGCAGAAAAACCACCTATCAACACGATAAATGGTGTTGAGGGTTATGCTTGTATTAAGCAAGTCCAAACAATGATGATCGAATATCTCCAGATTGAAATTATAATTTTTTACTCTCGTATTGCTCTTGCTTGGTTTAATTCCATTTTAAGTTTGACACATTTTTATGGAATCAAATTGGGTAGCGAATAAACACACTCATATGGGACTTTCAATAGCTAGTTTATCTACCATTAATTTTGACAAAATTCATTAAAATTCAATTAGTTTAGTAGTATTTTTTTTTTATATAAAAAAAGCTTTATTACAGTTCTTAACCTATATTATTGGATATATTTGAACTAATTGTTCGCAAAACCCCCAAAATTGAGTTATTGTTGGCAATTGATCCAAAAAAATCAATCCATATATATATACGGAGTAATGTTTATTTATATACAATTACTCCCTCCGTTCCAAAATAGATGGGTTTTTGCTTTTTGGCACGTTTTTTAAGGAGTGAAAAACTATATAAAATATTATTTTTTTAATTAAATTTTTTATACTATTTGATACTTATTACTAATAAGCATCTAATTATATAAAAAAAATTAATTAAAAAATAATATTTCATAGAGTTTTTCGCTCCTTAAAAAGCGTGCCGAAAAGTAAAAGACCATGTATTTTGGAACGGAGGGAGTATTACAGAAGCAGCACCCAAAATTAACCACCGGAAAACAAAACTCCGATCTGGACTAAGAAACAGGGGAAGGAAGAAGAAGGGGAGGAGGAGGAGAGGCGAAAGGCAAGCTCCTAATTATAAGAAAACGGACTCTCCTCGGCAACGGAGCGCCGGTCACCAGGTGCTCCAGCACCCTCGTCACCAACACCGTGAACTCCTCAATCATCTCCGCCACTCCCGCTACCTGCAACATCTCCAATTCGATCTGATTCGCTTTTCCTTTAATTGACTCCTTTTTCGCTTAATTGGCCTCGATCTGGTAGACTGAGTCCCGGAATGACCTATTTGTAGTGCGTCGCTGTGGATTTGCGAGGGAGGCGGTAAAGGTGTTTGAACGCCTCTGTTTCGATTTCGATGTGCAGAGAGGGTTTTGAGCTTCGGCGTCTGGTTTTGGGGGTTTTTTATTTGACCTGTTTCTTCCTGTGGGCTTTGGGGGTTTCACTCTCAGGCAATCACACGTGCCTGCCCATTGATCTTCGTCCATTTGTGGATTTGGATATGTTTCCGGGATTTTAATATTCATTTCTTGCGGAATAAGACGTTTTTTTATTTTCTAAATGGAATTTAAAATAAAATTATTTGGTATACGATAATCCTTTTGTCTTTTTTTTTTCTTGGTATGAGGTAAACGATAATGCTGATGATTGAAGAACCAAAATTTTTAGACTCAAGAGATTTATATTCCAAAACTTTAAATTATTAATAAATATTTATTTAAAATGATAAAAAAAATTATATACAGTATTTAATTTTTTATATTTTTTAAGCAATTTTGTTGAGATGCATTATCAAATTGGTAATGAAATTCATTATTACTCCAATAAAATCGTGATAGCCTTTGTCTAGAAACATCTGTATTGTCTAGGATGCTTCTATAGTTCTATTGATTAAATTAATAATAATATTATTAAACCTTATCCATTCTCATGGATTACCGACTAGTCCTAATCAATTCGATTAAGAAAATCTTTATTCATTTCCTAATATTTTACAGGGTTTATACTTTATATCATTTTATATTTAAGGAAACCATTTTAAATCAATATCTTAAATCTATACTTTTGGTGCCTATATTTAAACATAAAGTCTATCGATAAGATAGGTTTCTTCTATAGGCAAGATGAAATTTATATAATTACACTCAAGTCCTTTTTATTTTTTAGAAAATAATTAAGGATCGACCCGAGGGATTAGTCGACAAGTGGATGCACATTTGCAAGCGCTGCATTCCGTTCGAGGAAGACGATGAATAGTGACAACGAATTTCCTAAATTTTACCGTACAAATTTTTTCCAAATTTCTTATTAAATATATTTTGAGTTTAAATGGTTTTTTCATTTCTGAATTTTGGCCATGTATTAAAACCGATTTAATTGGACATAGTTTGTATATCAATTGGTAATTTTTAAAGTTCGCATTATTTTTAGTTAAGGGACGATAGTTGGTATTATTTTTTGACATTTTTCCAAATTTTTAACCTAGGTTTATACATCCACTTCCTCCTTTAAGCTGTATAACATTCGAATCCAGCCCAACGTCATTTCAATATTGGGCCCAATTTATTCATAGGCCCAGTGAGTGTTATTAGTCCAATAGGAAGGAAGATCAAATTAAATTTACCTTTTTCAATTAAAAAGGAAAAGAAACCAAACCGAGTTACAGAAACCGCCGAGGAGGCGGAGTGAAAGGCAGATAAGATCCGATGAACCTTGTGTAGCTGTGTTGCCGCCCAACAAACCCACTTGGAGAGTTGGAGGATTGGAGTTCACGGGGTTCGTTACTTCGCTCGGGATTGTCCCGCTCGGTCGAATTCGACTCCCCTCTGCCGCCATACGCCGTTCATCCTCCCGCCGGCGGGTTGCCGGTACTGCGATCTGCACTTCCGTAGCTGATCCGTCCTAGCCGCAGACGGATCGGAAGTGATTCGAAGTGTTGTTTTGGATTCGGTGTTGTTTTCGATTCAGTGTTGGTGGTGGCGGGAAAGAGAGAGATGTCCGCGCCCTCAGTTTCACTGGTGAGGCTATGGAGGACTGCTTTTCTCTCTCTCAGGGACGAAACCCTAACCCTAACCCCTCGTTCCTCCGGCAACTCCTCCTCCTCCGCCATTGGCCTCCTTGACGATCTAATCCTTTCTCAGTCTCGCTCCTTCGTCTTGGCTGCTCCTCAGCTCCCACCTAACGAGGTTTGTGATTACGATTTCGAATTCTCAGTATAGCAAATCAATTAGGTTACCGCTTGTCCGCCTTTTCTTTTAATATCGATTTTGTTCAGTGCAGGTCTCATCCGATTTGATTTTTCTCTTGGACTTGGCTGCTACGAATTGCAGCGAGAATGCAGCTCAAGTCTTAGCCGCCATTTGTGGTTTGGTAACTTCTAAGTGCAAGAAAGGACGCATTTATGTTTTCTTCTCATCTTTTGTCATTGTACTTGTACTCTTCTCAATTCAGTTTCTTATCGTGTTTTTCGTTGTCCGTGTAGATCCGTGACATTGCCTTCGCTGTCCCTCTTCGGCTCACTTCCTCTGCTTGGGCTCAGATGCTTGAGTGTTTCTCCAAACTCTTGAAGTTTTTCCTTCAGAAGAAGACGCTTTCCTCGGGGATTGCTGGTGTTGATAAAGCCGCCCTAAACTGTCTTGATATCATGAGGTTACTATTTAGTATTCACCATCAGCTTCTTTTTTCTCTACTGCTTTATCTAGTCTAGTATGTTAGTGCTCATAACTTGCTTGCGTTTGGTTCAATTGGTACTAGTAGTTTTGTATCCTATTTTACGGAGTTTTCACTTCTCATGTTGGTATTAGAGCTAAGAGCTTTCATATTGGTTGTTTATTTAGAATTCGGTATGAAATTAAGGTTACACATAAGTGACATAACAGTCCCCACCAAACCAGCTCATCTGCTCTTCTTTCTTCTCTTCCTTCCCTCTTATTCGGGAATGTCTCCATAACATGATAGAAGCATATCAAAGTATGGGTATCACTCATACCTGGCATTAATGTGATAGTCATACTGGGACATTCCAAGCACGAAGTACCATGTTGGTTGATTTGATACTGATGCCAACCCCATATATGAAGTCGTACCAAAATTCCACGGTTAAGCAAAGAAAGATAACAGTGGTTTGCTTTCAGCAGAGTTAGAGCAGTTCAAATATTAGTACACTTACTTGAATGTTTTCAAGAATGTGGTTTTCTCTTTTTAGCGAATCAGGAGTTCTGAATGAGATAAATTTGGTGTATACGTTATGAGGAACTGCAAGGAGGAAAGAAGGCAGGCATTCTTCTGTATCTTCACATGAGTCTCTTTATGAATCCTGGCTTGTTAATTATTTATCCCTTCTTTTTTCATTTGATATGCCAACTTTATGAGAGGAGGATTCTCATCTTCTGGAGGGACCTATCCCTTAAGGTGCTTTTAGTGTGCACTAGAGATGATCTTGGAACACTATTGAGATTACAATGGTTCCTTTAAGTGGGAATCTTTCTCTAGATTGAACTCAACCTATACTTCTCTGATTTTTGGATCTACTGCCAAGATTATTTGGAGCTTATACCAACTGGGAGATTGACTGGTGTGGTTATTATTTCAGGCACCTTGTTGGTTTGGATTCCCGGAGAAACTCACTTTCTGAAAACATTCAATTGTTGAAATGTCTTCTCTATGTTGTTCAGTGTTGCCACACTGAGTTATATAGCACTTCTTATGGTAGTAGTAATGGAAATCGCAAGTCTAATAACGGGATTTGTCTTTCCAAATGGAGCTGCATATGGAAGGTTCAGACCACTGGTTTTTGGATGGTTGGTGAGGTATTCTCGAGGGTTGGATCTTCACTGCCTTTTGAGGTTTGGCAATCTGCTCTTGAGGTAAGACTTCTTATCCTCTCCTTTTTGCTAAAGTTGTTTAACAAATGAATGGCATAACCCTCCTTTTCTGAATCAGGTTCTTCGAAAGGTGGCAGACTTGTTGTCATCAAAGAATATTATTATGGAGGACATTAACTTCTCGAGGTGATCTTTGCCATTTTTTCTTCTATATATTTGTCTTCTAGTTGGTTTCTTGACAGTTTTTTTTGGGGTCCATTTGAGGCTTGTTTCCCATCTTGCATGAGTTCGACCTCATTTTTGAGCATTTGAAGTGGGGTATTCTGTAGACCTCTTATTTTTTTTGTG
This sequence comes from Persicaria tinctoria, assembly GCA_037127255.1. Classification (NCBI taxonomy): domain Eukaryota; kingdom Viridiplantae; phylum Streptophyta; class Magnoliopsida; order Caryophyllales; family Polygonaceae; genus Persicaria; species Persicaria tinctoria. Next base: position 90,287,874 of record JBANSL010000004.1, on the reverse strand, counting down.
TTTCAGGCACCCTGCCCCCCTAGTTTTGAATACGAGACTTTCCTTGTGGAATTATTCCTGGTCATCCATTGGGGTATATGTGGTGGATAGTGGTCAGTTGTTTGTTGTACACTAATTGCAATGATAATCTACTTGCTTAGCATTTTGGTTTTGATAATTAGCTAAGACTTCATCAGTTCCTCATAAACGAGGATGAATTTCAAATTTTATAAATGGACTGGAGTTATTCCAATGGACAAAATTTTCAATATGGGCAATAAAATGTTTTTCCATGATATAAAAGGACCTGGGGTGAAGTAAGGCTGGTATCTATTTCTCTGTCTCTTTTTTCATAGTTTTGATACTCAGTTATAGCAAATTCTCAAGAGAAGTGACAATTCAAGTAAATCGTGCAATTAACTAAGAGTAAAATAAGAAGTCTATCACTATTCTTTCTAGTAAAATAAAATAATAAATCCTTCTATTAGAAAAAACAAAAAAATGAAGGATACATTGAGGACATATTCCTCTATCTACCAAAGGTAAAAAAAAAGAAAAAATGAAGGAGCTAATAGAAATTAATCCCTCCCCTTCATCTTTTAGTTCTGTCAAAGGTGCTTCCTAAAAATATGCATCTTTTAGCTCATTGAAGGGAACTCCTAAAAATTGAAGCTTGAATTATGTGTTGGAATTAAGATATGGAGCAACAACGCTCAACTATTTTTTGATCTACCCCTTGGCTTGAATGGTAGATTTAGCTTTTTGAAAGGATTTCTTCCCAACTTTATTCTGAAGATGGAAGTCAGTTATCTGTTGCATCATTTCATTAAGTTGTGATTATGTTTTCTTTTATGCATGTATCACTTGATTTGCATTTTCTTGCGATATGTGTATTGTTATTTTTCCTTTCTGGTTTTGACTTCAAATTACTGAATCACCTTTGTTGGCCATGAAAGGGAAGTGATAGAAATTCTAAATATTGACCAGTCATACTCCCACACGTGCAGGTATTATGCTTCATTTCTAGACTGTCTTCATCTTGTTCTTGCAAATCGTAAAGGTTCTCTTTCGGATCATGTAAGTACCATTAGGTGTTTAATCTTTCCACACATTCTCTCCACCAGAGATAATACCTTGTGTTTGGATCTTTATCCACTCTTTGAAGTTTTTGCTTTATTCTACAATCAATTTGTCGCAGATGGCTGCCTTTATTGCTATATTACGGGTGTTTTTGACGTATGGTTCAAGTAATGTCAAGATATTGACTAGCCAGAAGAACAACAACCCGAGTTCTTCGAGCTGCAACATTAGTGCTGGAGAGACAACAAAGACTAATTCTGGTCTCTACAAGCCGCCTCACTTACGCAATAAATCGCTTGAGCAATCTGCTGCTCAGCCTCCCAAAATCGCATTAAGCCAATTCTCTATGGCTGATTTTACGTCATCAGATTCTGATTATAGTGACAATGAGAGATCAGCAGATGATTCTCAACTTGGAAGGAGTAGGAAGGCGAGAGCAACTGCCATAATATGCATTCAGGTGATTCTCTTTCTTTCCTTTCAAGTTCTTTTTTACACAAGTTGTTCCCTAGCCGCTGACAGTTGATTATTATCTGCAACTTACTGAATTGATCATATCTAAGAACTCCATATTACGATGAGATTTGCTTCTCATCAAGATTAAGTATTCACGGCTAGCAAAATTTAATTCATAGAGGAGACTTACAGAATCTTTTATTAGTTTTATGAATTATTAATTGCTTATGTATTAAAGATTCCTCAGTCTTTTGAGGATAAGAGTTGCTTGTCAAGCTCAACTCAAGGATTATGGCTGGAAACCTTGGCATAATCCTGATAGGACTTTTAATGGTCATTTTATTTAGTGGAGTGCTTTTTACGTTCTATAATGTGGAACCATGTTAATCACATTGTCTAAACATCTTGACTGTTGAAAAAGAGAAGTTAGTTTTGTTGTTTCTCTGCTCTTGTCTAGTAATTAATATTTGTGCTCTGAACTTGCCTTTAAATAGCTTTTCTTTTAATTCCACTCCCTAATTACTGCACACTTGATTTTTGCCTTGTCATATCATTTGAACTTCTATGAGAAAGTCAGTCGAGCAGCCAAGTTGATGTATCTATCTATATATATTTATAGTTTTTTTTTCTTATTGAAAGGATCTTTGCGAGGCTGATCCCAAGGCTTTCACCGCACAATGGACTATGCTTTTGCCTACCAGTGATGTGCTTCATCCTAGGTGAACTTCTCTTGCTTACACTCCAACATCTTTCCTGTTGCATGAAAACAGAAATTTTGTTATATTTCTCTTCATGTTTTGTATTTTTTCATTCTTTCTTTTTCCATGTTATTGGGCACCTGGGTAGTCAAATCTGATAAATTTTCAGTTTTTAGTTCTGGATATATTGAACTATGTAGTGGATCACTATACTGGTTTGGCAATTGAAACTGGGGATGCTTGAGCTCTTCTTCTTACATATTTTTGTTTCTTTTTTTTTGTATGGGCATTATGTCCAACTAGTTTCTTCAACAGGTTCTTATTTGATAGTTTGTTTTATTGTGGGGACAGACAATTTGAAATATTAATTAATGCTTCAAAAAACATGACGTATTGCCCATAACCAGTTGTACGTATTGCTTGGTCACATGCAGGAAATGTGATACAACGTTGATGGCCTGCTTGATGTTTGATCCACATGTGAAGGTATTAATTCTCACTTCTCATAAGCCATAACAGTTGCGTAGCTTGTATATATTCTGCTTTCTTTATCATTTTTCAATCACAAGTCCACGATACTTACATTAGTTAGAGATCTAATGCAGTTCCGACACCTGTTTCTTTTGACACTCACTTTCTTTTTTGTAACTGCTTTAATTCTCAATCACAGCCCCCAGAAAGCCTGTTTTGTAACTGCTTTAATTCTCCATTCTACTATGTATTGACCAGGTACGTCTTGCAGCTGCTTCAGCCATTGCAGCCATGCTAGAAGGGGCTTCTTCTGTTGTCTTACAGGTTGCAGAATACAAGGATTCTAATAGATGTGGATCTTATTTGTCACTTTCAAGCTCTCTTGGTCAGATAATGATGCAACTTCATACTGGTAAATAACTAAAGATGAGATAATTAGTTCTCACTGTTGGAGCTGTTTTCTGGGATATCCATGTTTGTTTATTGTTATAAATCTTTCACATTGTAAACTATGTTCTTTTCTTCCGTTGATTCTCATGCGTTAGGCATTCTGCATTTGATTGAACGTGAAGCAAATACCGGATTGTTGATGTCCTTGTTCAAGATACTCATGCTTCTGATAACGTCTACTCCGTAATAATTCTCCCTGCCTCCGTCATTTCCTTTATATTTATTATTGCACTTTCACATAAGTTTTTTTCCCCACTAAAATTGTTTTCCATATTCACTGTGAAAGAAACTGGGAGACTCCTGAAGTCCCATTTTGCCTATGGTTACTTGCAAGTAGCAACTTTCTATGATGTAGCCTCACCTTACCTCAGAGTTGGTTCACTTTGGTGGTAATCTAGTCTCCTTTTGAGTTGGTTACATGCATAAAGACAGTCTAAAATGGCAAGTTCAAATGGTCCAATTCAGAGAGAAAATAAAGCAGCTGGATTTTTAAAAGTGTCCATATTTAATAGGAACGAAGAAGATATCCGTGTTTGTACATATAAAAAGAGGAAGATAGTTCTTAGAAGAAAAGATGCTTAGGTGTTAGTGTGATATTTTGAAACTAGGAAGGCAAATTGGATTTCATATTTGATCATCTACATTGCACTGTTGTATTTATGTTTAACAATCCTATAGGTATTCGAGAATGCCTTCAGAACTACAAGTGATGGTTCTTTCATCTCTACATGAAAGGATTATTGAAGGTTTTCGAGTTAAAAGTGATCAGACTGGTTTGATGGTAAGTTTGTTTGAATAATAAATTTGTTTATTAGTTTCTTTTCCATTCTTTCTTTGTTTGAGTGTTTTGTTTCTCTCTTCAGGTCATTGCCTTTAGCTGTGTTACTGCACTTGTATCCATCTCACCTTGCTCTGCTCATGTTGAAACGATGTTTCAGGATGAGATATCAACAGGTTTGATTAAACCTTATGGAACTATGTTTCTATTCTGTTCTGGGTACACCCATTTATAATTATAACTGGTGCTAATCCAAAATTCAGCCCTTCTTTTACTCAGTTGGAAGCTTTATATCTATCCAGAATTCATTGATCCTATAATGGAATTGCGTGAAAACACGTGAATAACATTGGAAGTATTCCATCTAGGTCAAGATGATAATTAGTATTTCGATGTCGGATAACCCCAAATTTCTGTCATCTTTTTACTTGGATAGTTATGCCCCCTTTATGCTTTTTAGGCCGGTGATCTTGTCCTCTTATAATTTCATTTGCAATTAATATACTTCTACAGCCTGAGATTTTCTAATTTATGTTATTTATATAGCTTGTCCTCTTTTTGCTTTGTCTGTTGGGTCTTGGTATTCCAGTTATTTGAAATTTGGATTTGTGCATAGATTCAGAGGTGTTAGTAAGTGGAGTCATATTGATCATGATATCTTAGTTTTGTGCATATTACATGTTTCTTGTTAGTTTGTGGACGGAGGTTCAATCATTGATTGGGATGGTTTTTCGTTGGGGTAATTGTGATGATGATTTTATTTGCCTGCCCTTGAACAGGGTGAGTGAAATACAGGTCTGATGGCTGTAAACTAGATCCAAAGGAACATTATTAGGCTACTAAAGAAAATATAAAAAATCTCCTATTAATTGCCCAAAACTTTGACACCTAGATACATAACTGCCGAAGTAATGTGAGGTTATATGTTGATATATCAGTTCTAGTTTGATAATATTTAGAGTTTCAAAATCTTCAGGCCTATATAGTATATAGAGGAGCTTCGTTGGTCAACGTTTTACAGAAGTTGTCCCAGTTCAACTATCAATATATGTGGCCTTAACATTTCTAAGATGCATGATGCTTCTTGAGACACTATGGTATATAGAGGAACTTTGTAATCGCTTTGTATTGGATATTTTCTGTTTGGATGCCTTTCTTTTCACACTAATGCTATATAAATTTATTGCATGTCAAATCTTGCAGGTTTGACCATGGGGAAACAAGGAGCTGGGATTTTGAGCACTCTGTTTCAACATGCTGACTGGTCAAGTTCCTCTGCAGTAAGTTTTGAGGCGCTTCAGGTAATGATGGAACTTCATATGAGTAACTGGAACTTCATATGAGTAACTTGGAGTCTAATTATTAGAGATCAACTTTTTATTTTTGCTGGTGAAGGAAACGCCAGTGACAACTCCTGTAGGGGGGGGGGGGGGGATTGAAAGCAAAGAATATTCTATGTTCACTTTTGGTCTTCTCGAACTGAAAAGCTAGCTGTTCATTGATGACATTTTGATCTTTGATGTTGTGGGAATTTGGAAACACACTGAGAGGTCAATGATTTTTGGATTTAGATATTTGCTTTGTGGTATAGGTAGATGTATTGAATTCTCCTTTATGTTTTTTAATAGAATTATGTTTGTTTTGTGATATATGTTGTCATGTTGATGTGTTGAATGTTTTCTAGGAGAAGATTTCTATTTTGCTTTTTTTTTTTAAGGGCGTTACGCCTCAGGTAGTTGACCTGTTTGAGAATGGATGTCGAATGGGTGAGAAATGATGGAGCTTTCTTATAATATGGAAGGATATAGTAAGAATTTCTATTGTGAAGATCTTCTGGAGCCAACTTTTTGAATGAGGAATTTGGAGGGCTCCCTCTTGGGATTCTAATGCTCTTGCTTTATGAACTTCTATTTCTTGTTTCCCTTTATGGCCCATTTCCTCCTCAAAACACCTCATAGACAAATAGTTTTCTTTATACTGTGCATCTACTTGTGAGTTGTGTAACTTGTGTCCTAGCAATGTCCTTGTTTACTTGTTGTTTTCTTGAGCATAATGTACATGCATCAAAGAGTGATGTGAGATTTTCTTTTCTGTTGCAGGCCCTTAGAGCTGTGTGTCACAATTATCCTGATTCAGTGCTTGCTTGTTGGTTACAAGTTTCAGGCCTTCTTAAAGGTTATCTGAACCCTGATGCTATTCAAGTTCCTTTAGAAAATGGAGCTGTTGGTGGTGGTGGTGGTGGATTGAGTACTGAAAAGGTTATTGCAGCTGCTGTCAAGGTATAACATTCTGCACATTGTAAAATAATTTGTATATTATGTTAGAATTGTTATTTTCAGATGAGTTGTAATATAATTGGAAGACTAAAAGCTTGCTCTACACTCTCCAAGATGCAAGATCTTTCTACTAAACTGGCTGAGAAGCAACTATGAACTGTGTTTTCCACACCAAAACACAAGCTCATCTATATGTTTATTTTCCCCTTTTCATCAAATTCTTGTGATTTGAGATTAGTCTGTTCAAATGGAAAACAAATATCTTCATATCAACTGATCTTCTGTTTGGATTTTATACCTGCTGTTAGCTCCTTGAACATTCTAGACATATTTCAATTTTCAGGTCTTGGATGAGTTCCTTCGTGCAATAACTGGATTCAGAGGAACCGAGGATGTTGATGGGGACAAGACAGGGGAAACCCCCTTTTTAGGTGATCTTAAAAGGGATAAGAGAATTTCATCAGCACCATCATATGGAGCAGAGAGTCTGAAGGATACTTCGGATGAGTCAGAAGCATGCACTTCAGGAGTTGTGGAGTGGAGCGAAGCAATTGAAAAGCATCTTGCCTTGACTTTGTGCCATACGTCTTCAGTGGTCAGTTTTGCTTTTGCTTGGCCATGGTGGTTGTTTTTCTTGTTCTATCTATTAGGATTTGTTTCTAGCCGCATCTTCTATCCCATGCTGCAGAATTGGCAGAAGTCACAGCATAAGCAAAGTAGGTACATTAAAATGGTTAAGAGAGCCACATCGATATTCAGACATAGTACCTAGAGAAGCTCTCTATCTAGAAATAAGATAAAGAATAGATTTGAGAAAATATAGTCTCCAATTCTCCATCTATAAGAGTATATCAAATTGACCACAGAATTGTTGAGGAATTGGCATGCCGCACCCCTCTCCCTTTTGTCAAAAGGTCTTCTGTCCCTCTAACCTGATAGTGAACAGAGGGAATTGACATCTTCTAGTTCCTCTTTGAATACATAAACACCTATCCCAATATTACTTGTTGCTCACCTCTACCCATATTTAATACATGCAAGGGGCTGGCTCTCAAGGCTTTTCTGTAATCCTTTCCTGCTCACTTCTTTCATTTAGTGCTAAACACTTTTCGTACCTTGCTCCATGGACATCCTCATAGAAAGATGAAGATATTGCATATATTATTGCTACCATTCAAACTGACTAGAAAAAAGTAGGCAACACTGAAAAACAGATTTCTTCATTAGTATCACCGGTCTTGAATAAACTTGTCCCCTTTTTTGCACATTTTCTGCTTATCTTAAGCTTTGTTCTTTGTTTAATCTTGTGCTTAACTGCAATTTTCATGAAAATCTTTGCTATTGCTTGGCAGTGGTATTGTGTTAGTATGTTGCTCTTTATCATCCCCCCACCCTTCTCCAGTTTGCAGTTTTTGTCTTCTAACTCCCCTCTTGTTTATTTTTCTTTTGGTTTGGTTTTTGTTTTTTTATCTCGAAGGTGAGGGCTGCATCAATCACTTGCTTTGCTGGCATAACTTCTTCTGTTTTCTTCTCTCTCAAGGAAAAGGAACAGGAGTTTATTCTTTTCTCCTGTGTAAGTTCATTCATTTTTTAGTTCTTTTCAAAACTGAAAATTGTTGGAGAAGTGTATCTTTGTCACATTTTTATATGCGGTTTCAAAATTTCAGATAGATGCTGCCACGAATGATGAGGTACCTTCAGTCAGATCAGCTGCTTGTCGGGCTGTTGGTGTTATTGCATGTTTCCCTGACATTTCCAGGAGGTCAGTTTGAAATAAAAGTTTGAAATATCTTTCCAACAATCAACTGACTCTTCGATTTCTAACTTGTACATCCATCATATAGTGCAGAGATCCTTCAAAAGTTTGTTAATGCTGCTGAGATCAATACACGTCATCACTTACTCTCTGTATGTTAACAATGAACTAGTTTTCTGGTCATCATATTGAGTTGTTGTACTGATAACTGATTTTAAGTGTTATGTTGATGTTCTTTAGGTCCGTATTCCAGCATCTTGGGCCATAGCCAATATATGTGATTCCCTACGCCACTGCTTAGATTCTTCTCTAGGTTAGCTCATTGCCTGTATCTCCTTTTAAGTTAAAAGATTTTGCCTTGAAGATGATACAGATTATTGACTCACTGTAGCTATTTGGTTACCTATGCTTTGATCCTAGGTTTTGAGGTGATTTCCCATATTGTGGAATCACTTTCTAGATGTGCCCTACGACTTACAAAAGATGGGGATAAGGTAAACTGCTTGCATCTCAGTTCTTGAACCATTCATGTGTCTTACTTGTTACTTGTCCAGAAAAATGCACTTGTCAAAGACCTTTCTGTAGTGTTGCTTCCTTATTATTCCTTCTTTATAATGAACAATGTTGATAAAATTGGAAATTAAACATATATAAATGGGCTATAGATTCATTAAATTAAGCTGTTATACTGTCATAGTATAATTTCATGCCCTTCAGGTGTCATGAATTTCAATCTAAAAAGTGCAAGTGTATTAAAGAATTTCATGTTTCCTTGATGAGAGATTGTTAAAAATAATAATTTGTCCTCGTCATTGCTCATGCCATGTAATACGTGTAATTATTTCAAGTCTCCTTATCCACAGGTTAAGTCAAATGCCGTGAGAGCTCTGGGAAACATTGCCAGGGTTGTGCCATTTTCCAGTCCTGCTACCTGCAACTTTGGCAAGGTTCCGGTTAGACATTGTCAGGGAGATCAGCCTGGCACTTTATCTGTCGTAGATTCATCCCTACCCGATTTTGTGGGCAGTATAGATCTGCTTGAGAAAATTGTGCAGGCATTTCTCTCATGTATCACAACTGGGAATGTGAAGGTATATAACTTCGTTTCTCAATATCATGTGATATAAGTCCTTTCTTTCATCTCTGGCTCTTTATCTCAACCTGATATTTTAATTAGGTCCAATGGAATGTATGCCATGCATTGAGCAATTTGTTTCTGAATGAGAGGTTGGGGTTGCAACAAATGGAATGGTAAGTTGATTGAAATTGATTTCCATCTGTTCTATGAGCATGTGTGTCTCTAAACTATTGATGCCAGTGTTTCTCTACAAATAAGAATCATTTCAATTTTGTACTGGCCAAGGACACAACTAAGATATAACTATTTGGAATTTCCTAAATATGCATATGGACTCTGGAGCTGCACTAGTTTTGTTTCTTTGAAGGATTTGTTGAACAAGGGGGGAAAGAGGATTGCTTAATGAAAAACGCCATCCGACATCTAAATGTTTAGATTTTGAGGCTTAATTTTTTTTTTCTCCTTGCTAATCAACAAAGAGGGAGAAGCTTGAACCATACATTGCTTGCTGACACTACAATTTCTACTATTGTGTCAGTGTTCTACGTTTTTCAGAATAGCTGCTTCCTTGTATCTTCCCATGTCCATCTATGATTGGCCTCTTCATTGAATGTGTCGATGACCTTCTATTCTGCAACCTGCAATGTGATTAATGAATGGTTCCCTTTTGTCAGGGCGCCGTCTGTCTATAGTGTACTTCTGGTATTGCTGCGAGATTCTTCAAATTTTAAAATAAGGATACAAGCAGCTGCTGCTTTGGCTGTACCGTCTACAATTCTTGGTGAGTAGCATGTATTTAGCCCCCTTTTTAGAAACAGAAGCTGGCAAATTACACAACCCATCTTTATTTGTTTACAGAAGTGAATTCTGGATTGTTAACTGTGTTTAATTAGATAATTTATTTATGTAATTAGCCTAAAAAATTATGGACATCTTCTAGTATTCCTGACGACAACCTCTCCAATCCATCATTATAATTGAAGGGCAATGCTGTATGATCAGATTTTCCCCTGGATTTTTTGTAACCTTTTTTGGCACTGGATGTGGTTTTGGTTTGTGTTTGGTGATTATTTACATACAACAGAGATCAAGTCCAATTTATGAGTTGTCATTCTTTGGATAGTGCCTATATTTTACTTCGATGTTCAATCAAGACGGCGATTGTTTCTTTCACAGATTATGGCAGATCATTCTCAGATGTTGTTCAAGGTGTGGAACACGTGATTGAAAACTTAAGCTCTGATCGTTCAGCACCATCAAATTTCAAGTACAGAATTTCACTGGAGAAGCAGGTCAATATGTTGGATTATTTATGTTTTATAATCTTCAGTCCGTGATCAAATATCTTGGGCTCTCCTTCCACTGGTCTTTTATGTCTGTACCTTGTACCCAAATGCCACTTCTAGCTGAAGTTTCATCATGTCCTATCAATTTAGAGGTGCATCATTTACTGCATTTTTGGGTCAGACATGCCATGAATTTCGGAAATTTGGTGTCTAAGATTTCTTGGCATCATAATTTCACACTCTGATTGTGATCCTGTTATCTGACCTTCAAGTGAAATGTTTAAAGAAATACCAAGTTTGTTGCTAGTTCTTACTTGGCATGAGTTACTTAAGGTGTGTACATCCGGACATCCCTCTATTTTTGAGTCCATGGACTGTATTATGTTTATATAAGGTTGTTCTTTCAGTAGACACTCTAAAGATCATTTTCACTGAAAACCATGTTTGTTCGTGGACTATTGGTTATCACAATATCATTGCGCTGAAACTATTTTTGGTGTTAAAAAATCATATTCATGTATCACTTATCTTGCCTTTTCACTTTCTTATTTGTCATCCTTGCAGTTAACCTTAACTATGTTGCATATGCTTGGCCTCTGTTCAGACTGTATTGATGAACCTTTGAAGGAATTTCTCGTCAAAGTAAGTAGTTTACTCCCTTCCAGTTTGTTGCAGTTAAAGTCTCAATTTTCCCTATCCAGTAAAAAACCTCAGCATGTGTTTCAAAATGGTAATAGCCAATGGCAGGAAATATAGCATTAGTTTCATAGCATCACTTAGCTCAACACTCGTATTCTTTGGTGTTGGGTGGATTTGTATTTCGATACCCTTGGCCACTGATACATGAACAGATGAACTGCTAGCAATGGTCTCATGTGCTTTATTAATCACTCATTTGGTAACACTCTTCATTGTAGAAAGTATCATTCTTGGAAGAGTGGTTCAAGGTGCTTAGCTCATCTCTGAAGGAGGATAATGCTATCGAGAACACCGACCTGAACTCCAAATCCGACCGAAAAATTGATTTAATATCCAAGGCAATGCAATCGGTAATCGAAGTATACGAAGCGAAGAACCATATTGCTCATGCACGGAGGATCTCGAAGGTGTTCAGCTATCTCCAAGATCAGAACAATAACTGATGCGCCGCTCTTTATCATCCTGTTCAGCCCAAGTCATCCGAAAACGAACTCAGATAATCATTCCTGACCTCAAATTGTTGTTGTAGATATTCATATTGTGAGATTTATTTGTACAATTAAATTATAGATCAAGTTTTGACAAGCACGTTAGTTTCCTTAAATTTAGGATATACAGTTTCTTGGATTTGCGTTGGACCCTTTTTGTTTCCTTTTCTAAACAACATTGTACTAGACAGATTTCTTTTTATACCACTGTAAGAAATTAATAGTCATTTTATCGTCTTGTATTTACGACTCCGCCGAATCGGACCCTCTAATGGTAGTTTGTTACCAAATCTACTGTCATAAGATTGTGTAACTCAAAATGTTTGCCAAAAAGGAATAAAAATCAAAATTAGAAAGGAAACAAGAACAAGGGTAGGGATATTTTTCAGGTCTTCCAAGCTTCCTAAAATTGCTCACTGCTATCTAAAACCAACTCTTGACTTTCTCTAGTAAGCAAAAAAAAAAAATGTACCAATAAAAACAAAAAATCTTAGCCTCCCCTTCACCCTAAAATCAAGCACTTGTTCTACATTTCTATTTTTTCTTTTCTCATCATTTGTGTTTCTTCATCTGGAAAGATCAATCCCCATTTTCAATAAACATCAAAAAGAAAACAAAATAGCTGAAATAGTTTATGTTAGTGAACATCCCTCAATCACCCTCTTGTAACCCAGGTTAGTTTCCTGTACATTTCCTCAAGATAGGTAGAGACGACAAAGAGCGCGACAGGCGATTGATCGTGGGATGATTTTCGATTGAACATCCGCCTATCTCGGGTAGATTCTCATGTACAAATTCTCTCAGGTGCAAAAATGCATTGTTTGTGTTTCATCTAATGTATGGCATTGTGTTGTTTAGACATAAATGGCGAAAGAGCGGAGTGGATCACCGAAGCCTCATCAGTCGGAAGCAAAGAGGAATAGTCTGACATGGGTCTTAGGAGTAAGCAGTCTATGTGTTCTGTTCTATGTTCTAGGAGCTTGGCAGAGCCGAGCCCCGGCAATCTCAAACAACCTACAAGATCAAGTGACCGCGAGAGGTCCCTGCGCGACGATCACACCATCATCCAAAGCAGGAGAGGCACCGAGTGGTGGCGGTGATGCAGGTGGAGGCTCCCCTCCATCGCCGACAGTAGCACTAGATTTCGAGAGCCACCATCAAGCGAATGTAGATGGCTCCAAGGAATCAGAAAAGGAATTCCCAGCCTGTAACATGTCTTTCAGTGAGTACACTCCTTGTGAGTACCCAAGGAGGGGCAGGAAGTTCCCTAGGGAGATGCTTAAGTACCGAGAGAGGCATTGCCCGAAGAAGGACGAGCTCTTGATGTGCTTGATACCGGCTCCTCCCAAGTACAAGACGCCGTTCAAGTGGCCTCAAAGCCGAGACTATGCTTGGTACGACAACATTCCTCACAAGGAGCTCAGCATTGAGAAGGCTGTGCAGAACTGGATCCAATTGGAGGGTGACCGGTTCAGATTCCCCGGTGGTGGCACCATGTTTCCTCGTGGCGCTGATGCCTATATTGACGACATCAATGCCCTCATTCCCCTTACTTCTGGCAACATCCGAACCGCCATTGATACTGGCTGTGGGGTAATGAACTAATCATGCCCAAAACCTTTTTAGTATCACTGCATTGTCTTTACTTTCTTGCTAAGCTTCTTGATTGAATGATCAGGTTGCGAGCTGGGGAGCGTACTTGCTGAAGAGGAACATCATTGCCATGTCTTTTGCGCCAAGGGACACGCACGAAGCACAGGTGGAGTTCGCTCTGGAGAGAGGAGTTCCTGCCATGATTGGGGTCATGGGCTCTCAAAGGCTTCCTTATCCTGCAAGGGCCTTTGATATGGCTCATTGTTCGCGGTGCCTGATCCCTTGGAGCAAATTCGGTACATCCATTTTCTTAGCTTCAAACCAAAAATCCAATAAGGTAGTTGAGCACATGAGTGATCAAAAGGTGCCTATTTGTGCAGATGGATTGTATCTGATTGAAGTGGATAGGATCCTGAGGCCGGGCGGATACTGGATTCTGTCTGGACCGCCTATTAACTGGAAGCGATACTGGAGAGGCTGGGAAAGGACTAAAGAAGACTTGAAGCAAGAGCAAGACGCGATTGAGGATGTCGCTACTAGCTTGTGCTGGAAGAAAGTCGCCGAGAAGAATGATCTTTCCATATGGCAGAAGCCTATAAACCATTTCCAATGCATCAAGAACAATGACATTAGCCACATTCCTCCTATCTGCAAGAATGAAAGCGCTGATTCGGCTTGGTATGTGTACTACATCAATGAAACCGAATAGTCCATGAATTGTTCTTATGAAGATATGTTCATATGTTGAGCTGTTAACAGGTACAAGCCTATGAAGGCTTGTCTGACACCAATGCCACCGGTGATAAGCTCCGATGTAACAGCAGGAGGTGCACTGGAGAAGTGGCCAGAGCGAGCCTTCGCGGTCCCTCCAAGGATAAGGAGTGGCTCGTTTGCAGAGCTCACAGCCGAGATATTCAGAGAGGACAACCAGCTGTGGAAGGATAGGATTGCTCATTACAAGCAAGTGTTGGGTCCTCTTCCGAAAGGACGCTACAGAAACATCATGGATATGAATGCTTATCTAGGCGGATTCGCTGCTGGCTTGATCAAGTATCCGGTCTGGGTTATGAATGTGGTCCCTGAGGGCTCCGATCCAGACACTCTTGGGGTCGTCTATGAGCGCGGTTTCATTGGCACTTACCATGATTGGTGCGAGGCGTTCTCCACCTATCCGCGGACTTATGACCTCATTCATGCCAGTGGAGTCTTCAGCTTCTACCAAGATAGGTACACTGCATTCATATCAGCACATTGGTACCTTATGATAGCGCGATTGATACAAGATTTTAATGACATTGTAGGTGCAATATGACACAAATCTTGCTTGAGATGGACCGAATCCTCAGGCCGGAAGGAGCAGTGATATTCCGAGACACATTGGAGATCCTAGTCAAGGTGCAGTCGACGATTGGTAGAATGAGGTGGAAGAGCCAGATCGTTGATCACGAGAGCGGACCCTTCAACCCCGAGAAGATCCTGGTTGCTGTCAAGACTTACTGGACTGGTGAAACTACAGATAAAAACAACAACTAGAGGTAGTTAGGTAGCTTGCAGTGCAATTTCTCAGCAGCTAGACTGTTGGCTTTCGACAAAAAAATCGCGATTTTCCTTCTTATTAGGCCTCATACACTATCTAGTTGAAAGTTTTGTTGGAAAAAAAAATGACCCAGATGCTTGAAAGAGGAGGAAACTAGAAGGAACATGGCTATATATATAACAGTATGTATGTGCAAGTTAATCAGTACAAGATGAATGAGTCAAGTGCAGATATGCCCCAAACTGTGTAGAGGTTTTCATATTTGATGTGTCATTTGATCAGATCCCAAACTTTTCAGATTTCAATACAACATCAATTTTTATGTGTTTGATTATTGAAGTGTAGTGATAGTAGCTTGTGTTCAAAAGAACAAGTAAAGATGATGATGCTATTGATATGTCAAAAATTCTATGATGTCAACATGGCCATCCAGTTGGGTACAGAGAGCACCAGTACATGAAAGTCCGAACAGAGGTTGTATCAAAACGCGTCACTGTTAAACTCCATCGATGTCCTTATCAACAACATTGTTAACTCCACCTTGATGATAAGATCTAACTAGAGGAAGTAAGGCCTTGGTTGATGAAAGTCAAAACTCGGGAATCCTGAGTTTGGTAAGGTCTTACCAAAAGGCTCAAGGTTTTAGTGTGTATCCACTGGACTCGGAAATGGTTTAGAGTAAATGGACTTATTGATTAAACGGGCCTAATTTATTCTACCCCAAACCGAGATCCATTCAATAAGGGGCCATTTCAGTTGGACCTTTGCTATAGCCTTTATCAGGCCTAATATTTTAGTGGGCTTATGAATGGCTTTTGGATTTGTTCGGAATTGATAAGAGTTGTTGAAACAATTCTATCTTTTATTTCTTGTAGCTCGTTGGTCGAGATTTTGCAGGGATTCGAAACTATCCAAAATGTCCAACGATCTCCAAAGGTGTCTAGATCTTTGACCCCTTCTCAACATATCAAAAGAAGGTTCTGGAATGGCCAAAGATTTCTCTCATCAGTTCGGCGTAAACGTTCCTATTCAAAGGTTCGAAATTCAAATCTGGAGTTGGCCTATATATAGAAGAAGAAGACGTTTGCAGTACACACAAGTCGACAACACTTATCACCTCCTGCAATCAAGTCTTCTTCGATCGATCGATCTCACACAACTCCCCTTGCTAAGAGTTTGTATTTACTTTGAGTGTGTGTGAGCTTTCATTACGTTTTATAGTACAATTCATCTAGGTTATACTAAGGGTTTCCTTACCCAAACGTATAGGGTACTTTGGTATCCTTGGTTGCTTTGTTTCACTAGTGAGCTTGGGTTGCTAGATAGTAAGGTAGTCTAGAAGTGGGTAAGTCTTCTAGAGGTTGTATCTAGATCTCATAAGGCAAAGTGAAATAAAGTGTGTTGAATCCTACGGGTTGGATAACCCTAGGCGGGGACGTAAACGGTTGTGCCGAACCTCGTTAACAAGTATCGTGTGCTTTACTTTCCTGCTTGCTTTTACTTTTGTTTATCGGTTACTTGCTAGCTTTGCTAATCTGTTCTTTCTTCTCAGATAAGGTCTTACAGCTTGCGGTAAGGTCTTACAATTTCGGTTTGCGGAAAGTTTACATACTCTATCCAAACCCCCCTTATAGAGTATTTGCGTGCTCCTTTTCTGCCTATTCCGCACTTCAATCAATGTCAACGACCCAACACCGTGTTTACATCGCCATGAGGAGTGTATGGAGGCACAATTGATCCCACTTGTTGTGGCCACCTTCTATCACAAGGTTGTAGTGGTCCTCGGTAACCAGGCTCAGCACACTTGCTTTCCAATTGTCGCATCAGGAGCCAACCAAACTCCTCCTCCTGAGGTTATTACCCTAGCGTGGATTGGTAGAGTCCATTGGTTGCCGCTGCCTCCTACTGTACCGGAATGGTCTCATTTCCATCACCTCAGCGTGAATAGATAGAATACTCGCTACATGAAGCGCATTCAACGGTACATTAACCACCGACCGAGTGATGCGGATGAGTAGTAATGGTGTTATGTTTACATCATCATGTGTTCGTAGTGCTATGTCGAGCCTAAGGTGGATGATTGCTGGTTATGGAAGAGCATCCTGGAAACGAGGGACGAACTAGTCAGGACCTTGTTTCCAGGGAGCTCTACACCATACCAACTAGATCACGTGAGGAACCATGGAGGAAACATCTCTTGTGCAAAGATCTATGAGTTGCTCAGAATCAAAGGACCTGATACAGATTGGGGTGGAATGATATGGAGAAAACTGCAATGCAGAAAATGGTCCTTCATTGTTTGGTTGGCCGTCAGAAATCGCCTCCAAACGGGCAGACGTGTTAAACACTGGAAAGGTGCTGAAGCTGGCTTGTGCGCTCTTTGTAAACAAGAGGAGGAGAGTGAATTTCACCTTTGGTTCGCTTGCCCAGCTGTCATTGAAGTTCAATCACTCGTTTTGCGATGGGCTGGGATTGGTTGCCGATTTCAGACACTTGAAGAATGGTTGCGCTGGTTTGCTAGGGAACCAGATTACATACAGAAGTCTCTCCAATTCCAGGTTAAGCTTCTGGCTCTGCAAGCCTTGGTCTACTACACGTGGATGGCAAGGAACAAGGTAGTATTTAGCAATGAAACTTTCAATCCTAGAATTTATGCTACTCTTGTAATAGAAAGTTGTAAAGTTAGGATCTCTGTGAAGTGGAAGTGCAAGTCACTCACAGATGCTAATTGGAAGAAGTGGATATTAGGTAGGAGTATAGATGATTGAGGCCGAGTTGAGTAGATAGTAGGGACATGAGTTACTTAGAGTAGAAGTTGGAGATGCTGTTTTTTGTCTTTTGGAGGGCATAGAGGGGCTTACAGGGTATACAGATTTCCCTTTTGGTTTTACATGAGACTTTTAATATGGTCTCATATTTTTGTAATCTGGTGTTTGTCACCATATCTCTATATTTACCTTTTCAGGCTATACTGCTATGCATTGTACGAACGATTTTTCTATCCTATGCCTCAAGAGTATAAGATAAGATCCTAAATTGAGAAAGATTCCCTACAAAAAAAAAGCAAACGGCCCTAAGAATCTAATTTAAAAAAAGGCTAAACTAATTAAAATTTTAATATTTTTTTCCCAAATTTAGGGTCTTATCCTGCCCCAATTGTATAGGATAGAAAAATCATTGTACTAAATATGCAATATAAAATAAGTTGTCTTATGTGCTGCATTAGGAAACTACAAATCTGAACATTAATCTCATTGAGCTACAATATCCAACTAAAGATTAGGAAACTATTGCAAAGTACTAAAAACTATCACAAGTCTTTTTAGATATTGGGTTGTCACTTGTCACTCATGGTATTGGGAAGCCCGGACTTGAGTTGGTGCAATAGGAACCTGATGCCCAAGGGCCTCCTTCAAGTACATTGCAACCTCTGAAGTCGGGACCATAGCCTCGCCTCGGTTCACCATTGCACGTAGCCGAGCGACTAACACACCAAGCCGCTACGAGGGCAAACATAAGTTTCCTTCGAAATTAGTACTAAACATATTAACGCACACAGTGCGGGTACTGAACTAGTTAAGTAATACTCCCTCCGTTCAACAAAACTTGTCGTTTACTATTCACGCACGCTTTTTTAGAATGATAAAAACTATATAAAATATTCATTTTTTTAAAATTTTTTTTAACAAGTTTGTACTTATTAATAATAACTACGAAATTGTTAAAAAAAATTATTTAAAAATTCAATATTTTATATAGTTTTTAGCTCCTAAAAAAGCGTGCATGAATAGTAAAACGTCAAGTTTTGTTGAACGGAGGGAGTATAAAAACATACTCACACGCTGATCATAGACGGTCACAGGTGGAGGGGCGGTGACGGGCAATTGATGTCGGGAGTCTCTGAAGACGAATGGGTGCCCATGCTCAATAAACCACTGCATGTAATCATGAGACATGGCATGAGGTTCCATTGCTATCCGGTGGCTATTCAATGAAATTTGCATATTGCGGTTCTGAAAGTGATCATCCCATCTATCGAACTCTTCGTCCCACTCCAGCTTTAGGGACTTGGCACCCACTGGTCTTTCTTCGCGCTTCGATAGCAATCTAGAAAAAGGGATGGTCTGCACATAACCAAATTGTCGGAGTACACGATCGGGCATGTACGCCTCCTGTACAGGCCCCAAAGTGATGACTCCTCGATATCGCGATACCCTGTAAAATCCATCAAAGTCAAGAACTCGGTCCTCGTATGGCATAAACTTCACATCTTCCGCCCTCATGGTTTCCATCTGATTAATAAAATAAGATGTCCTATCAGGGCTCCACTTTGGAGTGGGCCTGGTAGTGTACCGTTTTGCCCATCGTGGATCTCCATGCAGCGCAGAGTCCTCAGATACTCCAGGGGCAAACATTGGGAAATGTGCGAATATCCAATACTGAAACGAATTGGAAGACATAAATGACTTGAATTATGCAAGAAAATACAATTTGTTTTGTAACCGTATGTGAAGTACCTGTAGAAGTGCAGTACACCCACCAACGACGTTGATGCTGGATCGGGATGACATACCAAGCTGCCGGTACAGATAAGCGAGGACGCCTGCACCCCAAGCGTACTCACCAGTACGAACATGATCAATAACGAAGTCCAATGCCCACGTAGGGATATGGGTAGTAGATCGGTCGTTGAGTAGTGCACAACCTAGTACCTCCAACAAGTATCCTGACGCTAGTACAGAATGTGGCGTGTTTGACTTGGCCAACAACTCATCAATGGACTTATCTAGTTGAGAGTGGGAAAATGCATTCCCACTAGGCCTGATATCAGCAAAGGAGAAGTTGAGGCGGGTCCTCAACCAATCCTGGCGTTGTTGGTTGGTTAGATGGGACCGCGGTGCAACACCCTCAATAGGCAGCCCTAATATGACATGGATGTCGTGAAGGGTGATTGTCATTTCACCCCATGGGAGGTGGAAGTTGTTGGTCTCCGAGTGCCACCTATTAAGGAACGCCTGAACAAGACAGTGGTCAACAGAGCTGAAACTAATGTCTACTAGACCATGCAACCCACTCTTTCTGACCAGATACCACCAGTCCCAATGCCCTTCTGCCCGAGGCCATCGCCTGAGGGTCTCAAACCGATCTATACGACGGATACTATTGACCCTTTGTTCATTCTACAAATAACACCCACCAATGATGACAACATAGCATTGCATGGTAGACAAAATTATGTTGTATTCAAAGGGCTATGTTTGAGTCACTAACCTCTCCTTTCCACAGTGATCGACACCTATGCGTCTTGTACCAACATAGTGGTTCCACGAACTTGGGTCGGCCGTCGTTTAATCCAGGATCATTTAGCTCCTCCTCATAAAGGGAACCCGTGGGCTGGTAAGTCTCTTGACCTTGACTCTGTGAATCCTCAGCTTGTGTGCCTTGTTCATAAGCACCAGGTTGCTTATAATCTAGACCCGCTACCGGTTGGGACTCTACCGTGGCCCAGTGGATCCATCCCTTCGATAGGGGAGGCATGCTACTATCCACGGGCACACTGTGCGCAACGTCAGGCTGCATAACGACAGAGGTGCTCGCCCTCACTGGTTGCAGCCGGCCTTGGTCCTGTAGGGGGTTGTGACCCCTATCCCCTCCATGCTCCGACGTTGTTGGACGTACCCTCCTTCGTTGGGACATCGCCCGCCTCATAGCCTACAAAAATGTTTTAGTTGCAACATTCCTAACTAACTCCAAATTTTCTTCTACTACAAAATCACTTTCATTTTCAAATTCACATCATTGTTTGTAGGCGAAACTAATTAAAATAACCCAACTTTTAAGATGGTGTTAAAAATATATCCCCACCTTTCAAAAGTAAGATAAATATCCCGACCTTTATAAGTGATGGTAATATAATATCCCATAATTTTCTCCCCCACAAAAATGATTAGTTTCGCCCCTAAACATTCAATTTAATACGTATTTAATTTAAATTATTCAATTTAATACGTATTTATTGATTATAATTAAATTTAATCAAAACAAAAATAAAACAAGTAAATATTTAAAATATAATTTTCAATATCTTGATTGTGTAAAATATCATTCAAGTTTATTAGATTAAATTAGATTGGTTTTTAAGTTTATCTTAATTTTTATTTATTTTGGATTTAAGAAAAAAATAAACAATTTACATTCTTTTATATTTTTTTTAATAATAATAATTTACTTCTCATATATATATGAACACCATTGAATAATCTAAAGAATTAAATTTTCATTTCAATTTTGTAGTAACATAAAGTTTATAATTGACAAAATATTCTTCAGTTTTAATAAATTAAATCACTAGATAATCATTTACTAATTGAAAATATGTTATTTTGCTTTACATTTTTTTTATTTGGCTTGTTATAGATATTATTGATTTAAAAAAAGATATAAAAAGTTGGGTAGAAATTAAATCTAAAACTACAAAAGTTTATTTAATAAACTTTTAAACTCATTTAATTTAATTTTATATGTTTTATTTGAATTGAAAATATATGAGTAATACAATACAAAAAATAAGAATTTTATTGGAAAGAAATCGTTAGGATATTATATTATCATCACTTATAAAGGTCGGGATATTTTTCTTACATTTGAAAAATGGGGATATATTTTTAACACTCTCTTAAAGGTCGGGTTATTTTAATTAGTTTCGCCTTGTTTGTAACTACAAAATAATCATTTTATTTCATTCTAAATATCAACATAATTTCTAATTTTCATTTTCTAATTTCAACATTCTCAATTATCGTCCCTACTTTCCATCTTAAACTACAAAATCTATAATTTCAACTTTAATCTCATTCAAGAATTCACAACACTCTCATTTCTAATCCCTAATTTCCATCCGAAACTGTAAAATTTATAATTTCAACATCAATTTCATTCGATAAATTTAACCTTCGACATTTATAATCCACAATTTTGATGGTAAACTACAAATTATAGAATTTCATGAAAACATTTCAACATCTACTTTCCAACCAACAAAAAAAAAACCCTACTTTCCGACGAGATCTATGTAAGTCTGCGATGGCTTGAGCACGAGGGTTGGATCTACTCCTCTCACCCTCGTCGTTGTCGTTTGATTCACGGAGGAGCCGCAAAGCACGCTGGAATCTCCAATTCGGCATGGTAGTTGATTTTCGCAGCCGCCGTGTGACGGAGATAGGGTTTGTGGGAGGAAGGTTTGTGTGTGAACTGATTGAGCAAGTTGGTATTTATAGCCGACACAATGGGGGTAATGCCGACTCCGGGAGTAGGCACGGTGTAATGCGGACTCCGGGAGTAGGCATCGGTGGGCGGAGGGAATAAGAATCTTCAGCTTTTGCAGGTTGCAGACTGTGATTTGCAGGTTGCGGACTGAAATTTGCTGAAAAGTTGGGGATTGGACTTGCTGAGGCGATTGACGCGACGTCGTGCAGTGCATCTCGCGGGTGGAGGTGACGAGGAGTTGCTTGGCTGTAGAAACCGACTGATCTGTCGATCAATGGAGGAGTTTGATAGCTGTAGAAGGAAGAGGTTAGAGGAGGAGGTAGCTGGTGTTCTTATGCAGGCAAATGAATTACAAGATTCGGCGGCTTCGCTCATTTTCAAGGCGCCAAAAGAGGAGCAATCTCTTCGCCAGCGCTCGCTTGCTCTCGATTCGGCCTTTCGCAAGCTTCGCGCCTCCATTGAATCTCTTGTGTTTGATGAAATCTTGGAGCAATCTCTTTTTTTTCCCCCAAATTAGGTTTTCAGCTTGATGTAAATTCGATTCATAAATGCATTTGCTGCTATATGCATTTGCAGCTGGAAAAGAAATTGAACAGATCTAGATGTATTATTGTTGATGGATATACTTCTTCCTTTATCCCAAGCAAAGCTCAAGATTGTTGCTCACTTGCTGCATTGTTTTTTGAGTGATAAAGAGCAGTGATTTACCATTCTCCGTGTTCGTCTTTATTGGATTTGCAGGTCGATTCTTGAAGATGTTTATAGGCCCTATCAATGTCCAAGCTACTAGGAAAGATGTGCAATTGAAACTTGAAAGTTAAAGAAGAATACAACAGATTCAAAGTATACAAACTTTTTATATTTCTAATTGATGATTGTTCAACTTTGTAGATAGTTTTCATTTTCATTGATCCTGATGTTTATGCTAGTTTTTGGGCCTTGATTTATATCATCTGAGCAGGATAGGACAGTGCTTCGCTTCCTTCTTTTCCCTTTGATCATGCTGTTTTTAAGATCTTGGAGATGAGATGGATGCATGCCAGCATTTCCTGTCCAATTATATCTGGTACTGTCACTTAGAGATGATGTTGGTACTTCGTATTGTATGCTCAGTTCAGTTCTCATTAACAAGATGGTGGTTAAATGGCTATTGATAAAATCGTTAAATTGCTATTAATAATATGATCTATCTATCTATCTATTACTACTATTAAAATAGAAGCACATCCGACCTTGGTGTGGTTCGTTTTCTTGGGCAGAGCTTTGGGTGGGAACATTTTAAGGGTTAATGGTGGCGACATTCGTCCATGGTAAATCAAATTATGCAAGGATGATCCTCTGTTGAAGTGATTCTTTGGCTTGTATGACAATTGATCCTCTATTTGGGCAGGTGGATCAAGGGGCAGCCCAACTGTGCGCAAAAGCAGGTGACTTTCTTGCTGACCCGCTGATAAACAACACTTTAGCTGAACGCATCATAAGTTACTAAGTTCCAGCTGGTGGCTGCAAATATTTATCCTTGTTTCTGCCTCATGCTAGATGTTATCTTGATCAGTTGAATGTGTGGGATATGTAGAAAAGAAACTCCATTGTGGTGTGTGTTTTATCATGTCGATTTCAATGCTCTTCCTGACTTCTGTCATTTGGTGTTGTGCTGGTTCACAATGTTTGAATGGCGTCACCTGCGTTCTCTAGCTACCTGAGACGGTATACCAGTTTATGCTATTCATGACACTCTAATGGCCTGAATACAAACATGTTTGTGAGGTTTTTATATGGTTAACAAAATGTGTACCTGCAGTGGTGATGGACCGAATCCTAAGGCCGGAAGGAGCAGTGATATTCCAAGACGCGGTGGAGATCCTAGTCAAGGTGAAGTCGACGATTGGTAGAATGAGGTGGAAGAGCCAGATCATTCATCACGAGAGCGGACCCTTCAACCCCGAGAAGATCCTGGTTGCTGTCAAGACTTACTGGACTGGTGAAGCTACTGATAAAAACAGCAACTAGAGGTAGTTAGGTAGCTTGCAGTGCATTTTCTCAGCAGCTAGACTGTTGGGTTTCAGCAAAAAAAAATCGCGATTTTCCTTCTTATTAGGCCTCATACACTATCTAGTTGAAATTTTTGTTGGAAAAAAAATGACCCAGATGCTTGAAAGAGGAGGAAACTAGAAGGAGTCAAGTGCAGATATGCTCCAAACTGTCTAGAGGTTTTCATATTTGATGTCAGATGTGTCATTTGATCATCTCCCAAACTTTTCAAATTTCAATACAACACCAATTTTTAAGTGTTTGATTATTGAATTGTTGAGATGATGATGCTTATTGATATATCAAAAACTTTAGGAGTGTATGACAGAAACATTTTCATCATAAAAATCTTGTATTTTAGTTTAAATCAGTGGTGACTGGTGATCCATCTCACTTTACCAGATCGAAAAATAAAATTTCTTTTGTTGATTTAGTGTATACTCTCTCATTCTCTCCAAATCACACCCACCATTTTGAATTTTCTTAACAAACATTGTTTTAAATTTTACTTTCAACGGCAGGGCTACAGTGAGAGCTGGTGATGCTGATGCTTCTTCCATCTGTGTAAGCAATTCATTTCTATTCGTTTAAATTTCGATTCTTTTTGCAATCGGTTAGCTCGATCGATGAACAGTTGGTAAATCGACTTGTATTGGCCGTAGAAACCGATTGATCTATCGATCAATGGAGGAGTTGGATAGCTGTAGAAGGAAGAGGTTAGAGGAGGAGGAGGTAGCTGGGGTGTTCTTGTGCAGGCAAATGAATTGCAACCTACCATTCTCTGCTTGTGATTCGCCCCGTCTTCCGTTCAACCCCTTCTCCCATCACTAGCCTCCATTCCAAATCAGCCCCTTACTACTTTAGAGTTTAGAAACCCACCAAACCTCTCCTGTCTGTACTATCCACTCCCATTAAAAACTCACCCTCCACTTCTCCTTCTTCACCATCTACGGCCATGGAAAACTAGCATAACCGGCTACCATTCGTCTTCTTCTCTCCCTTGCAGTGACAAACCGATGGACGGTCGAGCAACTAGACATTCAATATGCCTTCCTTCATGGTCACTTGGATGAAGACGTCTTTGTGTCTCAACCGCCAGGTTTCGTACATCCTCACTTTCCCTCTCATGTTTGCAAACTCCATAAATCCTTATATGGTTTGAAGCAAGCTGATTCTTCTATATTCATCCATAGCCTAGGGGCTCAATGTGTGTTCATCCTAGTGTATGTTGACGATTTGCTCGTTGTTGCCTCTAAGACCACCAGCAACAGAGCGTCGAGATGGAGGAGAGAGAGAAATTTGATTCGAGGGAGAGACGCCTAAGTTGATTCGGTTCAAAAGCGATTCTTCTGCATTTCTATTTTTTTATTTTTTTTTGGCTCGTATTAAAATGACGTCGTTTTGGGTATTTTGGGACCAAAACGCGGCGTTTGGTGGCTCCCTGCAGCTTCTGGGTGGACTGGCGCTTTCCCATTGGTCGTATTTCGGCCAGTGGAAACACGCCATGTGTCAGGGGTTTTAATTAAATTTAAAACCCCCA
The DNA here is from genome assembly GCA_037127255.1 of Persicaria tinctoria. Lineage (NCBI taxonomy): Eukaryota > Viridiplantae > Streptophyta > Magnoliopsida > Caryophyllales > Polygonaceae > Persicaria > Persicaria tinctoria. The sequence continues at coordinate 90,262,412 of JBANSL010000004.1, read as the reverse complement.
TTTCACCCATAAATAAAATTCAAAAAAAAAAATATTATTATTAATTTTTTTTAATATGATTTATTTTTATCTATCTAATGACACCTATTTTGCATATATTTAGAAAAAAATTGTTTTTTTTTATTAGGTAAGAATTCGAAGATCAGACAGGCCTGACTCATCGAGAGGCCGACCGAGGTCGGCAGACGGTGAACCGTCTAACAAAGCAACCTAAAACATAAATACAAATAACAAGCGTACTGAACCAAATAGAAATAAACTCTACAACAAACGATCCAAGAAGACCAAACACCCGAAAAGCCGAGGACGTCACCAAAGAACGCAGCCAAGCACCACCAAACAGTAGCACCGCGGGCCAATAGTACAGCAGGACTCTATCTCCTATGGGTAGTGCAGACGAACTCCAAGGAAACTCTATCATGGATACGGAGTCGCCCTGAGCGCACCACATCGACCCCAGCCAGACCCGACTACAGACTCCACGCCTCCCAACCAAGCAGAAGATCTCCTAGAAAACATTGGAAGCAGAGCTGCAAACTGCTCGAAACAAAACGCCAATAAGCTTTCACCTGCAAAAATATCAACAAGCTCTTGCGGGATTTACTCAAACCCTTTCGGGTGGTTATACTCAAAACCCTTAGGGAAAACCCTATCGGGTAAGCATGTCAACACCCTTTCGGGATTTGGACTACCCTTTCGGGTGAGTTTACACATTTTATTTTTTTTATAAAATATTTCCACAAACTTGAGCCCGAAGGACCCAAACTTGGGCCCGAAGGAGAGTAACGGGTCGGATGCAAAGGGCCAACCGGGCCCAAGGCCACCCAATTGCCACCATCAACACAGGAATCAAAACAAGGGACAAAGGAATCCGATCGGAAACGATACCAGTAACTGCCGGCCAAAGGAGACCACCAGCGACGGTGACGTCGAGAGGAGCACAAAGCTTGGGTGGGCACCGACGCCAAACAGCCGGCCGCCGGAGCAAAACACCGACGAGAGGGAAGGAGGCGACGGGGATTACGGGATCAATCGAAAGCCCAGAAATCGTCGAAAGGACGAAATCGACGGCCATCAACAGGGAATGATCGACAGGGAACGACGACGAAATCAGCCGGCGAGGAGAAAAAATTTGTTTTTTGCTAAGTGTAACATAGGTTAAAGATTTATAGTCATATATATTTGGGATTTTTTTTAACTAAACAAAATTAACTTATTTTAATTATATGTTGTTGTTTTTTTGGTCAAATTAATTATATGTTGTTTGGAAGTTTAAGTTGTGTAATATTTTTCTTTCCGTGTTTTTTTATTTTTATCAATTTAATAAAATATTTCTAAATTTAATTGTTTGCCTTTTTTATTTTAATTATATGTATTAATATTAATATTAATTATTTCATCAACAAAAAAATTTAAGTAAAATAAATCAAGATTTAGCTTAATAAATATAAAAAAGTGAAAAGTGAAATAAGAGTCGTGCGGCTCTATGTTATGAATGGAAAAAAAGTAAAAAGCTAAAAAGGTACTGGAAAGTTGACGTGGCAGGAATAATTGTTGATGTGTTTGAAATGAGTCTTAACTCATTATTCCATGGCTATATTTGCTCTTGTGATCATCATGGCCATGACTGTGACCATGACCATGATCATGCCCGTGTCCAAGCTCATGCCCATGATCATGACCTAGTAGAATTGCCATCAGGACATTAACCACCAAACCAAATGTGGCAACACCAAACATAAGAATCCCATTCACTTCACCTGTCTCATTAATAATCCGAGCTATAGCTTCATAGACAAGAATCCCAGCCAGAAGCCATATCATCTGAATAGAGACCAATGTACCGAGTATTTCAATATTAATTCAAGATTCAAGATCAATGACAAGAAAAATCATTGATTGAAGATACACCTAAGAATCTTGAATTAATATTGATGTAAGACATTTAACATCTATTCATTGATGAATTAACAATTTGTGTTTGATCATCTAAGCTATTGACTGAAACAATTTTGAATGCAGCTCCTGGATAAAACTTACTTTAGTGACAGAATACCAGCTAACCATGCCATGGCATACTACATTAACCGACAGACATGACATTGAATGATGATATAAAATGTTTCATAGAAATAACTAGGCATCAAGACAAGGAGAACAGGAGATAGCTGTCATACCTGAATGGTAAAACAAGAGTTCTGCATCGAGGCAGAGATGGAAGAAGAAGAAGAAGAAGAAGAAGAAGAAGAATTGAAGGATTTTACAATCCACATGATTCAGTCTCAGCGCTCAATCTGAATAGTCACATGGATGATGTTATATTCCCTTTCGATGTATTCTATAACCTTCTCTGGGACTGTGTCAGCATCAGCGTCGGGTTGGATCTTGACATGACAAGCCATCAATACTTTCCCAATAGTGATAGCCCAGATATGTAGCTCTTGAATGGCAACGACTTCCTCCATCTCACACAGACCCTTCTCCAGCTTTGTTGCGTCAATCTCTCTTGGAGTGCTTTTCATGAGTACCTCCAGGATGTTTCTCAACATGTTGATTGTCGTGCCCAGTACGATTAGTGAGAAAAAAAATGGTGCATATCAGATCAAGTATCTTCCATTCAGGCCTAAACCAGATGATTCCTCCGCTTATCATCACTCCGATGCTCTGAATTGAATCTCCAAGTACGTGAAGGTAAGCCCCTTGAACGTTGATGTTCCTTTTTCGCTTTTCCTTGGTTGCAGGCTTTGATTCGCTCTCACTGTTGCAACTAGACTTCTCCAGCAACGACTCGTTGATACCAGAATCATGAGCATGAGCATGATGGTGATGATTGTGATGCTTGGGGGCTTCTCCATGGCTGTGATGATGAGTGTTAATGCTTATTCCATGGCTATGTTTGCTCTTGTGATCATCATGGCCATGACTGTGACCATGAGCATGATCATGCCCGTGCCCATGATCATGACCTAATAGAATTTCCATCGGGACATTAACAACCAAACCAAATGTGGCAACAACAAACATGCATAAGAATCTCATTCACTTCACCTGTGTCATTAATAATCCGAGCTATAGCTTCATAGACAAGAATCCCAGCCAGAAGCCATATCATCTGAATAGAGACCAATCTACCGAGTATTTCAATCCGGAAGAAACCATAAGTTTGGCGCGGTGTTGCTTCCCAACCTGACGCCCAAAGTGAAAACAAGGAGATTGCAAAAGCAGCGACATTAGACAGAAGATGAGTTGCATCTGTTAAAATTGCCAGACTATTGGCTTTAATACCACCAACAACCTTCACACTCATGAATACAACACAAAGTATGACAGCTATAATAAGCTTTCACAACCTCCACACTCATGAATACAACACAAAGTATGGCAGCAGAACACTCTTCTGCATCCTTTGACCTAGTTGTGGCATCTGCAAATCCGCATACTGCTTCAGCGCAAACCCTTCTCTCCCAAGATGTCTGCCCATCAGAGATATCTTCTGATACTCCAATCAAATGGTTGTGTTCTGTATTTTTCCCCTCCATCTACACATATCAAGCTATTTATGACAGTCAGAGCAATTGCTATTTGAAGGAAGTAAAGTCCCCAAACACACCCTTAAGTGACATAAACTCCAACTTTTTTCTTCTGTCTAGTTATGTGTTTGCATCTTCCCTCTTTGTGAGGGGAGAAACAGCAGGAGTGGATGGCCAATTGTGGCTCCTATGTCCTATACTATTCATTTTGCAGGTATTAACCTGATTTATGAGCTTCTATATGATCTGCTTACTACGTCGTTACCAACTTCAATCAATATAAGATGTGTTCTCATGGAATTTCTTGTATAGGGTTTTGAGGCATACGTTGGACTACAATTACTACGAACTTCAATCACTGGAGTTGTGTCTGAATGGCAGGCATGGAGGATGCATACTGATTTTTACTAGTTTTTTCTAATGCTGAAATTTTAAAGATTTCCAGTATATTCAAAGAGACCTCTGATTCTGAATATTTCTTTCCTGTAGGTTACATTTTGTGGGCTTTTGCTTGTCCTAATGGTTGTTGGAAACTTTGCAAATACAATGCAGACACTTATGGCTAAATCTCGATTCAAAGCGAAGATGAAGAGAACTAAAAGCAAACAAGATTTAGATTAGGGAATATTCATCAATGAAAGATTCAAATTTGATGTTTAGTCATATATAATTATGTAAACCTTCATATGGAAATGTCATATTGAATGATTGAGGTCTTCATCTTGTAGGTCATGAATCAATAAGAACTTGGCATTAATGCTGAAAAAAAGGTGCTTCAAAGGGTGCAACGACGTCGTGTAGACCTGAAACCGTTAGCTTATGAAATTGCCCTTTAAATGGGGTAATTTGCAAAAATCCACCTATTAAAAGGGAGATTAAGAAAAACCCACCCTCGAGAGTCAAAACTAGATCGAACCCCTGTCCTCTCTTCCTCTAAAACTGAAGTGCAAATTCGGTAAATATTCATTGTAATTGCCGGTAAATATCCATCGTAGGTGTGAGAGTTTGGATTTTGGAGTTACCCGTAGGGGGGAGGTGGATCGAAGAAGAATTGGATGGATGTCATCCGACATGACCTCAATCTTCTGAATATTTCGGAAGATATGACATTGGATAGATACCACTGGAGGAGGTGCATTCAGTTTATTTATATTTAGAGTTCTGGGCTAGGGTGTTGTGTCTTTTTGTTCATGCTTCCTTCTTGACTTTTTTTATGATTCTGTTTCTGCTTCTTTATTGTCTCTTTTTCCTTCTGTGTGGTTCATGTGTTCTATTATTCTGGGTCTATCGAAAACACTCTCTCAACTTGTTCGAGAAACAGTGAGTACATCATAACCCCTAAGACCTTGCTTAATTGCGGGATATACTATCATATTGGGTTGTTGTTGTATGTTCTTGCTACAAATGTGAAGTGATTATACAAATAAATTTGAAACCCTTTTTTGTGCAAATTGCCTTATTTAAAGGGGTTTGCTGCAATTTATCCAAACATAAAAGATAGCGTTGTCTCGCCTTCGCACCTGTTATCTCTCACAGACAGAACTGAGGTTAGTGAAGAGTACCAACAATGGCGTATTCTCTATCCACCTCCTCTCCTTCTCATCTTTCCCTCCCAAGCAGTAGCAGACACCATCTCTCTTCTTCCTCTCTCCTGAGCCTCTCTTCCGTCCCCAAATTCTCCGTCCATTTCCCAATCTCTCGGAAATCCCTAACCCCTTCGTCCCCCAAGCGCCTCACCATAGTCGCCATGGCACCCCCGAAACCCGGCGGAAAACCTAAGAAAGGTAATTCCTTCTCCTTTTCAATCTCAATTCGTTTCCTGAATGTGAACAATTTCATGTTTCTCGCGCGAATTGCTACCGGTTGATTCTGAAATCAATTGACTGAAATAGAAATCGGAAAAAACTGTTTGCAGTGGTCGGCGTGATTAAGCTGGCGTTGGAGGCCGGAAAGGCGACGCCTGCACCGCCGGTGGGACCTGCTCTCGGTTCCAAAGGTGTGAATATCATGGCTTTTTGCAAGGAATACAATGCCAAAACCGCAGATAAGCCAGGGTTTGTCATCCCTGTCGAAATCACCGTCTACGATGTGCGTGCTGTTCTCTTTCGATTTCTCCTGCACTTATCCTATATCTCGGAATGTTGATTTCCTGCTTCCTGATAGTCCTGGATTTCAATTTTCAGTCTCAATTTTGATTTCTTGCTTTGGGATGACAGGATAAGAGCTTTACCTTCATTCTCAAAACTCCCCCAGCATCAGTTCTCCTTCTTAAAGCTGCAGGTACTGCTTAATTGCTTATCAGATTTGTCCGATTTCGTTCCAATTGCTACCAAACTCGAATTCCAGATGCTATTGGCAATTTGTAAATCTGTTCTAAACTTGAAATTTCATGCTGGTTAGTGTTTGCTTCACAATCTCTCTTATGATGGATTTTTTTAAAGATCTTTTAGGACTTAGAATTCATTAGGAATATGTTCTGACCGCGATTAATCATTCTTTTGAACTGCTGGTATAATTGCTAAGACTTCCATGTTGTTAGAGGGCATTGTTTGCTTCTCTGATTCTTCGCCAATGTCATGGTTGATCCGGCTAATCCTACCAGGAGTAGTTGTGTTAGTGTAAATGGTGCAAGGTGACTATATGATGCAAGGTGCATCTATAGTCAGTCGGTTTCTCATGATCTAGATACTGCAATCATGTTATCGGGATTGGATGAGAAGGGTAAGAATGCGAACTTGCTTGCTTGGTTGTATGAATGACAGTTCAACTTTGGTGCAATGCAGGTGCTGAGAAGGGTTCGAAAGATCCACAGCAAGAGAAGGTGGGAAAGGTAACTGTCGAGCAACTGCGTGTGATCGCCCAGGAAAAGCTACCGGATTTGAATTGCACAACGATTGAATCCGCGATGAGGATTATTGCAGGAACTGCTGCTAACATGGGCATTGACATCGATCCTCCCATTCTGGAGCCAAAGAAGAAAGAGGTGTTGGTGTAGTATGCAGCTTCAATGGAATTTCTTTTTTTTTTCTTGCTGGCTTGAGCCAAATATTTTGTACCATTTTTGTAAAACTGATACTCTGCAGCTTCAACAATTAAACGTGTGTTCATTTTGGCGGGGAAAATTAAACATGTCTTCGATCAAGAAATTTGCTAAAAGCTTGTGGATTCATGTGATGAAGAAATGACGTAGTAGAAAGTCGTGGCAGGCACGCAAGCAAGGGTTCGCAAGCGTCAAAATCCTAGGAGATATATCTAGAATTCACCAAGAAGGGGACTTGGAATCCACGAATTAGATAAAGAGAAAATTTACTAAACCAATATTTGATTAATAATATGAAAGTGATAATTATGACTCGGAGCATCAACAACCAAGGGTTTTGATTACCTTAAGGTCACTAAAAGGTAACTCCTTTGTTGTGGCTTATTCCTTAAGGTAAGAGAATGGAAGAGGTTACCTTAGAGAGAGGTAACCTCTTCCTTTTTGTAATTTTGTTTTCTTTTTTTTTAATCAAAAAGTAAAGTAACTTTTGTAATTTTGTTTTCTTTTTTTTTAATCAAAAAGTAAAGGAAAGATGTGATGTTACGCATAATAGAGGGAAAGAAAAGGTGAAAATAAATTTCAAAAGGGGTAAGTTGCGAAATAGACGCGTGTTTGGACAATTTTGCAAAATGGACCCTATAAATACTGATTCTCAATGTTGTTTTTATTTTTTTCCCTGATCGTTGCCCCAATCTCATGGCCTCTCCAATCTCTCTCTCCACTCCCGATCGAAGGCGATGGACAAATACTCCGCCTCTCTCGGTCTGTTTTCTCTCTCTCCGCGCGGATCCATGTCGGTTGTCCTGAATCCGGCTCCTCCGTCCATCAGATCCACGTCGAGCGAGCGAGCAGCCGATTTGTGCTCAGATCTGTGGGAGATTGTGCTCCGCGAGCGGAGCGCTGGTCCGGATGATTTCGCCGATCGAAGATCCGCGCTATGAAGGTCTGGATCTGGATCTACCAGTTCTCCAACCTCCAAATCTACCAGTTCCGCCGAAAATAGGCCTTCTTCGAGCCTATCAAGAGCTTCTTCTCCTGGTTTCGACGCCTCGCATCTTTCCGCCTCCGATTCAGTCGCCGCCTCCGCCGAGACTTCTAGCCTTGCCGGCTTCTGTGTCAACCATTCTCTCATCGAAAGCTCCGCTTGCACCCTCACCAACTCCTCCTCGTCGTCCTCATTGATGTCAGGATGCAAGTAGCCTCAATCTGCAAAGCGATAGCGCAGATGGCTTCTAACGAGGAGATCTCCGCTCAGGTGAGAATTTATGGTTTTCTCAATCTTGCTTAATTGATTAGCGAATTGATTAGCGAATTGATTAGCGAATTTGATCAAATGGATGATCAATTTAGTATGATTATGCTGAAAGTAGACTGTATTTGATGAATTGATCAAACGGATGATCAGTTTAGGGTTTTCTTGCTTAATTGGGTGTTGAATTGGATCAAAGGGATGTTCAGCATTTTTCAACACTGGATGATACTATTTAGGAATTGTATATATGCATTCTTTGTAGGCCTTACATTTGTTGATAACAACTCCTGCATATCTCTTTCAGGAGAAGTTGATTGTGAATTTAGTCAAGATCCAAAAGGATGGAACAGTAGAAGTTGATTTAGAAAAAGTGCACCTGTAGCATCAGACCTATATGCTGGTACTGGATTGCGTTTATGATCAAGTTGTGTTGTTTGTGCAGACTCAAATGATGTTGGATCAGCTGAATGAACTCCAGACCAAGGTAAATGCAAACACATATATATACAAACTCATCAATAACCTGTATAATTTCTCATCCGATTTCGTATGTTTGATTGTAAACAGGAACAAATCTTGGTTGAAACTAACAAGGCTTTGAGGAATGAGGTACATCTACAGTACAATTAGGACATTAGGGCTAAATCATCTTTAAATCATAACTCAGAAATTGATTGCCAACTAGTTAACAAATACTGTTAATCTCACTGAATTGTCATCTTAGCGATCAATCTGCGCAATGGCGCATTTGAATCATCTTTCATATTGTGCCAATTAATATCAAGATGATTTGTTGTTGAATGCTCTAGAATCTAGATGTTGAAACTGTTATTTTATGCTTTTATTGTTCATGAGAGTTTTGCAGACAATTGCTGCCTTTTATCTTGATTCTGGCCATTCATTGTCGTTCTTCATTCTGCAGAAAAAGCAATCTCAGGAGGGGGAACTAGCGATTGATGTTTCGTACTTTGGCTGGCATGTACACAGCAAAACTCACGACCTCTGCACAGAGACGTCTTGCCCTGTTGCAATCGGTGACTTTGTGATTGCTCACTCTCAGGTTTTGCCCGGATATACACCCCCGGTAAGTGATCTTCCTATCCTAGATCATTTTTAGTGTCTGATTTTGGTGGCTAATCTTGTTATCTTTGAACTTTATTGAATCCTCTTTTCATGTCAATGTGGTTTAATCCGTTGCTTCCATCTGAGCTATAAGCATCATATGTATACAACTATAGAACACCGACATGATTGCTACTACCTCTCCAATTGTGCTTTGTGCTCTCCCCCGTTTTCTAAATTGTGCTTTCGTTCTTCAGGGTTCTTACTGACTTAAGATGACAATCTTGGACGAGAGCAACGCGCAGCTGTCCTGCATTGGCTTTGATTTCTACATTGGGCTTGCATCATCCGTTGCTTCCATCTGAGCTATAAGCGTCGCTGTGTATAGTTAAACTGAATTGCTAAAATATTCATGTGGTACATCCCTGTGTGGAACTGTGTGATGCTTTCACCATTCACTTAAACGATCGTGCATACTTTATATTAGCGTTATACCATTGGTGCTCACTTGTAATCTGAACCTGTCAGCTTCTGAAATAATCTTTACTGAAACTGCATGATCTAGCAGATTCGGCCGGGCTGAAACAACATTATATCTTTGGTACACCAGGTTATGCATCTACTTAAGATCTATGGTTAGCACTTAGCAGATCAACGAGGCAAAATGTAAATGAGTCTCCAAATCGAAAAAAGTCGACTCATCAAAGAAGTGTAGCCATATGCCATAAGCATACAAAGCCAACTACGTAGAAAGCTCTCAATGTGACAGTAAAGATAGAACTTTATCTCTAGAAAATGGGTTGATTAACTAGTAAAGGGGTGATAGCCGTGAATCTACAAGAATGATATAAAACGTTCAATAGAGGAAAGAGTTCGACATAAGCACACCAGTAATGGAATCCAAAATAATCCAAAAAACAATTGAACCTTTTTTTATCTATAGAAAATTGGTTGACAATTGGTTGACAGAGTTATAAAGAAATAAAATTAAAGGTGATGTCGTGTAACTTTAAGGTGTTGTCGTGCAACTTTAAGATGCAGTTGTGCAACTGTAATTAAGGGTTGTGTCGGCATCTTTTTAGAAATTAAAGGTTGTGTCAGCGGTGTTTGCAATTTTAGTGCTGACAGAGTTATAAAGAAATAAAATTGATCAATACATTTTCATCACTAAAATTTCAAACATCGTTGACACTAGTTGTTTTCTCTGATTAACAAAATAGAAAAAGATGCTGACACTACAGTTGTGCAACTCTAAACTACGGTTGTGCAACTTTAAAATACAGTTTAAGAACCAAATTAGATTATAAAGTGCTAGAATAATATTATAATGTGCCCAAATTAGATTTTTAGTTTAAGAAGAATCAAATTAGATTTTAGTTTGTACGAATAAAACTATATATTTCATGAATAACACTATGAAATTTTAGAGTTGCACGACGCTGTTGTAAGAGTTGCACGACTCTGTTTTAAGAGTTGCATGATTCTGCTGTAAGAGTTACACGACTCTTGTTTTAAGAGTTGCACGACTCTCTTATAAGAGATGCACGACTCTTGTTTTAAGAGTTGCACAACTCTCTTGTAAGAGTTGCACGACTCTGTTGTAAGAGTTGCACGACTCTGTTTTAAGAGTTGCACAACTCTCTTGTAAGAGTTTCACAACTCTGTTTTAAGAGTTGCACGGCTCTGTTGTAAGAGTTGCACGGCTCTGTTTTAAGAGTTGCACGACTCTGTTGTAAGAGTTGCACGACATGGTCTTGTTTTTGCTCAACAATATATTATATTTGCACAACAATTTAGCCTTGTGAAATTGTGCTCAACATGATCTTATTTTTGCTCATAAACAGACAATAATTGCACAACATGGGGGATTGATGAAATTTTGCTCATAAACGACTTTGTTTTAAGAGTTGCACAACTCTCTTGTAAGAGTTGCACGACTCTGTTTTAAGAATTGCACGACTCTGTTTTAAGAGTTGCACGACTCTGTGTTAAGAGTTGCACGACTCTGTTGTAAGAGTTGCACGACTCTTGTTTTAAGAGTTGCACGACTCTGTTGTAAGAGTTGCACGACTCTGTTGTAAGAGTTGCACGACTCTTGTTTTAAGAGTTGACTGAGTTCTTGGATAAGCTTAAGATGATGCAGGGTGACGTTTCTGTCGATTTTAGTGGGGTTAACATCGACAAATCCGTTGTTAGATACTTGATAGGTTATTTTTGCACAACAATCGAGACTTTGTGAAATTGTTCTCAACATGATCTTATAATGTGCTGACACTACAGTTGTGCAACTCTAAACTACGGTTGTGCAACTTTAAAATACAGTTTAAGAACCAAATTAGATTAAAAAGTGCAAGAATAATATTATAATGTGCCCAAATTAGATTTTTAGTTTAACAAGAATCAAATTAGATTTTAGTTTGTATGAATAAAACTATAAATTTCATGAATAACACTATGAAATTTTAGAGTTGCACGACGCTGTTGTAAGAGTTGCACGACTCTGTTTTAAGAGTTGCACGACTTTGTTGTAAGGTTGCACGACTCTGTTTTAAGAGTTGCACGACTTTGTGTGTAAGGGTTGCACGACTCTTGTTTTAAGAGTTGCACGACTCTCTTGTAAGAGTTGCACGACTCTGTTTTACGAGTTGCACGACTTTGTTTTACGAGTTGCACGACTCTGTTTTAAGAGTTGCACGACTCTGTTTTAAGAGTTGCACGATCTTATTTTCTCTCAATAAATTATTGCACAACATGCTCTTATTTTTGCTCATCAATACTTTATTTTTGCACAACATTCGAGACTTGTGAAATTGTGTCTCAACATGATCTTACTTTTTGTAAATATAATTTTATACTTTTTAGTAGATTATTGCACAACATTATCTTATTTTTGCTCATCAATAGACAATAATTGCACAACATGGGAGATTGGTGAAATTTTGCTCAACATCATCTTATTTTAAGAGTTGCACGACTCCGTTGCGGGAGTTGCACGACTCCGTTGCGGGAGTTGCACGACTCTGTTGTAAGAGTTGCACGGCTCTATTGTAGGGGTTGCACGGCTCTGTTGTAGGAGTTGCACGACTCTGTTGTAGGAGTTGCACGACTCTGTTTTAAGAGTTGCACGACAATCGAGACTTGTGAAATTATTCTCAATATAATTTCAGACTTTCTCAATAAAGTGTAAGCGATCCATAATCTATATTTTTTTTTATTTCTTTAACATTTTGTTGTGCAAATATAAGAGTATGTTATGCAAATATATTTGTAAGTTGTGCAAATATGACTCGAGTTTAGTTTTTTTTTTTAAATTTTATTTTACATTTTGTCATGCAAATATAACTGTATGTTGTGCTTGTGCAAATATAATCATATGTTGTGCAAGTATAACATTTTTTTGTGCAAAAATAAAAATAAAAATATAGATTATGGATCTCATAATAAAATATAGATAGTTTTTTTTAATTTTCATAATTATGGGGTAAGTTTTGTAATTTAATAAAAATTCTTTCTTCTTCCTCCCGATTGAGAACGCGCGGCCTCCGGCCGGCTCCGCCTCCGACTCCGACTCGCTCCGCTTCCGGCTCGCTCCGCCTCCGGCTCGGCCGCGCTCGGATCTCGCTCGGCCTCCAGGCGGGATCTGAATCTGGCATCGTCGTTCAGCCTCGCTCGGCGTCACTCGGCCTCGCCGCCTCCGCCCGCTCCAGCCTTCGGCCCTCGGCCTTCGCTTTCCGGCGCTCGCCGCTGCGCCTCGACGGATCTCGAATCTCGGATCTAGGAGAGGAGAGATCCCGCGCAAACTCCGGTTTGTCCACCTCCGGCGTCAGAGACGGAAGAGAGCGAGATAGGAGAGACGTCCGGGAGCGGGGAGAGAGGAGAGAGAATTAGGAGGAGAGAGAGAAAATTGTTTATATTTCGTCTATTTCCCTAATTTGTCCCAAAACGCGGATATTTCGCAAATTAGGTCCAATTTGGTGGCCATTTTGCAAAACGCCCCTTGTTTAAATTGAAGAAAAAACTTTAATCTAATTTATGTGTCAAAGAGGGCTAAAATGATAAAATATTGAAATTGTCTAAATTAATAAAAATAATAAAACCCAAAAAACTTATCTTAACCCTAACAAAAAAGATAGAATTATGCTCATGCATAAAATTATGGAAAATATTGGTTTTATGAATTTATCTAGTACTCCCATCTAAAATAGATTGTTTTTAACTATTTTTTTTGTAAATTATATTATTGTGTATTATTGATGAAAATTTCTTCATCTAAGTAACTTTTTAATAAATTTGATCATTTGCTGCTGATAAAATTTCTTCGACTAAATTATCACTCTACCAACATCTTTTTTATAAATTTCATTATCATTTATCTATTGTTAATAATAAAAAAAAATCATATCTTATATTTTCTTTTCGATTGGAGTAAGTAGTTGGGAATCATTCCGGAAAGTCTCACCGAAAAGGACTTGTGGGTACTGGGTAGTACCCATAGGTCCCCGGAATGACCGCTCTTTATTTAACTATTTTAGTTGGAGGAAAAGGTTTTTCAAATTTGATAAAAAAAAAAACTTTTTATATTTGTCGTATTGTGTCGTGAATATTCGTCAGCGACGGGACGGACATACCCAATACAGAGGAGGAGGCGGAAAAGGTGAGGATTTGCTCATAATTCACATTCATTCACAAGCAAACAAATTCCAACTCACATCGACCTCTCCCGAACCCACCGATTGATCCCCGTTTGTTCTCCTCCTCCACAAACCCTAGCTCCTCCATCCATGATTGGGCGACCAAACTCTACTGGAGTTTGATTCGCTCTTTGTGCTTGTGAGTGTGATACGCTGAGAATCAATTGCTGAAGTAGCTGCTATAGATTCTTCTGGTTCTCTCTTCGAATCGGATAATCGAAAAGGTTTCCCCTACTCTCTCTCTCCAGTAGTTCAGTACTGCACTCTGCAGCTGATGATTTGTGATAAGCTGAATTTGATTTTGCTTTGTTGTTTGATTTTTTCCCTAATCGCTCGCGCTTTAGTTTTTGGAGCGATCATTGATGCATGCGTCATTGCTTAAAGTTCCTTTTCCATTGTTGTTTGAGATTGCATTGGCCGCTGTGAATCTGTGATAGTTGGCTTTGATTCAACTGTTTATTTATTTTTTTCTGCTGCTATAGTTTTTTCACACCGAGATCCTGCACAAGTTGTAAAGTGCTTTTTTTTTTCTCTTTTAGGAGATACTTTGTTATTGTTGTGAAAGTGGAGGTCTGTAGTTAGATTGTTATTCAAGCTTAAAGTTCGTATGTTGTTCTCTGCATATTATCCTATATCTCCCATCTACTTATTCCATGTATTTCTCCCTTATAGATATCTCATCAATTTGGGGCTATAGGAAAAGAACAGCAGGTATGATTTCTTCTCCTTCTTCCTCTCCTCCTTCTCTAGAGATCTGCTCTTCTTCGATCTCTATGCTGTTTGATTATGCTTGCAACGAGCGACTGTGCTGTTCGAATTTTTTTTAGGGTTCGATTTTTTTTTCCCGCTTGCATCTGTTCATCTTCTCTATGTTGTTCGAATTATGCTTGCATATGTTCTTCTTTATGCTGCTCGAAATTGCTGTTCAAATTGTTGTTCGAATTTATGCTGATCGAAATCTCCTCTCTGAAATTGCTGTTCGAAATTGCTTTCGAATTCCTGTTCGAAATTGCTCTCGGAAATTGTTGTTTGAAAAAGCTACAGTTCTTCTCTATGTTGTTCGAATTTTATGGTGTGTGAAAACTGCTGTTTGAACGTCAAAATTGTTGCTTAGATTTGGCAGTGTATGTTGTTCTCTGCTGATACAAATACAAGTTTCTGTGGTTGTACGTCCTTCATATTAATGCTGGGAACTTTTGCGGTGATCTAGACATTGCTCTGACTGTAATCAATGGCTTCATATGTGTAGATGGAGGTGAAAAATACAGAACACGGCCATTTGATTGAAGTATCAGCAGATATCTTTGATGGACAGACATCTCGGGAGAGAAGGGTTTGCGCTGAAGCAGTATGTGGGTTTGCAGATGCCACAACTAGTTCAAAGGACGCAGAAGAGCGTTCTGCTGCGATGCGAAAGCTTATTATAGCTGTCATACTTTGTGTTGTATTCATGAGTGTGGAGGTTGTTGGTGGTATTAAAGCCAATAGTCTGGCAATTTTAACCGATGCAGCCCATCTTCTGTCTGATGTCGCTGCTTTTGCAATCTCCTTGTTTTCACTTTGGGCGTCAGGGTGGGAAGCAACACCGCGCCAAACTTATGGCTTCTTCAGGATTGAAATACTCGGTACATTGGTCTCTATTCAGATGATATGGCTTCTGGCTGGGATTCTTGTCTATGAAGCTATAGCTCGGATTATTAATGAGACAGGTGAAGTGAATGGGATTCTTATGTTTGGTGTTGCCACATTTGGTTTGGTGGTTAATGTCCTGATGGCAATTCTACTAGGTCATGATCATGGGCATAGTCATGGGCACGGGCATGATCATGGTCATGGTCATAGTCATAGTCATGGTCATGATGATCACAAGAGCAAACATAGCCATGAAATAAGCATTAACACTCATCATCACAGCCATGGAGAAGCCCCCAAGCATCACGATCATCACCATCATGCTCATGCTCATGAATCTGGCATCAACGAGTCGCTGCTGGAGAAGTCTAGTTGCAACAGTGAGAGCAAATCAAAGCCTGCAACCAAGGAAAAGCGGAAAAGGAACATCAACGTTCAGGGGGCTTACCTTCACGTACTTGGAGATTCAATTCAGAGCATCGGAGTGATGATAAGCGGAGGAATCATCTGGTTTAGGCCTGAATGGAAGATACTTGATCTGATATGCACCCTTTTCTTCTCAGTAATCGTGCTGGGCACGACAATTAACATGTTGAGGAACATCCTGGAGGTACTCATGGAAAGCACTCCAAGAGAGATTGACGCAACAAAGCTGGAGAAGGGCCTGTGCGAGATGGAGGAAGTCGTTGCCATTCACGAGCTACATATCTGGGCTATCACTGTCGGGAAAGTATTGCTGGCTTGCCATGTCAAGATCCAACCCGACGCTGATGCTGACACAGTCCTAGACAAGGTTATAGAATACATCGAAAGGGAATACAACATCAGCCATGTGACTATTCAGATTGAGCGCTGAGACTGAGTCATGTGGATTGTAAAATCCATCAATTCTTCTTCTTCTTCCATCTCTGCCTAGATGCAGAACTTTTGTTTTACCATTCAGGTATGACAGCTATTTCCTGTTAATCTCCTTGTCTTGATGCCTAGCTGTTTCTCTGAAACATTTTATATCATCATTCAATGTTGTTTCTGTCGGTTAATGTAGTGTGCCATGGTATGGTTAGCTGGTATTCTGTTATTAAAGTAAGTTTTATCCAGGAGCTGCATTCAAAATTGATTCAATCAATAGCTTAGATGATCAAACACAAATTATTAATTCATCAATGAATAGATGTTATGAGATTTGCTCTAAGTGTGTGATTGTTCGGTGTATCTTCGATCAATGATTGAAGGGGCAACCGCCGAATGAATAATGATTGAGGGTCTTTAGCTTCATTCATGTACAACTATTTGTTTATACTATGGCTTTTAAAGCTATGAGGAAGATTATTTGTTAAGACATAAATAAATGATACTGTAATGATGTTGCCAGGAAAGGGGAAAACTGGGCAAGCCCTAAAGAAGAGCAATTGATGTGGTCACGTCGTATTGTCACAAACGTTTTTGGGTAAAGCTCCGGTGCGGTGGGGCCCGTTTCGCACTTGCCTTTCTTCATGTATCGCTTTTAATTTATTTTTATTTTTATATCTGTTGGAAGGTTACCAAATTACATAAATAACCTTTCCCACCTACCTACCCCCAGGCCCCAGGGTTACCTTTCAGACTGGTCTTTTTCTTCTTCTGTCAATACCAAAAATAAATAAAAATTACATTAATGTTCGTTTTGATTAAGAAGTTAAAAATTAAAATAAAAAGCAGTTAAATGGAAAAAAATCTCATGACAAGTTTGTTATGCTTAATTTTGAGGGTGCTCGAACTGGGTCGGATCGTGCTGCTTCTGGCTTTGCTATCCGTGATAGTCAAGGAAAGGTCCTTTCCTGTGGTGCTCATAGCCACGGTATGGTATATGTTGTGCAAGCATAATGCTATGGTCTTATTGCTTGTCTTCTAGAAGCTTCGAAACGGGATTTCGCTCAGCGGGTGGTTGAAGGCGACTGATTGACCGTTATCAATGTCTTGTGGGGCATTTGACAGTGCCCGTGGGAGATTAAGATGGCAATTTCGGATGCCCTTGGCCTTTTTCGATCTTTTGAGAGTGTCACCTTCGCGCACGTATTCAAGGAGGGTAACCGGGTGACAGATCGGTTGACGCATTTGGACCTGTCTTTGTTTTTCGTTGTTGACTGTATTTCAACCGAGACCACAAATTTCGTCCGTTGAGACGCTATTGGGTGGTGGGTTAACTGCGATTGATCATTCTCAAATCCTTACCTTGTATAAAAAAAAAAGTTAAAAATTCTAGATAGCGAAATAGAGTGGCGAACCGGTTTTATGGATTAAGATTTTAATATCGTTACGAGTTTGTATGATTGTGAATTCGAACCTGTCTTGTTTCTTACTCTATTTTACTTTATACAATTGTCAATTTTTTTTTTGGAAACAAGATAAGATTTCGGTTTCCTAAACAAGCCTAGGAAAACCGAGAGACCAGACAAGCTGGTGGATGGATAAACCATCTTGTACTACTTTATACGATTGTCATTCTAATTATTAGTTGGTGTAGATGGTTGGTTATAAATACTTAATAAAATATAATCATTTTTTCCTCAACGAAATGAATATATATTACAAAAGTTGGACTTTTATGCTTTAGGATGACTAAAATGAGTTGTTTTGGTCAAGATCATTGAATATATATCATATATGTAACTTCGAAACGTGAGAATAAACAATTGAATTAAGATGGATTAATCCCGTGAGCTTTCCCATCTTTTGTTTCTTACTTTCAACGAAAACCAACTAGCCGTTGTCATGAGTCAGCGGTCAATCGGCGACGGTCCCACACTGCATACAAAAAAGTCACAAAAATTAGGGATTAAATTAACATTTCATTCACAAACATTAACATCAATCCATATTCAAATTATCAAGTTTTAAAATTCAATTTATTAGAATATCAATCGTATTCATGCTAAATTACTCACAAATTTGTCAACTTTTTATTTTATGAGATAAAAATTCGAGCTCCTCAAATTTATCAAGTTAATATCAAAATGTGTGTTTTGTAAAAATTGGATTATGTATTTATCATCTTCATAATAAAAACTGAAAATTTCGAAGCTCTTGAGGGTTTGAGACGGTGTGGGGTTTTTTTATTGAGCAATGGTTTGGCTTGGGTTTGGTTTTGCGACCTGGTGTGCTGTGCTGTTATTGTTGTAATGCAGGCCTCATGTGAACGGTGTTTGATTTGTTGTATCCGAAGACGTCGTGGATTTGCGATCGATGTCTGATGGCTCTTCAGAGTCCATAATCTGAGATGCCCGCTTGTGTCCCCAGATCTCTCTGTGTGCGTCCTTTGTTAGCTGATTGTTTCGTTTGTCGTGTTGCTTTTGTTTTACGGTGTCGGATAGCTAGCACTTTTATTTTATTTTGCACTTTTATTTCTGTCATTTGTTTCGTGTTATTTCATTTCTGTCATTTGCTTCAGTTATTTACTTTGGTTGTACTTGATGGTTAGTCCATCTACCGGCTTGTCCGGTCTCTCGGTTTCTCTAGGCTTGTCTAGAGAACCGAATTCTTATAAAAAAAAACTGAAAATTTAGTAATTTTGATTGAAATACCAATATTCTATTTCTCCTGCTGGTGTTTGTTTACCCTGTCAACGGGCCGGGGGCATTTCTGTACTTTATTAATTTTATAATTTTCCTTTTTTTTTTACAAAAAAAGGATTTTCAGTTTTCTATTCAACTTGTGTGAATGAGTTAAATCAAACAAGCATTTAATCTTGATCCTCTCCGTGCTCCTCTTCGTGCTTGATTTATGATTTTGAACGAAGATACAAAAACGACCACCAAGAGAGAGAGAGGGAAAAAAGATTGTAAATAACCCAAAAATCCATCATCTTGAGCGAAGAACTATATAGTCTGTTGGTTCTTTTGATTCGGACAAATGTCGTTCTGTATTTGATCGATATCTCTCTGTAATCTGCCATACAAATCACCCAGAGAGAGAGAGAAAGAGAGAGAGAGAGAGAGAGAGAGGTTTCATCTTCAGCGTGCGCTGCAAATGGGTGGTTTGCTTATCGGTAGCAGACAACACAGAGCTGGAAATGGAGTTTCGGCGAAATGGGTTGCACTTCTCTGCGTCGTCAGTTTCTTCTTGGGAGTCGTTTTTATCAACAGGTAATTTCTCCTCATCTCGCCACTTTCCATTACCCTAATTTTAGTTAACTGTTGAGGATTTTCGTTCGTAGTTCTTTAATTGGATCGGATCTTTGTTACTGTGGTATAATAGTTATAATATAATGCATTCGACCTAGATTTCAGAGGTAGCCCCTTTTTGCTTCTGGCCTATCTGAAAATGCCTTTTGGGAGGGTGTTATGGAAATGAAATTTAGGAACATTTTGAATTGCTTTCTCAACCTAGGTTGTTCTTGAATCTTTCTGCAGTGTTGTCAAATGATTGTTATGAGTCCTTATGGATCAGTCATCAGTATCGGTGTTTGAGATTACAGGGGTGGATCTTTATGTTACAGACTTGTCAATTTTTTGGATTTTGTGTGCTGTTTTTGTTAAATGCTCCATTCGTTGTTGGGGAGATTCAGGAGACCTTGCAATTTTGATTGAATTTGATGCCAGATGAATTATTTATGGAATTTGGATGTACATGTACCTATTTCGGGTACAGATATTCAAGAACTGAAGAACATGTAAATGTCTACAGTGCATTTTAAACTACCATCTAAGGGTGGGTACATATATTCAAACATGTCTACATACATGAGTGAAACTTGTTTCTTTCTAGGGTCTGGATAGCTTCAGATGAAACTGGAACAGAGAACGAGTCTTTGCTATTGGAGAAACATCAACAAGGACAGCCTCAGCCTGTAGTTGACTGCGATAAGAAGGTAAGTTGAATCAAGGCTTTAACGAGGCTGTGTTTGCCTCAGTTGATCTTTTTCTTATCTTTTCCTTTTATGTCCCAGGAGGGTTCAACCCCGGCTGCTGACATCCTTTCTCAAGTATCTCAAACACATAACGCAATTATGTAAGTTTTTGTATCCATTTATGTTGCTTCTCTCTATCTCAGCATGTCTGTTCAAGAATCTTGTGATCCTTTTAAGTTTTAACTTATAAGGTTTTGTTCTTAGAGAGAGAAAAATGACAATGCTTTGAATGACACCGTCATCTTCAGGACGCTGGACAAAACTATTTCTTCGTTGGAGATGGAGTTAGCTTCGGCTAGAGCTTCAAAATCTGTGGCAGTAGAAGCCTCCCCAGAAGTTAATGTAGCAGGAACTAAGAACCTGAAGGACCGCCCAAAGGTTTTCTTTGTGATGGGGATTATTACTGCATTTAGTAGTAGAAAGCGCAGGGACTCAATCAGGGAGACCTGGATGCCTCGAGGTTTGTTAAATCATCATTTTCGCATGAACCTAAAATATAGAGATTTTATATTTACTTGGTTAACATTTATTTTAGGCGAAGAATTGGCAAAACTGGAGAAAGAAAAAGGAATAGTGATGCGTTTTGTTATTGGCCACAGGTAAGAAAATGTTAACTCTTGTAAATACCACACTTTGTACATGTGCAATAGTCATTCTTGACTAGACGTGTTTCAACTATTGTCAGTGCAAGTCCCGGAGGTGTTTTGGACCGGGCTATTGATGCTGAGGAAAAACAGCATAAAGATTTTCTTCGACTGGTATGCACTGTGTGCACATATTTTCAAAGCTTATTTCTCTATTTTTACTAATAATATCAGTATATAGTTTCTTATGGTGGGGACGAAGGGATGGGTTACTTGTCTGATATAATGTTGCACAATTTGTTACACCTACTACTTGGTTTTTTGCAAAATTAGGAGTATATATTCTTACTTGCTACACCAATCTTCCATGTCAATATATATATTTTTTTTATCACTGTCTCAACAACCGGAAACCTATCACTCTATCAGTTGATCAAGGTGTACATTTGCTTCTCAGAAAAATGGAGAAAAAGATCAAGGTGTACATTTGCTTCTCAGAAAAATGGAGAAAAAAAGAAGTAGAAACTGGATGTAGATGTTACAAGGCCTCTCTCTATCTTTTTGTAAATTTCTCAGGGTGATAGCCAATTAGTAGTGGAAATAAGTATTGGTTATTGCTTTTTCGTCGATATTTTAGGCCTTCTAGTTGCTACTGAACTACTTTGATTAACTTAACTCATCTTTCACCTGTTATGATGAAGATTTTATGCTCATCTATGAGGGGCAAAATATGCAACCGCTACATATTTGTGTGTGATGACATGAGCATCCTTAAGAAATTTATTCTTTGAAACCTTGACTAGAAAGTCAGATATATGAATCATATGGTAGCCATTCCTGTGTGCATAAGCATAGCTTCAAATAAGCAATTTGTAAACTTTTACTCGCTGCCTGACCTCAGAAATTGAGATTGTGGTTTATGTAAAAATATTAAAATGTCACCATTTGTTGCGTTGCAGAACCATGTGGAAGGATATCATGAGTTATCCTCCAAGACACAGATATACTTCTCAACCGCCGTTGCAAAATGGGATGCGGACTTTTATATCAAGGTGGACGATGATGTCCACGTAAATCTTGGTTTGTACTATGTATCCCAACTAAGTGGTACCTTTTACTTTGAAGAGCTTTTGACAGTTGGTGTATAACTAACTGCAAGGTTGAATATCATCTATGATAGGAATGGTTGGTTCTACACTCGCTCGCCATAGATCAAAGCCTCGCGTTTACATTGGTTGTATGAAATCTGGACCTGTCCTAGCACAAAAGTGAGAAAAAGCAACCATTCGACAGTTTTTACATCTGTAGCAGAAATGCGAGATCGTATTTACAAGAGCTTTTGTGGTGTCTTTGTGCAGGGGGGTCAAGTACCATGAACCTGAATATTGGAAATTCGGCGAGGAAGGAAACAAATACTTCAGGCATGCAACTGGTCAGATATATGCCATCTCTAAAGATTTGGCCACCTATGTTTCAGTAAATAAGTAAGTCGTACACACACTTGATATTAACTTGTTTGTAATCTACAAGTATTTTGAATTAACATGGATTTTTGCTTCAGGCCTATCCTCCACAGATATGCCAATGAAGATGTATCCTTAGGCTCTTGGCTTATCGGCCTTGATGTTGATCATGTTGATGAGCGCAGCCTCTGCTGTGGAACTCCACCAGGTAAACTCCTCTGCTGGTTACTTTTTTTGGCCGATAAAGGGATGGTTTTGGATTACAACTTTCATTTCTTCGGAGCTCTGACAAAAAGATGATAACCCATTGGGGGAACAGATTGTGAGTGGAAGGCCCAAGCGGGGAACCCATGCGCGGCATCATTTGATTGGAGCTGCAGCGGCGTTTGCAAATCAGTGGAGAGAATGTCAGAGGTGCACCAGCGCTGCGGAGAAGGGGAAGGAGCTATATGGCACACCAGCTTCTGAACAAGTACTCGCTGTAGAGAAACGAAAACAAAAGGAATTCCCCCTTTCTTGTTTAACTATCAAGTGAAAGGAAACCCGACCCAACTGCCTGGTTTTTGGCCTCTTATTGTTCAGGAAAGTTGGTAGAGTTTTCATTTTAAGTTAATTCCTGCACATATTGATGAATACCGCTGTCGAAGAAAAAAAAAAGAGGAACAAAAAGGAGATCCGGGTAGGACTTGTTGAAGCCAGAATCTATATATAGGAAGAAAGAGTGATGTAAAGAAGAAAACATGTGTTCTGACTTCTGATTAAAATGTGTGAAATGAGACTCCCTCTTATTCTGTATGTTGCTAGTTTGGATGCCTTTGCACAGATTTTGTATTTAGTTTGGAGTGTTCTGTCGCTGCTACTTCCTCAGTTCCTCCATCATCTCAAAACTGAACAGATCTAATGAATGAATGAATATGATGAGGTCATGACTCATGAGGTATTTAACTAATTTTGTTAGGTGTCAAGCGGATGAGGTCACGGGTTCGATTCCTCCTCCGTTTCAATGGTTTGTGGGTCTCTTACACATCCAAACAGAAACAGATACGTGCAAGATAAGCCTAAACATGACAGTTAAGGCATCAAATTAGATCCTTCTCGAATATGTTGATTTCCCTTGCTTATTTTTGTGGCTTTGATACTTCCATGGTTCCATTCAATTCAACCACTCATCAAGTAGAGAGTAAAAGACCATAAAATGTGAACACGAGTAGCTCGAATTGGACTCGTACTCGCTCGATAAAAACTCGGTTCGAACTCGTTCATTTTCTAAACGAGACGAGCATAAGCACATTTTTAAGCTCGGCTCGTTCGAATTAAGCTCGAATTTTATAGAATTTCTAAAATTTTCTCTAAGTGTATAATGAGCCAACAAAACTACTTAAAACTCGAAAAAAATTCGGCTCGGGCTCGTTCATTTCATAAACGAGCCGAATATGATTACATATGCTCGGTTCGAGCTCATTCATATCCTAAATGAATTAAACATAAACAAGCAATATTCGGCTCGTTCGACCAGAATGACAGCCCTAGACCCATTCAATTCAAATCCTTTTTTAAAAAAGAAAAAATGAAGGAAAAAAGAAAAGGGAAATTGATTACAAACGGAATCTATCCAAATCTTGTTCCTGCTTCCTACCGCTTTATCAGTGCATCGTTATCTTGTTCTCGTTTCTTACACTACATCTTTCCTGTCTGTCTCCTTCTTTATCCTGTCAATCCCGTTTGTGTTCTTTGCCCATTTCTCTGTGTGTGAGGCTCTGACTGAGAAACGAGTTATTTATCACTGTATTCCTTTGTTTCTCAAGTCTGGTTTTAATTGTAAATAGTTAGGGTTTTAGCTTCTTCTTGAGTTTTCCCTTTCCCTTGAGAAAACCCTCTATCATCGAAGTGCGCCACGCCCATCTATAATCCCGATTGATTTTGAGGGTTTTCTAAGGAATTTGAAGTTTTCCCTTAAAGTTTCGAAGCCTGGAATACAAAGGAGATGGCTTTGGCTTCAGTACTGCTGGAAATATTTTCTGAAAGGCCAACCCTATGGGAAGTGTTGATCGATCTTATGATAGTCTTAGTTCCTCTCTGGATTGCTTTGGTTGTAGGTATCCTTCTCGGATGGTCATGGAAACCCAATTGGGCAAATTTCGCCCCGAAATCCTTCATTCCTTCATTCAGTTCGATTGCGGGTTTCAGTTCTTTGAACTCGCAATCGCCCGGTGTTATCTCTTTGATTGCTACTAATGAATCGGAAGAAAAAGCCCAATTGGAGCCTCCAACCAAGAAATCCGATTCCAGGTAATGTTCATAACTTCAACTTTTTTTCCACCGATACTGATTCCCCCAATAAGCTAGTATGATTAGAAAAGTTGAATTGCATTTGGACTGAAAGCTCCTTACTAAATTGAATTTGGGTTCAGCTCAACCAAGCTATCGTGTGTGGAGGAAGCTGATTTGAGGCATTTAAGGCAGCTAGTTGAGGTGAAAGATGGAGGTCCAGCTTGGATTCCCATGATGGATCGCTCTACTCCAACTATGTCCTACCAAGCGTGGCGCAGGGACCCCCAGGTTGGCCATTTTAGATGCCCTGTTTATTGATCTCAAACAAGAACTTGTCAGTTTTGGAAATGGTCTAGTAGTGCTGTTTTGTTTATGGTATGTGGGTTTTGTTGTGTAGAATGCCCCTCCTCAGTACCGCAGTCGAACTATTTTTGAGGATGCAACACCTGAAATTGTTAGGGACTTCTTTTGGGATGATGAGTTTCGAATTCACTCTAAGTGGGATGACATGCTCATACAGCATGAGATATTAGAGGAGTGCTCCATAACTGGAACCATGATTGTTCGCTGGGTTCGCAAGGTAGGTACCGAAGACTAGAGATTTTTGCATTTCTTTTGATTTTGTATCTCCCTGTCTTTGTGGCTCTTTGTCTTATGCTGTTTGTATTTTGTGTTCAACAGTTTCCATTCTTCTGCAGCGACAGAGAATACGTGATTGGAAGGAGAATTTGGGATTCAAATCGATCCTACTATTGTGTGACAAAGGTAACTTCTTGTGCATTGTTGGCTATTCAATTCTCTTTTCTCACAAGAACTTGTTTAGTAAATGAGAATCAACTCATCAATTAGTTGATTCCCATTCACTGGCCATGTTCTGCAGTCTAAAAGCAAGAGTGGGTGAAGATGGGAAATTAGAAACATGAATGAATGACCCTTAATCTCTCTCTCGGTGCTTAAACCACTGCTAGTGTTCCCTCACTGTATATCGCTTGCTATGGTTTATGCCTTCGCTGTATGCTTAGTCTTACACCTACTCAGGAGTCAGGAACTTTGTATTCTATTGCCCAAGTTTAAAACTTCGTAAACTCGGTGAAAATTTACTATCGTTTTCGTCTTCTGTCACAAGTCTCCTACAAAATTCTCAAACTGGTTTTGCAGTTTTGCTTCCATTATAAATTCTGAATATTTGTTTCTGAGGTTGTGTTTGTGCCTGATGGTATTTCTGTGTGTTTTCCAGGGTGTAACCAATACATCAGTTCCCAGGCGCAACAAACCAAGACGTGTTGACCTCTATTATTCAAGTTGGTGTATTCGTCCAGGTAGTTCAATACGGCTAATTTTTTATTTCTCCGTCCTTGTCTTAGTATCATATTATAATTTTATTTTTATTTTGGCTTATTGAATTCTTTTCTTCATTAAGGCTATGAAGAGTCAAGAGCCTATTAAAAAATGTGTGTATTTATTTATTGATGTCAAGCAGCTGAATCACAAAGAGATGGACAGATGACTGCGTGCGAGGTTCTACTCTTCCATCATGAGGATATGGGAATTCCATGGGAGATCGCTAAACTAGGAGTGCGCCAAGGTATGTGGGGAGCTGTGAAGAAGATAGAACCTGGTTTGCGGGCTTATCAGAAAGAGAGATTGGCTGGAGCCACTCTCTCTCAATGTGCAGCGTTGGCTCAGTTAAACACCAAGGTTACCGCAGCCTACCTCAACTCCCTGGAAGAGGGCAACTGTGGTGATTTGGCTGTAGAACCTGTAGACAGAGATGCCTCAACGACTTCTGGTGAGCAGTCCGGGATAAACATTCCTAAGCTTCTTGTCATTGGTGGGGCAGTTGCTATAGCATTTAGTCTTGATCAAGGATTGCTGACAAAGGCTGTGATTTTTGGAGTTGCCCGGAGATTTGCTCGAATCGGAAAGAAATTGTGATCTGGGGTGTGTCTGCTGGTGATTGATTTCCAATGGAGCACCGCGGCTGCTTATGGAACGATATACTTGCAAACGATGCCTCGAAACATTTTGATCTGATTATACCTAGATCTAAAGAGATTTGAAAGAAGAGATAGCAACTGAGTCTTAGCTGCTGATAGTAATGTTGAAACTAAGTGTCAAGAGACTGCAACATAGGGAGTATTTGTTCCATGTTCATTGTTTTTCTTTACGACAAATGCCGAAAAACAGACAGGTTTTTTTTTACTGGTAAAAAAGCTTCTTATGCTTCTTGTTGTGGTTGCTTGCATACTGATTCATGGTATCCATGTAAACTTACCTATTCATTGGATTGCTTGATATTGTAGTGTAACCATATAATGTATTAATGTTAGTTGAACCACTAACCAAGAACTAATAACAAGAATCAGATAGAAAGCTAAAAAGGGAGATGCTTGTAATGAATAGCTTTACAAACAAGCATATGAAGAGATGCTTGTAAGTTGTAACACTTGCAAATCTTCAAATGCATATCTTCAATAAGGTCTTGCATTAGGATGGGATGCAAAATTGAGTTGATCATATTTTGTAATAAGAGGGATCTGAAACGATGGTTTGATTGATGTTTGCTCATTTTGACATGGATACTTTATAACCTGCAAGTTATGACTATAAACTTATAAAGTGCAACTTCGATGGACAAATCAAAAATATGTTTAATCCGTTTATGTCTGGATTGTTTTCATAAATCATTACACGCTTTAAGGGGAAATGCCTAAAGAAAGTAACTTTATTTATTTTTTAATACAGACTTGTTGTTGGGAATAATTTTTTTTATACCAATTAGATCAGCTTAAGATA
Source organism: Persicaria tinctoria (assembly GCA_037127255.1). Lineage (NCBI taxonomy): Eukaryota > Viridiplantae > Streptophyta > Magnoliopsida > Caryophyllales > Polygonaceae > Persicaria > Persicaria tinctoria. Next base: position 90,235,206 of record JBANSL010000004.1, on the reverse strand, counting down.
GTAACGCTCCCATTAATTCATTTCTTATTTCCGACTTTCCACTTTTGCAATTTTGTTTTTATTATTTTAAAAAATGAAAAATGAAATTGTTGTGGCCTGTTGTATGTGAAAAATTGGTTCTTTTTTGACTCCCAGACAGGATTTGATTAGGTGGGCTGTGGGTAGTACCGTAGCATTTTACAAGTATTTTTGGGTTGAGGAGTTGGTGCGGTGTGGTGTATCTTTTGGGAGAGAAGAGAAGGTCTGAAGGTGGGTTCCAACTTCCAATGGCATTTGATCAAAAAGCATCCATGGCAGTGATTGAGGAAGCTCCTATTCATCACGGCATCGAAGTTCCGTCTTCTTCTCCTCCTCCACCTCTAAACGCCTCCGATCGTCCCAAATCCGACGATCAAGATTCGCCCAAACAAAAAAACCCTCTCCCCCATCTAGACCCTCACCACCAGCTCTCCTTGGACGCTCGTCAGTACACCCCCATTCTCAATCCGGGTCAGCCCGATAAAAACAAGGGCGGCTTCGACTCGATTGGCAATCGATTTGGGGAGGTCAAGGAGTTGGAAGAGATGTTCTCGAAGCTTAACCCCTTGGCCGAGGAGTTCGTGCCTCCTTCTTTGACCAACCCTAGGCATGGTTCCGAAAATGGGTTCTCCACAAACGGGTTCGGGTTAGACCCCAGCTTGAGATTCGGCGATGGCGGTGTTAACCCGAGCGTTGGAAGACAATGGGTACTCAAAAGTTCTCAACTTTTCATCCATGGTGTTCTTTGATTATGAATTGCTGGGGTTTTAGAGTGATTTCAGTGCTGCATTTTTATTTTATTTTTGGTTTGATTGTCTTCAAATTTGTAGAAGAAAGGGGGTTTTAATCAGTTTAGGAGGAGGAATAACAACGGTAGGACTACTATGGCCCAAGGGAAGGAGGCAACTCGTAGGACTGTTTTTGTTTCTGATATTGATCATCAGGTGAGAAAACATTTTCTTCATTTTTTTGATTTCATATTTTGTTCTTTGTCGTTGTTGAATTGTTCATCTCAGGATTAAATGGTGTTATTTCTGTGGGTTATAGGTGACTGAAGAGCAGCTAGCAGCTTTGTTTATCAACTGTGGGCAGGTAACAGCAATTCTAAAATTTCTTCTTGAGGGATTTTGGCGGGCTTTTGTGTGCTATTTCTGGTTGATTAGTCATCCTTTGAAGTTTTAAACAATTCCTATGTGCTGTATTTGAAGGTTGTTGACTGCCGAATCTGTGGGGATCCAAATTCTGTACTCCGCTTTGCTTTTGTGGAATTTACTGATGAGGGTATGTAGTTAAGTGTCTTGATTGTTTGAGTGTTGGTTTTTGATAATGATCTTATATTGTGATTAGATAGATAAGTTTTGGTTATTCCTCTTATGCAGAGAGTGCTCTGGCTGCCTTGACGCTGTCTGGAACCATGCTTGGCTTTTATCCAGTTAAAGTTCTGCCGTCTAAGACGCAAATCGTACCTGTCAATCCAAACCTTCTTCCTCAGGTGAGTGTCAACTTATAACTTAAAGTTTGTTCTATTAAGTCAGACAATAAACTCTAATTGACTTACTGCTGTTTCCTAAATTTCTATGCTACTCTGGACTTTTAAAACCTTAGAATGAAGATGAACGTGACATGTGTGCGAGAACTATCTATTGTACCAACATTGATAGCAAGGTTTGTTCTTTCTATTACTCTTCTTCAATATCATTTGAATACTAAGTTCATTATGTGACTTATATGGCTGCTTTGTCTAGGTTTCTCATGGTGAAGTGAAGCTTTTCTTTGAGTCTATCTGCGGGCAGGTTTGTAAATAATTTTTGTTCAGAATAGCTTCTTTCTTGTAGAATTGAAGGAAAGTGCCTCATATGAAATTTCTTTCATGCAGGTTCACCGATTGAGGCTGCTTGGAGACTACAACCACCCTACTAGAATTGCCTTTGTTGAGTTTGTGATGGTATACTCTTCCATCCCAAATCCATCCAATTCAAGATATTTGAAGATTTCCCATCTCTGTGATTATAAATACCAATCTTTTACATGTATTTCCTTGCTGAAAATTCATATAGAAACCAAATATATATTGCTCTGAAAGAGAGTGGTTTTTATTGTATTCTTTCCTTCCTGCAATCTTAAACAAAGAATGCCTTAAAATATTTGTTTTGGTATTTACATAGTTCTCCTGTCCTTCTCCAATTCAGTGTCCATGCAACTCAATCTTGTAGCTTGTAAGAGTAGCACTTCACATCTTCTCACCCTTGAGGGCTTCTTTCTGAAACATAGATATAATTGCCATGATCAGGGATAGAAACTCAAATAAACTATGCTCCTTTTTTAGTTTTTTCATACGAGTGCCACCCTGGCATTTCTTTGGATGAAGTGGCTACTTTATTATCCTCTTCTCCAAATATTGTAGCTCGCATGCATTGAGTTTCTAGTCAAAAGATCACATTTCATTTTGTTTCGTTATATCCTTAAGCTTACAAGCTTAAGCAAGCTATTACTACCTTGCTCAATTTCATGTTAGTCATGATTTATCCCTATATCTTAGAACTAATGCCTCTTAGTGTTCCTTTTGAACTTGTGGGAACCGGAAAGTGTTGCCCATAAACTTGAAGAATGTTTTCGAAGTTGTTTATTTTGATGGGCTCCAGTTGACTATGCTGTTCCATTTTTATAGTGAAATTTCCTTATACGCAATAGTTTTTTCGCATGGTAGCATCATGATGACTTCCTACTTGAACTTTGGTATCTTTGCAGTTTGTGTTGTTTGGTTGCGCCTGCTTTCTCACATTTAAGTCAAATTTGTGTTTTTTTCTGCACGGTCTGAAATGATCTGTAGCATGCATTTCAGGTTGTTTGCATTATCTTTCATATTTAGGACTGCTGAGAACCAGAGAGAAACTAAGTTCACACTTAATTAGCTCATTACTGCTGAGTATTTACTAAGGGCATCGTATTAGTAGATCCTATGATAATGATACTATTGCTAGTCAGAAAATGTATGAAGTCCTTGCTCATCTTAATGTCCGAATGTCGGTATTTGAATATATAAAAGTTGGTCCTTCATTAAATTAAACTATAGCTGGTCATGTTAGTTATAGCCCTATCAAACCTTCCAGCTGTGTTGCTAAAGTTAATATTGTCATTCAACATTCTGAGGTTGATTTTTTTTTTTGGCAGGCTGAAAGTGCAATTGCTGCTTTAAACTGCAGCGGCGTAATTCTTGGATCATTGCCTATCAGGTTAGATGACTTAGAACATTGCTTTGTAATTTGTATTCATCTCTATCACATATTTTGGGAATACTTATATTGCTTGATTGCTACTTTGGTCAATTTCTGAGTTGAAAGTACCTTTGTGCACATATTCAGGGTGAGCCCGTCAAAGACACCTGTCCGCCCTCGTTCTCCAAGGGTTCTCATGCACTGAATCAAGCTTTTTTGCTCTTCTATGGCCTGAAGTTTCAGACTTTCAGTGATGAACCATGTATATCTTCATACAGGCCAGTGTAAAGATGTTCTACTCCTTTATGGCCACCGTGTCCTCGACTCTTACCCCCGCATTCTATCCTTTCGCTTCTGCCTGGTTATTTAAACCTATCTCTAAGTTACCTAACTTTTCAAGGATTTTGAATGATGGCTTTCTTTGTACAACTGAGAAGCTAGAATTCGGGAACCCGTGGACTCTTATCGTATAATAGCCGTGAGTTTTCACTGTTTTCGATGACCGGAATGAAATTTGGTCACACTATGTGCAGTGCAGTAGTTACATATATAGTAGATGTATGTTGCTGACTGAACTTCTACATCAAAGAATAGCCTCTTTTATGTTGTAAAAAAATATCATCGAGCAGAGTTTGAAAGGTCGAGATGTACGCACCGTTCCCAACCAAAGTTGAGAGGTACTCTACAACAGAAGCTTCATATAATCATGGAGAGGAGGGTTTGTGGCCCCACCCACTGTCTCAATCCCAGCCTCTTTTATGATCTGCTCCCCTCCAACCCTAACACAGTTATTAATGTGTGCTATCAAAGATTCAAAGTGGTTGCTAAAGAACAGCAGCAATAAAGAAAAAGATGGCCAGTGGCCCTTACACTCTTTTCCTTTTCAGTTCAATTTCAATCTCTAATCCCTTTGTTCTTCATATCCTTTAAGTTGGGATCTCTATAAACTTGATCATGCTGTCACATCTTGAGTAACACTATATGATTATCATTGACTAAGAAGAAATTTTCACTTTTACTGTGGCTGATTTCCTGATTTCCTTCAATATGTAGGTGAAATTAATAGGCTAAAGCATATACTGATATACATCTCCTTGCATTTACTGCACTGCTTTTTTTTTTCTCTGCTTGTTTATGGCAAACTCTGTTCATATTAACTGTTTATTTTCTCCTACACATGTGGTCTACTGATCAATAATAATTCATACCTTACATCTGTATACATTATACACACTTGCCTCCTAAGAAAAAAAAAAAGTTGTTACAGATCACTTTCTCTTTGACAGATTCCTTGAATTCTCTCTTTAGCATTTATTTTTTCAGTCAAAAGAAGGAAAAGGGTAGAGAAAACAAAACCCACCCTTGACAATCAATCTTCAATAACAAGAGGGAATCTCATCCATCACATAGGTGGTCCAATTTCATTCATTCATTCATTCCCCTCCAAAATCAAACCACAGCCATGTCTTTAACACATCAGTGCTAGAAGCCAGACCCTCCAGAGAGAAGCATCTGAGCAATGGGGAACTGCCTGTTCGGGGCCGCGGAACCTGAGGAGCCCAAGGTGCAAGTATCCACCTCCACAGGAGGCATCATGGAGTTCCAGGCACCCATCACAGCAGGCTGCATTGTCAAGGAATTCCCGGGGCACTTCCTGTTCCGGAGCCATGATCTCTTCTGGAAGCCGCTGTCGCCCAGCGAGGAGCTGCAGCCGGGCGAGTCCTACTGCCTGCTCAAGTGGGCACAGCGGCAGGTGGGCCATGTCCGGTCAAAGAGCATACCAATGGCGCCAGGAGACGCCGCCTCCAAGCCTTATCGGATGTCGTTTGATAGCCGCGGAGTGCTCAAGAGGTCGGCTTCCACTGAGGTGTCCCGAGGCAGCAACAGCAGCAGTAGCAGCAGCCATAATGCAGCTGCAGGCGTTTGGAAGGTGAAGCTGGTGATCAGCCCAGAGCAGCTGGTGGAGATCCTCTCCCAGGAGGCTCAGACCGAGGAGCTTATCGAGAACATGAGGTCAGTTGCCAAATGTGGTGCGAGTAGGGCTTCTTCGATGGACTTTTCCGATCAATGGAGCGTGTCTAGCCGCAGCGCCTCCTCTAACTAACCACAGGAAACTCTTGAATCTTGATCATATCATAGTATATATATGGTTTCTTTAGGCTACATTTTAAGCTCCACAGTGCTAAGAAAAAGCTGCCCCTTTCCTGATTTTCAATCTTAGTTCCTTCATTTCAGATGAATCATGTTCCATGACATCAACTGTACTAATCCTGTCATATGCAATCTTAAGTTTCTTCTTCTTCTTCATCTTCTTAAATTATGAATTGTGATAAAGTTTCAATCTTTTTTGATTTGGGATCTTGGTGGTCTCTTTTCTGTAGAATTCAAGTCAGGATAGATGGAAATCTTGCAAGCAAAAAAGCTGAATTCACAATGATAGCATTTGATTCAACTTGTGAGGTGACAATTGGGTTAGTTTCAGGTTGGATTAGAATGAGATCCATCAATTCAGTTCAGGTTCATATGGCAACCAAAGTCAAATACACCATAAAGCAACCCACCTACTTTGTACACATTTTTTTTCCTCTCAATTTATATTCTGATATGCTCTTATGTCATGTTCTTCATCTACCTGAATATATCAGTAACTGTCTGAACATGAACATCTGTTGCTATCACAAATCTGTTACTGTCCATATGGGTGGGTAGATTGTGTAAGTAGACAAATTCTAAGCTTTCAGTTGGATTAGTTTAGGATTATGGTTGAGCAATCACTAATGTCTGTTCAACCTAATTTACAAGAACCAGCTGTTAGTAATTCAACAACTGTCTAAATCTGGAGGCCATCACATGCTTAGAACATCAGCTACAGAAACAACATACCAAAGTTACATAGCCTGGATTTGATTGTATCAGATTGATGAACAGATAGAAACAAAAGGCATATTTCAGATCAAAGTCAGATCTTTTTTCCCCAACAAAATAGGGGGAAAATATTCTTCATCTTGCAGTTGTGGCTGCTTTTCCCCAAACAAGCACTAAGATCAGTAAAACTCAACTACTTGTTATAGCCCAGCCCCTGGCCACCACTCTCACCATGCCCATGTGATCCCCTACTACTGCCACCAGCATCCGCCCCGACAATCCCGAGACACAAGGCCTCAGCAAGCGGCCCACCAGGCGCCGGAGAGCCCATCCAGGAGTACCTCTCGCCGCCTCCACCACTGCCACCGACGCCCCTCTCCCGATCAGGTTCAAACAGCCCCATCCCAAGACGTGCGGCCTCTTCGCTCCCACCCCCGCCTGCCATCGAAAGCGTGAGCAGGCTGCTGCCCGAATCAACTGGCTTACCGGTGATCTCGACGATGCCATCGGTCTTGGATCCTATGGACCAGGCATCAAGAAACTGCCTAGGCAATGTAGGGGAGTGAGTTTGGTCATTGCCCATCAATGAATTGTTAGCTCTCGAGGGATGATGGGAGTGTCTAGGAGTCATTTGGTCCAGCTCAGTTTGGGGGAAAAATGGGGAAGCAGTTGGTACACCACCAGTGGACTGATCATGGTGATGATGAGCTTCCCTTTTCATGAACCATTCTGGAAACCTGCAAATGCATCAATTGATTCTTGGGTCCAACAAAAACCAGAAGCAAACAAAAAAACAAACAAATTGCAAACAATAAAATACACAAAAAGTATGTATTGTACTTGGTGACATTTATTTATGCCACAACAAACAATCCCTTGCCTGTAACACAACAGAGAAAGATCAGGCCTTTCAGGGCTCAGAAATCACCCCATGCCTTCCCCAATATCACATGTTTGCAGTAAAGGGCTTTGACTTCTAGATTTATAATAACAAAGCAATCACATGACACATGAGTATGTAAAATACTACTACAAGTTCTACAACCAGTAAATTCAGATAGTTAACTTAAGATGATGATCATGAAAAATTGCAATTAAAAACCCACCTGGAATGTGAGGGATTTTGATAGGGCTGGTAAAGGAATGAGGGTTTAATGTTGATACTTGCAGGGTTTCCAGCTGATGAAGCTGAGGATGAAGGTGGGATTAATGTGCTGCTGCTGCTGTTGTTGTTGTTTCGAGCAATCGAAATCGAAGTCGAAGTAGAAGAAGCTGATGTTGATGACAAAGATGAAGATGATTCCACATGCTTTCTTGAACGGGAAGGCCTCCCTTTGTGGGAGTGCCTCTCACAGTACTTCTGGTCAGGAGCCACATCTCTTGAGCACCTCCATTTCTTACCATCTGTTCTTCTGCACCTCCATGGCTCTGCATCTCTACTCCCAATTGTATACCTCAAATCCATTCCACTCTTCCCAACACCACCACCACTTCCATGATCTACACCAAAACATTCAACCAAAGCTGCTAACTTTACATGTTTCCACAAAGGAAAAAAACATAAAGATCCAATCTTTTTGTTAGTTACCATTGGATTGATATGGAGGAAGTGAGTATTTGGAGGTTATAGGAATCAGAAGCTCTGCAGGTACTGGCATGGAAGCTGCCATATACTTGTAGATGATGGTTTGCCTCTCAAGCTCTTGCCTTTGTGGAGCTGTAAACACCCTTGTCAGTTCTCCTCCTCCTCCTCCTCCTCCTCCTAAACCCATCAAAGCTCCACCTGGAAGAAGCAAATAAACAAGGAAATGGAACATCAAGGATCACAGAAACCACATGAACCATAATTTATTGCCAAAAAGATGCCACCTTTATAGCCTTTTCACTCATCAGAAACCCTCAGGATGGACCCCCAAAATCAAAAAGGTCAGAGCTTTATTTACCCCATGATTTGAAAGAGGGAGGATCAAAAGCATGAGGAGATCTTTGCACAGAAGAGGCAACACATGAAGCAGGTTGTGAAACACCACCAGCACCTACAAGACCATACATAGTAGTAGTAATTGCAGTTGATTCCTGGCTTGAAAACATGGCCCCAAAACAACCACCAGTACCACCGCCGGAGCAACCACCGCCGGTCCCATGGTCCCCAGAAAAGCCAGCAAATTTTGTACCACTGTCATCATTACCATGATGATTGTGATTGCCCATCATCATCATCTTCAAGCCCAGCCCAAAATCACAATCTGATGCTTCCCCTTTGTCAACTACAAACCCACCTCTGTTGCCACTCCCCATTTACAATTAAAATTTAAAAAATTTAAAATAAAGATCACTTCTTTTTGCTTTCTGAAAGCACTGGAAACAGCAGGACAAGAACAAAAGCAGGTAAAGGGAGAAAATCTAATGAGACAGATAACAAACTTATCCCTCTATTTTGCTGGATTTGGGCGTGGTGGGTGCCGCCATAGGGAGGAGCTACGCCTAAAATGAGCAACTACAAGGGATACAAATACAATACAAATAACAAATTCAATTACTTGCTGGTTTCTGATTTTTATTAGTGTGTGTGTTCAACTTTTTCTGGTTTCCTGTGCTTGAAACATTCGTTCTACTAGCACAGATAAGACAAGAAGCCACTTATCTAAACTAACCTTTTCTAGATTTGTATTTTTTTTATTATTATTATTGAAAATGTGGGTTTTTTGTTTGTTGAAGAAGAAAAAATGGGTTTGGTTGTTTAAATTTGGCGGATATATGTACCGAGAACATGTGCTATATGCACTCACACAAACAGATTCTATATCCGTTTTAACTTCAATTTGATATAGGTTCAGCATTAAATATGTCTGATATTAAGAGCTCGTTTGGTTGGACTCCCAAAAACCTAGGAAGTAGGAGAAGTTCATATGTTTGGTTTGTATTTATGAAATAAAAAACGCATGAATTCAACTTCCTGAGAAGTTAAATTCCCCAAAATGGAGTAAGTCCACCTACCTAAGGGGCAAGTGAACTTCCTCCATTTTGTATTTAGAAATTTCAAATTCCCCTTTTAATCCTCTAAAATAAAAAAATCAACCAAACATATTTTCGCAGTTCCCATCAATGGACTTCCCGGGAATTCAATTCCCATGAAATAACTTCTCAGAAATTTCAATTCTCACATTGAATCAAACGAACCCTTAAAAATATCATTCATAGGAAAAATTTCACCATTCTTGCTAGCTACAACCACCAAATTAAAAAAACAAATGAATTTAGAATCTATTTCTCGATTTTGGTAAATAGAGAGCAGTTATTCGGGATTCAAACCAGATTCATTTAAATACTACCCGCAAAGTCTTTTTCGGTTGAACAATTTCAAAATGGTTACTTAAAATCTACTGTATTCTATATGAGTATATATATCATCTAATCTCGGTGTATATTTCAACCGCCATTAAATTGGTAGGGATAGAAGTAGGAATATAATTTTTTTTAAAGTGATACTGTAAAGAATAGCACCGTTAGTCCAACAAATGACAGAAAGGGTAGGAGGGAATAGGGAGTAATAGCAAGGCTACGTAACTAGATAGGGGACTAGCTAGGTAGCCGCTTCATTTGATTGGACCCTCTAGGGAAGAGATGGGTCTATATTTTTTTTTTTGTCAACTATATTTATCTATTAAAAGTATGTATTTATTGCTCTCTCTATATATGTATATAAAATTATATATATATAATGTATATAATATTTTATTATTTATTCACGTTTTTTTAGAATGATAAAAATTATATTAAATATTAACTTTTTTTTACATTTGTTTTTATAAATTTATAGTTAATACTCCCTCTTGCAGTATTTGTTGTTTTAGTTTTAGCTATATACACACTTTTTAACAAAATCTATATTTACTTTACTTTTATAAATTAAAGTACTTAAAAGTAGCAATTATTACCTATAAAATAGCCATCATTTACCTATAAAGATACTTCCTCCGATCCAAAATGTACGTCGTTTGACTTTTTAACACGTATTTTAAGGAGCTAAAAGCTATATAATATATTAACTTTTTTATTATTATTATTTTACAATTCAATACTTATTACCAACAAATATTAAGTTGTAAAAAAATAATTTAAAAAAAGTTAATATTTTATATTGTTTTTGGCTTCTTAAAATACATGTTGAAAAGTCAAACGACTATACTGTATTTTGGATCGGATGTAGTAATAATTATAGCTAAAACAACAAGTTTTTTCTACAACTTTACCACTCTAAAACTACAAGTATTGTGAGACGGATGGAGTAGTAATAACTAATAAGTATCAAACTATTTAAAAAATATATTAAAAAATTTAATATTTTATATTAGTTTTTAACACCTCAAAAACGTGCATGAATAGTAAAACATCAATTTTTAATTAACGGATGGAGTATTATATATTATATATAAGTAAAAGTTACAATGAAACGAAAAATCTGGTGAAATGAATAAATATTGTGTTACACTGGTATAATTATTATTTTCATGGATATGAATATTGTCGTGTGTGAATATGATGTTATTTACTTTATGTTATGCAAGTATAAATAATGTCATATTCATATATTTAAACAACTTAATATTCATATATTCATTTAAACATAACAGAATATTCATATGAATAGGATACACCATTTGAACATAACATAATAATGGTTAGTTTGGTAACACGTAACTGGTCAGGTAGCTGATCAATTATAAGCTGATAGGGTAGTTGAAGTAGCTGAATTAGATATATTAAATATATGTTGAATCAATTGTTCATGAATTAGATATATTAAATGTAGTTTAAAAAGTTGAAATGATCTATATAAATATACAATGGTGGGAGTATTTTTCTTTACCCAATGGTCAAGTATCTACATCATTTATATACTAGTACTTAATACTACTAGTGTATGCTTGTAAATGATGATAATAAATCTAGCTCTAGATGCATATGATAGATTGAGGAGGTACTATATAGTCTATATAGCCTCTTTTGCAATGACATTTTGTTGCATAAGATTGTGATATGTTTTGATGTAGATATGCAGAGTTCATTTGGTTAGAATAAATGAATGTCAGTTGGTAATAGACTTTAATCAATGGTAAGACGTGTGTAGGGTAAAAAGTAGGTGTAGGTAAAAAGGTGTGTAAATAGCAATTAAGATGGTCAATACAAAAATACCAAATCAAAGTAGGATTTGGGTTTTAACTTGTGTTGGTGAAACTCCATTAAATTGGGCCTCTTAGTTGCCCAATTGCCTCGACCTTCCCTGCTTTTATTACCGCAGTAAATAAATCCTCTCTCTAACTCTTCACTTCAACCCCAACATACCGATTATGTTTATATTTTATGTATTTATAAATTTTAATTTATGAAAATGTGAGTTTTTATAATAAATATTTACAAATATATTAATGTAAATTTATACATAAATTTTTTTACCTCATCTATATATATACTGTTTCAAGTTATAGATGATCGGTGACATTGGCGGATCCAAGGGAGGGTTGGGTTGCTTCAGCACCATAGTACGGGGAAAAAAATTATGAGATTCTTTGGTAATTTTTACTAATTTTTTAGATAAAAAAAGGTATAAAATGAGTAATGAATTACTATGACAACTTAACTTAGTTTGAAGTCATAAGTTCAAATCCTATTAGCCTCATTTTTTATAATAAAAATGTCTAATCAAATAGCAAATTTAAGGTTTTCTTTCATATATTAAAAAAAAAACATTTTTCTATACATACATATAAAAAATTCTCATTTTTTTAAAAAATTTTGCCTATAAAAAATGTCTATTTAAATAACAAACTTAGGGTTCGTTTGGTTCAATGTGAGAATTGAAATTCCCGGGAAGTCCGGTTTATGAGAATTGTGAAAACGTGCTTGGTTGATTTTTTAATTTTAGAGGATTAAAAGGGGAATTGGAAATTTCCAAATATAAAATTATGAAAGTTGAACTTACCTAGGAGGGCTAGGTAAGTTAACTTCCTCCATTTTGGGGGAATTCAACTTCCCGAAAGTTGAATTCTTGTGTTTTTTAATTTCAAAAATACCAACCAAACAGATGAATTTTTCCTACTTCTTGGATTTTTGGGTTACCAGCCAAACGAGCTCTTAAAATTTTTCTATTATATTTTTAAAAAATAACTTTTCTCGAATTTTTTTTAGCCTCCCTAAAAAAATTCTAGATCCGCCCCTTATTGACTATGCTAATTTATTACCCCACTCTGCATCGGGTATACATACACACTTGTCATGCATACTGTCCTCGTCGATTGGTGTGTGGCTGTGCTACATATTCTCCAATTTTGTGTTCCATGATTATTCTGGTTTTCTATTTTTCAGCTAAAGACAAATAAAAGATGAACCAAATTAATCCGATAATATAAAATAACAAGTCTTAGTATATAAGTGATTAGACTACTTCTCCTATAGCCAATTTATTTTAGGATGAAACTCCACTCGAGTTATATGTTAGGTAAAAAAAAGAGTCTAGTTGCACTTGCGAGTTGCGGGGGCGTGATGAGAAATTAATGCGAAGAGACCAAAGAGTCTCACATTTATAATATGAAAGAACAAACCTTACTATATAAATTAGTGAGATACTCCTCCTATTGTCAATTGATTTTAAGATGAAATCTCACTCGACTTATATACAAGGTGCCCGTGCACACGACTCCCGATCATGATCCCAATGAACTATGTCAAGGTTTTAAGATAGAACTTCACTCGACTTATATACTAGGCGCCCGTGCACACGCGCCCCCGATCATGTGTCCCAATGGACCAATAGACTAGGTCAAGTTTAGTAACATATAGTTGGTAGTTACTTGAAATTAACAAGAAAGTTAAAGCTGATGGATGATTATGTATGTTGTAATAGCTGTTAGGTTAGCTTTTAAACTAAAATCTTATTTTTATCACATAATTAAAATCAATGTTTAAAAAAGCTACTTGCATTACCAAATTGAGCCAAAATTATTACATTGTGTTATTAGGTATGTCTTGACTCTCAAGTTATTGGCTTTATATTCAAAATTTCAGACTCTCGAGTTATTTTTATCTCAGTATTAAAATGTTTTGATCAGCTACTTACATTACCAAATTGAGCCAAAGTGATTAGATTGCCTTTTAGGTAAATCTTAACCCTAAGTAATTGGTTTTATATTCATAATTTTAGACTCTTGTCCTTCAAAAACGCCATTGGAGGATAAACCATCCGAGTCTAAGAGCATCCACACTCATGGGGTTATATCTACCCCTTAGCACTATCTTTCTTCCCAGCCGGGATCAGCTGTCCCAAAGGGGACAGCCCCTGCTGTCACCTCCCCTCCCCCAAAATTGAAAAAAAAATTGAAAAAAAAAAGAAAAATAATTAAAATGAAAAAAGAAAAAGAAAAAAGAAATAGAGTAGAGGGGAGTTTATGTGAGGAGGACAGGGAGACAGTGAGAAGAAAGAGACAGATGATCTTCACCGCTTTCTTACCATGGGGGAAACCCATGAGTGTGGAGTTCACCTTATTGGAGAGAGGGGAAAGGGTAACCCCTTTCCACTAGGGTTACCCCATCCAATTTTTTATTTATTTGGTGGTGGCCATATATATTTTTTTTATTGTGTAAATATTATTGTGATTGGTTGAAAATATATATTGGGGTATAAATAAAGTTAAAAATAAGCAATGATTTCAGAATTCATCAATTGAATTCTAGAGCACAATCAAGAACGAGCGGAATCCATTAACGAACAACTTGAATTGGATTTCTGGAAGTTTGTTGTAACAGAAAGTGAAGAAGTGAATTGGGCAAGAGGGAGACGACGCCTCTTATAGCCGAAGATGTCACGTGCTAGTCACGTGATATCATTAACAAAGAATGGGAAAAACCCGGTTCAGATATAAATAAAAACATCAGACCGGTTTACACACTATCACCCCCCCTCAAACTGGAGATGGAGCTTCGAGATGCATTCCCAGTTTGCCGAGTAGCTCTTTGTGATGTGTCGCCGGGAGGATCTTCGTCGAGACATCCGCCAATTGGTTTTGTGTGGGTAGGTATGTGAGTTGGAGAAGGCCTTCCATCACTTTTTCCCTTGTAAAATGGCAGTCGATTTCTATGTGCTTCGTCCTCTCGTGGAACACAGGGTTTTTGGCTATTTGGATCGCCGATTTGTTATCGCAATGTAGAGTTACTGGTTTAAAATCCGTCTCTCCAAGCTCCTGTAGAACATTGACAAGCCAAGTAACTTCAGCTGCAGCTTGGCTCATTGATCTGTATTCTGCTTCAGACGAGCTTCGAGATACCGTGGGTTGCTTCTTAGACTTCCAAGTGATGGGATTGTCACCATATAGGACTACATATCCAGTGACTGACTTTCTGGATATCGGACAAGAAGCCCAGTCAGAGTCTGAAAAGGCTTGTAATTTGATGGAAGATCCTTTCTGTAATCGGATGCCATAGTGTACTGTCCCTTTGACATATCTCAATAGGTGATGTAGAGCCTCTTGATGGTTGATGTCAGGATTCTTGAGAAATTGGCTTAATACCTGGACAGAAAAAGAGATATCTGGCCTGGTATTTGTTAAGTAACTCAATTTCCCAACAATACTTCTATAAGTTGTAGGATCAGAAATTAAATTTTGCAAATCAGATGAATGAAGCTTGAAATTTAAAGGCAAAGGTGTGACATAAGGTTTTTTTTATCTTCAATATTTGCTTCCTTGATGATTTCCTGGCAAAACTTCTTTTGACTTAAAATCAGAGAGTCCTTTGAATGAATTACTTCTATGCCTAAGAAGTAATTCAACTTCCCCAAGTCTTTTATGTTGAACAGCTCATGAAGATGTTTCTTTAGACCAGTAACCTGAGATAGATCAGATCATGTAACAATAATGTCATCTACATATACACCAACCACTGTTAGATGATCATTTTGATGGGATATAAACAAAGATGGATCAAATTTGGACTGAACAAAGCCAAATTCAATCAAAGTAGTGTATAACTTGTTAAACCATTGTCTTGATGCTTGTTTTAAATCATATAAAGATTTTTTCAGCAAGCAAACTTTATTGTCAGGATTAGGTACTCCTTGAGGCATAGTCATATATACTTCTTCATGTAAGTCACCATGTAAGAAAGCATTATTAACATCTAATTGGTGAATATCCCAACCTTTATTCAAAGCAAGAGACAGAATTACTCTTACAGTGGACATCTTTACCACGGGTGAGAATGTTTCCTCATAATCAATGCCATATTGTTGGCTGTAACCCTTGGCTACTAATCGTGCTTTGAATCTTTCAATTGATCCATCTGCCTTTAGCTTTATCTTGTATACCCATTTGCATCATATTGCCTTCTTACCTGTAGGAAGGTCAGTTAATACCCATGTATTGTTAGACTGTAAAGCCATTACCTCTTTGTTCATTGCATCAATCCATTTTGGATTCTTAGAAGCTCTTGCAAAGGACTTAGGCTCCATTAGATCAACTGTGTCTTGAATGGATACAGAATTGCACATGAACTGAAAATGATCAGTAGGTAAGAAAGAATCTGTGAAACCAGAAAGTAGAGGAAATAACTCAAAATTTGATCCAAAATTACAGATATAATCTTGGAGACGAGGAGGCTGTCTAGGAATTCTAGATGATCTCCTGAGCTCTTGCATGACAGGTTCTTCATTCCCAGCACCTGGAGTGTTGCTAGAAGACGGTCCGTGTATAGAAATATCTTGGTCATAGTTAACAGCAATATCATTGATGTGAAGAGCATTTTCATCAATTATCTCACTGTCGGGGAAAAATATAGAGTCAGGGCAATTAGGCATAATATTTGGTAAAGGAATGCCTTTGTCAAAATCAACTTTATGCAAAGGAAACTGGAGCTCATGAAACTGCACATCTCTAGACACAAAGATCTTGTGAGAGCTCAAATCCAGGACTTTGTATCCTTTAGTCCCATGAGGATATCCCACAAAAATGCAAGAAGTGCTCCTGGAGTCAAACTTTGATCTGTTATGCTTATTAGTACTGACAAAACACAAGCAGCCAAAAGATCTCAACATATTATAATCAGGAGATTTATTGAACAAAATTTCATAAGGAGTTCTATACTGTATAGAAGATAAGGGAAACCTGTTTATAGGAAAAGTTGCATGTAACACACATTCTCCCCAATACTGTAGGGGAAGATGAGACTGAAATAAGAGAGCACGAGCTGTCTCAAGAAGATGTTTATGCTTCCTTTCAACAACTCCATTCTGTTGTGGAGTGTAAGCACATGTAGTTTGATGAACAATACCACTGTCAAGATAAAACTTTTAAGCCTCATTGCTGCAAAACTCCATTCCATTGTCAGATCTTATAACTTTAATCTTTGCACCAAACTGGTTAGTCACAAATGCAATAAAATATCTTAAAACAGTAAAGGCATTACTCTTAGTAGCAATGAGATGAGTCCAAGTGGCTCTAGAGAAATCATCTACAATAGTCAAAAAATATTTGTAACCATTATGAGTAGGAACACTGTAAGGTCCCCAGATGTCCACATGAATCATTTCAAAACAAACCAAAGACTTTATTGAACTATCAGGAAATGAACACCTGTGCTGTCTAGCCTTAGGACAGACTTTACAAACATGGTGTTTCTTATGTCTTACAAGATTTTGCAGAAACTGAAAATGAAACAACTGATCAAATGGAACATGTCCAAGTCTACAATGCCAAAGTTCTAAAGATATAGCACGAGCACTATTACATTTCATAAACTTGGTATCATGTATAGCAGAAGACAAAACAGCAGATGCATCTTTGTCAATATCAACATTGTTCCCTATAGATGTGAGATACAAGCCCTTTGACACTTCACCAAGCACCAGTGGCTTGTTCATTGAAGGGTCCTGTATCAAACATTGAGATGGAGTAAATAACATATAAGCATTTAAATCACTCATAAACTTTTTCACAGACAACAAATTATATGCAAATTCAGGAACATGTAATACATTATGCAAAACTATCTTATTTTGCAACACAATAGAACCAATATTGCATATCTTTGACTGTTGACCATTGGGTACTGTAGTATAGCTTGGCAATGTAAAAGATTTATGATAATGAAACATAGATAAAGTAGGACAAATATGATGAGTTGCCCCACTATCTATGACCCAACTATGATCATTCCCAATAACACTAAAACACAGTGTAGTACCTGCCACCATATTGTTATCATCACCAGAACTTTGCTTGCTTAGGAAGGCAAGAATCTGATCATACTGACCCTTAGTTAATGTGGGAACAAGCTCTTGAGCATCTCCCTCAACAGTCACATTAGAAGCAAACCTTTTGGACTTGTCTCCCTTGAAATTGGGAGGATACCCATTCAGTTTGAAACACCTACTAATAGAGTGGCCATACATCTTGCAATGCTCACAAAAATAAGTCCCTTTTCCTTTAGGACCACCCTGAGATTGCTGGCTACCAGCCTGAGATTGCTGACTGCCACCCTGATTGCCTGAATTCCACTTCTGGCCATTGTTCTTTCCAAACTGAGAATTGCCAAATTGAAACCCATTCTGATTTCCAGATCTTTGAAAAGCATTAAAAGCAGCAGTGCTATCACCAATCACACTCGAATTGTTCAATCCTCTCTGATCCTCTTCATCAATCAACATTCTATACACATCGACAATGTTAGGAGGAGGCTTGATCAACAGAATGTTTGTTCGAACACTGTTATAAGTGTCAGGCAAACCCACAAGAAACTGAATAACCTGTTGATTAGCAAAAGAACGAGATACTGGATTCGCAGTTCCACAAGAAATACAGACAGGAGCATCAATCAAATCCATGTATTCATCCCACAGTTTCTTGAATTTCGAAAAATAAGAGGTAATAGAAGAACCATTCAAAGAAAGGTTGAACATCTCCCTTTGCACCTGATATAACCGAGTGCTATTTGGAGAACCAAATCGCATCTTTAGCTCATTCCAAATTTCTTTCGCAGTTCGAAAGTACATCAATGTTTCAGCGATTTCCTTCTCTATTGAATGCAACAACCAAGCGGCCACCATCCCGTTGCACCTTCTCCATAGCGCATACCTCGGCGTCATTTCAGCCGGAATCTGAAACGTGCCATCCACCAAACCAATTTTGTTCTTAGCAACCAAAGAAACTTCAACAGCTCGCCTCCAATGGTTGTAATTCGTTTCGTTTAGCAAGTGAGTTGATAGATTGTAACTCGGATGATCCGAGTGATGCAAAAACAGAACATCACCGATATCAACTTGAATCGCATCTTGACCATCCATGATCAAAGAAACTCAAAGAAAAACACAGTAATGAATGAGAGAAAAAAAACCTTAGCGCGGAATCGAACAAGCTACACGAGCTCTGATACCATTTCAGAATTCATCAATTGAATTCTAGAGCACAATCAAGAACGAGCGGAATCCATTAACGAACAACTTGAATTGGATTTCTGGAAGTTTGTTGTAACAGAAAGTGAAGAAGTGAATTGGGCAAGAGGGAGACGACGCCTCTTATAGCCGAAGATGTCACGTGCTAGTCATGTGATATCATTAACAAAGAATGGGAAAAACCCGGTTCGGATATAAATAAAAACATCAGACCGGTTTACACACTATCAAATGAGGTAACATTGTGTGTGTGGGTAAAATTTTAAAGAAAGAGGTAGAGATAATGAAAAATGATGTGTAAAAAATGTAAGTGGGTTAAACACCGTGAAAGCACGGCGTTAACAATTAGGGGCTTCATTGGGATGCGTGAACGTTACCATTACCACAGTAGGGCCCGCCTTGAAGGGGACCAAAATTAACCCCTCAAAAAATACAAACCTTGTCTCTCTTAATTTTTCTATGTAACGAGTTTGATAGCGACGGAATAGCTAATACTATGTTGCCCACAAAACCCATTTCGTTACGTTTTCTAATAATTTGTTACATTCAGTCCATTATATTATAATATATGATATTTACACATTTTAGTCAAATTTCCGAGACATTTTCCACCTTTGGTGAAAAAAAAACAAATAGCAATCATGGACAAAATGCAAAGAAATGGCGATCAATTTTCCAATGATATTGAATTTGGATTATGAGGTCACAAAATAAACTATAACGAGCTGGACTTGGGCTTGGGCTTCATGGGCTTGTCTCTCTTATAAGCCCAATATCCACATTAACTGGGCCTTTTTTTTTGTTGTTGAAATAATTTTACATGCTGTTATATAAGTCAACGAGTAACTCGACCTTGGGTAGAAATTTTTTTAATAGTTTTATTTTATTTTTGGGAAACGGAAATAGTTCGAAATCCCAAATGACAACATAAATCTGGAAAAAACGAGAGGCCGGTGAACGGCAGACGGCCTAACCGTCATGATACAACCCGAAAAAACAAAATACAAAGGAAAAACCCGAATAAAAAAGATCAACAAGAAAAACAAAATACAAAGGAAAAACCCGGAAAAAAAAAATCTCAGCAAAGAAGATTAATAGAGAGACATTCGAAGGACACCGAGTGAAGACTACGAATGCCGAGAACATGAGAAAGTCGAATGACTGACATGACATTTCGATGTTAGGGAGACAGAGGCAGAAACCCATCAGTAGAAAAGGCATCTCTTGGTGAAGTGTGGCGTTCCCCCCACCTAGATGAGAGATCTCCGAAGATCACGAACCCTGCCACAATGACACCCGAGGGCTTTTTGACTCAGTTATTCATTTATTAAGGGTGTCTCTATATACACTGTAAATCGCCAAATCC
Source organism: Persicaria tinctoria (assembly GCA_037127255.1). Classification (NCBI taxonomy): domain Eukaryota; kingdom Viridiplantae; phylum Streptophyta; class Magnoliopsida; order Caryophyllales; family Polygonaceae; genus Persicaria; species Persicaria tinctoria. Next base: position 90,215,303 of record JBANSL010000004.1, on the reverse strand, counting down.
ACGTATTAGAGCTGCTAATCAACGTCGGATTCGACGTTGTAGCGTTAATTATATTACAATGTTGGATCCAACATTGTAATATGTGAAGTGAAAGATCGGATCGGACCGAACCGGGCTAACAACGTCGGATCGAACGTTGCTAGGTTACATATCACATAATTTTTCGCACACTAACAACAACACCCAAAAAAAAGAAAAAAAGAAAAAAAGAACACAACGTCCTTTTGGACATTGTTACTATTTTTGTTTTGTTTTTATAATATATTATATTAGGCCCGATCTGACCCGTACTAGTAATGTTGAATCCGATGTTGTAAAAACGTCTAATTCAACGTTGTTACAATGTCCAATTTTTTTTAAGTGAAATTACAACGTCAGATTCGACGTTGTTACAACGTTGAATTCAACGTTAATTTGCGGTGTGTACAGGGAACACATTTATTAAACAAGTTAAGTATATTTACTTTTTTAAAGTTTGATTATGACTCATCAAGCTCTAGATGCTAAGTAGCTCGAACTCCTGCATTTATAAAACCAATCAAATATGAGCACATTTTAAAACTCAAGTATAAATTTAGATTTGACTCAAACTCAACTTGTTTATAAACGAGCTTACCAATGAGTAACCAATACTTGACTCGTTCAAGTCGAATAACAACCTCTATATGCTACAGACCCTTTTCCAACACTCGCTCAAATGTTATCTCAAACGTGCATACCAAACATACTCTTATAAGTTAAGGTCAACCATATTGCATTATTGCAACGGCTTCGCGTGGATTCTACATTGGCTCGAATCCAATAGAAACCATTTATCGGCGTATCCGGTCTCTCGGTTCTCGATTCTCTATCAAAGCCCTCAACGGACTGAAAAAACAACACTTGAAATTACCAAATTCACCCAAAAATAAGAAGCAAATTGAAAGGATTTAACTCAAAACAAGACTGTTTGGCCTTAGGGGACTCCTCTGTTTCAAGAGGAGCTTAAGCTGAGCCTTTTGACACTCAAGCTTGTAGTTGCCACCCAAATGCCTGTTGCTCTTGTTAGTACACAACGCTCTTACAACCCTTTGGAACTCCACTGACCCCTTTATCCCTCTCTTGATGTGCGGATTCTCCGGCTCCGTCGACACTCTCCTCTGCACTGACACGGCTGAGACAAACCCACCACCGCCACTACCGCCTTTCTCATTGTCTCCGGCTTCCGTTTCACCCACATTTTCCGGCTTGCTGTCTTGTTGATCATCAGTTTGCTGCATTCTAAGAAGCTTTTGCTCGTAGAAGATCTTGGCATCTGTCAGTTTCATCTGAACTCTCTCCTCCCGGAACACCTCTGCCACCTTCAGCATCTTCCTCTCTTCAACCATCTCCCTCCTGATCCTATCGATCTCAGCCTTGTGACATGAAACCCGATTGCCTAGCTCTTCGCAGACATGCTCGGCGGCTTCTCTGCGCCTCCTCTCCTCCTCCAGCTGATTGGTCATCATCTTGGTAAGGCACTCCATCTTCTTCCGCAACCTGCGCTCAAACTCCAGCTCGTCTTTCAGCTCGACGATCTGAGCCCTGGCCTCCTCAATTGACTTCATCGTTGCTTCCATGATGAATGTGAGATCAGGGAGAGATGATGAAACAGCAGAGGAAGATGTTCTTGGTGTGGAACTCCAACTGTGACAGAGGTTGTAATTATATGTGGGCAGTAGAGGATCTTGATGAGTGTAAAGGGGATTCGGGTAAAGTTTCCAGGGTGGGGAGGATTGATTGCTCGGAGATCGTGTGCTCGTGGAGTTCATCATCTCATCCATCTTCCTCCCCTCTTCCTCTTTGAAAAGCAAATACTCCATCTGGAATCAAGATTGTTAGCTCATCATAAGATTTAATTCTGATTTTTCTAGTGTTTGTGGGGCTGATGATAAGAAGCACAAGGTAGAGGAAAGATTTGCAGTGAAAATGAGATTTCTTTTTTCACAAATGGGATTCAGAGGGCAAAGACTGAGCTGGGTTGAATTGGATTGTGAAGGAAGGAAAGAAAGCAAGAGATAAAAGAGTTTTCTTCCTCACATGGGAGGTGCACTTTACCTTATTGTAAAGCAATGTGTTGTGTTGAGGTGCAGAGGTGGGTATGGTGGGTCTTTCTCCTTTGTCCTTGTCATTAAGTTTTTTCTATAGATTTTTAAGTATTCAACTCCTCACCTCTTTACCACTTTCTAATGGTTTTAAATATGGTAGTATAAAGGTGGAAGACCTATTTGACCTGTGAAAATCTTCTTCCTGTATTAAAGAGGGAAAGCCTCAGTTCATCTTCCTTTTACCCTTTACAGTGCATATTGATTTTGTATTAATTGCAGTCATGTGACCCTTGTAGAAGTTAAGGGTTGGGAATAGGATACATTTATTGCTTATGGATATTCATATTAGCTGAAGTGTTGCATCATCTCAAGTAAAATGGTCACATGAGATAAGATTCATTGACTTAATTTGTGTGGGTCGGTCTATGGATATCAGTATTTGGGCAACCTAGATGCTTGTTATAGAGTCTGCTAATTTAGCATGCCAACTGTTAGGAATAAGCACTAATCTGATATGAATAGGAAACTTATGCAGTGGATATGCACAAGTGAAATAAAGGAAATAAAACACAACGAGTTCCAGATGAAAGCAATCGATTAAAGAGAAGAAAAATCAGTAATAAGCATCTAGGACTAGGAGAGGGGGAAAAAATGCAGTCATGCCTAACTTCCATTTTCCACAGCCTGAATTCATTTGACTTTTCCATGGATGAAGTGAATACAGATCTGAATTTTTAGACAATACTGTATAATATACCAAGTCAGATCTGATATATGCTAATATATAGGAAGGGGACAGAGAAGTTAAATGTTCTTATTCTAGACCTTTTTTTAATAAGTTTTCTATTGTAGACTAGTACTGTTTTTAATTACTTTATTAGTTTTTTTAATTAAAAACGATCCATTGGCAATATAGGATTCTTCTAGGAATGCATCACCTATAAGGAAAAATGTTTCTTTAACTATACTTGTGGCCTTGTGGGAGATTGGGGCAATTTGGGGGCAGGGCTACCAGTTGTAAAGGTGAAAGCAATCAATGAATCAGTGATTGCATATCCTAATCCTGATGCTGGCACATAATGGGTTTGATGTAAAAAGAGATATGGTATCTTAACAGTGAACATAGTGTAGTTAGACCATCTCCATTGTGCAAATGTTTAAATTTGAACATTTATATACAAAAAAAAGTGCTCCATTGGTTGCTTTTTGGGAGTTCAATGGTAAAGATTGAAAATTTGCACAATGGAGATTTATATCAATTAAGTACGATTTATATAGCGTCACAAGCATATGCGATAAAGTTCAGAAACACAACGTCAACCTGAAAGAACAGATTTACCTCATTATGCTGTAAAGTACATTCCGTTGGTGTGGGATGGCTGGTGGTTAAATAAGGGTACTTTTCAATCTCCATTTTCCGTTAGCCGGTGAGTTGAATCATGGAGGATCCGCGGATGTAATTTCTGCATACGATGAGAAGTCTCCATTTCTAGCGCTGAATGAGTCATTAGAGTGAAACATGACAATAAAACACTCACTTAACATATAGACAAGACTAGAACACTCAATGCACACTAGAACAAAGCAAACGAAAATTGAATCTAATACACAAAGAACTTCCAAAGTAGTAAATATCCTGAAGAATGAAAACGATTTACAATCCCTGGGTAACATACAAAAAAAATTGGCTATGTTATTGAATAATAAGGCAGCAAATAAAAGGCCTCAGCACACATGAAAAAAGGATGAGACACCAATTACAGCTTTATAACTCCATCTCCATCTTGCCACATTGGTAAGTTTGCATTTCGCTATATAGAGAAGTTAAAGAGCAAAGGAAAAAGGCAGTACAATCCTCTATGCTGAAGGCAGCCCCTTTCAAAGAAACAAAATTCACATCCAGTTTGATCAATTTCCAAATCTACAAGAACAGATGAATTATTTCCTCCAATGACTAGAACAAGCAGGATTTCATACAGATGAACATGCAGTAGAAAGAAAACTACGATTCGTCTACATATAAAAGCACTCGTATTACATCACATATATCTACCTTATGGTTTTCTGATTCAGCAACTACACTTGCTTTTCTTTTCTATTTAAGCCTTAAGAGACCACAACTCCAAAATTCAACACCTTCTCTCAATTTCAGAGTTCAAATTCATCATCAAGCTTGAGTTGTTCTGCAGCAGCTTCTTCTTCCTCATCATCGATAGCAAAGTAGGGATTATGTGCCTCTGGCTTAAACTTGTACCCAGTGAACACATAGAATGCAAGAGTAGCCAACTCCGCGGCCACAACACTCGTCCACAGATATCTATACGAAGTAATTGTTTCCAATGCATAGACCACCACCCTGGTAAAGTATATGTAACAGATGACCACAATGTAATACTGCCTAAACAAGGTCAGCTTCATCAGGTTCACAGCCGCCTTCCCATCGGTTCTAGCGGCCTCTCTGAGGTTCTTGATCGACCACACAATCGGAAACAGAACCGCGCAACAACAGATCACATCAACCAAGAGAAAGATCTGCTTCCAAGTAGCCCAGTCACGGCCCAAAGGTTCACTTTCATCAATCACAACCTGAGCAATATTCGAAACCACCTGGAGCGGAATCACTACCATTAAAACCTTCTTCTCCTTGTCCTGCAGATAAGGCTTCAAAAACGACCAGCCAGTCCCAATCAACACAATTAGGGTAAACAAAGAGATGCCTTTGAGGAAGCTGAAGATGTAGAAGAGCACATCCCAGCCATGGGCGCTCCCAGTCCTCTTGATAAACGACTTGTCCTCTGCCTCACAGAGCAGATTCAAGGCCTTGAGGATCAGGACGGCGAGCATGAAGAAGTGGATTCTAAACACAGTCATCCTCTTCTTGTGAAGAACCCAAATCCAGAAGGCGATAAGCCCAAAGTAAACCAGTGAGAGGAGGAAGTAAATCCTAGGAAGAACGGTTTTGCCAGCGGAGAGGTAATCTCGGTTGTCGCTCTTGCCTTCGAGGTTGTACATGGTGGAGTGAACGTCCATGGAGACGGCGAGATCGTTGATGCAGTTGGCGAAGAGGAGCATGTACCGGTCGGGATCGAGTTCGGAGTAGTTGACAGAGAAGGAGGATTTTCCATCGAACTTGTCGAAGGTGCCGATGACTTTGATGATTTTGGATTCGAGAGGGCAACGGATGGTGGCATCTTCGATCTGTTCGGCGACATGCTCCCAGGAGCCGCGGGTGCAGAGGAAGAAGCCGACGCTTGAGAGATCGGCCTTAGGGTTCGAGAGGGAGATGGAGGAGACGCTGAGCTCGAGATGGCCTCTGTTGGTGAACCCGAACTCGTCGAAGGGGATGATCAAGCGGGAGTCGGATCGAACAGCTGTGGATCGGATCTCGGCGGTCGAGGGGGAGATGGAGATGGAGATGAAGAGGAGGAAAAGGAGGGAAAGAGATGAGCGGAAGGAGATCGCCATGGCCGATCGGGTTGAGAGCTCTCGGATTGAAAGAGAGCACCACCAAGAACAAGATCCCAGATTTGAGAAATTTAATTTGAAAGAGATAATCAATTTGGGGGAATTGCTTGGTGGGAAATGGAGGTTTACATTTCAACGAATTAGGGGTTAGGGATTTGGAATTTTGGTCTATTCGCGTGTGGGGCCCAAACTCCCTGTAGCTTGAAGACCAAGACGAAGTCAAAGTTTTTAATTGTGAAACTTCCTCGGACTTTCTATTCAATTAAATAAAATTATATAAAATATTAATTTTTTAAAAACAATATCATATTTATTAATAATAAATATTATATTACTACTATATCATAAAATCAATATAAAAAAACTCTGTATCATTTTATATAATTTTACTGTTCTAAAAAAATGTGAATGATTTTAAAAAAAAAATCACTTATTTGTAAATAAATGGAGTGAGTGTTTTATTTTTCACGTCTTCGATTTCATTTATTTATGGACTCTAATAGTACAATTACAATTTACAAGCGAGTAATATAGAAAATGCGAGTATATTTGACAAAAATAAGGGAAATTATGTATGAATTTCAAACTCTAATCTCATATGAGTTCATTTATTTAAAGATTTTAAGAGCATTTTAATAAGTTTACGAAGGAAAAAAAAAAAGGACTTTTCAAATTATTAGACTTTTTCCACGAGATAAAAGGGATAAATTTCATTAAATTTACAACAAGGAGCAAATTCTCCAATTGTTTCCCAAATTTACATGGATTAGTCAATTTCATGAAACCATTGCCTAATGTACAAAAAAGGAGGAAATGACGAGATTTTAATAAATAATTAAATAAATTAATAATTATGTAAAATGCAAATATTGTTAAAAATATTAAATTTCAGAGATTTGATTATTTTTTCAAGTTTCAAAATATGACAATTACAATTGCAAATGAATATTGCATAAAAGGCAGTTATACTCTATATTTCTATAACACCTCACATAATGACGTAAGTAAAATAATCATTTATGTCTAGCAAATCTTCAAAGAGGTGAACAATTCTACCGACCCATTTGGACTACATTTTATCTACAGTCGAATCTTCCTTTGTTAAATTTGGTTAGGTCCGGTGGGATCAAGACGCTAAGAGAAAGATCGTGTACGGGTCTACCTACGAAAAACATGAACAACACACCCAAGAAGTTCCATTTCAAAACCCCCAAGAAGTTCCATTTCAAAACCAGTTTGAAACAAAAATTTTGTTAAAAATAAGGCAAAATTACAGAAAATCACCCTTTAAATATGAGTGTTTTCACTTAACCACCCCTTAAATACAAAATTACAGAAAACCACCCTTTAAATGGTATTTGGTTACAACTCACCACCCATTCAACTATTTTCTTTAATTTATTATTAAATATCTTATATTTTAATATTTTTAAACTCAAATTTGATTGTAAATATATTCATATTTTGAATTTAAGGGCTCAATCATATTTTAGGGATTATTTTATTTATTTTTAAAAAATAATAATAAATATAACCTAGAATTATTATCTTAATTTATGGTTGAAAATGTTTATAAATTTTCAAAATATTATAGAAATTACTCTTATTTATTTATATTTTAAATAAGAGTAATTTACATAATGTTTTAAAAATTTATAAACATTTTCAACCATAAATTAAGATAATAATTCTAGGTTTTATTGATTATTATTTTTTAATACAATGATCCCTAAAATATAATTGGACCCTTAAATTCAAATTTTGAATATATTTATATTCAAATTTGAGTTTAACAATATTGAAATATAATATATTTAATGATAAAGTAACAAAAATAGTGGAATGGGTGGTGAGTTGTAAACAAATACCATTTAAAGGGTGGTTTTATGTAATTTTGAATTTAAGGGGTGGTTAAGTGAAAACACCCATATTTAAAGGGTGGTTTTCTGTAATTTAGCCTAAAAATAAAGTAAAATTCCTCACCCCATAAGTTGGGCCACACAGACTTGGGCTTATAGGCCCATTTAACCTTGGAAGTTTAAATGGATAGCCCCATCACCCCCACATCCACTTTCATTAATGTGCATAGCTTTACACAGGAATGTCAAAATTTATAGCTTCAACCACCCATCAACCGCCTGATTGATTAACAATTTAACACATATCTGATCGATCATCAAATTTATTAGACTTTTAATTTGGGATTTTCATTGTTCTCAACGAGCATCCCCAACAACTTATGTAAAATAAAGAAAATAGGCAATTTTAGAGGAAATATAGTTTTTTTTAACCCCAATATCTTTTGTAAAACCATCTCTAAAATAGAGAAATTGGAAGAAAGAGAAAAAAAATCTCTAAATTTAGAGGAAGGCTTAAAATCTGTAAAATTAAATGCATTCACTCCTTCCCATGTCTACTCATTTATTCATTGGTTGTTACATATTGATTTAATTAATTTATTGAAATTTTATTTATTAAATTATGAATTTATGCATTAATTATAGTGTATAATAAATGTATAAATATGTAAAATAGAGAAACTGTTGGGGTTAGAGTATAGAGATTTTGATATTTTTCTCTTCATAATAGAGAATTTTTAGAGAAGTTGTTGGGCTTGCTCTAAACCCCTGTTGGTTTGGAGCCCGTTAGAGCATGCCCAACAGCTTCTCTAAAAAATTCTCAAAAATAGAGAATTATAAATCACATATTCTGAACTTTTTAAGGTTGAATTCCAACAGATTCTCCATTATGGAATTTACCCCAAAATATATAGAGTTTTCTCCAAATTTAGGGAATGATCTCCATTTTTTCTTTCCATTCTCTATTTGGGAGAATGTAATGGGGAAGCTGTTAGACCAAAATCAACCTCAATATTCTCCAAAAACCCACTATGGAGAATCTGTTGGGGTTGCTTTAACAACCCAATTTTTTTTTAATTTAAAAAAAAAAAAAAACAGTATCTGGTGGGTTGAAGTTGAAGCTATTGAGTAAGAATGTTTTAATTTCTATTGATGTTCAATTAAAGGCAGACTTTAAAGCTACGTTCAATCAATCACACCGTTGGAAGTTGACTACTGTAAATTTATTTAATTTTTGAATCAAGAAGTTGACTCCTCCTACTTATTGTTGGACAAAGATAGTTAATGAGGTAGAAGCATGATTAAGTGATAATTGCTTTTCTAGGATGCCTAACTACCTTATTTAATATCACCCCTACTAGAATACCCCCCCTATGTCTAACTACTCATAGAATATAATATAAATGTGATTACATTAACATAGTATATAGTTATTACATTATAATCTACCTTATGTAATAAAATGTGATTACATTATATTATAAATATTATTAATTTTATAATCCTATAATATATAGTATATATAGTTATTACCCATTGTAACCCTTGGGTATATACCCTAACAATATAATATGTTTTTATATATATATAAAATCGTATCCTGTGTTATAATTTTTTTTTTTAGTAAAGTATGTTTTTAATTAAGATCTAATATATATGATATATGTTTGATATAAAAATTTAACTTGTATATGATATATGTTTAATGTATATGATATATGTTTGATATAAAAAATTAACTTGTATATGATATATGTTTAATGTATATGATATATGTTTGATATTAAAAAATTAACTTGTATATGATATATGTTTAATGTATATGATATATGTTTGATATAAAAAATTAACTTGTATATGATATATGTTTAATGTATATGATATATGTTTGATATAAAAAATTAACTTGTATATGATATATGTTTAATGTATATGATATATGTTTGATATCAAAAATTAACTTGTATATATATATGATATATGTTTGATATCAAAAATTAACTTGTATATATATATGATATATGTTTAATGTATATGATCAAAAATTAACTTGTATATGATATATGTTTAATGTATATGATCAAAAATTAACTTGTATATATGTTTCGGATAAGTGCAAGAAATCCAACAGCTCTCTCTCTTTCTCTCCCAATTTCACCTTGTTGCAATCTTCATAATGTATATTATATATGTTTGTGTATTGCATTGTGTATATATGTTGTATAGTTATTCCCCCTTCATTAGCTAGGCCTGCATAGGTGATCACGGGTGGACTGTGGAGGATTCTCGGCCAGCTGTTGCAGCTCTCCCTTCACGTCTTCAGCTGCTGCAGCTCTTCCTTCACGCCATCAGTGGTGCTGCTACTACAACAGGGGGCTTCACGGGTGGAATCTCCCTAGCATCACCAACTGTTGGAGCCTCCTATATCTCCCTCATCTTCTTCAATCAACCCTCATCTTCTTCATTCAATCAACCCCCATCTTCTTCAATCAACCACTGATGTCGTTGATGATAAAGACATACCCATGGAGCACTTGGACAACTGCAGAAACCAAGGCTTTGCTAGAGATATGCGCAGTAAATAGAAGCAATGATGGAAACATCAACTCCATAGACTGGAATGTCATCCACGACCAACTTCGTTATGAACAAAGGATACTGGCTACTCCAACGATCATACGACACAAGTTCGAGACGATTCGAGAAGATTACGCGGTGTGGCTCTCTCTTTTTGATGACCCAATGGTCAATATATCCCTCCACAATTGTGAGGTTAATGCACCCGAATGGTGGTGGGAGTCCAAGGTTAGTGGTTTCAAAGTATATGTGTGTTTCGTTCTATCAAACAATTTTCACTAGCACACTATTGATTATATGTCGTTTCTTGCAAAATGTTTTTGTAGCAAGGCCCGTCATACAAGTTTATTAAGAATGGTGGTATGACTGGAGATATCGTGGACCTGTGCAATGAATTGTTCGGTGAACGAGATGTGTCTGAAGATCAATTGAACACATCGGAAGTGTCCAGTGGAGAGAGCCATGTTGGACGGATTGATGATACTGCATCCACTTCCACTACTTTCTTTCCAGGTGTGTAATGTATCGATGGCATGTTTGGATACTTTGATATGTATGCTAATGTTCCAAGTTTGTTACTCTCCATAACTGTTTTTGTTGAATAAATGTTACTCTTCCAGCACTGCTGGATTAAATGTTTTTGTTGATTGTATGTTTTTGTTGATTATATGTTTGGTTGATTAAATGTTTGGGATTTCATGTTCAAAGAGAAAGTTTTTTCATCATGAACTTCACATACAATTTCACACCACTTATGACGTTCAAAGAGCAAGTTGTTACTCTCCATCATGAATTGTAATCCAAACCGCATATTGGGCCGGATTTATAACAATATTTTTATAAGCATTTTTTTAAGCATATGAGGATTCGTCATTCATAAGCATTTTTATAAGCATTTTTTATAAAATTTTATAACAAGATTTTTATAAGCATTTTTTATAAAATCTTATAACAAGATTTTTATAAGCATTTTTGATAAAATCTTATAACAAGATTTTTATAAGCATTTTTGATAAAATCTTATAACAAGATTTTTATAAGCATTTTTGATAAAATCTTATAACAAGATTTTTATAAGCATATGAGGAATCATTTTGATTCATAAGCATATGATAAAATTAACGTCTTCAATCACAAATTTCATACAAAAGCAAATGAGGATCCATTGTCATTCATCGGACTTAATACTAGAAGAAAGGTTCGATCATACCCTCTTCAATCATAAAATGCAGACCATTACATTTTGAACAGCAATATCACTAGCATTACAAACATGAAACAAACCACCACTCTCAACACAAAATTTTCTACTTGCAATCTGATATGATGTTCGCAAGTAACAGCCTGAGCCTGACCTCCATGGAACACGTTCGGGTTTTCCATTGCACGACCAACATTCGATGTCCCTTTTCCACCATCGACCCATTGAAAAAATTCGCAGCCTTGACCAAACTGCATTGGATATTGATAAACTGGCCAGATAAGTTGCTAAACGGGAGTACAAATAAATAAATCCTAATCGGCCCCAAATCTTACCTTCCACAAGGAACAACCGTAAAACTGTCTACCGGCATTTTCTCCGTTCTTGCAAGTTTGAAGTGTGGCAGGGCAGTGATGTTTGCACAACAAACCTCTTCTCCGAGAATTCGCACTCCATGCTGAGTCCCCACTGCTAGGCTGCACAGACATCTCAAATCTCTCGCTTTTTTCTCACTCAATAATCGAATTTCGAAGAGGTGGAGTGCTTGTGCTGTCAGTGAAAGCTCAATAGGATGATGAGGGAGATAATTGTAATAAAAAAATATATAGTAAACATAGTTATAATAAAAAATATATTTATAGTAAACATAGTTATAAGATTAAAATTGATCTCGAAAAAGAAAAAAAAAATTAAAAGCACGCGGGCATTTATTGCCCTCGGATTAAATTCAATCCAACGGTCCGCATTTCGTGATCCGTGTGCTCTGAATCCGGCCTATGGGAGAGAGCCGTGTGGCTAGTTTATTTGCTTTAATTTTTTTTTTGCCGTTGGTAATTGTGGAGCAAAAAAAAGCTGGGATACATCACCCCTGGAGGATTCGAACTCGGGTTGGCGTAGTGGTGTGAAAGGCATGTGACCAAGGGGGCGTCTGATCCCCGTGGTTACTGAACACACAAATATATATACATTACACAGGAAAAAAAAGAACTTAATACACATCGAAATATTTTTAGTCTTTTATACACTATATATAATATTTAAACAATGAAATACATTTTATAACTTCTAATCTCGTGATATAAAAATAAAACCATCTCGATAGACTATAGTCTATAACTCTATAAGGGTTAAGGATTAAGGGTTAAGGGTTAAGGGTTTGGTGCAACAATCTTGGTGAGAATATTATCCTTGTGTTTGGATAAAAGAAAAAAGATTTATCCTTGGGTGCAAATCTCTTTTTACCTTTCTTGTTATTTAGCAATTTTTTTAATAATATTTACCGTATGACATTGTTAAATTTATTTAATTACGGGATAAATACTATTCGTATTTACATATAGTTTCTCAATTGATCATTTTTTTCTGAGCTCCCAATTGATCATATTTGGATACAGTAACAATAATATTTTTATATGTTATAATAACACATTAGATATAGTATCAAAATTAACCAAAATTAATTGACCAAACTAAAGCAATTTTTTATTCCACCATATTTCGTGTAATCCACCGAATGATACCCTCGACGAACCCACACTCAATTGTGCACGTGCATTCCTCACAAGAAAGAGCATCATCTTTATCTTCATCAAGGAGCTGAGATGCTTTCCAGTGGTTTGATCTTCGACAACTCCGAATTGATGTTCCATTGGTGATATTTGTACATGTGTTCCGCTTCCAGTTGAAGGAAGGTCTTCGAGCAATTACGATAATATCATGAAGTAGATCAGCAACTCTCCGGCGACACGAAATTATTTTATAGCCCAACTTATGTTTCACACTATTAAGTATTGCAAAGCCTTTGGGTTTGAGCTCTTCAGATCCCCAACAACACATAGCTATGCATGTGACATAGCTTGCCACGTCGTGTCCCAACTCCGACGCCTTTAGAAGATCTTGAATGCCTGCTTCGTGATCGCATTTTGTGAATAATTTAACCTGCAATTTGAAATGAATCTATGAGAACTATGATCAAGCACACACCGAACCAATGATCCACAATCAACATATCTTACCATTCCTTGCTGAAAGATTGCCTCCGGGTTTCCCGCGTTGATGCATTGATTTAAAAAGCTCCTGGCATTACTATCATTTCTCGATGCGACTACAAGCGAACTTCCCAAGTCATCCTGGTACTCAATTGCCATCTTCGCAAGCACATAATTGTGTTTTCCAACCAAATCAAGAATTTTGCAGCTGCATCACAATTAAGTAAATCAAATTTTTTGCGAATGCATCAAATCACGAAATAAAAAGTGGAGGCACTACCTTAACCGTACGTTGAAGACATCTTCTATAGATTCACTTGCTAATCGACCGACAATCTCCAATAGGAGATCGAATGGTAGTATTAGTAGCGTCAATGCCTCTGATTTCCTTGCCCTAACGTTTCTACCTTGATCCATTGCAACTCTCTTAATTTAGGTTCTAGTTGGTAAGGAAGGATGATGCAATTCAAGGGAGAATGGGTTGGCTATATATAACAATGCGATGGAGAACGTAGCTGCCACCGGAAGAGGAAGAGGAAGAGACGAGACGTGTGCAATGTACTTCAGAGGATTAGAGGAATAGACGTGTGCAGTTTGGATGTGGATGTGGATACTGGATGTGGATGTGGAAGTGGAAGAGATTTTCAACCCTAATTAACTGTCGTGCTTTACTTCATATAATTAATCTATTAATTAATCTGTTTCTTAAATTATCTATTTCTTCAATTTATTTTTGGTAAGAATCTTGCTATGTGATATCTTCAATTGACTTATGTAAATAATAAGGTTAGATTTTTTTTGGTTAAAAAATAATAAGGTTAGATATATATAATGTGAGGTTGAAATGGCATACAAGATTAAACCATAAAGTTTAGTTTAATCCATCGAAAATAGATATAAGTACTATGAAACAAACTATCTTGATGGACTATAATACTTTATATGGTTTATGGTTTAGGGTTTTAGTGTTTATGGTTTATGGTTTATGGTTTAGGGTTCAAATATTATATATGAAGATTGATACATAATTGCAAATATGCATTTATGGTAAAAAAATAAAATACAACCTTACATCGGTGACACAAAAATAATATAGCAAGTTAGATATTTATGGTATTTTTAAAAAAATTATATTCCTATGCCATAAATCACCATAAATATATATTTATATTGTTTTCTCATGAAAAGACATATCTTCAAAAATATTAAAATTGAAAAAATTATTATTTGATGATAATCATTTCAATTTTATTTAAATATATATTTTCATGCAGAAAATATATTTGATGATAAAATTGTTTATATATAACATAGTCTCCATTTATTTGCCACACTCAAGGCCAAGGATGAGAAAAAAAGAAAAAAACCGGCTCTCTCTCTCCCTGAGCAGGTATTTTCGAAAAAAAAAAAGTATTAAAAGGTGTGCAATGAATATTGCCCTATGGGAGGGAGCCGGTTGGCACTTGGCATTCTGTGTCAGTGGGGCCCACCTCTCGTTATTTATTTAATTTTTTTTTTTACCGATGGTAGAAGGGGGAGAATTTGGTGAGAGTGGGAGGTTGGGAGGGTTTTGGATTTTTTACAAAGCCTCAAAACGCACCGTTTCAAAAGGAAAAAATAAAGAAAAGGAGGCCGCGCTAGGAGGAATCGAACTCGGGCTTATGTAGTCTATCACAAACATTGCAACCACTAGGGCATCTGCTTCCACTACTTACTAATCACCTTGGAAACAAATATATAAGTACTAATTTGATATAAAAGGAAAATGTGAAAATAATTGAATGTTTTACTATAACCTTTAAATTATGAGTACAAATTTGATAAATTATTCTCGAAATAATTTTTATTTGACTATACATTAAACTACGTAATACTTTAGGGCTTAGAGTTTAGGGTTTAAACTACCTCGATCGATAGAAAAAAGTCAATAACAAAGTACTATGAAAATATTTTTAAAAAATCTTGTTATATATATAATGTGAGATTCATTCACATTTTAGTTTAATAAATCGAAATAATTTTTATTACTAAAAAAAGATATATAAAAGGAAAATGTGAAAATAATTGTATGTTTTACTATAATCTTTAAATTATGAGTATAAATTTGATAAATTATTCTCGAAATAATTTTTATTTTACTATACATTAAACTACGTAATACTTTAGGGCTTAGAGTTTAGCGTTTAAACTACCTCGATCGATAGAAAAAAGTCGATAACAAAGTACTCTCAAATTTTTTTACAAATTTGATAAAAAAGTTAATAATTTTTCATAACTTCGTTTAGGGTTAATGTTTTTTAACGTAAGTAGTATGTTATAAAATTGAGTAACCACGGCAGGTTAAACCCTAAACTATTTATTAATACAAAACTAAGTAACCACGGTATGTTACAAAAAATTGATTAACATATTACCATTTAACAGTTGTTTAAAAAAAAATTAACCGGTCAAACATTAACCCCCACCCCACCTACCCATTTATGGTAAAAACAACCCTAATTAATTTCTACCCACCTACCCATTTATGGTAAAAACAACCCTAATTAATTTCTACCCACCCAACCTGGATTCCACCCACATCCCAATTCGTCCCTATCTTCTCCTTCTTCGGCTCTAGCCTCAACCCCTCCATTGAAGTTACTCCATCTTAGATCGGCTCTCTAGCCTCCATTCTCTCTTCTAACCTTCCTCCCTCCTTTGATCGTTTTACAGTCTCTCCGACCTTTAGCCATGTCAAGGTTCGAGTTTTATTTTGGCCAACCAATTGAAGTAATTGGAACGGAGGATATGCTTGGCTCTTTCTATGAAGGGGCGATTTCCGATTTATATAGGGACTTGTACGTGAAGGTGGAATACAGCCACAGAGTAGCACCATCAGGCGGGATTCTGTCGGAGAAGCTGCCTGCATGCAAGGTGAGACCACTTCCTCCTATGATAGCTCCTCGCCAATACCATGCTGGGGAACAAGTCGACGTACGCAGAGACGGCGGGTGGTGGCACGGACGTGTCCGGCGCGTGAATGGTGACGTCTATGTTGTTGCCAGTTCAGTCGATGGTACAGAGGACATGTTCTACCATCATCAACTTCGTGTGCACCACGTGTGCACCATGTTCTACCATCATCAACTTCTCTGGTCCATTGGGATTAGGATGTTTTTCAGAACTCCTGATCATGTACTGGAATCCTACCGCCTTCGCGTATGCATGCATATACTCAAAAACCTCTCTTGAATGTGCAAATGCCATCCCAGTATGCGGAGGAAGGATCTCAGTAAAACCTTCAGCCTCGTTGTCTTCGTTGTCTTGATCCTCTTCATCCGCGTTGCCTTCGTTTTCTTGATCCTCTTCATCCTCGTTGCCTTCGTTGTCTTGATCCTCTTCCTCCATGCTGATGGAATCTCTATCATCGAAATTGTCACCGTATACGCCAACAGAACCTGTTACAACACAATCACTCAATTGTTCAATTTGGTTGTCTTCACACATTCAAACAACAACAATCAAAGGAATAGAAGCTTAGTGTATGAGTGAAAAATTACCTTCTTCTTCGGTAGCATACCCGATGTTTAGGTCAAATGAATGATCCATTGCAATTCGATTTGATCACTGAAGAATGAAAATGATGATTAAAAATCGAAGCCTAAATACCGTTCAGATCAAAATTTGCAACTAAACAACACATAAAACTCAATATTCTGGTGCAAAATTTGCAACTAAACAACACAAACCACACATAAACCCTAGATAATCGATTTCGAATTAAGCAAATAAACGAAAAATATACAATTTAATCATCTTAATTTACAATCTAGATTTGGAATCAAGCAAATAAACCGAAAGTGCCCTAAACCACCCTGTAGAACCACAATCGATTTCAAATTAACCCTAAACCACACGCAGAACCCTAATTAACCCTAAACCACCCAGAACGCTAATTAACAATCCATTAACAATCCATTGAGATAGGGAATTACAGTTTAATCGATCCAAGGACATACAATGGAGGCGATATGGACTTTGAATCTGGGCATGGATCAACGACATAATTATAAAAAAAAAACTGACCATGTTCTTCGATCTCGTAGTTTAATCGCACTTTGAATCTGGGTGGAAGAGAGTTGCAGTTTAATCGAAGAACGTTGGAGAAGATAGTTGCTTGGAGTTTTTCCGAGTTGCTTTTCTCTGTTTTGAATTGGAGGAACGTTGGAGAAGAAGAACGTTGGACCTCCATTGGGAGCCCGCGTACGCATTGAATGGGAGAGAGGGGGAGGAGCGGGCGTCATTATTAGCCTAATTGTAGCCTAATTAACTAACCTACTTAAAGCTGCTAATTGCTTTTCTCTTTTTTTTGCAGGTACCCGCGTGCTTTTACGTTTCTGCCCTTGGGTAAATTTACCCGGGTGGTAAACGTATCAGCTGTAAAGACCGAAAATTTTAATTATGATTAATTAAGATTTAATTAATTTCCGAGGGATAATTCGATCAATTATCCTTCTTTTGACGATTTTGAAAACCCGGAAAAATTTAAAATTTATGGATGACATATTTTATATGGAAAGAGGATTACAATTCCAATCTATTGGAATTCGTATGATAAAATTCCGAGAAATATTAGTGAGGCAAAAGCCTTGTCATCCGTTTATTTCGGTAATTTTCGTAACTTGTCGCGATATTTCGGGACGTTGTTTTAACATTAAATTGCTGCCCAAACCACCCCATTTCAGCCCTTTATATGATCAAATATGAGCCATCATTTTGTTGATTAAAGAATAAACCCCCCCCCCCCCCATGGATTGACACCTTTGAATGACCAAGTCCTATTCCATTCACTATGCTACCTAATACACACCAACTCCTTGACCACCCTTGCCCACCCTTTTGGATCTCTTAAGGACACATTTATGGCCTCATTTAGCCATTCCACACGCCAAAAATCAGAGAAAAGAAGAAGGAAAGAAAGAAAAAGAAAGAGAGAAAGAAAGAGAGAGCAAGTTGCCCTAGCAACCTTTCCAACTTCAAACCACCATAACTCCCTCCTCACTCAAGCTTTTTGGCTGATTCTTGAACCCAAATATCCACAAAAGAGAGGCCTTTCCAACCATAGTGAGTTCACAAAAATCCAGTCCCATTAAGCCACCCGTTGAGCCCCGTTTCCGAGCCAGCTGTGCTGAGCCCTTTGTGTTCTTGAGGTTTTCAAGTGTGTTTGGGTGAGTCTTGGTTTCCTCCCCTTCAAATCTGATTTTATACTTGTTTTACAACTAATTTTGAAGGTTTTTGTCTAAGAATTCCTTTTATGTTTTGGTTTGGATTTGTCAAAAATGCTAGGTGTTTGGCGCAAGGTCCCAGGAAGCTTGGAGGGGTAATTTGGTCTTTTTCGAGAGAGGCTTCGAGGGTAATCTCTCATCCACCTTCCCCTCTATAGGTTAGGATCCTTATGTGTAAATTAGGGCTTAGGAAGTGGAGCCTCTATGTGTTTTTGGTTGCGTTTTGTAGCAAATGTCACAACAACAAAATGGATATATATGCCTCTGTAATTTGGACTTTATTTCCAATCCAACGGTCTGATTCGACTGCAATCTTAATATGATGTTCATGGGAATGTTATCTAACTGTCCTTAAAATATTAGGGCGATCCAACGGTTGGATCAAGAGTTATTATAATTTTAGTAACCAGTGTTTATAATGACTCGGTTAGAAAACTTGGCTAAGGGAATGCTAAGAATATGGTTAAATATGTGATGGCATAACCGAAACTTAGAGCATATAAAATACAGAAATGAAGTATACCCATAACTTGGCTTATGATCCGATAAGAAGAAAATCGATTATGTGATAATACGATATAGATTATAACTGGTTAAGTCCGGATCACTTAACCAAAGTGCTTAATCTATAGAATCGTGAACCTTATGTGGATGTATGTTGATTATTAGGTTGGGTACATTGCATTAGAATACCACCTAATGAAAGCTTAATGAAATTAATAGGCTCTTGTTGATTGGATCCTTGGTTGTGCACTTTATTGCTTGCTTATTCTCCGGACTCCAGGTAAGTCCCCTGGACTTACTCATGATGGATTTATGTGACACTCTTTGTCTTATCGAGAGTCTTCATGCATCACGCGACCTAGTAACATGTTTAGGAATATAAACTGGTAATATGACGTAGGATGAACTTAGTAAATCCAATCATTCATATGTATGCTATGTGTCTATGGTAGGACGGCCGTCAAAATCTAAATGAATGACTTATATTCGATGGAACACGAATGAAATAATGAAAGGCTTATGATGAGAAAGAATGAGTATGTTTGAGAAGGATGAGTACGTTTGAGAAGGATGATGATGATGATGATGATGATTATGATGATGATACGGGCCCTTGTGTGTTTATTTCGCATTTATATATATCTATACACTTGCTTATGTGTTGCATTTTAACATTCATGTAGTTTAAGTATGCCTCTTTATATGGCACGGAGTGTGCATATTTCCGATGATTGACCCCGATATATTTCTTGTTTTTTTTAGATTCAGGTACCCCTTACCCGATATGACTTGCTTATGTGGATGGTTTTCGGGACAGACCTTTTGGACGATTAGAGTGAGGGAGGCGCTTGACAATCGTACTCTTTTGCTCATACTTTTATCGTTTTGACCCGGCGTGGCCGTGACGTTTTGTTGTATTTATGATTTCCGCTTTTATTTCTATTCGAAACGTTTTCGCGATAGTCTAGGACAGGTGAAGCCTCCAACGGGCTTACGATCTTTTCGGGGTTCGCAATCCCCATCTTTTGACAACTAAATCTTCCGCTTAAATGAACCTAATAATAACTCGTACTCGGTCGTAAGATCCAAAGCTCACGGAAGAAGATCAAACTTCTTCTATAACGTTCCCCGATAATCTAGTATTCCGAACCTTATTTACCTTCTAAGTAGGTTTATGGAGGTTAATTCGGGTATTTAAATTTCGGGTCGTTACATCAGCGTCCCTTACTGTTGGTGTTCATTAGTTCATTAATCGTCCCGATTTTTAAATGTTGGGCCTCAGCCCTCAGCCCTTTAATTTCGATTTACAGTGTTGAATTCAGTGTGTGCAGCGATTGGAATCTTACTCACAGCATATGGCTGCATCATGATCAACCTAGCTAGCTACAGTTTACTGTGTAGTTTTATACTCCGTAATTGTGCAACTAATTAAGGATAGATAAGGGGATGGCGGATTGGCACCCTCTTTCAAGTCTGGTGCGGCAGTGTCAAAGCTTCATCAATCGAGACTGAGAGATCCAGTTGAGGCATGTCTTCAGGGAGGCGAACTTTGTCGCTGACTCCCTTACTTCGTTTGCTTTTTCTTTTTCGATTGGTTTTCATTGTATTTCTGCCCCTCACTTAGACATTGGTGTATTTGTGGAGGAGGATGTTAGGGGAAGGACTACTCCCCGTCTTGTGCCTGTGTAGTCCGTGGTGCTTGTTTTATATACTGGAAGCATGCTCTCATCTTTCCTACCAAAAAAAAAAAAACTAATTAAGGATAGATGACACAAAATAATATAGTTAATGATCACTTCGAGTGGTTGTTGTGACGACTTATTAACGAGGGATTTTGGTTGGCGCGGCAATTTATGAAATAAAAAAATGAAATCATCCAACTAATTAAATTCCGATTTACTGTTTACATAGTCAAAATATTATCAATTATATTGCACGGTGGCTATTACAGTTCTTAAAACTGTAAGAATATCCGTTGCCATGGTTTTTAAAACTCTGAAAAATTAACCCGACTACGGTTTCATAAACCGTGAGAGGATGTCACTAATCGGATAAGGTGTAACCGTGTAAAGAATGGAAAAAAAAAATGGCTTACAATTATAGAAGTTGTAGTCGGTTTCGAAACCGTAGCCACAATACATTTTCATAGTTTTTAAAACTGTGGTCACCTAAATCATTCACTATTTTGAAAAACATAATCGACACTGTATATTATGCGAGATTTCTCCGTGTCAAGAATAACCCAACTAAATTTCATCAAACTCTTTAGCCCACCTCTACTAAATATTTTTCCTTTAAACTATACGTATGTAGTATATATATCATAATATTATTGGTTATATATGAATTTATATTTATATAGCTTTATTGGTAATTAGTACGTTGAACAAAGTTCGAACTTGATTTATATCTACAATGCTATAAATATATATATATGATCTTGAATTGTGAAGTTTTGTTGGTTACCAAATTCTATCAGCTCATTTTAGCACTTCCCGTGCACGTTAAAAATATTTATTTCACAAAGCTAATTTAATTATACTGTATAATTAAATTAAAAATCACTTTTCCCCTTAAAACCTCTTGTTATATACTTTGTGTACTTCAGATGTCGTTATTCGTCATGTTTTTAGGGAATCGAATGCGGTGGTCGATAGGATCGCACGTCTGGTCTACAATATCCCTGCCGATGATAGCTTTGAGGATCAAGAACTTGTTGTTCTCGTCCGTTTGGACGCGCTAAAAAAGAGGCCCGATCGATGGCGGATTTCCTAAATTTTACCTTGCTTCCAAAAAAAAAAAACATCAAAGCTATAGTAACACTAATTAAAATACCCAACCTTTAGGGGTATGGTAAAAATATATCTTCATCTTTGAAATGTAATAAAAATATCCCGACCTTTGAGGGCAGTGGTAATATATTACCACGAGTTTTCTCACGGGTTCAAAATGCTGACAATGCAGTCTACGTGGATGATTTTTTTTACAAGGTAGCCTACCTGGAAGCTTTTTTCCAAATTATCACTAAAATTGGGTTTTCTTGAACGGTTTCCTTAGGAAAAAAAAATATAAAGCCCTGAACCGGGTTCATACCCATCACCTTTTCTTATCTCCTATCTTCTTCCTTGGTCGCCTACTTGAACTATGTTCTGGGCAGCTCATGATTCCTCTTCATTTGCAGTCTTCCTCTCTCGTGCTCGTGGTCTCCTTTTCCTCCAACCGCCAATCACCGGTAATATATTACCACTATTCTCAAAAGTCAGAATATTTTTATTACATTTAATTTAAAGATTATGATATATTTTTAATTAGTTTTCCCTTATATATATTAGACTACACATAACACACTTATTCCTCCTTTCCTCATATAACCAATCCCCATTTCTCCAACTTACATACGAAATCATCTTCTTCAAGCTTGCTCACTTACATATTCATCTTCTCCGATCCGATCTCCGTCTACTTTTATTTCTGCCCATCGATTTCGTCTAGCAATAACAATTTATACACTCACAATCGACATCTGAAAAACCCGCATTTTTCGAGATCGAACCAACCATTGTAATGGGAGTGAAGGACAAAACCAAGAGAGTTTTAGCCCTAATGGGGAGGATCATCAATGAAGCCCTAAGCTTCCTAGTGTTCTCCCTACTCGACGCTCTCGACGTCGTCCTCTGCTTCCTCTACAAAGCCCTCGACTTCATCTTCGAAGCCGAGTGGCGGCCTTGCTACTGCTCCTCCCCGAGGGCGGCCCTCACCGCCACCGCCAACATCCTCGTCTCCGAGAAGGGCGAGACGGCCAAGGTCGTCTGCCTCTCTGCCGCCTCCTCCACGCTCCTCCTGGAAGACGTGTCCGACACGCTCTTCACCCGCCCTTCCCTCCTCACCCTCGCCGGCCTCCGCCTCAAGCTCAAACTTGAAACGTCGTCGTTTTGTGACAAGATGAGCGGCCGCGCGGTCCCTCCCGGACTCACCGTGAACTCCGCCGTCGTCGAGATGCTTCAGGGCAAGACTGGCAGGAAGCGGACCCACCCGGCTCCGAGATGGTCCGACTGCGACTGCGACACTTGCACTTCCTGGATTCATTCCTCCTCCTCCAAGAACTCCCTCTTTGTCAGAGTTGATGGTGCAAAGGGTATTTTCGTCTTTTCCCTCATCTTGATTTAAATTCAAAAATATTTTTAATAATTTTTTGATACATGAGAATGAGCAGATATGATTAAGTTATGTTTTGATTATGCATAAATAATTTGATACGTAGTATTATTTTTTTATATGGTTAAAAATATTTTTTAATTAATTAGGAAATAAATCAATCAATGAACATTGTGATATTTTATATAGTTGGTTATAAATAATTAGTAAATCCTAACATATTATGATATACTCTCTTATATATATATATATATATATATATATATATATAACGTCTCACTTAATTTTTTGTATAATTTATTTTTATTGATTTACATATAGGAAACCCCAATTTTATTTTTATTTTATATAAATGTTTCTTTTTTTTTGGGTAGTGATAAATGTTTTTTTTATATAAAATTGTGCAAAATAGATTTGGTTTGGTCGACCGTGACAAAGATAGAGAAGCTCTTTTGCTTGTGCCAAGTTTGATGTCATTTAATTTTGAAGCCTGCCTATCTAATCTCAACCGTTCATCCATCTGGCTACCTTTGGTGTTGTTGGACCTACATGATCCAACGGCTATTAGATGTCCACGTGTTCCTGCTGGACACTAGAGTAGCTGGAGCAACTCACTCAACAGATGAACTGATTAATTGCATTGAATTTCATAATTTATTGTTTTCCCCTTTTACTTTCCCTCTCTTTTTTTTTCAATTATTTTGGTAAAGTTTTTTTTTTTTTTAATTATAAAGTAAAGAATTTTTTTTCCTTTAACTTACATTTTAGTGTATTGAATATTAATTTGATTGGATAAATATTATATGGATAAGTTTTATTAATTATTTGTAATGATAAATTACTTACAGAAGGTGTTAAGGAAACCGAAGATGTGTTATTTATACACGGATTCATATCATCATCCAAGTTTTGGACTGAGACGGTTTTTCCAAACCTATCAAGCTCTGCCAAATCGAAATTCCGATTATTCGCAGTCGACTTGCTAGGGTTTGGGAGGAGTCCGAAGCCTTCGGACTCTCACTACACCCTCCAAGAGCATGTCGAGATGATAGAGAGGTCGGTGATCGAGCAATACAAAGTCAAAAACTTGCACATGGTAGCGCACTCCCTCGGGTGCATCTTGGCCCTGGCAATCGCGGTCAGGCACCCTGGCTCGATTAAGTCCCTCACGCTCCTCGCACCCGTATGTATCATCCTTTAGTTACGACTACTAGATCATCGATATCGATATATGAGCCTATATATGTTTATTGATTAGGTTTAATTGGTGCAGCCATACTTTGGAAAGCCGAAACAAGGCGAGGAGGCGACGCAATACGTGATGAAGAGGGTTGCGCCGAGGCTCGTGTGGCCACCGATAGCGTTCGGGGCGTCGATTGCCTGTTGGTACGAGCACATCTCGCGTACCGTTTGCCTTGTCCTTAGCAAGCATCACCGGTTGTGGGAATTTTTGGTCTTGCGACTCACTAGAAATAGGTTAGTACTTGGTAATCAAATACTACAACTTTTATTTAATTTATAGTTTTTTTTATAAAAATGATACGTATTACTAATTGTATACTCCATCTGATCGAAAATATATGATGTTTGATTTTTTCTACACATGGTTTAAGGAGTTAAAATCTATATAAAATATTAGTGTTTTATAAAAAAAAATTATAAAAATATAATAATAAATTAACATTTTATATAGTTTCATAGCTCTTTAAAAGTTGTGACAAAAATGTTAAACACTTTATATTTTCGATCTGAGGGAGTAATTGTTCTTATATGTATTTGTGAAAATAATGTAAAACAAAAATCTAATAAATCCAAATATTCGGTCTGAACCGACTTTTAAACAACCCTACTCTTTACCTCTTTGCCCGAGATTCAAAATAAGAATGTTTATATTAAGAAAAGTAAATTGATCACACAAAATATAATAAATAAATAAAGTATAAAATAAATCGAGTAATAAAAGTTGTTGTTACGGTTGGGTATAATTTATGTATATAATTAGATTGAAATATATTTTTATATATAAAAAAATCAACACTGCTATTTATTAAGAAATCGAGTTTTGTTTATATTTCCTAATAAAACATAATTTATTAAATACTTTATTTTATTTTACATTAACTTATAAATAACTAACAGAATAAAGTATAGTTTATTAATTACTAAAGCGCGTAAATCACGGATAATAAAACTAGTATATATATATTTATAAAAATAATGCAAATAAAAAATCTAATCAAAGACCTGAATTGAATCTTAAAACTAGTCAGAATGAAGTGAGTGTAAGAGTACAATATCAAATATTTTTGTGTACCTACCAACACTGCAAAATATTGAAATTTCAATTAATGCCAATAAATGATTTCATTGGTCATGGCCTATCCATTGTCACCCTCCATAAGTTTTATGCTAATATATAAAACCTAAATAAATATACTTTCAAATTTGCCAAGGTAATTGAATAATATTCATGATCAATTTAATTAGTTGTTCATTTTCAAAAAAATGTAATGTGGATTCTTTTGAAAGGAATTTGGTACAATTAAATTTCAATATTTAATTTGCAATGTACATTTAATCATTTATTATGTGATTATATATGATGTTGAAATTTCATATCTACAGGATGAGGCAGTTCCTACTAGAAGGATATTGGTGCCACACCCACAACGCGGCATGGCACACTTTGCATAACATTATATGTGGCACGCCCGAGAAACTCGAGCGATACTTAGACACTGTGAGGGACGGGTTGAGATGTGAAGTGACTCTATTTCATGGCCAAGACGACGAGCTTATTCCCATCGAATGTAGCCACAATGTTCGGTCGAAAATCCCTCGTGCTCGTGTGAAGGTGATTGATGGAAAGGACCACATCTCCATCGTTGTAGGGCGCGAAATGGCCTTTGCTCGAGAGCTCGAGCAGATATGGAGAAGTTCATCGAATGTCACTTAGTTCATTAAGGGTTTTAGGTGCATATATAAATATATATCTATATTCATATATCTGAAATTTAAGATATATCGGTCAAAATTTAGACCAACTACCTCATTTTGGTTTATCTTCCTCTTGTAGTTATTATTTTGTCTAGAGATATATATTATTCAAGGGAAGAGAGTGGAGTTGGAGTCTTGAAGGTGTATTTTTTTTAAGTAAAATATTTTAGATTTCATTTCTTGAATTGGTAAATACAGAGTGATCATCCGAGGTTCGAATCAGTGACCTTTGGATACTTTTTGAATTGGTAAATAAAGAGCGGTCATTCCGGGGTTCGAACTGGGGACTTATGGGTACTACCCACAAGTCCTTTCCAGTGAGCCATTCCGAAATGGTTTAACCTTTGGATACTACCCATAAGTCTTTTCCATATGAACTATATATTCACTTGATTGTTTATTTAAGAGTATTCTTGTGGAGAAAGATTATCAATAGACAAAGAGTGGCTTGACTTAGTCAATCAATTCTCTGTATGGTTCACTTCTCTGAAAATGTGTGAGATATGAATATTCTCAAAACACAAAACATTTAAGCGGAAGTCCAAGATAATTATTTCAATTTCCAATGAGCTTCAACCCGTAAAACTTGAATCTTTAGTCTTTGTTATTGGCATGATCAATTTTTTGCTGATTGCGCGATTAGTCACCAACGGAGAAAAAAAGCTTTGGCGGCACTGATTTTCCGTATCGGCAAAATAAGTCAATTTTACCGACATGAAAAGTCAGTATCGACATACTTTTTTAAGCAAAAATGTTTTGTCGTTACCGAAAGTCGGTAACACCACCGTGCAATTGGAGAAATCGAATAGTGTGTGAAGCAAGCTTAATCATCACATTCATATCATTTTGAAAAAGCATATCACTACTCCAACCTCACATATTTTCGATGGGAAGACCGGAAGAGGGAGTGTTGTATTTTCTGGTCAACTCATGACTTTATTGGTGGGTTTTGTGATTGGGCTTGAAGCCCAATATCAATGGGCCAAGCAAGGAAAAGGTCGGACTTGGGCCTGACCCATCCAAATACTCAATCAAAGGCATCAACTCCATCAAGTTTACTACTTTGTTTTTTCTTATTGTGGCGAAGGGGAACTAATTAGCCGGCCTAGATTTGTTTAGATTTTATCCATACAAGAATAACACACCTTAGTTATCAATTAGTTATCAAGCCGATGATGATCAAATCCAAAATCATCCAGATCTATTATACCTCGTCCATAAAGATAATGTTCCCTTGTCAGTTACCGAATCTTTTCATTATACATTGATATAAAAATTAGTCGGCCCTAATCTAAAAGAGTAATAGTACATAATTTTATCACATATTCCTATGACTATTATATTAAGTCAAGAGTTGTTACAAATCACATGTGTTGGTGTTATGTATCATATCTATAAATTTGAATTGGACTAAGAGAAAAAAAAATTATTTAGGGAACGACGACAAAGCTGAACCAAGTCTAGAACGATCAAAAGATCATCAGGAGCTCCACCCAAATTAAAGCACTTCATCTGGAAAATTGCTACTAACTCTCTCGCAACCAAAGGACGTCTCCAAAGGTCTCAGGTGAGCATCCCTTTGCATTGTGTATTTTGTGATTGTTTCTTTGAATTGACTCAACACTTACTTTTTGATTGCCTGATGACCAAGCGGGTACTACATACTATAAACTTTAGCCTAACAAGCGGAGGACTAGCTAATTTTGACTTCAGTCGCCCCAATGCTTTGTTACAACACCTTTTTACTACAGTTACTAAATCTGAGTTGATCGACCTTTTTCATTGTTGGTGGGCAATCTGGTTCTATCGAAACAAATTGGTATTTGGTTCTGTCACTACAGTTACAATAATTCAAATTCAAATGCTATCTACCAAACAAAGTTGGAATGAGGCAAGCTGTTTTGAGCTGGCTACTGACTCATTCACCTCGTTTAAGACTCGTTCAGTGGCAACTAACATTGCTGTTGGGCGCAACCTAAAGACTAAAAGCGTCAAACTTCATTGGCAAAAACCTCCTGATCAAGCTTTCAAACTAAGCTTTGACGGATCATACAGGGTGGATGGTGATGGCTCTTTCGGCTACACCGTTAGGGACTCTATGGCTACCGTGATTTCAGCAGGCTCTGGCCTCTGTAACAACACATCCGCCCTTTATGGTGAAGCACTTGCGCTACGCAACGGAGTTCTTCGGGCAAGGGAATTGGGCATCAGAAATCTACTTATTGAAGGCGACAATGTTCAAGTTATTAACTCGGTTTTGGGCGATGTTTGTTGCCCCTAGAGTATTGAACTACTCATTTCTGATACTAGGTCTCTGTCTTTGTGGTTTAATTTTGTTTCTATTCATCATATTTTCAGGGAGTCTAATGCTGTCGCCGATCGGGTCGCGCACCTGACGTACGATATCCCTGTCGACGAGGATTTGCTAGCTGATCAAGAACTTAGGGTTCTCGTCCGAAAGGACGCTCTAGGATATAGTTGCTTTCATATAAGTTAGCTACTCCCTCCGTTCAACAAAACTTGACGTTTTACTATTCATGCACGCTTTTTTAGGAGCTAAAAACTATATAAAATATCGACTTTTTAAATATTTTTTTTAACAATTTCGTAGTTATTATTAATAAGTACAAACTTGTTAAAAAATTTTTTTTAAAAATGAATATTTTATATAGTTTTTATCATTCTAAAAAAGCGTGCGTGAATAGTAAACGACAAGTTTTGTTGAACGGAGGGAGTATATTCTAATTCCTTTCCTTGTATTCAAAAAAAAAAAAGATCATCGGTGACAACATTCAAGAAGCTTAAGAAAGATAGTCGGTTTTTCTATCCTATGTCATAAAGATGTATGATAAGACTCTAAATTATAAAAGATTCTCTACTAAAAAAAGCAAGCGATCTTATGAATCTAATCTTAAAAAAAAAAAAACTAAACTAATTAAAATTTTAAAAACATTGCATCAGGCACACAATTTGGGGAAATCAAATTCAGCTAAACTAACCATACTACATAATGTAATTGACTAAGGACCGATTTGTAAGCTAGGGTGTTACCATCTCCGCCACCAATTCAAATCACTTATAGAACAAACGTATTGATATATAACATATCAATACCTTCAATCGTGATTGAGTGGGGGAGGTAGACCTTGCAGAAGGCGACATCCCTGCCTCACATTGGATAACAAGTCTATCAAACATTAATCATAACCAGCACCGGCAAACCATGCCACATTGTCATGTTCAAAGGCGCACTCAGAGATTGTCACGCTCGATACAGATGTAGAGCGATTGAACTTAATATCAAAGTAGAGAAACGGTTTGGAGCAACTCCTACCTATAATTCAATTAATTACCTACCTCCAAATGTAGTTGAAGGTTGATAGATGCATCCCCTAGCTACGCGGCTTAATTAATTTCAGAGGATAATTAAACAACTGGAAAAAATAATATAAAATTTTATATGGCTCAATGTTTTAATTGATTGATGATTAAAAAATAAACAAAACATTTTTTACTTAATAAGAACGTTGTTAAATATGTTGTCAATAGACTATAGACCTCACATCCTCAGACCTCAACCCATAGGAGTAATTTCCTTAATGAGTCAAATTCATCCAATAAATATTGAAGACCGAGTAGTAATTAAGCACCATAATTTTGTTTCTTGTCTCCTTCCATAACTGATATCCAAGTCCATTTGATTTAATTTCCATACATTTTGTAGGTCCAGATTTTGAGAACATCAGCATCAATCTTCTTCTTACATCCTTCTTCAATTATTAGAGCAAGTTGGGGTTTTTTCAGAATATTGGAATTGTTTTTATCTAAGAGCTTTGTCATTACATTATCCAAAATAAAAAATAAAAAAAATTATTTCTTGAGAATTTTTTTTTATATTTTTGGAATAAACTTCGTAATAGAAAAGTTGTTGGCCGGCATTTTGAGTCAAAAAGAATTTAAAATATACAGTATGACTTATAATTCTCAATTTTGGAGAATTTTTTAGGGTAATTGTTGGACATGCATTGCATACTCTTACACAATATGGTTACTATTCTCTCCGTTAATTAAAACACGTCGTTTACAATTTTTTTTAGAATGCTAACTATATAAAATACCAATTTTTTTATATTTTTTTTTAACAAATTCATATTTGATAGTAAAAAGTATAAAATTATAAAAAAAAATATATTAAAAAGTTGCACCTAAAAAACCGTACTTAAACAATAAAACAACATATTTTAATTAACGGGTAATATTTGTTTATAAGAAGATGATGATATGATCATTTTTTTTAGCTCAAATCCTAGCAACCTGCTAAAAAACATACAGTACGGGCATAAATGAAATATAGCTAATACTAGAAGAAAACAACCAATTCATAAACTGATCAAATAATTAAGCTGCTTGTTGCTTGTGAGTGCGAATTTGTGATGCACAATTAATATATTTATATCTATGGTAGCTCATCATCTTCGCTTGAAGCAACCACACCACACAGTTCCCTGCAGGACCCCCCCAGCACACATCTGACACTTGTTAAATTCACAAATAAAAGCTGATCCATAAACTGGTCACCAAACAAACATGGAAGAAATTAGCCTTTACTATTCTCAGATAGGACCATTATATACATATACTTTTGATCAATGACATCGATATATCTGTGTTAGTTCATTCGTCGCACCTTACCTTTCTGGTTAGCCGGTGTGGCTCATATGTGCCGACTCTGAGCTTAGAAGTACAAGCATCCAGGCGAGCGCGAGGGTACGAGATATGTTAGTATATATTGAAGAGTTGTATGTATAATTGTTTTGTTTCTTTAGTTGCTTTTCTTGCTTACTTGAGTTAGGTATCTAGCTAGGTTGTTGGAATAAGTGAGCATTAACTTTCTATATATGGTGTCACATGGAAACACTATTGCCCATCAAGACTCAAGAGGTCAAGGATAAGATATTCACGATAGGATCTATTCAGAGGTTTGATATGAGAGTGTCGAAAACACAACAATAACAACAACAATTATTTCAGTATATCCCGCTGCCTAGCAGGGCATGGGGGTCTAGTAGTACGCACCTTTTGCCCAATAGAAGTATATAAAAATAGTTAAATATCTTTAAGAATATCCAACAACAACAACTTAGTATATCCCGCAAAAAGTAAGGCTTATGGGGTCAGGATGCAGATGCACACTCTCTTTCCCCGAACAAGTCGAAAGAGTGTTTTCGATAGACTCAGAACAATATGATACTTGAACTACGTGAAAGCAGGTCTCACAGAAGAGAAACAGAATCAGAAAAGAAGCAAAGACAAAATTTATGCACTCGAATTAAGCAAGACAAACATGACAATACGAAAAATCGTAGACAATGCACTAAGAAAATGGTACTCTCATACTTGAACCATCTAGTGATGATCTAGGTGTTTTGGAGTGTACCCGTTGTTCTGCATCGTTTCCTTAGTATCTTTTACCATTTTCCGACACTCTCATAATGAGAGTGTCGGAAACAATAAATCTTAAATCTGGTAATGAAAGAATTTGGTTACACAATTTGAAGCGAAATCTAGATCATCACAAGGAAAGACTAGTGAGATTGCGAAGGAAGAGATCGAGTAATGAGATTCTTATAAGCAATCAGCGCATTGTGTAAAACGAATCCAAATTCCGAGCAAATTAAATCACCATTTGAATAGCAATCAAGCAAACAAATTTAGGGCAAAAAGGGAGATGCAAATCCAGAAATTATGAGACTCAAAAAGAAGAGAACTAGAAGCTAGATAATCAATTAGAGGAGAGGACAATGGTAATGATGAAGCCCTATATAAATTAGCAAAATCTGCAAACAATGGATGAATTTGGAGGAGGCAAAAAGGAGTCAAATTTCATCATCATTACCCCAATCTGTTCTTGTCTTCCCTTTTTCAACAAAACAATCAATTGCTGTATACAGCTGATTATCTGAACACAAACAAACAATCAATCAAACAAATTTAGGGCAAAAACCCCTCTTTGCTCATCCCAAAAACAGACAAGCACTGCAAATCGAATTGAAGATGAAATCCATCAGATTGATTACTTACTGATCGATCGAGAGTTCAGAAACAGTACTCAGGTTGAATTCGAGATCGAAATTGCAGGAAGAAAGTCAATTGGGGGGGAATGAAGCCTGGTCCGACGTCGCCTCCCATCCGATCCCCGGCCGATCGACCTGGATCCTCCGATGGATCCAGGGATCAGAATAACAAGGATGGATCTCGTTGCGGAGGTGGCGTCGAGCCAGACAACATTCACCTCAAATCGGTTCCTGCTTCCTACTAATTCATATAGATCTGTGAAGCAGCTACAATCAGCTAGCTGATCGATCGATCAGGGATTCAGGATGTATCAATTTTGAGGGAGAATTGAAAATGTGTATCCGCGTGAGAGAAAGGAAGAGAGAGAGTACATTGGAGTTAGGAGCGACTGGAAGAGGGCATGGGGCGGAGAGAAAAAGAGGAAGAAGACGAACAACAACAACAAGAGTCAGCTGACAATGAAAGCAACATCATCAAAAGCAGTAACCAAAATATAGCAAAGCTATATAAAAAAGCATTGCCCTTTATTACTCAAATATTTCTTATTTTTCATCTCATAATTTTTTTTTTTAAAATTACAATGTGAAAATATAATAATATAATATTCTAGCATTACATTTATTCCTATAAAAAAACTTATTAAAAATATGTCAAAACAGTAAATCTGAATATTACAATGTGAAAATTAAACTAATAACGAAAAGTGTGCGAAAAATATAAAATAAAAATTAATCTATATATAAATATTTCATTCTAACAATGATAATATAATATAAATTAAATAAAATATAGTATTAAATAATTAATTTTGATATAAATAAACTAACACCATCTATCAATATTTTTTTGTTAAGTATAACTATGAAATTGTTTTGATTTATATTTTTATTAATTAAATAATATAAATATAGATAGATTTATAACTTAAAATACAACTTTTTATAAATTATAGAAACATATTATCTTAATATTTTTTTGGCGGGTAATTTCCCCCCCCTATAATCAACCATAACACGCCACATATGATGCTATTCACCGGTTTTAATATATTTATATAGGTGGGATAGTTGAAACTAATAAGTAAAATGTACGTATAGTTGTGTAAAATATGTGTTAGATTCAACTCTTAAAAAAATATAAGTTGTTAAAATGTTTGATAATCCTAGATTACATGTTAGCTTACCAAATTAGATGAGAGAGAAGAGATAGTAGATTTGTTTTTTTTATAAGGAATAGTGGAATACTTCGATGGCCGGACAGACCTGACTCATCGAGAGGCCAACAGATAGATATTAGTAGATTTGTAAATATGGGGAAAAAGGCTTGTTTTTTTTTTAAACGGAAAAAATTTGGTTGTGAGACGTGGATGAGACTACGAAGCAGAGAGTCGTCAGGAGCAAGTGTAATATGGAAAGCAAAAGACAGATGCGATAAACGGTCCGCTGCCTGGTTTGCATCTTGAAAGGTGTAACGAATCTCAACCGAGACAAAGAAGTCCAGCAAGACTAGACTGTCCGAGACCATCATTTCATGAAAAAAGGCTCGTTGAAAATCCAATTCCACCAAAGGTAATTAAACCACAATTTTAGCTTTGACTCTTTTACAATCTGTATAATTATATTAAAATTAAAATCTCTAAAAAGTTACTAATACTATATCATTCTATTCATTTTAGTTTTTTTTTTAAAAAAAAATGTGCATTGTAAGGGTAAATTTATAAAGTAAATATTAAGACATCTAAAATGTAAATGATATATTTTATTTACAAGAAATATATACCCCTAAAATGACGGTCTATGATGATAAATATGGAGAAATATTTTTCTTAAAAAAAAAAAAACTCTAAACGACAATGTATTATTGATCACTAGGATTACTAAAATTTAGTCTTATAGTATAAAAAGGTTTAACAAAAGTTTGATCTTGAATCGGAATGTGATTAGTGTAGGATTAGGAGGGCAGTTGAAAAGTGGATCGAAATTCACGACAACCTTTTTCGTGCTACCTAAAGTCAGCTTTTTCCATTTTTAATTTGATTATTCTAATTAATCTATATATTAAAACAATGAATAATTTTACGCGAAATAAGATTCCTTGCTCAAATGTCATCACCCATTCACCCATCACTTATCATATACTCCCTCCGTCTAAAAATAACTTATAGTTTCACTTTTGATAAGTTAAAAATTCTATAAAATATTATTTTTTAAATAATTTTTTTAATAGTTTAATAGATGATTGTATTTTCTAAAATTAATAAAATTATTGATATTTTATACGTAAATTTTTTACTGTTTTTAAAAAAGACGGAAACTACCGACAATTATGTAAAGTAAAGTAGTTCTTCTCTGTGTTCTCCATAACCATTTTTTGGGCCACGTTTAATAAGATCAGCTAAAAGCCCAAACTTTACGATTTTGTTTTGGGCTAAATTACGGCCCGTAATTTAGGCCCAAAACTATTACCATTATTGCAATAATGGTAATAATTTCATAATTATTACTGTATTAATTATGAAATTAGTTAGATTTATGAAATAATGGTAATAATTTCATAATTATTACTGTATTAATTATGAAATTAGTTAGATTTATGAAATTAGTAAAAATGACCCGGTTGAAGTAATAATTATTACTAATAATTTCATAATTATTTGTAATAATTATGAAATTATTTTAAAAGAATATACTCCGTAGTTTATTATATTTTTTAACTTCTTAAAAATACATGAAATGAAAACTATAAAATATTTATATTTTTTTAACTAAGTTATCATTAGACTGTTATGATTATTTAGATTTTTTTAAAATATTTTAAATATAGATTACAAATTAATGATGGAAAACTACATATTTGTATTTTATTTTATTACTGGGTGTTGATATATACACCACAAATCTCAGGTTAAAAATGCGCGTCCTTAAGGACGTGCAAGCCTTGTGACTAATTAACATTTAAAAAAAATTAATTAACCCCTTTTAACCTTGCACGTCCTTAAGAACGTGCATGATTTGGGGTGTATATAGCGATGTAGTAGTTTTCTTCACATAATTTTTCTTTTCTTTTCATATCATCATCATCATTATTAATTTATTATTGATGTGAAAAAATAGGAAAAAAATACAAAAATATTAAAGGATAGACCTTAGTGGACATATTACTTGATATGGATTCAAATAAGTAGCTTGACGTACAATAACGAAATATTCGCTTCATAATGACCTTAATCGGAACAATTCAGCAAAAACAAAGAACCGAACATAAAAGTATACAACTTCATCCACATCCATCCGACCCATTGTTTATGCGTCTTAAACATTTATTAATAATCCAAAATATTAAAACCCGTTAGTTTAAAGTACGAGTTTAAACAGTCGCGGTCAAGACTTCTTTCTTCTCAGACAAATCCTCCTGTTTAGCTTCATTGACAGCCTCCTCCTCCTCCTCCTCCTCCTTCTCATCATTAGATTTATTACCCTCAAGCTCGTACTTCTTCTTCTCCTCCGCGGTCATGAAGGCCGTGAGGGGAAAATACTTTCCTACCCCTAGCGAGGTCTTAAAGTATATCTTGCGGCTAGTAGGGCGTTTTAGGGTCATTTCCGTAATTGTCACCCAAAAGAAAGCTTGCTTGCTCTTGACGCCGGTCATCTTGGTCATCTTGTACTTGTCGACATAGCAAGTCACCTCCTCCGCGTAGCTCACTAGTGAATCCGCCTCCTCAAAGTAGTGTTCTGATGGCTCCTTCTGCTTCATCCACACGAGCCCGGTCTCTCTCACCCTCCCGCACTCCACTAGCCCCTTTTTAATCCATCGGGTTAACAAATTGATTTTAGTTACATAACATATAGTAAAAACTATATATGTAACGGAAATTGATACGTTATACTTAAGATCAAGATGTTACCTTTAAGGGAAGAACACCTTTAGGAAAACCGATTTCTTCGAGGAGCTCCAAGGAGCGGACGATGCATTCTTCGGGATCGGTGACGATCTCAGCTCCGGCACGCGGGTCGACAACGGTCTGGGCATCGGCCATTTCCTCCGGTAGTCCGGTGGGTTTTTATTTTATTTTTATTTTTTCCTTTTTTCAAAGGAAAAATGAATTGAAAGCGGAGGAATAACTTGGGATAATTGAGAGGGAGGAGGTGGTGTTATTAAGGGATTGGAGGAGTAACTGAGGGCCCATCAGGTAGTTGGCAAGATGGCCGGTCGGCAATGGAGGTAGAACTAATTAATTAAATCGTTAAAGAAATTACACAAATCTCCCCAAATTTTGAATTTTTTTCACAAAATGTGCATATCACAACCGAATTTACACAAATTCCTTGTCAATATTGTAGGTCGTTTCGAAAAGGCCACATGAAGCTTTTTTTTTTTTTTTTTAATGAAAAGAGATTAGGCGCGTCTAATTTCTCTGAGGAATTCACGTGAAATATCTGATGAGTCGTTAACGAGGAGTCAATACATTTCATATTATATCAAATTATAATTATTATTTTTACAATCATAAAGTCTGGTTTAATCAACTATTATACAAAAACTTAAAATTATTGTGTATAGATTCACTTTTTTTTTTATCACCAACCGATTTATAGCCTTTTATAGTCGATGTGGAAGAAAACACCTCTATACTAAACCTCTCAACAGAACCTAATTTTTGGTTTAAAATCTCTACATGTCATTTTTTTTTATTTTGCAAAAAAAAAGTGATTCATTGTTAAAGGACAACTTTATGGCAAATGAAAAATGTTTGAGGGTAGTGTTTGTAAATAGACTGTAATGCCAGATGGTATTGTAGAAATATTAATTATGGTGATTTTATGATCGAAAAAGACTAGTAATTAAGAGGTGGCTTCTATAATTAATACTAATTGATTTGGACCACTCTATATTATACTTGTGGTTTTTATTTTTTTAATATTAGTCCAGTTCGATCGACTCAGTCGCTCTACATCTTAATCGGGTACTGTGTGACCCATTTAAAGGGACGACCCTCTCACTCACAAGCGACTACATGTTTTCAGGGGTTCGAACTGTGAACCTCTTTACATGAGATGTAGCCCCACAACCACACGTTTGCTCGATGTGTATCACTCAATGTATGAGTAAAAGACCAAATCTATATACCATCTCTTAAGTAACTAGTACAATTTTTGCACCTACTTTGTATGAAAGTCAATTAATGTGTAATAAATTCCCAATTGATAAACAAATTAAGCAAATAACCACCAATCTGGCAACCACTTGAAAATCTATACATTCAAGTCAATTTAAAATCTTGTTTGTGACCACAATGGGTTGATCTCTCGGAGGACCGTGATAAGGTCCGGAAAGGCAGACCCTTTTATGTTGCCAATTAATCACCTCTAAAATTATTCCGTCTAAATCTTAGTTAAATTTAGGGTTGTTTTGACAACTAGCACAATATGAATATCTAATTAGTTAACTAGCACCCAAACAAAATTAATTAACTAACCTAGCACCCTTCTCAAATTGACTATTAAGGTCAACGGTCAAACAGGTTGACCGTTGACCTGTCAGCGTTGACCGTTGACCGGGTCTGTCAGGGTTTTTTAATTTTTTTTATTAAACTAATGATGCCACTTTTTTTGATGCCATTTTTTACATGATGCCATTTTTTCCGCTTTGATGCCATTTTTTTATTACATTTTATTTTCGCTTTGATGCTACTTTTCTAATAAAATGGATTGATGACACTTTTTTAATGCCATTTTTTACAAACCTTGATGACATTTTTGTTTACTGTGATGTCACGTTGATGCCATTTTTCAAAATAGTATTTTGATGACATTTTTTCTTTAATGTGATGCAAGATTTTCAAAGTAATGTTTTAATACCGTTTTTCTAATGTAATTATTTGATGCCACTTTTTTTAATCAAATCGTTTGATGTCACTTCATTGATGCAATCATTTGTGGTGACATGTTTATTACATTTTTATTCATCGATAACATTTGTAATTACACTTCATTTATCTCGATCATTTGTGATGACATTTTTATCACATTTTTTTATACAATTGATGATATAGGAACATGAAATGTGATTTTTACATATTTTATTGATGACTTTTATTCATTGATGACAATCGTAATTATTTCTGGTAACATTTTTATATAATTGATGACAAAAAACCTTAAAACATGGAATCAAAACGTGGAATCGGTCGATCCAAAGGCAAATAAAAAATGCAGCAACATCAGCATGTCTCAATTAACTTAATCAACCGCAATAAACAAAATCACTTCCAATTCTCAAGTAATAATATTTCCTTTCATAATTTCACATCAAAGGCAATTTGGAAGTTCCAATCTCAGTGGACCATAATTAAGCAATAATGAAACATAATCTGCCACTAACTGGTGTACTACGCTAATAGAAGAAAGCAAATGTCCAAAGTTATTGCAAGTTGTATGCACTAGGTACCATCAAAACACAGCAAAAAGAAATTCTTTGGGGTTATATATTACTCGGAAAGACACATCTGTATATGAACCCATTTAAAAATAACTAAAGTTAGAGGGTCATAAGGGGTGGTGAAGCTAAATTATCAAGCCTTTGCGTGTTCATCAAACGTGTGCCAGAAACTAAAACTAAAGTGACATTTTCTATTTACCCTAGTACTCACTGCTTGCACATTTTCAAATGCATGATTTCCATATTTCAGCACAATACTAGTTTCTGATTCTGCAAAAATGTGTACTTTCGTGTAGCCTTGTGCTGAGTGGGAGCCATGGACTCGAAGAGTTTGCAATCCACTTGACGTCGCTACTGGAATGGACTGTCGAAAAATGCATTACACTCGATGCTTCTTGTGTGGGAGACAGAATCAGGCAGCATTTCAAGTTAGATAGATCGAAAAGTGAGAGCAGGATTGAAGTTACCTCTAGTGATTGCCAAAATGTGATGACAAAGGTGATTAAGATTCCGAGTGACCTGCAAGAGGAAAATACATGGTTGAATGATAAGCTGGGGAGCAAGTGAACATCTATATCAGCAGAAAACAGAAGCAGCAACTAGGACAAATGCAGCCCCTCAAAATTGCTAAAGATATCTATACCAAAAACTCTAGGAATTCAAAAACAGCATCGTTCTTTAACAAGCAATATCGCTCTTTGGAGCACAACATATAACAAGACCTCATACGAACTATCAATGAAGCCAGTGAAAAATACTAGTGCCTTCTCACCCAAAGCATCAATTAAGAGAGCAAGCACAAAGCATAAAATATTTATAAGGCTTTTCCAAATTCATCCGTATCTTCAACAATGAGGGATTGATAAAGGAAACCCCTTTACCAGTATCCATATAATTAATCTTATAGGCAATTACAGATGCATCCCAGATTTGAGCAAGTTAGAGCTTCTTACCAAGGAGACAAGGATTGATTTTCCGTCCCTATTTCTCATCTATCTTAAAATCTCAAAGCTTCAAAAAAAGCTTCTGTAACTTCTTATGAACATTACAATTTGAATCCAAATTGGAAGCCCCATGTTCTACAAGAACATGCTTCATCAACCGGTAGAGAAATAAAAAAACAATAAACACCAAGGCAAATTGAATCTATTGTGAGGAAATTAGGCAAATGGAAGTAATTGAATTAGGCAAATTGAAGTAATTCAGTACTAATTTTGACCTACCCGAATGCGGTGAGTTGTGCCAGGACGAACGGGTACTGCTTCAGCGAAGCAAAGGCCAGTTTGTAACGGACCCGATTTCCAATCCCTAAAACCACCGGCGTCGTCGCCGCCATCAGCACCTCCAACCTCTTATCTGCGGACTCCACGGCTAACAACAACTTTCTCCTCCACCGATTTTGCTTTCAATTGGATGTCAATTTCTACCGTACAATCTCTCAACAACTCATCCCGTCGTCTTAAAATAACAAAATCGGAGGATCAATTGAAGAAAACGGGAAGTGAGTACCTGTAAACCGTAGAGCGGCACCGAAATCGGGGGAGGCTGAGTCTGGTTTCGTCTGGCCACAGAAATCGGAGGAGGATGAGTCTGGATTCGTCCTCGCAGGTGAGCAGAGGAGACTAGAAGTGCCAGATGATGGCATCGACGGCAAGGAGGAGCCGGATTTTCATCTGAGATTCCTCGTTAGCATCAACAATTGTGAGATCGGGTGAGGGGTATGAACAAAGGAGGAGCGTGAGAGATAGAGAGCAGGTCGATGGAGGAGGATGGAACGGATGTTGAGAGAGGGAGCTCGAAAGCCATGGACGGAGAGGAATCGATGAAGATGAAACGCCAGAGAGCTTCCTCGCGAGATATGAGAGAGGAGAGATGCTACATGCTTAAAAAAAATTAGATGGGTGTTACAACGGCCAATAAATAAGCTTAAGATGCTAATAAGCTAACTAGATTAGGAAAAGGTGATATCTCACCCAATTTTCTCTTAAATTTATTAAATTATAATTTGATCTCTTTTGTTTAATTATATGCTAATGGGAATTTAACAATTAGAAAAGAAAAAAAAAGAGATTATAATTAAATTGAGATAATACAATTGATTTCATTTTTTGTTCTTAAATTGGATGTAGGTAGAAGTTAATGATCTTCTAACGATAAAACCCTAGGGCTATAGGCGATTTCCGGCGTCCGCTTCCTGGTGGTCTCCGACTCGCCTCTCTCTCTCCGGTCTAGGGCTGTGAGAGCTAGGTATTCCCTCGCCGGCATCGTGCGAGATTCACCGTGGTTAGGGGGACGTCTAGGGCATTGGATTCTTACGGTTTGCACAGGTATTCGATTGGAGGACAGGTATGGGGAACAAAGGGAAAGAGATTCATCCAACAGCAGATGAGACGGTTGTCATCGAGGGGGATGAAGCGATCAAGGATAGTGTCTCGGTACAGTCAAAGATGTCCCTCATCGGGACAGTTCTCTCATCTAGGGCACCGAACGCTCAAGCGCTGAAATCGACCATGAAAGGGGCGTGGCGTACTAGACAGGGATTCATATTTCGGGAGATCAAAGAGAACCTCTTTAGCTTCCAGTTCAGCACAGTGGAGGACAAGGAGAAGGTTATCAAAGGCGGCCCGTGGTCCTTCGACAGAGCACTGTTGGTGTTAAAGGAACCGGGAATGGAGCAATCGTCGGCAATCAGGTTCACAAAATGTGCTTTTTGGATTCGTGTTTATGATCTTCCTCTTGCGGCATATACTAGAGCTATGGCTGAAAAAATAGGGCAAGTGTTTGGGGGTCTAGTGGATATGAATGAGGAGGAGCTGGTGGTGTGCAGCAGATTCCTTCGCATGAAAGTGACTGTCGACCTGCAAAAGCCGCTGCGTAGGGGGCTGATGATATCGTTTGGTGGGAAGCGGATGTGGGTAGAGATCAAATATGAACGGCTTCCTAATTTTTGCTACATGTGCGGAATGCTAGGTCATACAGAACTTGAATGCAAGAGCAATGAGGAGGAGCGGTTCCAAGGGGAGTACGGCGATTGGATGAGAGCTTCACCGGTCAAAATCATTAGGGAAAGGAACAGTGTTGATAGAGAGGAGGAGAGAAGGGTTCTCGAAAAGATGACGGGGAAGGGTGATGAGAAGGAACTGGAAACTGAACGAAGGGAGGGACGGAGGAAAACCTTATTAGAAATACTAGAGGAGAGGGAGGAGGAGGAGGCAGGGAAGGATGTCGAGGAGAGGGAGTTGGGGGAGGATGAGGAATTCATAGTTGAGCGAGTGAACCA
This sequence comes from Persicaria tinctoria, assembly GCA_037127255.1. Classification (NCBI taxonomy): domain Eukaryota; kingdom Viridiplantae; phylum Streptophyta; class Magnoliopsida; order Caryophyllales; family Polygonaceae; genus Persicaria; species Persicaria tinctoria. The sequence goes on along the minus strand of JBANSL010000004.1, from coordinate 90,173,434 downwards.
GGTATCGCTAGTGGAGGGGGACGACAAGCGTGAAGAGTTGGGAGGAGAGCTTAATAATATGACCAATGGGGGCAATGGGGGGTTAATACAGGGAGGAGGTGCGAGCTCAATGAAAGAGGGAGGGGGGCCGAAGGTCAAGGGGAGTTGGAAGAGGGCGGCAAGGAACAACGCTAAGAAAGGAGACGGGATAGGTGGCCCGAGAATATTAGGGAATAAGAGGAAGGAGGGAGTGGCGGCAGATGATGATGAGACTATGAGCAGCGATGATTGGGATAGAGTGGAGGTTACTGATGGGGTTCGAAGCAAAAGACTGAGGGTTGAGATTATTCCACCCGAAAAAATTATATCGGCCGGGGATATTATCCCCCGCCGGGAGCCATGAATTGCATAAGCTTTAACTGCCGGGGAGTGGGGGAGGCCCGCGCAGTTCAAAAACTTACCGATATGGTAAGAAGGGAGGCCCCAAAAGTCCTCTTTCTCATGGAAACTAAAAGTAGGAGGGAGAGGATGGAGTCAATAAGGGTAAAGCTGGGTTTTAAGGGGGTGTTCACAGTCGATTGTGTGGGCAGGTCGGGGGGTCTGGCTTTGTTTTGGGAAGAGGAGTGCGAAGTTAGCATCATTTCATACACCCAGCACCATATCGATGCCACATTAAAGGTTGGAGATGAGCAGGAATGGAGGGTGACAGGGGTGTATGGATGGCCGGAGAGCGTCAACAAGCACCTTACGATGGGTTTGCTCCGGAGATTGCACGAGGAGCCAGCTGCTGCTTGGCTGTGCATGGGTGATTTCAATCTTCTCACTGCAGTGGAGGACAAACAAGGGGGTCGGGCACCTCAAGTGGACAGGTTGATCGAGTTTAGAGAGGTGCTAGAGGCTTGCGAGCTAAGGGATATTCCGTTTTCGGGAAATCGGTTCACTTGGGATAATGAGAGGGAGGGGGAGGCTTTCGTGCAGGAAAGGTTGGATATGGCCTTTGGTAATGATCAGTTGTTGGATATGTTCCCGAACATTATAGTACGCCATCTTGGTAGGTGCCATTCGGATCACATCCCGATTAAAGTTTGTCTGCAAGGGGGAGAAGGGGATAGCAATCATAAGGGGGAGCGGCCATTTCGCTTTGAGGCAATGTGGTTGACGGAAGAGGATAGTATGGAAGTGATTATTAATGCATGGGAAAATCCGGGATCATCGCATGTTTCGCCCAGCATCGAGGGCAAGATCGAGAGGTGTGCGGTGGACCTGAAAGATTGGGACAAGGTGTGGTTTGGCAATGTTAAAGTGGAACTAGGAAAGGTCCGGAAAAGGCTGACGGAATTGGGGAATATGGAAATGACAGGGCTGTTGGTGAAGGAGAGACGGGGGCTGGAAAGGAAAGAGAAGTTGTTGATGGATAAGGAAGAGGTTATGTGGTTTCAAAGGGCTAGGGCGAATGAGTTTCGGTGTGGGGATAGAAACACCAGTTTTTTCCACAAGAAGGCCACGGGAAGGAGGAAAAGGAATATGGTGCGAAAATTGATAGGGGAGGATGGCAGAGAGGAGTATAGTTGGGCTGGGAAGAACGCGGTGGCGATTGATTACTTTTGTAAATTGTTTGAATCCAATGTCTTAGCCAACCCTGATACGGCTACTCAAGGAATCGAGCCTCTCGTGTCGGCGGAAGATAACCATGAGCTGTCATGTCCCTTCACCGCTGGAGAGGTAAAATCTGCCCTTTTTTCTATGCATCCCACAAAAGCTCCGGGTCCGGACGGGATGCCAGCACTTTTTTACCAAAAATGTTGGCATATCGTCGGGAACGATGTCACTAGGTTTGTTCTTGGGATTCTGAATGGCCAGCCGATACCTCCGGGATTGAATCACACTTTCATAACTTTGATCCCGAAGGTTTCGGACCCATGCAGAATGAAGGATCTTCGACCAATCAGTCTATGCAATGTGTTGTATAAGATTATTTCGAAAGTACTAACCAACAGGTTGAAGAAAGTCCTAGGGAAGCTGATAGCACCTAGTCAGAGTGCTTTTGTACCCGGCAGGCTCATAACAGATAATGTACTTGCTGCCTTCGAAGTTTTCCACCATATGAAGACAAGGAAAGGGAAGAAAGGGTTCATGGCCCTGAAACTGGATATGGCAAAGGCGTATGATCGAGTCGAATGGGGTTTTCTCGAGCACTGTATGAAGAGATTTGGGTTTGACGAGAGGTGGATCTCTCTAATCATGGGATGTGTGAGGACCGTTACCTTTTCGGTTCTGATGGAGGGGAGGCCGTCCCAGACCTTCACGCCAGGCAGGGGATTGAGACAAGGCGATCCTCTGTCTCCGTACCTCTTCCTAATCTGCGCTGAGGGCTTGTCCGGGATGCTCCGGGTTGCTGAGTCCCAATTGCGCTTGGAAGGCATCCGGATCTCCCCTAGAGCACCTTCTATATCTCATTTATTTTTTGCTGATGACTGTGTTTTGTTCTTGCGAGCCTCCTGCCAGCAGAGCGAGACAGTGATGAATATCCTCCGTACTTATGGAGAGGCGTCCGGACAACAGGTGAATTTCGCTAAGTCAGAACTGTCCTTCAGCAGAAATGTCAGTGAGGAGCTTAGGGGTGCGATTCAGGGAGTGACGAACATTCGGGAGGTGTCAAAGCATGAGCGGTATTTGGGCCTTCCGACTATGGTCGGGAGGTCAAAAAAGGTGATCTTCCAGCAGTTGAAGGAGAGGGTGTGGAAGAAAATGAAGGGATGGAAGGAAAAGACCCTGTCGAGAGCGGGTAAAGAGATCTTGATCAAGTCTGTCGCGCAGGCCATACCAACCTACACAATGTCTTGTTTTATGCTCCCGGATGGGCTATGCAAGGAGTTAGAGATGCTCATGAGTAATTTTTGGTGGGGCGAGCAAGGAGGTAAGCGGAAAACACATTGGATGAGTTGGAAAAGAATGTGTAAAGCCAAGTGCGATGGGGGTATGGGGTTCCGAGATCTAGAGAGCTTCAATGTCGCGCTACTAGCACGACAGGCCTGGAGACTATTGCAAGAACCGGAATCGCTGCTTGCTCGGTTGTTGAGGGCAAAGTACTACCCTCACTCGTCGCTGCTGGAAGCCTCGATGGGTCATCAACCGAGCTACACTTGGAGGAGCCTGCTGGCGGGGCGAGATGCATTGAAAGAGGGACTGATTTGGTGCATCGGAAACGGATCCGAGGTGAACGTGTGGGCTGATAGATGGCTACCTGGTACGTGTTCCGGACGGGTAATTGGGAATTTTTTTGGGGGAGATCCGAATTTGAGAGTGATTGAACTGATCGACTGGGACTGTGGTCGATGGAAGGAGGAGGCTATACGGCAGGTGATGCTGCCAGGGGATGCGGAGAGGGTCTTGAGCTTACGGCTGACTGATCCGGACATCAACGACAGGTTGATTTGGAAACACACCAAAAATGGGTTGTTCTCGGTTCGATCGGCCTATCATATGATCAGAGAGAAGAAGGAAGGAGAGGTCGAGAGGGCGGGACAGTCGGATCCGAGTGTCACAAGGAGAGCTTGGAATGCTCTGTGGCGTCTCAAACTCTTGCCAAAGGTCACATCATTAGTTTGGAGGGCGTCAAGGGAGGTATTACCCTGCAAGTGGAACCTGCACAGGCGCAAGATGGTGGAAGAGCCTTTGTGTGAGCTATGTGGTCGAGAGGAGACAGGGTATCATGCAGTTTTTGAGTGCCCTTATGTCAGAGCATTGTGGCGCCTGCAACCGGCTTTGGAAAGACGATGGCTCACGGGACAATCTGTCTTCGAAGCCTTTATACTTGTCTTCTCGAGTTGCAAGGAGGACGAGCGACAATTGTGGTCGATGATGGTCTGGCAAGCATGGGAGGCGCGAAATAAATTGCTATTCGAGGGGGTTCGTAAAGAGCCAAAACAACTAATGAGGAGGGTGCAAGAACTGTTAGAGGAATTCAAGAGGTACAAAGACCCGGCGGCACCAGCTCCAAGGGAACCCGCAAAACCAGGAGGGGAGAGGTGGAAGAGACCAGCACCGGGAGTGTTCAAGATCAACTGCGATGGATCGGTTTCGGCGGACGGAAGCGCAGGCATTGGTTTTATAGTGCGGGATGAAGAAGGCAACTTCGTGATGGCGGGACACAAAGGGGTGCAGGCCTCCAAGGACATCGAGGTTGTTGAAGCGGAGAGTGTGCAATGGGCATTAGCTCGGGTCGGGGAAAGAGGCTACATGCGAATTCACCTAGAGTCTGATTGCCTTAGTCTGATTACGAAGTTGGGAAGAGGATATGAGGGGCTGGGCACCCTGCGGCATATGGTTGACAAAATCCAGAGACAGGCGACAGGTTTTGCTTCAGTCGAATGGTCTCATTTAAGAAGGCGAGGGAACACAGTTGCACATGAGTTAGCCAATGTTAGGCCTATATTTGATACTCTGTTTTTTGATAAGGATTCAATGCCTCAAGCTGCTCTTGTAAGCTTGGCTGGGGATGTGAATGAATAAAAAGTCTTTGTTTGAGCTCAAAAAAAAAAAAAAAAGGTAGAAGTTAATGGGTAATTAAATCAATCTAAGGGTGATTTATGACAAATAGATACATAAACGATTTGATGCAATTCGGCCCAAAAAAATTAGGACTGGGCCCATATGGTGAAACAGTTTTGGGCTTTTACTTGTTCACTAATGGGCCACTAAATATGCGGCCCAAATTTAGAAACGAACTCTCAACTCACAGTTGTCGCTTTAACACGGTAGACGTCCTCCATTCGTCGTACATGCATCCAGAGGTCGATGTGGGACAGTCAAACTGTGGACTGTTGAGCACCCAAAAACGTCATTTGACAAATTGCTACTTGCGTGCCCACCCGCCCACAAACTACAAAACAAAACCATGTGCCTTTTCCTTTTCGTCCTCCTCTGAATCCCAAACCAGTGGCACCCATGCACCCAGTTTCCATAACCCCCTTAAAGCCCCTCAAAATTAACAATTCAATTGAACAAATCAAGAAAAAAACTCAACAAGATTCAGATATGTGCAGACCTGATATTGGCCAATTCGGGTCACCCCGACCCGACCCGTCTCGCATTCTCAGCACCAAGGCGTTCTACCTGAAACTCAAACTCTCCGATTCCGGGTGTATCAACGGCGGCTACTACGGCGATCCCCTAACTCTGATCTACCTGCCGCGGATAAGCGGGGCGCCGCTGGAGGTAAACGGGGCGATGATCCGACCCGATTCGGCGGCCTACGTGACGCTCCACCGGGCGGTCAACGCGGGGGAGGCGGGGTCAACGGGGGTGGTGTACGGGTCGGTGGAGCGGGTGCGGGTGGGGGAGGGGGTGAGGTTCGAGGTGTACACTGGGGAGGAGAGGCTGCTAAAGGGGGTTTTCAGGAGGGACAAGGGCAAGTGTTGCTCCGGCGACGGAGCGGGGTGGCGCGTGGAGTGCACGTGCGTGGTGGACGGAGAGAGTGCCGGCGTTGCGGAGGCGGAGGTGTGCGTGGCGGTGGAGGGGGGGAGGGTGAGAGAGCGGGTGGCGATGAGGCGTAGGAGGAGGAGGCGTGGGGGTGGCTTTAAGGGGTTGTTGGAGGAGATACCGGAGGAGGAGGAGGAGGAGAGGGAGTGGGATGGAGGGTGGTCTGGTTGTTGGTGTGACGGTGGATCGGAGGAGTCGGCGGAGGGGGAGGGGGAGGAGGCGGAGTGGGAGATGGAGGAGGGGGTGAGATGGGCGGTGGATGTGGGGATATGGGCGGTGTGTATAGGAGTAGGCTACTTGGTGTCAAGGGCTTCGGCTAGGACCCTCCGCCGAAGGAAAATCTTACTATGAGAGAATAGACTATATATGGAGTTTTGATTAGTTTATTAATTGTAATTTGCTTTGTAAACCATCAAAGTGTATAATGGTAGATTGTAGTTTTATCTTTGGAAATTATAAAAAGAGTAAACAATATATCAATTTGTAATTTTTTCATTCAAAATCAATTTAGTCCACCTCACGCCGAGTAGGTCTTATAAGGAGGTCAAAATGCTCCATTTGATGAAGTCTCAGCTCAATACCATCATGTACCTTGCCTAATTCGAACCCTAAACCCGAAATTCCAAGCCTAGTTGACCACCATAGCAAATTAGGAGGAGGTCGGGGAGATTTCTGTTCACTTTCAACAACCCAGTTCTAACCCTAAACTCGAAATACTAGAAAACACCCAACTGAACCGAAAGAAAATGAAGAGATATAGTCACAGATGAGAAGAGATCGAAAAGAAAATAAGAGATTAGAGAAAAACTTGGAGAAGGGGTGAAACGCCAAAGAAGATTGTAGAACGTCATTTGCAACTGAAACACAAAGAACGAGAAGACTAAGGCAAAGGCAGGGATCAGTTAGAGGATGTATACTATCGGTCATCAGGTTTAAAATATGATGTACTCTATCTTCCTCCTCTGGAAATTCGTCCTATTATTTACAAAGTATTATGCGGACTTTGAATTAGGATTAAGGGGTCAATTTTTCGATCACCCTTTACCTGGGGCGACTAATTTACCTAGAATCCTGACTATGGACCAGATCGGACATGGACGATAGTTACCTTGCTCAATTGTTCACACTTAGTGAGGCTTCCTTTCAAGATTGAACGCAAATGATGAGTTTGGAGGATCCGCGTAGCGATGATGTTCCTAATCGTTTCCCCCCATGAGAGACTCTCTCCACTTCAATCTTCTCCCATTCAAAAAGCCCCCTTCTTCTATGTCCGAACTGGGCTTTTATACTACTCAAATTGTACGGACGTTCGGGTGACAAATGTCTAATAAGGGTCGCCACGTGGAGAGTTCCCTCGTACCCGTGGGAAGGGGACATGTTTGACATGCGGTGCCTGTGTGCTGAAAATAGACTCACACGGGCATTGTCCGCGGGTGAAAGGGAACGCCTTGGGACATGGTTGCGTTTGATGGGTTTCCCCTGTTAATAGATATAGATAGAATCCTTGTACATATCTTTAGTTTCCTTGGGCCCAAGGCCCAAGTCCTTTGTATTCTATATATATTCTATCTAATGAAAGGCAAACCCCAAGGGGGAATTTACCAAACCTAACATGGTATCGAGCCTAATTATCTTTTAAAGATAATTTCTTTCCTAACCCTGGCTTCCGCTCTCCCACCCGCCGCCGCCGCCGCCTCCCTACCCAGCCCGCCGCCCCCTGACAGCTTCTCCGCCAACCACCATGGCCACCGAAACCTCCCCCAAAACCCCCTTTCATTCGGCCCTGTCCGTCACCAACATCCGCAATTCCATTCCCATCATCCTTGACCTTGAAAACTCTCAATACACGTCCTGGTGTGAGTTATTAAAAAACAATGCTCGTGCTCACCGAGTCATTGACCACATCGATCCTACTCATAAACGCCCTGACAACATCGACGATGATCTTTGGACCCAACTTGATGCCATCATCCTTCAATGGATTTACGGCACGATCTCGTCAGACCTTCTCCTCACCATCCTCAAACCCAATACCACGACTCAGAAAGCCTGGAATCGCCTTGCTGATATTTTCCAGGACAACAAGGGTACCCGCACGGTCCTCTTGGAGAACGAACTCTCCACCACAAAGCTCGAAGCTTTCCCGAATGCTGCAGCCTATTGTCAGCGCCTCAAATCTCTGTCTGATCAACTTGAAGCGGCAGGCGCCTCGATCTCTGATCGTCGCCTGGTCTTGCAACTCATCGCCGGCCTCACATCCGAGTACCAGTCTGTCGCCACCTTCATCCAACAGTCCGATCCTCTCCCGTCCTTTGACAAAGCCCGCTCTATGCTGGCTCTAGAGGAGACTAGTCGGGCTCGACTGGACAAGCCGTCGTCTTAGCAAGCTCTCACCGTTACCACCCCATCACCGCCCACCGATCAGACGCCCTCCTCTGCACCTTCCAATCGAGAACGCAGCAGCCGCGATAACAATCGCGACAACACTCGCGACAACAACCGCGACAGCAACCAGCGCGGCCGCGGGCGCGTCGGCCGCGGGCGCGTCGGACGCGGGCGCGGCCGCGGGGGTCCCCAGCAGCAGCAACAGTTCCCGAACTATTGGGGCTTCCCGCAGTGGCCTGCCCCGCCCTGTCCCTACCCCTCCATGCCGCCACAACACCCGGGCGCCGGCATCCTTGGCTCCGCCCCTCGCCCTCCGCCTCATGCCCTTGCTGCGTACTACTCGACATATGGTGTTCAGCCCACTGATTTGAACTCCCAGTTTTCATCCATGAGCCTCAATCCCCCGGATCTGACTTGGTACATGGACTCAGGCGCATCATCTCATATGGCCCAGCATCCAGGTAGTCTCTCAACTATTTCGTTTAAGAGTCCTTCAAATTCAGTTATAGTCGGAAATGGTTCTATCATTCCAATTTTGGGACAAGGCCACACCACAATCCCCACCCACAACAACCCTCTACACCTCAAAAATGTTATCCTCACTCCCCAAATTATAAAGAACCTTATTTCCATTCGAAAATTTACCATTGATAATTCTGTTTCGGTGGAATTTGACCCATTTGGTTTTACTGTCAAGGATCTTCGCACGGGGACCAGTCGTCTGAGATGCAATAGTACCGGGGATCTCTACCCTCTCGCGTCACCTTCCGTCTCGCCATCTTCCTCACATGTCTCCCTCGCAGCCATGGCTCCACCCATCTGGCATGCTCGTCTCGGCCATCCTAGCGGCCCTATCTTTGGTCTTCTTAAAACTTTTTTACCAGTTGCTTGTAATAACGACTCGAATCGACGTTCCTGTCATTCGTGTCAAGTTGGGAAACACATTAGACTCCCTTTCTCTAGTTCGTTTACTCCTACTTATTTTCCATTTGACATTGTGCATGCTGACCTTTGGACATCCCCTGTGGTGTCTAAGGATGGTTTTCGTTATTACCTTGTCTTATTAGATGATTTCACACATTTCTTGTGGGTCTTTCCAATTAAATATAAATCACAAGTCTTTCCTATCTTTGTCCGATTTCATGCTTACGTTGTTACCCAATTTCAACGACGTATCAAAAATTTTCAATGTGACATGGGCGGCGAATTCAACAACCACCAATTTCATAACTTTTTCTCAACACAAGGCATTACCTTTCGCTTCTCTTGCCCTCATACATCTCCCCAAAATGGCAAAGCCGAACGCTCTATACGCACAATCAATAATATGATGCGCACCCTTCTCCTACACGTCAGCATGCCGCCATCCTATTGGCCCCATGCCCTCACCACCGCCGTGTACCTCATCAACATTCTCCCATCCACTGCTATCCACAATCAAACTCCCACCTTCCGTCTATTTCATCGGACTCCGTCCTATCTAGACCTTCGCGTGTTCGGTTGCCTATGCTACCCTAACCTCTCCGCTACCATGCCTCACAAACTCTCCCCTAGATCCACACCTTGTGTCTTTCTAGGCTACCCCAACAACCATCGTGGGTACAAATGCCTTGACCTCACGTCACAAAAACTCATCATATCCCGCCATGTCACCTTTGATGAGCATACGTTCCCCTTTTCCTATAAATCGTCTCCTCCCTCTTATACTTCCATTGATTCTTCCTTATCCCCCATGGTTCTACAACAATTCTTCGGTACTTCGCCATCTCAAGTCCCCGGCACACCCCCCGCCGCACCTCCAGCCCCCGCGGCCGCGCCATCTTCCCACGCGGCCGCGCCATCTTCCCACGCGCCCGCGCCATCTCCCCACGCGCCCGCGCCCACCGCACCCGCAGCCTATCAGACCCGTTCCAAGAGCGGCATTTTCAGGCCGAAACACATATTTAACCTCTCTGCCTCACCTTCACATATATCCCCCCTCCCCAAATCCCATAAGCTCGCCCTCCTTGATCCCAATTGGAAGGCCGCCATGACCGACGAATATCAGGCTTTTATTCGAAATGGTACTTGGGAGCTTGTGGACCGGCCTGTAGGCGTCAATATTATCCGTTGTATGTGGCTATTTCGTCATAAGTTCAGGTCTGATGGTTCCCTTGAGCGCTACAAGGCGCGCCTTGTGGTCAACGGCAAGTCTCAGCAAGTCGGTGTCGACTGCGACGAAACCTTCAGTCCAGTGGTCAAGCCGGCCACCATCCGTACAGTTCTCACGCTTGCCCTCTCCAAATCTTGGGCAATACATCAGCTGGATGTCAAGAATGCCTTCCTCCATGGTCACTTACACGAGACGGTCTACATGTTTCAGCCGCCTGGTTTCGTTGAGCCCGGAACTCCAAAGAAGGTGTGTCGTCTTCGCAAGTCCCTCTACGGCCTGAAGCAGGCACCGCGCGCTTGGTACCAGCGCTTTGCTGCTTATCTTCTTCGCATTGGGTTCGTCAGCTCTCGCAGTGATTCCTCTCTCTTTGTCTATCAGCGGGGGCAAGATATGGCCTACTTGTTATTGTATGTCGATGACATTGTTCTCACAGCCTCATCTGATGCTCTGCGTCGTCAGCTGATTGCCTCTCTTTTGTCTGAGTTTGCTATGTCAGATTTGGGGCCCCTCCACTACTTTCTCGGCATTTCAGTTCGCAACACTTCCTCCGGACTCTTCCTCTCCCAATCGAAGTATGCTGCTGATATCATCGCCCGTGCACACATGTCTGAGTGTAAACCAGTGGTCACACCCGTGGATACCAGCTCCAAGCTAAGCGCGTCTGCAGGTCCGCCAGTTGCTGACCCTACCATGTATCGCAGTCTTGTTGGAGCCTTACAGTATCTCACTTTCACTCGCCCGGACATCAGTTATACGGTCCAGCAGATTTGCCTCTTCATGCATGACCCACGTGAACCTCACTACAACGCTCTCAAGCGTATTCTGAGGTATCTTCAGGGCACTCTTCATCTTGGTATGCAGTTGACAGCAGCGCCTATTTCAGGTCTTGTGGCATATACAGACGCTGATTGGGGTGGGTGCCCTGACACCCGCCGTTCAACGTCCGGGTATTGTGTGTTCTTCAATGAATCTCTCGTCGCTTGGTCTTCCAAACGCCAGCTTACGTTGTCTCGCTCCAGTGCGGAGGCAGAGTATCGGGGAGTCGCTAACGCCGTCTTTGAGTGTTGCTTCTTGCGCAATCTCCTCCTGGAACTGCACTGTCCTTTGCCGCGTGCCTCTATTGTCTACACTGACAATGTCAGCGCCATGTATTTAGCCAGCAATCCGGTGCAGCATCAACGGACCAAGCACATCGAGATGGACATCCACTTTGTCCGAGAAAAGGTGGTCATTGGTGCTATTCGGGTCCTTCATGTTCCCTCCGCCTATCAGTACGCTGATATCTTCACAAAGGGTTTGCCACGTCAGTTGTTTCTTGACTTTCGGGACAGTCTGACCGTCCGTTCTCCTCCCGCTCCGACTGCGGGGGTCTGTTAATAGATATAGATAGAATCCTTGTACATATCTTTAGTTTCCTTGGGCCCAAGGCCCAAGTCCTTTGTATTCTATATATATTCTATCTAATGAAAGGCAAACCCCAAGGGGGAATTTACCAAACCTAACATCCCCGAGCTTCTGTGTTCCGTCCACGAATTATACGGACGTTCGGGTGACATGGTTGTGTTTTGTCAACCCCGGGATTGTGACCTTATATATACTGACTTTGCCAGTGACATGTCATCCCAGCGTACGTATGCAGGGTTCCATTATCGTTCATATGATTCAAACTCTAAATATCTCGTTAATAGTGGAGAATTTTCAACCAACTCGATCACCACGCTTTTTGCATATTCAATTTTCAATTTCTCTCCAGGCTTGACGGGATAAGCTTGGCTCGACCTTGTTTATTTACTAAACGTGCCGAGTATGAATACATTTTAAACCTTGATTCAAAGCTTGACTCGATTCAAGCTCGAATGCTATAAAATTTTCTTTATATTACTAGTATACAATAAGCAAAAAGCATTGCTTAATACTAGAAAAAAAAATACTTGATTCAAGCCTATAGTTGTACACAATTTTAAGTTTGAGTTCAAATTTAGGGCTCGAATTATATGTCTCTCTAATTCTTGAAATAGGCGATTGTATCCCACAGGAGTTTTCTTTCTCGTGTAATTTGATGGTGGATTTGTAAACTTTTTAGTCCATAAAGATATAATTGAGCAGTAGATTATAAGAGGTTTGACGTTATTCAAACTTTTGCATTATTTAAAAAAAAGACAAAATTATTTCTTTATTAATTAAATTAAATTTGTAATCATTGAAATTTTAACAAGTTTACTTGTTTAGGTCTATATTGTGTAGATGATTTTTGGTAAATAAAGACATGAATTATTGGGTATATCTTCGAGTCCTTTTCGACTGAAACATTTCGAAATGGTTCTATATTGTCACATCCCTATCGATACAAATAACACATGTTAACAATGAACAATGCATTCGGAATCCAAACACACGAAATACTCATAACTCGAGACTAAAACAAAGACGTACTAGCTAGCTAGTAGTTAGCTATATTGTCGCAAACATTGTTTCGAAAAACAAGCAACTTAACATACAACAAGCCCGATACACGAGAGATACACGAGAGACCGACCCCACGTTTATTTTTTCCCGTTTGCGTTTCACGAGATAGGAGGGCAAGTGAAGCCGGGAGGCGGCGTTAGGCCGCAGGTGGCGAGCACCGAGAGCGCCAGCGGAATGTAGATGTTGAGGTTCAACAGCTTGAGCCTTATGGCGGTGCACAGACACAAGGCTGCCTCGAGCTCCAGCAGCCCTTGCAGCACCGGGCAGCACACGTGCACCACCGGGTCTCCGATCCCGATGTGGATCAGCCCTCCCAGCACGTCCAGGCATAGCCCTAGCTTCAGTGCATCGATCGGGCATGTTTTCGGCGTTGTTGGTGGCGGTGTGTAAGGTGGCTGCTTCCCTCCTCCGCCTCCACCCCCATGGTGACCGCCGCCACCATGGCCTCCACCGCCTCCTCCTCCTCCTCCTCCTCCACCGGGTGCGCCAGGGACTCCTGGAGCACCTGGAGCTCCTGGAGCGCCTGGTGGAGTGACTATGATCGGTGGGCTGACCACCGGGGGAGGGATTATGATCGGAGGGCTTACAATAGGAGGCGGGATGATCGGCGGAGGGACGATGATCGGAGGCGGCGTGATCACCACCGGAGGTTTCGGGTGTTTATGATGACCTCCTCCGCCACCATGTCCTCCGCCTCCTCCACCACCATGGCCTCCGCCGCCTCCGCCTCCATGACCTCCTCTTCCCCCTCCACCATGACCTCCGCCTCCCCCTCCACCACCGCCGCCGCCACCACCACCGCCACCACCGCCGCCACCGCCGTGATGAGGGGGTTTCTGACACTCACCGCAAGCGTGGAGTGGTGGCAAAGAGATCAGCATAAGAAACATGGAAATGAAAAAGAAAGATGTAACCTTTGGAGGATCCATTTTTGGGGATCGATCGATCAAGGTAGCTAGGGTTAACAAGAACACTAAACCCTAATTGAGGATCAAAGGGGAAATGGTTGAGTTCAATTTATAGAGACGATGAATTGATGATGGAATTGAAGCTAGCTGTAGATGAGCAACCCGTGATGACTCTCTCTGATGCTTGATCGTGCTCAGCTGAACACGTAAGGTAGTAATGTACGTAAAACTGTAGGCGAAATGATAAAGTAAGGTTGGGTTTGCAGTGTGGTTTTTGTTTCTTCTTCGCCTTCACAAACTACGAAGTAAATCCGTGACATTTGTATTCTTGTTCTTTTCACTTAAGTATTTTTTTTTAAAATTTGTCCTTTTGGTCACTCAACAAGTGGGTTGTTATATGAACTAAACAATTCGAGTTCGGTTCATGATCGACTCGAAAAAGCTCGATTCAAGCTCGCTCACTTATTTAAACAAGTCGAGTTTGAACAAAATTTTAACCTCGGTTGAAAGGTCAACTCATTCGAACGTTGAAATAGCTCGAATTATTTAGAATTTCTAAAATTTCCTTTAATTTAACATGTTATAACCAACTAGATATATTTAGGAGCTCGAAAAAAGCTCGGCTCGAGCTCATTTATTTCCTAAACAAGTCAAACTTGAACAAAATAAAAAGCTCGTTTAAAAATTAGGTTCGGCTCGGCTCGAGCTCGTTTAACAAACGAACCAAGCTTGAACATGCCAAACTCGGCTCGTTCGGCTCGAATAACACCCCTACTCTGTGTTCATGTATTAAATTGAAGAATATCTATGTTTTTGTTGGTTGGGTTGGATCTTGTTCAGTTTGAGCTGAATAGTTTTGGGGACTTTATAGCGGACTTCGCTTTGCATGAGAACAAGGCTATTGTATGCTAGATGTGGAGGTTCTCTTATACATAAGAATATCTTACCATTCGACCCTTTTTTGATAAAGTAATAATTCAAGATCGGACAGGTTCAAATCTTGAGAGGCGGATAAGTTGACAGACAGAGACCGTAAAAAATACAATAGAAAGAAAAGGCGCGAAGAAGACAAACAACAAGCACATGCACTTCAACATGATGAATCTAAGTAGGTTTAAATCCAGCACGTTGGGGACATAGACTAAGAGTGAAGCCAAGCACTACCAAGATAGCACTGTTGATCAACGATACAACAGAATTCCCTGTGGGTAGTGAAGACGAATCTCTAAAGAACCATCCCACCCGTTGTGTAACATGGAATTTTTATGCCAATGTTTTTTTCGTAGGAACTAGTGTATCCAGTTCGAACAAGTGTTCCTTGAGACCAATAGAGTGACCAATTTTCTTACCAGCTACAATTTATTTTGCCTCCTATTGTAGTTTTGTTAGAATACCCTCCTTCATTTTGCCTCCTATTGTAGTTTTGTTAGAATACCCTCCTTCAGGTTGTTGTAATCTAATTTACGATGATCCATGAGAGATTTTGTTCCCTGCTCTATACGTTTACAGTCGGTTAGTTTGATGTAGGGATCTAACAAACAAAAATTTGATGTAGCTAGTTCCACATTCGTCATGTTTCAATAAAATTAATAATGTTGCAGATAGATTGACTCAACTGATACATTTAACTCACAATAGTAACCTTAACTCCGACACAGAATATATTACAGATTCTCAACCATAAGAATGCTTTAGATTAGACTATAGATAGAATATAGCCAAACCTAATCAATTTCCATTTTATATATGTGTATAAAAAAAATTGAACACCTCATTTCGGACGTGTCGTCACGGTATCGATCGATACTTCATAGTATTGTGATGAAATTTGTATCGATTATCAATTTGCAAGTTAATCCAAAATTATTTTAGCTTGTTCGGTTGAGATTAGACCTGTCAAATGGGTCATTCGGGTCGGGTTCGGGTCCGGTCACCTCGGGTTTCGGGTAAAACGGGTTTTGGGTTTTTCGGGTTGACTCGAACTCGGGTTTGATCGGGTTTCGGGTCGGGTTCGGGTCGATTTCGGGTTTGTCAAAATTTTCTTTTTTAAATTAAAAAAATTATTATTTGATAATTTTGTGATAAATTTTAATTATATATAAAAAAAATAATTATATATAATTATAAATCAACCGGGTCAATCGGGTCATCGGGTCAATCGGGTCAAAATTACCGGGTCAATCGGGTTAACGGGTCGAAACCCAGATTACTCGGAAAATTTCGGGTTTTTCGGGTTCGGGTCGGAAAAAAATTTCGGGTCAAAAATTTCGGGTTCGGGTCGGAAATTTTTCGGGCCGGCCGGGTCAGGTCACCGGGTCGGGTTGTGTTTTGAGAGGTCTAGTTGAGATGCAATTTGTCTTTCTGTCAATGGGATGTCTTTTGGCTTATGTGTAGAGGAAGAAATTGACTAGGATATATACATAGCTATTTTGTATTCTTAGGTTGAACTTGAACCTACAAATTGCAATTCAATTGGACCATTATAATTATGAAAAAATTTGCAAAACAGGCACTTTATTTGGACATATTTGCAAAATAGCCGCGTGTTTGGACAATTTAGACAAATAGCCGCTATATATACACCTAATTCTCAATTTTTTTTATTTTTTTTTTCTAATCGCCCCCAATCCCGTCTCTTCAATCTCTCTCTCCCCGCGCGCCCATGGCGATGGAGCCCTCGATCCGGCCAGATGCGCCACCGGTGGCTCTTCCTCCCCCCGCTCTTCCTCTGGCGCCACCGGTTAGTGGCCAGATGCGCCACTGTCGGCGTCGATTTCATCAAAAGCAACAACGCCACCGGAGATGCGATTTCACTTCAGATCTGGATCTGGACTTCAATCGACTTCAGATCTAATTCAATCGGAAATTGAATTCGACCTCAGATTGGAGGAGGAGCTGCGGCGGAGGAGCGGCGGCGGCGGCAATCGATAAGGAGAAGATGAGGAAGATGGAAGACGTCGAGCGAGCGAGGCGAGCAGCCGGAGCGAGCGAGGGAGCGAGGCAACGCCGAGGTGGATGCGGAGGCCGGAACGAGCGAGCGAGGGAGAGAGGCGGTGGCGAGCGAGCGACGGAGGGAGGGTGGCGGTGGCGACCCAGCGAGCGACGGAGGGAGACCTCCCTCCGAGATGGCGATGAACAGCGTTCCATCAATTAGGATAATTTAGAGAAATTACAAAAATTGTCCATTATTTGTATATTGTAAAATTTTTACCCCAATATTACATTTGCACTACATAAAATTATACCATTTGCATAACAAAGTCTTATATGAGCACAACATACCATTATGTTTAAAAAAAATTATTTGAAAAAAGTGCTGACACAAATAGAATAAAAAGTGCACAAAATTAGAATAAAATGCGCACGAATAATATTATAAAGTAAAAAAAAATGGTTATCCATGTACAAAAAAATAAAAAAAAAGTTAGAAAAATAAAATAAATAAAAACTAGAGTATGGTCATATTTGCACAACTTATGATTAAATTTGCACAACGTCCTCTTATATTTGCACGACAAAATGTTAAAAAAAATATTAAAAAAATAGAATGAGGTCATATTTTCACAACTTACTCTTATTTTTGCTCAACAATAGGTTATTCGACATCATTTGTTATGCAAATGATGTCGTAAGAGTTGGAAGAGTTGCACGACTATGTTGTAAGAGTTGCACGACTATGTTGCAAGAGTTGCACGACTCTGTTTTAAGAGTTGCACGGCCATGTTTTAAGAGGTGCAAGACTCTGTTTTAATGTTATCCAGGCTTGATAGAATTGTTCGACATCATTTGATCGACTTATGATTCATTTGTCATGTGCTTCTTCGATTCTTTGTGAAATTGTTATCCATGCTTGTGCAACTCTAAAAAATGTGCTGACATGGGAAAAAAAGTGCTGACACGGAAAAAAGTGCAACTCTAAACTCTACTTGGATCATATTTGCACAATTTATGGTTATATTTGCACAAAGTACTCTTATATTTGCACGATAAAAAGTTAAAAAAATAAAATAAATAAAAACTAGACTAGGGTCATATTTGCACAACGTCCTCTTATATTTGCACAACTTACTCTTATTTTTGCTCAACAATAGGTTTTTTTTTGCAAAACAATCGAGATTTCTGAAATTGTTCTCAACATGATTTTATGTTCTCTCAATATTATTTTAAAAACTGCACGACTCTGTTTTAAGAGTTGCACGACTATGTTGTAAGAGTTGCACGACTATGTTTTAAGATTTGCACGACTCTGTTTGAAGAGTTGCACCACTCCGTTTTAATAGTTGCACGACTCTGTTGGAAGAGTTGCACGACTATGTTGTAAGAGTTGCACGACTATGTTGCAAGAGTTGCACGACTCTGTTTTAATATTTTGCACAACTCTGTTTTAAGAGTTGCACGACTATGTTTTAAGATTTGCATGACTCTGTTTTAAGAGTTGCACGACTCTGTTTTAATAGTTGCACGACTCTGTTGTAAGAGTTGCACGACTTTGTTGTAAGAGTTGCACGACTCTGTTTTAAAAGTTGCACGACTCTGTTTTAAGAGTTGCACGACTCTTGTTGTAAGAATTGCATGCCTCTTGTTTTAAGAGCTGCACGACTCTCTTGTAAGATTTGTACGACTCTGATTTAAGAGTTGCACGACTCTGATTTAAGAGTTGCACGACTCTGTTGTAAGAGTTGCACGACTCTGTTGTAAGAGTTGCACGACTCTGTTGTAAGAGTTGCACGACTCTGTTGTAAGAGTTGCACGACTCTGTTGTAAGAGTTGCACGACTCTGTTGTAAGAGTTGCACGACTTTGTTTTTCGTGCAAATATAAAAGTACGATGTGCAAATAATCCAAATATAAATGTAAGTTGTGTAAATATGACATTTTGTTGTGCAAAAATAAAAATAAAACTATAGATATTTTTTGTAAGTTGTGCAAATATGTAAGTTGTGCAAAATATGAGTTTTGTATAAAATATAGATATTTTTTTACAATTTTCATATTTATTGGGTCATTTATGTAATTTAAGAAAAATCCTTTCTTCCTCGCGCAGATCTGGAATTCCTTTCTCCTTCCTCGCGCAGATCTGGAAATCCGGCTCCGCCTCCGGCGTCGCTCGCTCGCTCCGGCCTCCTTCGAACTCGCCGCCTCCGACTCCGATCTCGCTCCTTCGCTCGGCTCCGCCTCTGATTGCAATCGATCCGGAATTTTCGTCCAGATCTGGAATTGGATCCGGCTCACTCCGGCATCGCTTGCTCGCTTCGGCCTCCTTCGATCTCGCCGCCTCCGCCTCCGATCTCGCCGCCTCCGCCTCCGATCTCGCTCCTTCGCTCGCATCCTCCTCCGATTGCAATCGAGTTCCGGAATCCGAGCGCGCGCGGAGAGGAGATGGGTGAGGAGAGAGAAAGCCGCGTGAAACGAATGGAAGGGGTTTATATTGCGTCTATTTCCCTAATTTGTCCAAAAACGCGGCTATTTCGCAAATTAGGTCCAATTTCGTGGCCATTTTGCAAAACGCCCCTATAATTATTTATAAGCTCATAAGAGGCGTAGTTAACGGAAGATTTATATACCTTCATAATCTTTTATTTCGAAGTTTTGAATATTTAATATGAATCTTTTTTTTTAAGGATTTGTTTAAAATAAAATATGTTTTTTTGCCTTGATAAGCAACTAAATAATGTTATATTTACATTAGAAAAAATTACATCTATATCTAACTATTAAAAGATAAACATTTTTATGAGGTGTCAATGTGTCATTATCTCCTTAAAAGTAGGTTATTCAATCTTTTTTTTTTAAATTCAATTAATCCTTGATATATCTTAGCCTGAATTATAATTTTAGTAGTTTTTTTGAAAAATAGCAATGAGATTAATTCAAAACATAAAATTAATAATAAGGAAACATAAAATTAATATTAGTAATCTCTCCCTCTTTATATATATATATAGGTTTAACTATTTTCTCAATCAATGAGTTTAATTCAAAACATTTAATTATCTAAATTTTTATTATTATTTTATAATATTAACTTAACATATTACTAAGATTTTAGCTATAAAAAACTGCGTAATGGCGCGGGGATCATACTAGTTCTATATTAGCTACCCGCATCTTGATTTGGGGAGAGTTTTTTTTTTCTTGGTGGCTAATCACCCGCCCTCTTACCATTCTCTTGTGGATTTATCTTTCTTGGTGGGTTGGGCTAAAAGTACAATGGGCCCATTTAAAGCTGGGCTCTTAAAATTGTGCCTAGCTGAAATCTATTCGAGAGGTGTATGACATTGACGTTGTTAGCCTGTTAGGGATGGTTTTCGATAATTATGAATATATTTTTGGGATAATGGGGTGAATATACCTTTTTCAATTTTTGTATGAGTGATTATACTAATGAAAGTTTTTTTTTTGGTAATTATACCTTTTTGATTATTAAGGACTGATTTGCCCTTAGAGAGAGAAAAAAAATATTGATAATAACTTCCATAAATTACGTATTTTGTAATTGTCTTCTTCTTCCCCAAATGGATTAAAACTCGGACTAATTGCTCAATACATCAAATTCTTCTCATCCATCAATTTATTTTGATGCTTCTGTTAATAGTATCAATTGAAATCAAGTTACAAGATTGAAAGTATGTGCTCATATCTTTTATATGCTATAATTATTGCGGTATATATATTCCATATTTATTTGCGATTACTTGCTCTCCGTAGTAATATAATTGAAATCAATGGTGTGGACGATTACTTGCGATTACTTACTCTCCATAATACTTCGTATAATTGAAATCAATGGTGGGAGCTATTACTTGATTTTGCAAATATTTGCTTCTCGTAATTGTACGTTGAATCAATCGTTGATACAACTATTTGCTTCAATCGTTGATAGATACAACTAATCGTTGATAGATACAACTAATTAATTACTTGATAGATACAACTAATCGTTGATAGATACAACTATTTGCTTCTCGTAATTACTTGATTTTATAATTGAAATAGATTCAATCGACACTTCCAGTAAATATTTGCTTATCGGAATTATATAAGTTACATTACCACTAGATATAACTAATTAATTACAAGAATTAAAACATCTGCAATGAATTAATTATAATATTGTGACAATATTGATTACAATTAGTACAGTTACAATAAATTAGTTACAATCTATTGTGTGAATTTATTGTAACCTATTAAAACCTTAACAATGATGTTAGTTACGTTAAAAACTAGGTACAAATAATTAATTACAAGACTCAAAACACGTACATACAACGAATTAGTTGAACCTCTAACGGTAACAATAATTAAGTTTCAAGAATAATGGTTACAATATTAATTGAGTTTCAAGAATAATGGTTACAATAATTAAGTTTCAAGAATAATGGTTACAATAATAATAAGGTTTCAAGAATAATGGTTACAACAATTAAGTTTCTTGTAATACTATAGGGTTACAATCCATTACAATATGTTATAATCAAAATTGAATTACATGTAACCCTGGATAATTCACCAGGTGATTAATTGAATCTAATGGAAGAAGTAGCGTTTGTACGTACAAATCAATAATCCAAATAATTTTCCTTTTTGAAACGTAAAACAATCCTATCTACAATATAAATTAAACCATCTTATCTATATCTATTTACTTTTATTTTAATTTAAAAAAGATAAATCTTATCTTCATCTATTTACTTTTATTTTAATTTTAAAAAGATAAAATCTTATCTATATCTATTTACTTCTATTTTAGTTTTAAAAAGATAAAAATTCTACCTTAAGAGTATTTAGGTAAAATTCACCCTAAAAAGGTATAATTACTAAAATGAAAAATCAAAGGGTATAATTACCAAAAAATAACTTGAAAAAGGTACACTCTATCAAATTTTCACTATATTTTTTTGGTCGATAATTATGAATGTGTGCCACTATATACACCGCAAATCCGGATTAAGGATTTGCACGTCCTTAAGGACGTGCAAGTCCTCAGGCTTGCACGTCCACTATTTACACATTGCACGTTGTTAAGGACGTGCAATCCCTAGTTAGGGTTTTGCGTTTAGGGTTTAGGGTTTAGGGTTAGGGTTTAGGTTTAGGGATGTTAATTGATAAAATTGAAGGTGGATTTGAAGGATTTAGGGTCAAATTAAACAGAACACAAGAATTGTTAAGGTTTTCATTCGGATAATATGCGAATAAAGTTACAAGGAACGGAAAAAAAGGTTTACATTCATAAGTTTAATAAAGTTGTGGAATACAATTTAGGAAAACAGTAAAGGACGGTCGGCATCGGCACGCAAGGCTCTAAATCTCTCAATCTGAGCTTGAAACGGAGCATCCCATCCTTCGACGCTCGGATGATGAGGTTCGACCCATTCTAGTGGAGGCGGCGGAAGAGGAGCGTTAGGACGCAACCAGATCTATGAGAACAAAAATTTAGAGTTAGAGTATTGACATATGTATGAAAATCATGAATAGGTAATAACAAAGACGTTTGAAGTCGTACCGCGGCAAAATGGTCTTGGTTTCCGATGCAGGCTACACCAAGAGTTGCTGATTGGGGAGGGTTGTTAGCAGATGCCGGTGAGATCATGGGGAGACATGTGAACGGATGATGCCAAGCTAGGACGACGAGAGGAATCTGATATACCGTCGCAAATACTAAACCCATGATGGGAAGCTCTATCCACCGTCTCCTATCACCATGTGTGGCTCCGGCACATCTCTGGTAGTCGACCAACTGCTGGAATGGGTACTCTCCCGTATAACAACCGGCGTACAGATCGGCGTGATCCTCCAAGTGATTGCATAGTAACGTCTTGAGTTCCGGGAAAGCAGTCTCGCCGATCGGTGATGTCAAAGCCGCCAAAGCACGGTAGCCACAATGACCATCTCCAACAGTGTCCCTCACCATCTCAATATGACCAAACATGAAGGGATCAACGTTGTTTCGACCCCAGTTGAACCCTCCGAACACATCATCACGTCCACGTTGAGCTGAGGTCGCTTGTGGACGAGGCCGAGCAGCATTTCGAGCAGCACACGCTTCTTCTCTCGCAAACCTTTCCCTTACCTCCTCGTATGGCAACGGGTTGGTTCTGCAGGCATTTCTCGACCCCCGAGGCCTCCCCTTCCGTCGGACGCTTGCTGATGAGGGTGGGTGCAGCTCATCCTCGCATACATCGTTGGAAGCCGTATATGAAGATGACAGCTCATACGGCAGTGGGGTGTCGTCGAGGTCAGTCCATGTCAAATCCATCCAGAATGGGTGGATGTCCTCGGCGGGTATTGGAGTGCCGGAGTTGACGTATGCCTGAATCTCATGGACACAAGGGATCCCGTAACAAACCCTCCAATGTCGGTTCGTGCATACCGGAGGAACCTTTTGGTTCACGACGTCCTGCCACATCTTGTACAGATAATCGAAGCACTTTTTGGAGATTAAAGTCTTTACCTCATCGAAAAGGTTGACTTTATACGCCGCTGTTGGCCATTTGAATCGGTCTATCTCCAAAGCAGTTTGCAGCTCATGCAGTTGACAATCATTGACTCTATGGATTGCATCGATCACGATGCGGAAGTCACCAGTCGATGAGTGAAGTGCCTCCTTCAGAACCTTGTGTTGACCCTCAACTCTGTACACATTGAAGTGCATAGGCGATGAATATTCGATATTATATCATATTGTAATGGGAGATATGAAGTAAGGTTGTACCTGTTTGTCGTACGGGTGCCGAGATGGATGACTTTATCTACGTAGCACCGAACTATGCTCCTGCTGTATGGAAGCCAAACCGACTCCAAATACGCCACCACACCTGGGAATGGGTGCCAATAAGCTCGTAGCGCCCGACGACGTCGGTTGAATGATTCCTCCGACCTTGATTCGAACAGCCCCCAACAGTTGCCCTTAAAGATGCCGGCGTGGTGTAAATTCTTCGTGATCTTCAGAGCAGCTTCTTCGCATCTTCTCGTCACATGTAACCAACAAAGGAGATGCTGGACGTCGGGGAAGACAACATTCAGCGCCGCCAAGAGACCCAGCTCTCGATCAGTCATGATAGCTTGAGGCTGAACGCTCCCAAGCAAGATCTGAAGTTGTCGCAACACCCAAGCGTATGTGTCTTCGTTCTCTTGCGACATGAAGGCATAGGCGATGCAGTAAGTATTGCCTGAGGGTGTGAGCCCGACCACCTCGCACAAAGGAATCCCATATCTGCAGGTGTAAATATGTTACACATAAAATACGTTATAATTGGCTAAATGTGCAATAAGGTAATCGTAAATAAGTGACTTACGCATTTGTTTTGTATGTGCTGTCCATTATGATGACGTAATGGAACCTTCGGAGAAGGCGTATCCCGTCGGGATGCGCGAGGAAGAGGTCGCTCAAGACGTTGTCGTCATCCGGATGTCGTCTGAAGTCGTAGTAGTACCTTCTTTCCCGCAGATGGTGCAAGGTATCCTGGGTCATCGTCCGACTACCTCTTTCTTCGGCGACCATCATGGCGAGCGTGTTGGTAAGGCTCTTCCTTGACGTGATGCTGGTCTCATCCAACTGCCTCAATCCGTACCCAATGGTTTTTGGAGGAGTGCCAACTTCCTTCATCCACCTCGCCATCTTCTTTTCCTCCTCTGTCATCTGACCGGCGATGGCGTGACCCTTCAAGCTCGTGGAAAGCCCGTGGTTATGAACACCATGGGTTACCGTCATGCGTCACTGACCCGGCGGAGCTTCGTGTCCGTGTAGAGAGAATGGACAACCACTTATCTTCGACTGTGTACTCCGGAGCTTCCTCCCGCGTGGTCGGTACTCCCCAAACTGCTCGCATGCAAGGAGAACCCCGCCTGGACGATTCGACGCCCCCGTCCAAGACCGCTTGATTACCAAAATCATGCAGTGTCTCCGACCCAAGTCCTTGAAATGCGTAACCATTTCGTCACGGTCATTCCAAACCCTTGGGTCCGAGAACCCAGACGTAAAGTCTCGAAACTGTATTCACATAATTGAAAATATGAACAAAACGGAACGAATACGAAATATATTCACTCTACGAAACCTATACGTACCTGAGATACTTGGAGACGAGGATTGCTTTGTGGTTCGGCCATAACGATTCCAGATATCCTCCTTCGCTTTAATTGTAAGAAGTCGGACTTTGTTTTGGAGTGCGGAACCAAGCTATCCTCAATCGCTTTAAATAGACACTGTTGCGTGATTTGTAAGCAGAACTCTTGCACGTCCTTAGGGACGTGCTAGGGTTTAGGGTTTGGCTAGGGTTAGGGTTTAGGGTAAGGAATCTGCACGTCCCTAGGGACGTGCTAGGGTTGAGGGTTTGGCTAGGGTTAGGGTTTAGGGTTAGGGTTTTAGGGTAAGGGAACTGCACGTCCTTAGGGACGTGCAGCACGTCTTTAAGGACGTGCAGTTTCCTTACCCTAAAACCCTACCCAAAACCCTTAAACCCTCCCCAAAACCCTTAAACCCTAGCCAATCTTGACACAATCGGGCAACCTTATCATATTAACGTTATCGTTTTTGATGTTTACGTTCAATATGACTCTGAAGAAATGAGAAGAGTCTAATAGAAATATATAGATAGATACAAAATCCGAAATATAAATATATAATGTCAATATACAATCCGAAATATGTAGATAGATACAAAATGTATAATATCACTGGCCAGGTGGATGACGTAAAGCATCATCCACAATCTCCGTCAGCTCGTCCATGATCTGGTCAATGCGAGGGTCGGCCGCCAGGGCCCTCAAATAGCCCTCGAGCTCCCGAAAGCGGGCTAACAGCGCCGGACGGATGACGGGAGGGTGAGGGACGTCCACCCAAGGGTCCATGGCGATCGGGTGGACGGGCGCCAGAGGGTCGGGATGGGGCGTGGTCGGCAACACGTACGACCGGCTCTGCGACGCGTACCAAGCCAAGTAATCTGCAGTGACACCTGCCTGGCAATCCTCGCTGGTGCGCCTGTGATCGGTCAGCCTGTAGAAGCGACCCTCGTCCTGCAGGTCCCGCCACCTGTTGTCGCCCGGGGCGAACACGGCCATGTATTTCGAGTTCTTCAGGGTCGTGTCGCGGCAGACCTGAACCGGTGCGATGACGGCCTGCGGGATCCCCTGGACCCGTCCGAACTGCCGGAGGCACCTATCGGGCATATACGGCTCCTCCTCACCGCAGAAGGTGATGATGCCCCGATAGGTGGACTGACGGTACTGGCCGTCGAAGTCCAAACCACGCCCAAAGGGCATCCACTCGACCTATAATTTAAAAAATCAGATTTAATTCACAGCTAAGAATTATAAAATATATATAGAGTCTCGAATACATACATCATCGACGGTGAGACGGTCCACCTCGTCCTGCAGCTCCCGCATCTTCTTCATCTTCGCGTCGTCCTTCATCCGCGATGGCTGCTTCGGACCGATGAACTTCGTGTAGAAGCGAGGGTCATCCTTCCTAGCCGGGTCGCTGGAGAGATCACCTCGGAAGCGAGGGAAGTACGCCCATATCCAAGCCTTGACACAACAAAAGTATTTCGTTAGCATATAATTTAAATATTTGTAAACTAAAAATTCTAATTCAACGGTCTCGTACCTATAGGATCGGCGTGCAACTGTCTATGCCCTTCGCGCCGGAGCGGGTGGCCTCGCCTAGGCCCCTGTAGAGACATGCGAGGGCACCAGCAGCCAATGCGAGGGTGGCCGTACGTGGGATGTCCCAAACAAGGCCCAATACCTTCCATGGGATCCGGCTCTGCGACTTGTCCACAAACAAAGTCGCGGCGAGAGCAATGCCCATGTAGGTCCTGTGTAGAAACAGCCGCTGTGCAGGGTCGTCCTCGGGCTGCCCACCTCCAACATGCGTGCGCAGCCGAATCTGCTCAGGATCATCTGCGGCCGCTGGGTCATCGACGGGGGCGGGGTCGACGAGCGGCCCGTGTCTCTGCTGCCACCGGGCAGTAAACCCAGTCACTGGAGGGCCGCCAGCGTGCCTGTACGACTTCAGAGTCGCAGGGGTGAGCTGGTAGTACTCCGCGATGGCCGGGACTAGAGCTCCCGCGGGCAGATGTGACGTGCAGGGCTCGCCATCAATCCGAAGTCCCATCAGACAAGCAACATCATGCAGCGTGATGGTCATCTCGCCCAATGGAAAGTGGAAGGAGCTGGTCTCCGGATGCCAATGCTCCAAGAAGGCCGTGCAGGTGAACTCGTCCACACACTGCCAATGGAGGGACCTGAGCTGGGGGACGCCGGATGGGAGCAGATCCTGGACCCAGGTCCCCGGTCCCTCAAATATGTAGGGATCGAAAGGCACCAAGTGAGTCGCCCGGTGGTGGAACTTCAGCAGCGGCAGCTCCACCGTAGGATCTCTCCACACCTCGTATGCCCGGTGATGCCGGTAAGACAACAGCAGATCTCCCGGCGGCAACAAAGGGTCGACCTGCGCAACCGGTGCGGCATCCTGCGCAGGGATGGGCTGGGGCTCTACCTGTGGGCCCCCCTGGCCCTGAGCCTGCCCCTCCTGACCGTCGTGATCCTCCTCAACGACGTCAGGGATCACATCATCTGCAGACCCCAATGAGACAGCCGCTGGTGTGGCGGAGGTCGAAGGCTCGGGCTCCTGTGTGCCGGATGAAGAAGCCTCCGGGACGGTCGGTGGAACCCGAATAGGCGGTCTACCCATGTCGGCCCGTCGCCCACCGACCACCTCTGTGATGCAGCTACTCAAAACCTCGGGGGGCTCTAAGGAAGGCTACAACCCCATCGTCGCATCGCCGGACGACTCCCAAGGTGGCATACCCGACCAGAAGGTGTCGGTCTCGTCGGCCGGTGGCGTCCCCATCGACGGCTGTAATCGCTCTGCAGACGCGAGCAGATCGTCGACAGTCTGCTCGGGGGGTGCCGTAGACCCAGGTACCTGGCTGACCGCTGCCCGATCGCCGAACCTAATAGGCCGGAGGGTACCATCATCCCTCATGAGCCTCCCTGCCTGTTATTATGATCCAGTTGAATATTAATGTCTTTTCAGTATATTTTAATATATTGTAATGTATTTTAATGTCTTTTGATGTATTTTAATATAATTTCATATGTTTTATTGTCGTTTATTATATTTTAATGTTAATTAAGGATTACAATTATATTTTAATGTTTTTTACTGTATTCAATATATTTTTAAGTATTTTAATATTTTTTTAATGTTTTTTATTATCTTTCAATATATTTTTATATTTGAATATATTTCAATTTATTCAAATATATTATATTTGAAGTATTTAAATATATTTTAATATATCTAAATATATTCAAATATTAATTAAATAATTTTTAAGTATTTTAATATATTCAAATATATTATATACTATCTATTTTATTTTATTAAATTAAATCTATATTCAAGTATATTTATTTTAATGTTAATTAAATTGATTTATATTTATTTGAATCTATTTTAATATATTCAAGTATATATTTTAATGTTAATTAAATACTTTTGAAGTATTATAATATTTTTTAATATTTTTTATTGTATTTCAATTGTAATTTATTTCTATGTATTATATTCTATCAAATTACAATTATATTCTTTTCTATGAAACTATATACTATAAAAAAACATTTTAATATATAAATAAATCAAAAAATCTATTTTAAATTATATTCTATTAAACAATATATATTATCTATCAAACTATATTTTCAATCATATTCTATCAAACTATATTCTATCAAACTATATTCTATTAAACAATATATATTATCTATCAAACTATATTTTCATAAAATCTATTTTGAATTATATTCTATTATAAAACTATATTATCTATCTAATTATATTTTAAAACTCTAAAAATAAATCAAAAAAATAATAATTCAAATACATACCGGTGGAGTCGGAACCGGGGACACCTCAATGGTCCGACGCTTCCGCGGCGGCAATAGACCGTCGTCCGCCACACCACCACCATCAACACCGCCAGCCGCCGCCCCACCACCACCGTCACCGCCGCCAGACGATGCCCCACCTCCACCACTCCCCTCCACCGGCGCCACCGCCTCCACCTCCATCACCGTCGCCTCCGCCACCGCCTCCACCTCCATCACCGTCGCCACCACCTCCACCTCCAAGGCCGCCACCGGCGCCACAGCCTCGGCCTCCCTCGTCGTCGCCTCCGCCTCCAAGGCCGCCACCGCCGCCTCGAGGTCTACCTCTCTTTCAGGCTCCATCTCTCCGGTCTCTCTCTCGGTCTCGGTGGCTCTCTCCCTCCGGCGCTCTCGGTTTCTGTCTCTCCATCTTCTCTCTGCTCTCTCTCTAGCGCTGTGAGTCGAAAGTGGGAGACGAAGAGGCACGTCCTCTTCGTCTTTAAGTGACGGGCTTGCAAGCCCGTCTCCAAGGACGTGCAAGCACGTCCAGGTTTGAAAAAAAAAAAAAAAGTGCACCCAACTTGCACGTCCTTAAGGACGTGGGAATTTGCGGTGTATATAGCTGAAATGTTAGGAATATATGGATGATTAAGACTCAGGAGTAAATGGTTGTACTTAAGGGCGGTTTCTTTCAACTTTACCAATGGTTTAAATCATGCTCCTAGAACATTATTAATACATTTTAGCTTAGTTGATAAGTTTCACTTATTCTACATTCAAATCGATTATTACATATTCTATTTAAAAATTAACCCTCTCGGATTAACTTTATGTTTTAAGAAATATGCTCTTATTACAAGGTGTGATATTTTAAGTGTGAGACCATGAGCCTCTAAAATGGAATATTTATAAATTGATGATAACGTTATTCGCTCAAATTCAGGTGGATCACTATTAGATTGTGGTAGAGGGCTATAAAAATGAAGGAGATCGCCTATTTCGAAATATGATTTATAAGACTATGTCTCTAGGATATATTTTTAGCATACTTGATTAGAGAAAAAAAAAAACACCTTTTCGATAAGAGATTGTCAGGTGTTAGGAATGATAGTGAAGAAAGATTTGATTAGTCAAAGAGAAGTACATAGAAGAGATGAACTTAAAAAATCGTTTACCTAAAAAGAAGAGATATATATACATAAGGGATTGTTATTAGCACAGGCAATCTCGTTAAATGCATGGTTGAGACCCCGGCTTGGGGAGACGGAGACGACAACAACTTTACTAACACCGGATGTCGGTGTCGACAAGCATTTAACACAGCAACCAAGCACCGAACACTAGAATACTTAGCCATCGAACTTTAGCGGCTCCTATTGTCGGAGCTTGTCGACTCCCTCTATCTGTTTTAAAAAGCACGGAACACATCAACCAAACAGTAGCTGAACACAAACACTAAACAACAAGCTTTGTCAACTCCTATTGTTGGTGTCAGCATCAAACCACACACATGAATCAGCACTTAACACCACAACAACTTAGTGAACTCCAACATTTTTTGTTGGCTTCGAAAGCTGGTATTCATTAGCCTATATCGACACCGGAAACTGATGATCTCATCGTGCATTTAACAAGATCAAACCGCGTAAATAGCATTGTGGTAAAGATAAAGAGATAATCATACCAAGATATCAACTAACCAATTTCCAATACATTAAAATGTACGATATGCAAAGTGATTTTGAGTTGCAAAAATGCATCATTTGATCACTTTTATTTATTTATTATCTTAGTCTAATTCGATCGACTCAGTCTCTACATAGGTGGGAAGTAGACCTGAGCATGGGCGGGCTTGGGTCGAACCTATGAGAATATATTGGCCCATTTTAGCGGGCCGGACTTGGGCTAGACCCGGTTTTTGGACCAACTCTCTTGCCCAAGCCCGCCCACGCCCATTATAATTTTGTAAAATATTATTTTTATTTTATTATTTTTGCGTTTGATCTTAAACTACACAAATATGTTAAGTTTCTTAAAAGATTGAAATTTTATACAAAACAAAGGTATGCAAGTTACACAAATGTAAAATTACACACTATAATCTTTATGTAGGTTCATTTCAATGAAAAAATCTTTAAAATAATATATTTATTACTATTGTGTTTCTTAATTTATATGCGATGTAAATACTATTAGTTTTTATAAAGTAATAGATGTAAAAGTTTAGATATTATATAATCAATATATATAATCCATAGTATTTTAATACATATATAAAAATTAATATAAGTAATACGGAGTATATATATATATATGCGGGCCCCGGACCGGTATCCGGTCCGCTTGGGCTTAACCCTTAGCCCAAACCCGTTCTAAGGGCCAACCGGACCGGGCCTGTCGGCCCACTTGGACCAATTACCTTATCCAAGGCCTCATATTTTACAGGGTGGGTCTTAACCCATATCTGCTCAGGTCTAGTGGGAAGTAACCGTAGGTTTTAAGGCATGATACAAAAGTTTACAGCGTTATTCTTATCTCTCTATAGCAATGCGAAATCCACACTATTTTCAACGTTGTTGCTCAACAGCTTCGTCCTCCCCTTCTCTCCTCCTCCTCAATCGCTGCTGCCATGGCCGCCGTTACCACTCCCACTCCCTCTTCCCTCCCAATTACCCGGCGAATCAAACCCCCTGCCTTCCAATTCAACTACTGTACTACTGCTGCCTGCATTTCATCCCCAATCCGCCCAGCCCCAATCCGCTCCCAGTTTTGCCCCAAAACCCAAAACCCTAGCTTCTCAACTTTAGCGCCGATCCGATCCTCCACTGCCGCCGCCAACCTCTCCGCCCCCGAATTGGATGCGGCAAAGCAACGATCGATCAAGTCCCGCCTCCGCAACGGAGACACTCTCTACGGCCTCTTCCTTTGCTCGTCCTCCCCGCTCCTCGCCGAGATCGCTGGCCTCGCTGGCTACGACTTCGTCGTCGTCGACATGGAGCACGGCTACGGAGGCATCTCCGACGCCCTCCCCTGCCTCCGAGCCCTCGCCGCCACCGGCACCCCGGCGATCCTCCGTCTCCCGGAGAGCACCGCCGCCTGGGCGAAGAAGGCTCTCGACCTCGGCCCGCAGGGGATCATGTTTCCGATGATTGAAACCCCTGAATCCGCCAAATCCGCCGTCTCCTACTGCCGGTACCCGCCCAAAGGCGTCCGCGGCGCCGCGCACCCCATCGTCCGCGCCTCCGGGTACGGCATCGACGCCGGCGGATACTTGGAGAGCTACGAGGAGGAGCTTCTGATCATGTGCCAGGTGGAGTCGATCAACGCTGTGGAGAACATCGAGGAGATCGCCGCCGTCGAAGGGGTTGATTGCATCCAGATGGGGCCGATGGACCTGAGCGCGAGCATGGGGTACCTTTGGGACCCTGGGAACAAGAAGGTGAAGGAGGTGCTGAGGACAATCGAAAGGACGGTTCTGAAGACTTCGCCGCAGTCGGGGAAAGACACCGCCGGCGGGGCTTATTTGTCCGGTTTTGCAATGCCCTTCGATGCCCCGGAAGGGATGAAGTCGCGCGGATATCACATGATCTCCGGTGCAGTGGACATTGGCCTGTTCAGGAGCGCTGCAGTCGATGATGTGAAGAAGTTTAAGGCGAGCTTGGCTGACGAGAGCTCTTCCGATGAAGAAGGGAAGGAAGATGGTAAAGATGGGTATTGGAGTGAGTAATGTGTTGCTTTCTATCAATAAAGGAAGCTGCTTTAGGACTGTCTAGTGCCGGATTTTCTTGTTTTGGGATTTTGCTGCTCTGGTTTCATGCTGTTCTTTGCAAATAATGATTATGAGATAGGAAGATTTGATTTTTTTTCAGTATTAGAATCTGATTAATTGTATTTGGTGTCATCAGTTTTCATGTTCTATGTTGAATTTCATGGTGTTTGATCCTTCTGACAGTAAACAACATTCAACCCACATTGATTCGGTTAATGTCTATGCCGAATGCAGCATTCCCACCCTATGTGTGTCGAGTTTTCGTTCTCTTACATTAGACTGGAAGAAGATGCAATCTTTCTGGTTCCATCTGCTTATGCACACCGCACACCTGGTAATTGCAAAGATTTTGTATTGCTGACAAACTCGCAGCCCCCAAAAGGATAAACTTAAATCAGAGCCAGCAGTTCAGTTCTTAAAATTGTTTGAAAGCTGGTTTTTGAGAAACCTGAACTTCAGGCAATATAGAATTTGGTGTGTTTGATTGTGCATTCATTGTTCCTCATCAGAATGTATGAAATCGACTGGCTTCGTAAAGCCCTGAGATTTTCAACTTTCATATTCCCTATTGAGTTTTGAGGGCAATTTACCAAAGGGAGTGATTCACAATTGTTTGGCTTGTGTGGAGGATCTGCAGCCCGTTGTAAACTATCTAAAACTCTTCAAACCTTAATTCACACCATTTTTCAACTTCACGGCACAGTACAACTTAATTATGCACATCATTATCAAAATGTCAATTGCGACAGATACGTTTTACATCAAAACCTTTCGACAAGTACTATCAGATTTGGAGAGACATCACGGTTGATGTTCCCTTCAGCACATGCCAGTAGATCGAGCAGAAATAAATAACAGTAGGTAAGAACCAAACAATCAAAGCCCCTTGCAATCCGCCAAGAAAGAATACCAAAAATCTGAACCCCGCAAGGCATTTTAACCACTGGAAAAAATTGCAAAAACATTCGTCGCCTGAGAGATTCGAACTCTCGCGGGGAAACCCCATGTACTTAGCAGGCACACGCCTTAACCACTCGGCCAAAGCGACTGTTGTTGTCCTCAACCTCATTTTCATCTTCAAAAACAGAAAAATCTGATCTTTACATTAAATTACAGTACTTTTTATAGTGCAGATCTCATGGAAGTCTCAACCGACAGCCTGAATGACGGTACAATCTGCTTATTCTGAATCTTGGTACAAAACCAATCAATTCAAATAGTATAAAATAATCTCAGTTTTGAGAACTCTAATGTATGTAGAAATTAACGCGTGCTGACGTACTGTTACTGTACTGTAATGGTGTCTGTAGAGATAGGCCACTCCCCATCCCCTGCTTCTTCTTATTAGTCGTATTCACTAACGAGTAGATCGACCCACACCGCCAAACCCCTCTCGCTCTCTCCAACAACAAGCAGCTGCTTCAGAAATTGATCAATTTCGCATCTTGAATTTGGGATCCGGTGAGCGACAATGGAGATTTTTTACTGGCTGTCGTTCGGCGGGCTTGCAGCTGTTGTTGCAGCCTTGGAGCTCAGCAAAAGCAGCAAAGATCGTATCAACACTCCCTCTGCTTTCAATTCCTTCAAGAACAACTACTTGCTCGTTTACTCTCTCATGATGGGTACCTCTTCTCAGATCTGAACCCTCGCTCTTGTCAATTCCCCGCATTTTCGCTTTCCCGTCATTCCGATTCCTCCTGTGTTCCCGATTGTTGGTTTTGTTTTGGTGTTGGAAGTGTGTGATGATTTCGGTTTGTGGCTTGTCCCGTTTTCATGTAGATCTAGGGTTTCTATGGCTTCAAATTGGGGATTGTGTTTATTTTGGGCAAATGCTTGACTAAATTGTGAAATCTCAGTGCTGGTTTGGTGGTTTTGGTGATTGTATTAGCTTGATTTCAGTCTATAATCATCAATTTCAATCAAGCAACATACATCAATGGCTCATATTGTAGAGATCTTGGTTTGTTACTTACAAGTTTTGGAATTCTTTGGCAACAGCTGGTGATTGGCTACAAGGGCCATATGTTTACTACCTCTATAGGACATATGGTTTTGGGAAAGGAGAGATTGGACAACTTTTCATTGCTGGTTTCGGGTCCTCCATGTTGTTCGGGACAATTGTTGGGTCGCTTGCTGATAAACAGTAATATGTTCTTTCTTACTGCATAAGAAGACATTTTCTCTTCAATGTATCTTACAAATTTGTCGTGGTTCTTATATGTTAGTTGTTGATTTTAGGGGTCGGAAGAGGGCAAGTGTTACTTATTGTATCACTTATATATTGAGCTGCATTACCAAGCATTCCCCTCAATACAAGGTTCTAATGGTTGGACGTATACTGGGAGGAATTGCAACATCTCTTCTGTTTTCAGCATTCGAGTCATGGCTTGTGGCGGAGCATAACAAGGTGAGAAACCTGCCTAGAATGTCTTGGTTTGGTTCAACCATACCAATTTTTGTTTGTATTGTCTTCTTTAATATTCCGTACATGATTTTTGTATCTGTGTTTTGTATCCAGAGGGGCTTTGAACAACAATGGCTGTCCTTGACATTTTCGAAGGCCATTTTCCTTGGGAATGGTCTAGTTGCCATTTTGGCTGGCTTGTTTGGGAACTTACTTGTTGATACTCTCGGGTTTGGTCCTGTTTCTCCATTTGATGCCGCTGCTTGCTTCCTTGCCATTGGAATGGCAATCATAATGTCTTCATGGACTGAAAACTATGGGGATGCTTCTGAAAACAAGGACTTGCTTACACAATTCAGGGGTGCTGCAGTTGCTATCGCTTCTGGTAATTACTATGACGACTTTCTCGTTCTCTATAAACATACCCTTTTGCTTGAGGAATTATGTTTTTTATGTTTCCGTTCATCCAAGGATCGGACTGAAAATTGTTTTGTTTCTTAACTGTGTTTCTGGTTTTACTTTCTTACTTATTATATGTTTTGTTTCATGGAATCAGATGAAAAGATTGCTCTACTTGGGGCGATACAGTCTCTGTTTGAAGGTTCAATGTACACCTTTGTGTTCCTATGGACACCAGCTTTGAGTCCAAATGAGGAAGAAATTCCTCATGGCTTCATATTTGCGACATTCATGTTGGCTTCAATGTTGGGAAGCTCTATTGCATCACGATTGCTTGCCCGATCCACTAAAGTTGAGGCATACATGCAAGTTGTCTTTATTGTATCTGCTGCCTCGCTCACTCTCCCAATCTTGACCAGTGTACGTTTCCCTCTTGTTTTTTTTATCCGTCTTCATTTCAATTCAATGGCGCTTCCTTTTCTCCTGCCTTACTACACCTTCTTAATAATTCACTGTTTATTTACTTGCATAACAGCTCCTGGTAGCGCCATCCAAAGTGAAAGGCGGGGGCATAACATTCGCAGGGTGCCTTCAACTCCTGGGGTTCTGTGTATTTGAGGCTTGTGTGGGCATATTCTGGCCTTCTATTATGAAGATGAGATCCCAATACATCCCTGAAGAAGCACGAAGCACGATCATGAACTTCTTCCGTATTCCTCTCAATATCTTCGTCTGCATTGTGCTATATAATGTGAGCATTTCCTATTCTCTAAATGGTCCTTGCTAACAATCATGAACTTCTTCCATATTCCTAACGTCCGAATGAGAAATAATTTACATTCCTTCTGCTTCTAGAAGTAAACCTAATTTCAATTTTTTCCCCTTTTCAGGTTGATGCTTTCCCAATCACTGTCATGTTTGGAATGTGCTCAATTTTCCTATTTGTGGCTTATATTCTACAAAGACGACTGATGGTCATTGCCGAAAACCAGAGGCCAAGTAAGTACCATTTCTGCAATTTTTCAGTTGAATGCTAAAATTACACAACTGAAGTTGCAATCCAATGTGACAATACCATATTGCTGGTGTTCATCTTTCCTTGCAGAAGCACAAGAGTGGACAGCAAATGAGCGAGAATTAGAAGCCGAGCCATTGAATGCTTGACGGACCCGAATTCGGGAGTAAACTTGAAGATCAATTTGCATTTTCTCAGACTATGAAGAACTACATTTCATAAAATCAGTTACCAGTTCTCGCAATCAATAATCGATTCACTCAAGGCATACAAAACAGCCTAGGACATTGCTGGTACACAAGATTGATACTTTTTCAAGTTAGAAGATTGAGATTGTAGCATCTTATTCTTTTCTGTTTCTAATTTTATTTTAATGCTGCTGTTATTTATTTATGAACTCCTATGTGTCCATGGTAGGGCATTCAGGGTAGATGTTTATTGTTTTGTATCACAGTTTGTGCACACTGAACTCCAATTTATGGTACACATGCTATTAGGAAAGTGAAACTGAGTATTTGTTACCAAATTTGAGTTCCAATCTCTGTAATTTAAACCATGTTTGGTATAGTTTGCAAGTTTTTAGTTCTAAAGTGCTTTTATTTTCTATGAAGCAAGCTCTTGCAGATGCAAATGAAACATTTTGTTGCCCTCTGCCAAAAATTTGACAAATGTTGCTGAATCATGACAAACTATTCTCAAGAAATAAGGCTGGGTTACAAATAGTTTACTCATTGGAATACCGTAACACTCTAAAAACAGGAGAGCCCGACGCGATGATGTATAACAGTGGCGAAAGACACCATTGAAGAACAAGTCTGATATTCAGCCAGCCATTTCAACATCTTGTCCCCCAGGCTTCTCTAGAGATGGGTAAGGGGGTTGAGGGGTTGGCGGCTGAGAAAACTCTGTTGGTTTGGGTTCTGCGCCAAATGGATTCTTCGCAGAGTCCACTTCCATGGCTGAGCTCCTCGGGGGCGATGGCGGTTGGATCTCAACATCGGGATATGCGGCCCTAAACCGAGCTCGTAACCCTTCATCAACTAGTCGTGCTCCGCTCAGTTGATTACCGAGTGATAGCCACCTGTGGATGTACAACAAGAAATCCTGAATGAAGGAAAGTAATGCAACATAACAGCTTTTCTGTTGCTCTATAAGTCGAGCTCAGGCTAGATAAGGTAATCTAGAGATGAGCAATTCTAGCTGTTTAACAGCCGAAGCAAGAAATTTGTTTGGGATGAAGCTGCAATTCAAGGGCTGTTAAAAAAAAACTATACGACATGTGGAACTATAAACTAAACATGACCTGAACTGATTTGGAAAAACACAATCTCCAGTCTCCACCAAGACTAAACAGAAAAGAGGAAACAGAAACCACATGAAGAAGCTTGTCTAATGACGAAGCCCCGTGGTACCAAGACTGGCACCCAGGATAAAAATAGTGTCCGTAACGCGATAGAACTAGATCAAATTAGATAGGAATAAAAAAGGAGTACCCGCAATGTGTATTATGCATTCGTGCAAACAATTCCAGTTTCCTAGTCCGTGGACTTATTCTCTCCAGCAGAGGATACATCTGCACATAAAAAAGTCTTAGAAATTAGAATACTTCAAGAAACTAGAAAACTGGACATCATCAAGCACTCAGTGGAATAGGAACTGTGATATGATAACAAGAAAAGGAAGAACTAACCTCGTCTGGCTTACGGCTAGTCTCCCGAACCTCAGCCACCACAACATCTGTGTCAATGTTCCTGTTTACTATAGGATCCCCTTTTATTCCTACAAGACAATGTTCCTTGCTGTGGTTGAGCCAGTGACCAGTGCGCCCTGTTCTAATAATCCTCTGTAGTTGATTTGTTTTAACCCAAATGATCTCTTCAACACGCTTATAGC
Source organism: Persicaria tinctoria (assembly GCA_037127255.1). NCBI lineage: Eukaryota > Viridiplantae > Streptophyta > Magnoliopsida > Caryophyllales > Polygonaceae > Persicaria > Persicaria tinctoria. The sequence continues at coordinate 90,135,704 of JBANSL010000004.1, read as the reverse complement.
CCCAAAGCTCCAAACTGTAGGAAAAAATAGACAACAGTCATAATCTCAAATGATCACTGTAAAGATTCAGATGGAGCTCGGAGGCGTTGTATATCCAAAAGAGTATATTTGGTTATTCATCATGAATCCCATGAAATGGGAACCTGGATGAAGTAATTGATTCCTTGAGAAATGAACAAAATACTTAACAACATAATGAATTACAACTGCAATCATAGAAGAAGAAACTTTACTCAGCAACCATTGAGGCATAATTTACCTATGTAGTAATCTTCATCTCAGACACAAGGCCAAAATGTTTTTTTCTCATCCTACTTATTTCCTTCTAGATTTTATCATTTGAGAATACCTCATTCCAAAGTTCAATCATGTTTAGGTTCCTTTCGGAGGCAACCTCTTACATCATGGTGTATCTCTGGACTCACGGTCACAACCATGTGTGATGTGTAGATAAATGACAGATAATTTGATCAAAATGTTACGTAGTAGTGTTTCTTTAAGAGCAGGTTTGTGAACCAAGTTAACTGCTTTAGAGTTGGTATATAAAACTGACATATGAAGAGTGTTAAATGCTTAACATTTCAACATACTGTAATGGTGAAACCAACATATATATGTCATTACCATTCACGTCCAAGCTCCATTGCACGTCCAGTGACCCAAAGGAATATCAAACCATCAGTCTGTAAAGCAGGAACATTAAGGGTGCGCATTTCATCATCAGCCATTGTCCCGTAAGGCAACTCCATATGGATATCCCATGGTGGATCAGCCATTATAACTCCAAACTGGCCCAAAATATCCATTCTGAAGTTACGGATGTCACAGTTGATCCATTGTGACTCACCAAGTTCTACTTCAGAACAATATTCTGCTCGTTGAGGCTTCAGTGGTCTTGAAGGAGTGAGAGCTCCCATCATGTCAGGGGTAGGGTCAAGCTCATAATGAACATATTTGCAGGTCTGTTAATGAGGTTAAAGAGGTTAGTTCAGGAGAGACAGAAACCTAAGAAAATCACGGTGTTGAACTTTGAAGACTAAAATTGATTTTTAGAGATGAAGAAACTATCAAAATGGAACTCCTTAGTTTTGAATAGAAAAGAAGAAAAGCCAACAAGATACCTTCATATGACGACATGTATCAAGAAAAGAGCAGTCACCCAAATTGATATCAGTGTGAGGAGCAATTATGCGCCGAAAATGAACCTGGTCACAATGCAGGGAGGAAAATAGTCACTCTAGTTAAACAGAAGATTTTTGTCACTGAATTGGAAGAAAAATAAAGGGAAGAAATCAATCACAAACAGATGACAATTAATGAAATTACCACAAAGTAATCAACAAAGAACAGGTGTCCTGCTATTAGATCCAACTAAACTATACAGTTCATCATTTCAAAATCAAGCAACCTAGATACAATTTAAAATAAAATACAAAAGAAGATGCATCTCCCAAACCCTTCAGCCCCCTAGACATACATAGGCACATAAAAGCATATAAGAACTTAAGAGTACAAATACCAACAACCATAACCAGTTTCAGACCATTATAAGTAATGAGTCTAAACACCTCAAACTGACCCATTCTTCTTCGTTTGAACACTTAAAACTTCCAACTCTTAATGTCTTTTCATTGCAAGATTAACAAAGAATAGAGGACGCTGCCATGCTTACCTTCTCACAGGCAATGTAGGATCCAGCTTTTTGCCTGCAGTCCTCCTTTGTCAAAGCCGAACAATACTCCTTCAGTTGTGATCCTCCTTTAGTTTTGAACTGCCATACATTTAGGAATATGTAAAAATCAAAACACTATCTCACTCAACAAGCAAAACAGCCATATAATAAGTCGAAATAACAATTCAATTCCAATGCAACATTTCAGTTTCTAAATTTTTGACAGCACAGCAAAAATAACTGACTGCATCCTACAAGCAAAAAATAACTAACCTTTGCTGCCACAGCAGTTTCTTTAGCAGTAGGTCGGTGGATGAGGTCCAGGAGCTCCTCCCCGGTCTTCGATTTCTGCATCTCCTTGAAGGACTTCTTATTCAATAACACCTCCAGATCCTTCATAAGATCCTCCTCCGAATTCGCCTTCCCCAGTGCTGCTGCATTCTGCCCACCCATCTGCCCAAAAGGCGGTCTATGCTGAGGAGGAATACCCATTGTCCGGGACATCCCCATCATTCCCATTCCCCTTGGCCCCATTAGTGGCCCGGGAAATAACGGAGGCATGCCACCAAGGTGTTGATCACCTTGCCGCATAGGCCACATCTCTGGCATTGGTGGTCTTGGCGATGGGGCACCCATTGGAAACGGACTTGAAATGCTGTCTCCTCCTCCAACAACAGAGCCACCAACAATAACACCTTCTGTGGAGTTGAGGAGCTGTTGCTGGAGCTGAGATCCCTCGGGCAACTCCCTCATAAGCTTGATTCGATCGATGTTCATCACCAAAACCCTAGACTTCCCACTTACGACGAACTCCTCCAACTCAATGCCGACATTGTCCTCCGCCATAGACCTAAGCGCCATCTCCACTGCCAGAATCCCAGAGTCCCCGGCAACTTCCCTCAGCGCCGCCTTCTCCGCGGGCGACGCCGACTGGTCGTTCTCCAACTTCCTCAGCACAGCGGAGGAGTCCATAGCAGAGAACGGCACTCTCCCCAGCAACACCGCCGCCACCATCGACCGAACCACCGACAACGGACTCCCGTCCTCCTCGGCCCCAACATGCTCACCAAGTGCTCGACGATTTGCATCTGCATCAGAGCCCGATTTCGCGCGACCGGACCTCAAAGACGCGACCTTTGGGTCGATCGCGAGGTGCGCCGGGCGCTTGTGGGTGGCGTCCGGCGCCTTCTTGTGAGGCCGGGTGGAAGAGGGGTTAGGGTTTGGGGGCGGGGTGAGAGGGGTGAAGGGGCGGCGGTTGAAGGTGGAGATGAACTGTTGGGACAAATTGAGGGAGGAAACGAGGTCAGGAACTAGGGTTTGGAGGGAGGCAATGAGCTCCTGCTGCTCGCTGCGAAGGGTGTCAATACGAGCTTCGATCTGCTGCCTGGTGTCTCTAATGGCGGAGATTGTGTCACCGGCAGCCTCGTCGGCCAATTGGGCATCCATACCTGTGTCGGATTGTACTGTACTACTGGCTCTGTAACTAATTTTGGCCGATTAAGGTTTCAAAAACAGTCGAAATTTTGAGGATTTCTGTGAAAATTGTACTACGGGATTGGGATTGGGGAAGAAAGGGAGACTGAAACTGTGTCAATTTGTAAATCCTGAATTTCTTCAGCCCATATAATGAATGCAGAGAGGCCCAATAGATTAGAAAAGGCCCAAAAGGATCCAAATATAAACACTAGAAAGCGATAAGTTGTTATATAACCGAACCCGAATGAGTACATCCGAACTTGGTCCGAACCCGATCAAATATACAATATATCTAACATTCTAACCTATGACAGGATCCAACATATCACCGAACCTGTATTAGAGCTCTTATCGGATATGACCGTTCTTTATTTACAAATTCAAGAATTAGAGCTCTTATTTCATCCGAGCGAGCCGAATATTGCATGTTCATATTCAATTAATTTAGAATAAAAACGAGCTCGAGGCAAGCCTAAATTTTAACTCGGGCTTGAATGAGCTTATTTTGGTGCTTTAGACCCTAAGCAAGCCCCAAGGAAAAAATATGTAAAAATAAAAATTTATAATTAATAATTAATAACTTAAAAGAAATTAATCTCAAAAAAAGGTTCCTTAATAATTCCCTATTGGGTTCGCTTAATCCCCGTTTTAGGGTCTTTGGTGTTTTCGATTCAGGCGGATTGGTGATTTACGTTTGGCGTGTCTGGACTCTCTTTCCCGTTCGTTGGGGTTCTGACTGTTTGGTGTTGGGACAGGCTGGAGTCGTGGTGGTGTGTATCGAGGCGTCTCCTTTTCCCGGAAGGCTGTTTCCTTGGAGGTTCATCTTCACTCCTGATGTACTGTCGGCCTGCGGTGCTGCTTATGGGTAGTGCTTGGCTCCGTTCGTCGTCTACGTCCCCATCTCTTTTGGTTTGGTTGTGTTTAGTTTCGCCTTATAGAGTGTTTTTGTCTATATTATGCATCATCTTGTATTTTGTTTGTTTATGACGGTTTTCCGTCTGCCGAATTGTCGGTCCTCGGGGTTCAGTAATTCAGATATGTTTGACCTCAGATTTTTACCTAACAAAAAAACTCAACCGAAAATTTTAAAAATTTAGTTCGAACGAGTTGAGATCGAGCTTAATATCAGCTGGTCAGGATGGAATTTTCGAGTTTTGGACCGAGCTGAGTTTTGTTCCTCTTGTGACAAAAATCCAAACTTTATAGCTAATGATGGAATTTCCGAAGAAAAACCTGTTCACGTTTGGCGTCTTCTTCTTCACTCCTTCCGAAGTCATATCCAATATCCATAATCCATCAACCGCTACAAGAACCCTAGTTCTACTCTTCCACTTCTCTGTGGATCATAAACGGTGATACACTGATGCGTCCAGGTTGGTTTGTTAACAATATTACCGTGATTAAATTTTTGTCAATTTCAGCAACTAATTGCTGTATGTATTTGTCCAATTGATTCTCACTTTCATCAGCATCCATCGACACTCTTTAGTCTTTATCCTCTAAATTTAGGTTTTTGCACCATCAATTACTAATTGTTTGCCTGATGTTGATCTTAATTTCAGGGTTTCTTTGGTGGGAGATACTGTGTTTTTGTTCTAGTAGATTTTGATGGCGGAATTCGTCGGACCTCGGTTGTATAGTTGCTTTAATTGCAGGAACAACGTTGCGCTTCACGATGATATCATATCTAAGGCTTTCCAGGTGAACAGATTGGAAAATTCTCTTTCAATCTTTTAGCCTTGGCTCATATTGGAATCTGAATCATCCATTTTCGATCTGATCGCTGCAAATGAGCTGAATTGGAAAAGGGGATAGTGATAATCATCAATTTTAGTGGCTGTAAATAGAATCCATTTTGTGTGTTTTTAGTATCTTTGATTGAATGATAACTATGTCTAGTTTCTGAACCATGTACTGATTTTCAACTAGCCATCTTTCTCAACATCTTCATCCTTGTTTCCATCTCTGAAGTGTTTTGTTTATGCATCTTCTTGATTGAGTTACCGAGCTGTTGATTCGGCTAGAAGGTAACTGTGTTGCTTGAGGTTTCTATCAAGACAAGCTATTGGTTTGAGGCTAGGTTGATCAAACTGACTGATACTTTGAGCGGATTGAGTTTAGATCCTCATAGTTATGGTTTGATCATGTGTAGGGAAGAAACGGTAGAGCATTTCTGTTTTCCCACGCCATGAGCATTGATGTTGGACTCAAGGAAGACAGGGAGCTCTCGACAGGTCTCCACACCGTTGCTGATATTTACTGCAATGACTGTCGCGAGGTGCTGGGCTGGAAGTATGAACGAGCGTATGAGGTCTCACAAAAGTACAAGGAAGGGAAGTTCATATTAGAGAAGGCGAAAATTGTTAAAGAAAATTGGTAATCCTTGTGTAAACATTCCTCTAGCTTCACTTGAGATGATTAGTGTAAATCCGTGAATGCCTCCTCGTGTTGATGCCTATGGAGTCTTACATGAACACAAAACTTTCCACCTATGTGTTGGTAACTTGGTATAGCTATAAATGTCATATTTGTGCATATATATCGTTCATAGTTGTGGATGAAAAGATCATCGCCATTTTCTCAGTTGGTTTCTGCCTTGCTTTGTCCCTTGCTTGCAATGATTGATCCGAATAACTACACCTGGGTAAAGATTTGGATTCAATGCCTTGTATGTAGATCAGAGCAGGAAATTCAGGAAAAAGCAGCCAAGATTAGTTATTACCATCACAACCACCAGTAAAACTAGGCCACCCTTAACATTTATGGTCACCCAGAACTTGAAACCAATTGTTGTAACGGCTTCTGAACAAAGTCAAATAGGTGTTGACGCAGTTAATGAAGTGGAAGAAGGTAGCAGTCAGCAGACGCCAAGACAGTAAACAGTAATGGCTGGAGATGGACATCTTTGCTTGAGGTAAGTTTCCCTCCCTTAATCCGCTGTTACAGACCCGGCTGTGAAAATCTTGATCTTCTTTGCTCAGATTCAATTTGTTGATTTGAATGTAATGTACGAGTTCCGCATAGAAACTGTCGTTAAATCGATGTGGGAAGTGATTTGGGTGTGCTAAAGAACTTGTTCAAATAGAAATTGATTTCTAGAATTCAAACAAAAAACAAATGAGACAGAGCCTGGTACAGTAGATTATACACTGGAAAACCAAGAACTCTTTATGAGAGTTTATAACACAGGACAATGAGGACAGGTACACTTGATAGGTTCCGCGGGTTTGAGGAGTGGAAGTTCTCAGGGAAAGAACTTGCGGCGATGGAGACCAGGGCCTTCATAGGAGTAGTAGTGCCTTTCAGATGGACCGGATGGAGGGACCAATGCGCCTTTCGGAAGAAAGCCGAATGGCATAGACAGAAACCCGAGGCTGCTTCCTCTTCCGTCTCTTCCCAGCTGCTGGCTGTAACCCAGGTGGGTAATTTTGCGATTTCCTCTGCTGTTTCCGGTATGAATCTCGTAGCTTGTTCCATCACCGAGAAGGGAGAGCGCGAGGATGAGAACCAGAACAAGTCTTTGAGCGAACATTGTGATGAAGGTATCAACAAACAATGGATTGATTGTCCACCAACACCGACTTATATAGTGATACTGAAATGGGCTCTGTGTGTGATGTGAAGAACTGAGAGTGAGGTCAAATTACATGAAGTTGGATTATTTAATGTGGGAGTGGAAACAGGAGTAAATGGTGAAATGAATGCAGCAGAAGAAAAAAAGGAAGTTTGAATAAGTACGTACAAATGCAACGCCACCTTATGAATTCAGTTGCAAATTGCAATTGCTTTACACTCTGTAGTTAGTCAAAACAAAGAACAAAGGCCCTATAAAAATGGCAGAATTTGGGGAGAAGGAAAGGCAGAAGATCAGTAAAACAATAAATGATCAAGGAATCAATTCAACTTAAGGTAATCCAAACACACCCAAATGATCAAACAGGGATAGCCGAAACCCCTTACATCATCAAAAGATAAACAGAAACAATAGGAGTTTCAAGCAATGAATGAAAACCAAGCGGAAAAAAAATGGCTTAACTATCTAGATTGACAACTTGATTTGTGCCTCTTCTATAAAGGTAAGGAAATTGGATTGCCCCATCTCTACTTGAGACGGGAACAATGTTTACAAAAGATGCAGATTTGTGTTCCCGGACAAGGTAGAACGAATTTACACTTTTGCTCGTTGAGAGCTACCAGGGATAAAAAGGAGAAAAAGTGACAAAAACCCTTCAAGCATCTGGGATCTTCCTAGAAACCCACTTTCTTTTTGCATTTTCAACTGCGTCCGCCTTCTTCTTCATGAGCTCAGCCATGAGTTGCTGGTAATGGGAATCAATGGCAGCCAACTCCGTCATCAGCTCACCACACTTCTCATTGTCATGTAATGTTGGAGTTGTAGATGTGCTCAACATGCTAAAGGCATCAGATACGGCACTGCAGGAACTAGAAAAGATAGAAAAGGTTTAGACTTGACTATGCAGAAAAGCACCAATCACAGAGATGTTACATTGAGTTTTTATTGAACAAGGGGTACCGTTACAAGACATCTGAAAATAAATACCTGTCTGAGATTTTGCAGGCATCAAGACAATCAGACCAAATATGTTCAGTTGAAATCTCTGAAGTAAATGATTCTCGAGCACTATGGTCTTTCGGGCACTGAGAAAGAACCACAGATTCTGCTTCACCCATGCTGGAATCGCAAGAGCGTTTGCAAGTGCTGAGAAGCATCTTTATCAAATCATCCATCAACCCAGCTATCAGAACCACATCCTCTTTTAGCAAATTGAGCTCATCAACCATCTCAGCAGCGATTGAGAGAGTGGTGTCAGTTAATAGATAAAACTGAAAATCAATATTCTGGGCACCACCTGGTCCACCTTTTACAGATACATATACAAATCAAGTTAAGCACTTAGCTATAAGAGATTAAAGAGAAGCACACATCAATTGCAGAAGACAATGCTTTTAGATATTTTAAAAAAAAAAGAAGAAGAAAAACTTACCAAACTTGTCAACAATTTTCAAGGTCATAGAAATTGAACTGTCATTCTCCTTCTTCCCCTTTAAAGTGAATGAATTGAAGTGATTGGACTTCGACAGTTCTATAGTTGTAGGGGGTGATTCATAACTGCTTTCAGAAAATGCACCAGATTTCTTGCAAACACTGTCCATATCCATCAAGTGAGACTCCAGCCTAGGCAGATGTGCTGGTTCAGGAATATTGTCAGCCGGAAGCATGGGATGTGAAGTCATCCCTGTCGCTTCAGATTTGGTAGTGGGGGCAAAGAAAGGGTCCTTCAAAAGTTCAGCAGCAGAGGGTCTCATTGATGCCGGAACAAGACACTTCTCAATGAACAGCTTCACTTGCGGGTCAGACACTTTGCCAAGGGAAGCTGGTTTTATGCCCTATTGATGAAAAAAATAAGGAGCCGCAATGGAATCCTATCAAATCATATCATATATACTATATACTATATCTAACTAAAGCACATGCATAATGTGTTCTAAGGCTGAGGGCACTTACTGAAGTAACTTTCTTGAAAATTTGAGCTTGGTTTTCACATTCGCCATATGGCAATTCACAGGTAACCATCTCCAGCATGCACATCCCAAAAGAATATATATCCACAAGTTCATTGTATTCTTCATCATAAAGCTCTGGAGCCATGAATTCAGGAGTTCCTGGATGCAGACCATGAAAAAAATAAGGAACTAGTATCAACGTAAGAAAAAAGCAACAAAACATACTAGTTACATATTATACCAATGACGCTGTGGGCGATAGGTTGGTCCATAACAACAGCAAGGCCAAGATCTCCAATTTTAATTTGTCCAGCATTCCCATTCACAAAAATATTGTCACACTTCAGATCTCTGTGACTAATAGGTGGAGTATGACTGTGCAGATGCATTAAGCCTCTGAGAATTTGCATTGCCCAGTTTTTTATAGCCTTCAATTCAACCTTCCTGTGCTTTTTCCGATACCTGAAATCACAATACAAACACTTGGGCAAACTGGAAACAAACATTGGAGGAATTTCCAAAATCACTTCACATATAATAAACTATACTCACTTCCGCAGACTTCCAGAAGTGAAGAACTCGGTAATAATGTTTACTGTCTGGTTACCATCATCCACCCAAGAGTAGTAGCACTTGGTAATGTTTTCATGCTTCAGTGATTTCAGCAAATGGACTTCCAAATACAACCTTTCCAACTGTTCAGGAGACTGTATTATCTCATCAATCTGCACCTGGCTCCAGGCAACCTCGATACCATTTGCCTCGTCGAATGCCTTGTAACTACACCATAGCACTAAAATCAGAGATATATATCTAAAGGCTGAAGATTTTTGAGAAGCTGTTAACCAAAATCTAAAGAGTATGAACGAAAAGCAAATGCAGCTAGAATAACATACACAGTCTTGGATGCTCCTTTCCCCAAGATTTCATTAAACTGAAGTCACCAGGAAAAGGAAACAGAAGCTGATAAGAAATCAGATATATGATATGATACACAAACAAACGAATATTGATTTTAGGCGAGATCAGGTTAAACTGAACAGAACAATTAGCAATCCAACGACTTGCACTGTGCACGAATTGAAGAACTAACAGACAGATATTAGCAATGCGACGATTAATAGAGAAAATATGAAGCAGCAAAAGAAAGAATCATTTCAATAAACAAAAAAAATACTCCGTAAGAGAGAGAATAGGAATTCGCACCCTAATGTATCGACCAGACGGATCTCTCTCAGCAACTTCTAAATCATCGGTTTCCATGGATTGCGGCTTGAAGGAAATAAAACTCGAAGCTTCACACGAATTCAGCGGTATGAACAAAGAAGAATCCGCGAGAATGAAAACAATCTATTCCTGAAAACACCGATCAAAAAACGACGGTGAACGGGAGAAATCAGCAGAGATCAAAGCAGTTGACAATCCAACAGGCGTTTTTCCGAGAACGCTTCGCAGGCGATCGAATACGAATCGAATGCCGACTGAAACCTCAACCGACAGCCAATCAACACCATCTTCTTCGATTTAGAACTAAACCGCAATCCCGTAAGTCGAACATCCATCAGCCTGGGGAAAAAAACTCCTTGTTCTCGATCGAGCCTTCTGATCGCTCCTAGACTTTCTTTCTTCCCTGCGATTGCCGCAATCGCCGATCAGCTACATACCACGCCAAAGAAGCCGATAAGAACAGATAAACGTGGTACGAACAACTGCAGAAGACAATTCACAATTCCAAGTTTTTCTGGGGTGGGAGAGAAGGAAGAAAACCTAGCGATTTGGTGGGATCGAAATTAGGGCTTCGCGTTTGGGGGCAATTAGGAATGAGGAAAGGAGAAAATCAAAGAAGATTTTCGAGGCGTATTTATAGGGAGGTAACGTATTTTAATTTGATTGAATTTCTAAATTTTATCTTGGGGTAAACTAATTTGATAATTAGTTCAAATCTTATCTTATATCATTCCTAATACATTTTATTTAATCGATGTGTATTCTTTTTGAGATTCAGTTATTTCTCTTTTTTTAAAAAAAAATTAATAATTATTTTATTTTGATTGAATTTCTAAATTTTATCTTGGGGTAAACTAATTTGATAATTATTGAAATCTTATCTTATATCTTTCCTAATACATTTTATTTAATCATTTAATCGATGTGTAGAATATTCTTTTTGAGATTCAATATTTATAATTTTTTTTAAAAAAAATAATGATTATTTATTTTAATTTAGGAAAATAGTTTTAAAAATGCAAAATGTTTGAAGATTGATCTTTATATTATTGATGAAATAACTGTTTAGATTTCTTCATGTAAAATGAAAAAAAAAATCAAAATGTATGTACATCTAGAAGATGCATGTATGTATGGATTTGTTAAAAAGTAAAATAACTAGTATTTATTCCTATATAGAAAAAATTGACTAAATCAATAGATTCAAAGATTATGAAAAAAAAAATCCAAATTGAAATTTTTTTTACCTAAAAATAAATACGATTTGTCTATTGTGAGATCCAATGACATAGGATAAGAATATTATATTGAGAAAGAAAATCCTACCAGAAAATGGATGAACCTCGTAATCTAATTTAAAATTGCTAAAATAGGTATATATATAGGGGAAATATTTCTCAATTGGCTTATTTTTTTATACCCCAAACCCAAAATAAATATATAAACATTTTTAAAAATAAAAGTTGACAAAATCAATAGATTTAGTGGAATCTCCACAAAATCGGAAAGTTTAAGGGCATATTTAGACTTGGTAGATATTTTAATAGAGTGCCCTCTCAATGATGTCTTTGTAACACTGAGGAGGAAGATACTCACCACCTCTTCTTGAAATGCCAAGTAACAAGATCGATAAGTAGAAATCATGAGCAAGTAGCCAACAAATCGTTTATACATCTCCAAATAAGGAATCTCTCTATTGATGATATTATGCTACTAAGAAATCAAAATACAAATTTTGAAGAACTTTGTTTCATTTGGCAATTAATATGGGAAACAAGAAACAACATTATCTTTAACAACAATAAACTAGACAACCCTTCGGCCCTAGTTCAAAGAATTCTAAATGATATTGCAAACTGAGAAAGGACAAATGATGAGATAACTAAGATAAACCCACAAAATAAACGACAAAAGGAAAAATGGAACGAACCCCCAAATACAGTAATTAAAATAAACGTCGATGGCTTGGAAAACCCTTTTGAGGTATGAACAGCACCGCTGCCATCCACCACTCTAAATCACCGTCGTCGAATCTCCGGTCACATATCTCTCTTCGGAGAGCCTAAATCTCTCTTCGGAGAGCCCAAATCTCTCTTCGGAGAGCCTCAACTCCTCTCTTCGGAGAGTGTTCGGTTCAATACAGGCCCGATCTGTGCTTCCATTCTGCGGATCGGTGCTCCTCGTTCCCCCAATTTGGAATAAAATCCGGGTTTGTGGAAAGAGCCCCTTCATTCCACGCCCGTCGGATTCGTTGGTGCTGGGCACCGGCCTCTAGTCGGCTCCGGCCGGTTGCTCGGTGCGGCTGCCTCCACCAATCTTCCCCTCCGTCGTTCACTTGCACTTTTCTTTGCTTGCCGTCGATTCGAACCATGGCGTCTCGCGCCTCCTGAACTGTGGGTTTCTCTCTCGTCTCACCCGGCCTCCCCTCTCGGTTTCTAGCCTTGGCGGCGTCTGCCGGCTGCTGATCGACCTCTGCTCGAGTGGTGGCGCCGGCGACGGGTGGGTGTGGCTGTGTGCCGGTCTCTCTCTCCGGTTGTCTAGGGTTTTGTGGTCTGGCGGCAATTCTTTTGTGGGTTATTTGCACAAATACCACTTTTTTGGTGTGGGTTTGCAAAAATACCATTTTTTTGGAAAATTTGCACAACTACCATTGGTGGTATTTTTGCAAATAAAACTGGGAAGGGTTAAGCCGGTTGCAGGTTCCCACAAGGGGGAGAGAGAGGGGGAGGGAGAGAGAGAGAACCACCACCAGATTGTCGGCGGCACTGTCGACTGACTTGGACGATGGAGCCCCAGCGGGAGACTCCTCCGGTGCAACGATCATTGGAGCGGGAGGTGAAACCGCCGGCGTCGGAGAATCGGAGGCCGGAGCATCTGCTGGAGACGGAGAGAGAGATTCCGGCGCTGGAGCAGGTGCCGATGTGGGAGACTTGCCGAAGAGCTCCTCGAGGAGCACGCTGTCGACGGTGAAGATGACGACGGGAGGAGCGGAGACGTCGTCGCCGGCGGTCTTCACTTTGAGACCGTATTTCCCGGCGCCGTTGGTGGCGAGCGTTGTGAGGACGTCCTTGTTGGTCTTCAAAGAGCCCTTAGGGTTGTAGGTGTTGAGCGCGTGGTACTCGAGCATGGAGACGATCTCGGCGTTGCTGAGCTTCGACAGATGGCCGGCCTTCCACCGTCGCCGACCAGATCTGAGGAGAAAGAAGCACAGATCCACGTTAAGCCCGGGAACAACCAGATCTGACGGCGAGCAGCGACCACGCACCAGATCTGACCCGACGGCGACCAGATCTGACAACGAGGCACCAGATCCGGCCAGAATAAGAGCTAGACGGACAAGATTCGAGCCAATCGCCCCCGAAACCACTCAAAAACTCCCAATCTCACACCAGATTTGAACCCCTGACAGCCCGAACCCAAACCTGCATAATGGAAACCCGTGTCACCCAATGTCAAACCCCGTGTCACCCCATTTCGGAACCCTTCTCTACAAAATGGAAACCCGTGTCACCCAATGTCAAACCCCGTGTCACCCCATTTCGGAACCCTTCTCTACAAAATGGAAACCCGTGTCACCCAATGTCAAACCCCGTGTCACCCCATTTCGGAACCCTTCTCTACAAAATGGAAACCCGTGTCACCCAATGTCAAACCCCGTGTCACCCCATTTCGGAACCCTTCTCTACAAAATGGAAACCAGGGACGAAGGAGACGAACAGGGACGAAGAAAGATTGAGAGAGAGAGCAAGCGGCAGGTGAGAGAGAACAGGGACGAAGAAGACGGAGTAGAGAGCGAGAGAGCAAGCGGCGCCCACGCCTTCCACCGCCGCCGGCCTCACCCTGGGGCCGGCCTTCCACCCACCACACCACCGCTGAGGAATAGCCATCTCGCTGCAGCGATCCTTCGAACCAGGAAGGCCGACATTACTAGCCCCATCTCGCCTGGCTCACACCCAAGACCACCCCCTATCAGCCTGACAACCAACCTTGGACAAGCGGCGGCGGAGAAACCCTTACCAACGCCCAGATCTGAGAAAAAGGCAAGAGTGAGGGAGAGGAGAGAGAACAGCAACAACCCAGAGCGCCAGAGCCCACCTCTTCCACCGTCGGGCCGCCGCCGCCGGCCTTCCACTGTCGTCGGCCTCGCCCTGAGGCCGGGCCGGACAGCCCCGGCGACGCCCACGAACCACCACTACGAACCAAGGCACCCAAACGAGGGTTGACAATGGCTGTAATTTAATTTTTTTTTTGGGCATAATAACCTAGAATAGCAGGTTTGGGGGGAGAGTTTACCTTGGCATTTTTGCAAATTTTTGGAAAAAATGGTATTCTTGCAAATTTTTCCAAAATAGTGGTATTTTTGCAAAGATTTTTGAAAAAGTGGTATTTAGTGCTATTCCCTGTTCTTTTGTCTCCTGGTCCTTGCCCTAACATCTCTTGGTTTGGGCCGTTTCATTTGCTTTGGGCCCAAGGCCCATATAATTAAAACTAATAAACAAATAAGTTTATAACTTCATAAACTAGATATCTTTACATATAATCAAATCCCGAGAGGGCTTCAAATTAATCCCTAAAGGATCTTTTGGTGCGTCGTACTATGTCGGTTCTCGGCTGCGTTGTTGGTTGTTCGTAGCGTTCTTCGTCTGTGTTGGAGCTCTGGCGTCCGATGTCGGGTCTGACTGGGGTCGAGGCGGTGTGTATCGAGGCGACTCCGCATTACGGAAATTTCCTTAGAGGTTCGTCTTCACTGCCCACAGGACTCCTGATGTACCGCTGGCCAGCGGTGTCACTTCTTGGTGGTGCTTGGCGTCGGCTCTTGTCTACGTTGTCTCCAGCCTGGTGGGCTTAGTTCGCTCGTTCGCCTATTGCTGTGTGACTCTCTCCGCTTGTACTGCACTTTTTTATGTTTCTATGTTATATTTTCTATTTTCTTGTTGTATGTTTAGACGGCTTGCCGTCCGCCGACTTTATCGGCCTCTCGAGGTCCGGGCCTATCCGGCCTCGAATTATTTCCTTATCAAAAAAAACAAAAAAAAAAAAAAAAAAAAAAAAAAAAATAAATAAATAAATAAAATAAACGTCGATGGCTCAATGCGCCCCACTGACCAGTGTTATGTGGCAGGGGTCATCAGGGACTCCGATGGTCATATTATTGATATTTTTCAATAAGAGATAAGGCAGAGTTCAGTTCTACAAGTCGAGGTTCTAGCTATTTCCAGTGTTCTAAAAAACGGCCTTGGCGGCCGCCAAGACGGCGCCAAGACGCTTGGCGGACCCACACCGTCACGAATTCGGCCTTGGCGGTGTAGCTTGGCGGGGGAGGGCCTTGGCGGGAATGGAACATCACCTTGGCGGCCTTGGCGGGTGCAAGACGGAGACTTGGCGGCCTTGGCGGGTGCAAATCGGGCTTGGCGGGGAAGAGTTTTGGCGGGCACGGGACGGAGGCTTAGCGGTCTTGGTGGTTTTAAATTTAGATTATTTAGTTTTTATGCTTTTAAACTTCTCTAATATGTAGTATATCTATATGGTTTTATATTTGATTCAGACAACTTTAAAAAGGGTCATGATGAATTTTTATTTGATATACTATAAACTTAAAATCAATACACAGTTTATTACATAATACACGTTTATACATAGTTTATGGGATAAATATACTAAAATAATCAAAAACCGTTTTATCCGCCAAGAACCGCTGATAAGGCCACCAATCCGTCTTGGCGCTTAGCGGTACCCTTACGCCAAGCATCCGCCGAGCGTTTTTTAGAACATTGGCTATTTCTATAGGTATGCAGAAAGCGATTGAGAGAAGCCTCAAGAAAGTCATAATTGCAGGTGACAATTTAGAAGCAGTAAAAGCAATTATTGGATCGACACCAATCAAATGGGAGATCTTGCGCCAAATTGAAGAAATCAAGCTTCTTTATAGCTCTTTTGATCATATTGAATTTAAGCATTGTTATAGAGAAGCAAATAGAGTTGCATATGTCATTGCTAAGAGTATACGGAGTAATAAACCGTAATATGTCTACTCTCCCTTTGAATATTGATCTTTGTAACATCATTCTTCAGGATGATTAAGGATGTGTTCTGTTTTCCTAAACATAACCATCCTAATGTTGCCCACTGTAAGAATATTATATTGAGAAAGAAAATCCTACAAGAAAATGGGTGAACCTCGTAATCTAATTTAAAATTGCTAAAACGAGTATATATAAAGGGGAAATATTTCTCAATTGGTTTATTTTTCTATACCCAAAACCCAAAATAAATATATAAAACATTTTTAAAAATAAAAATTGACAAAATCAATAGATTTAGTGGAATCTCCACAAAATCGGAAAGCCTTCTAATCTGACTAACTTAAGTGACTCCTCCCTCTCTTTCTATTGTAAATTTGTAATGAGCATAACTATATCAGTTTATCTAACATAAAATTTCTAAAATTTAATGTGTTTACGTTTAAAAAAATTGCTTTCTCGGAGTTTATACTAGGGGTGTTATTCGAGCCGAACAAGCCGAACTTGACATGTTCAAACTTGGTTGTTCGTTAAAAGAGCTCGAGCTGAGCCGAGCCTAATTTTTAAACGAGTTTTTTATTTTGTTTAAGCTTGGCTTGTTTAGAAAATTAACGAGCTCGAACAGAGCTTTTTTTTAGCTTTAAGCAGTTCTACTTGGTTATAACATGTTAACTTAGAGTAAATTTTAGAAATTCCATAGAATTCGAGCTATTCGAGCTTTATTCGAACGAGACGAGCTTTCAACCGAGGTTAAAATTTTGTTCAAACTCGACTTGTTTAAACAAGTGAGCGAGCTCGAATATGATGTTACCTAATTTTGTCCCAAATTTGATGTTACACGAACCATACTAATTGTATTAACACTGTTAATCTTCCAAAGGCACAGTATATAACATTGAACCAGATTCGATCTACTACAAGAGGTAATAATTCGTCAAAAGCCAAGTGATAATACTCCAAATCTGTCATCCACATCATAACCGAGCCCCTAACGTACCAAACGCCATTGCCAAACCAGCCTGAAAGATCGCCGAAAATGACAAGGAACGAGGAAGCAATCGACATGTTTATTCTAACCCGCATTTGATCCATTACACAACAGCCTATAGAGCAATTCAATAGTCAACAAGGGTCTATTGGAATCCATAGAAAGAGAGATGACTATGAGAGATTTGATTGTTTTGCTGGCTACCTTGGGTTTCCGTTGTTAAGTTATGAGTTCAGCTCGACGAAAAGGCTGGCCTGGGGGTGCAGCCCAGATTCCTTTAGGGTGAGGGATCGCTTGTCTGGACCGAAGACTGTACGAGGGAAGTTGGAGACGAGACTGTAGTTCTCTACATTCAAGCAATCTAGAGAATCCACGTAGTCGTATATGGATTGGATAGTTGCAGCGCTGTGGAACCTCCTATCTTTGCGCTCTCCTCCTGGGAAACGTACCAAAACCTGTTTTTGGTTTGTTGAAAAATAAACACATTAGATAAGATATTGCGCTATTGGGGAAAGGGAGAGAGCTACTGGGTAATGGGTGTTTCAGTATTTCAGCTTTGTTCAATATTACTATGAGATTATGGGGTTCCACTACAAGTAACAAATCGACACCTTAAAACGTCTAATATGGAGGTTCCAGGAAGAGACTTACTTGAGTGACATCAGGTCCCTTCTCAGGTTCAGCACCCAAAGAAAGTGCTTTTTCCTGCCTCCGTCGAACCAAAGCAGCTTCTCTTTCTGCGGCTTCACGTGCTTCTCTCTCGCGGGCCTCTTCTTCCTCCTTGCATTTTCTCTCTGCTTCAGCAGCTTCCCTTTCCAGTCTTTCCTGCTCTTCTTTCCTCTGTTGTTCCCTCGCCTGACATCAGATTCAGAGAGCAAAAGTTGAATCATAGATGATAAAGGCATGACAACCCGAATGTATAATGAACAAAAGCCTTAAATTTATAAGGTCTAGCACAAGAAGGAAGATAGTAAAAAGGGATAGAAATCTTTCCTACTTGCTTTACACTATAATTCACTCGCTATCTCGTAATTCATTAAAAGATAAAAGGCTGTCTTTCAGCACTAGCCAGCATCCCCCAAATCCCGCTTTAAAGAAAGTGACCCATATGGCCATACCTGATCAGCTTCAAGGGCTGCTCGGTAAGCGGCATCTTGCTCCTCTCTCAGACGTGTGTTGTTCCTTCTTTCCTCAGCTTCAAGCCTAGCTGAAACGAGGATAGGTCCAGTTTCCTCAAGAACTCTCTGTAATAAAGGAAGCATCTCCTCAGGAGTTTTAGGACCTTCAATCTGCAACGTATTGACGAAGCAAAAGGTCATACAACAGTCACAGAAACAACGAACCACCTCAAGTGCACAAGTAAATAAACCCTGTTCTGAAAGAGATGAATGCAGACAATGTTGACAAATGCAGGGGATTAGAAAGATAAAGCATGATTCCCATATCCAAAGGGATGGAGAATGATAGTTGAACCAAATTTCCCAAATGACTGCTGGCTAGACGAATATAAAATATTCAAGCCCTGTGTTTAAAGTGGAGGATCACCAGAAACCAAAGGTACAACACTTCTATACGTGATTTTTATTGATAATGGATTGTTTCAGGTATCTTGAGTTTCATTTCCAGACTTTGTGAGGGTTAGATGACAGCTTAAGTTCCATACTGATATCTCTGGCGATCCACTGATGTTCTTAAGTTCTTAACACATAAAGTTCCACACTTGGCAGTTGGCACTTGTCCACAATTTTGCACTGAACAATAGAAGTAGAAACAATTTCACTTGAACTTGAAACCTTGAATAGGTTCCTATTCATGCGAGATGATAACAGCTAAAATATGTCACCTTGAGCACTTTTTTCTATATTCTACTTCTACCCCTTGGGCTCAGTTCAAATGGAAGAAATTAATCACCTGTGGAGGTGCACAATTTGCCCCCCAAAACCCTTCAATGAATCACTTAATGCTCCCCCCCCCCCCCCCCACCCCACCCAAAAAAAACCCTTCTACCTCTTAATGCTTTTCTATAAAGTACTAGTGTTAATATTTTGGAGCATTACAGCAATGAGCTAGTAAGAAAAGCAGGATACCGTGGATGTATGTGTTTAAAATATGACCTATAATGAGAAAATAAGAGCCAGTTTGTGATGTGTACCATAAGAAAAAAATACAGCTCTCCAATCCTATGAATATTTCACCCACTATCTAGTGGCTCAACAAATCCTTCATGATGAATTTTCAGATTCATAAAGGCATGCATGGGTAAATAGCAAATATGTGAACCATACAGTTTGCCCACAACAATCTTCCAAATGTGTTTTGTACACATCAGGGTCACTAAAAGGAGCCAAACAAAACAACTCAAATAAAAAATGAATGTTCATCTTTTCATGTAATATTAAGAGGATTGTATTGCAAAGTCTGTAGTCTACCTCATACAGTCATAAAGACCTGTTAAGATTACCTCATGGTTTAATGTGTTACATGAAAATCCAATGTTTAGAACTACGTGAAGTTTGCCAGGTTCATTCACCCAAAGCCAATATATGGGCAATAAGAAAAACCTACTCTCTAGTCTAAACTCATTCCTCCTTTCCACATCACCCTCTAGTCCATCCAAATCAAGGATTCAGCTGCATATTAAAAGGAGCAATCAAATTTGAAGGTATTGAATATTGATCCTCTACATATACTTGTACTTGCTACATTCAGCAGAATAACATGAAGTTGTCACAAGATATGATCTTTCCCCACATCTAAAATATTTTCCCTATACTTCAAATAAGACATTATCTAACAGCTTCACAATGTGATGACCAGACCAAATTCAAGTAAAAACATACAAGTTATATAAGAGACAATGTAGTAAGATATTGATTGAGTTATCCTATCAGAATCATTCACAATGGTTTCATGTAGCATCAGATGCCAATTGTTATTTCCAGCATATTCAATCAATCCAAAATTTGATACTGATGATATTTTATTCGCACATTTCAACATTAGCACATCAAATAAGAGGAAGTAACTCGGCAATAACCTGTACCTGCTGAAGCAACGCAATCCGCTGATTTGTTGCTGCCATTACCACAGCACAGAAGGGGAACCTTGAAGCCTTCAAACTATTACTCATCTTGAACCCCTCGCTAGATCGGATGCTAGCACCCCAAGACACGAAGTTCTCGTTTATAAATGCGGACAAAACCTCGTTGCAAAGAGTCCTCCCACAGAATACTGATGTATCAGGGTGATCCGGAGAATGCAGGTAGACAAACAACAGCTTGTATTCATGCCGTGACCGCTGCAGAGCTTCCATGAACCCTTCCAACACGAAGTTAGGCCTCGTCCTCCCGCCAAATTCTCTCTCAAACGCGGCAATAAACTCAAACGCCTCAGACGCGGCCGGAGACGCTGACACCAACGGGCTCGCAGACGGATCGCCGGATTGCACCGAACCTAACCCTAGCATCCCGAGCGAATAGGACAGAACTCCACCGGCAGCCCATAGCCCCAACCCAACAGCTCCCGAAACCAACCCTAGACCACCAGATATCACGGAAACAGGTAGGGTTACGAGCCTCCAAGCCAAATTGGGAGCCAGAGACACCAGCGAAGTAGATTCAGACCTCTGAACCCGGGGATGGTCAAAACTCGACCTGGAGTGGCTACTTCCTATATCACTCCCTCCTCCACCGTCTGTGGCGATATAAGCAGGGGCGGAGGGCTCCGGAGGCGACGAATTTCCGCCGGTGAAAGCAGCGACCGCGAGCTCCAGATCCCATCCATGGGCGGCGAGGATTTCTGTGCACAAATCGGAGTCGTGTACGCCCGTAATGGCTTGGAAATACGCCAATTTCTCACCGACATCACCCATACCCTCAACTCCGCGATTTCTATAGGTTTAATACCAAAATTGATTAGAGAATTTAGGTATCTTACTCGAATCAGAAGCTGCCGACACTCAACGGGGTGTATGATCCCGAAAATTGAGGATGAAGATGAGGATGAGGGTACTGGAGGGAGACGATCGGGATCAGACGAAGAGGGCGGTGGAGGTGTGGACCTTTCAACTTGCTACTTCAACTAATCAACTGTGTGAAAGGGCGTCGGAGTCATGTTCGTGTAGCACCCAAATGCTTAAAATTTTGATTATTTTTTTTTTCAATCTTATTTATTTTGAGAAACAACACAAAAACTATACTTATATGATATGATATGATGAATATGATATATTTCTTCTTTTGATTATCAAATGTAAAAATCATTATTTGATAAATATATGAAAGATGATTTTATCTCCTATTTATCTAATGTGATTGAAATTTCTTTTAACTGACTTATCAAATCATTATGATTTCATTCGAAACAATAATATAAAAACATTTGGAAAAATATTTATGAAATTATTACTATTTTTTTTATATCAGAATTTAGTTGAAAAATGTTTGTAGGTAAAGTTTTGAACATTAATCAAATAACTTGATGTTGAGTGAATGGGGCTTGTTTAATTAGTTTCCTTTTTTAGTCAAAACTAGACAATTTTCTAATAGATACATCACTATATACTCCATCCGTTTTCGTGTTTAATACAGTGTGGTTGAAGATGAAATTCACCTCCTCCTGGAATGTCCCTTTGTACAGCTCTATCTATTACTTCCCTTTTCATGTACAATCAACTATTACAAACATGATAATTCATTCTCGTGACATCAAACCTATCATGTCGTTCATTGGGAATGATCTCAATTCGTCGGCCAAGGAGGTGCTTGCCTTTTCTTGATGGTATGTCTGGTATATTCGAAACCAACATTTGTTTCAACGGATCCCCATTCCACGGAAAGACATAGCTTTACGCTTGATTAACTCTCACATCGATAATTGGAGTAAAACAGTTTTGCTAGAAGCTGGTATAGACGAGGAATTTCCCAAACCCCCCATAACTCCAACCCCCCGAAAAAGAAAAAGAACACCAAAGAATGATTTTGTGGCGCAAACCCCCTATGGGTACGCTTAAGCTTAATTTTGATGGATCAACGATAACAAATACTGACAATACGACAGACGCCATAATCCGGGACTAGAATGGTCAACCAATACGAATGTGTTACCAAAAACTTGGAAAACAAAGCCCTCTCAAAAGCGGAAGCACTTGCTCTTAAAATGAGAATCCAACACGTTTTTCAACTCAATATTGACAAAATCCAAATTGAAGGCGATTCTAGTATAATCATTGACCACTAGTTAAACAGAAAAACTAAATGTTCTTGGAAAATTGAGCTGATTTTAGCAGTAAAACTTTTTCTATCGACTTTCAAAGAAGCCTCCTTCTTTCATGTGCCTCGTTTGGGCAATATAGTGACTGATTAGGTTGCACATATTTGCCACTCTGCCCGGGGAGTCGATATTCACAACGATTTAGGTCTTTTAGACCTCATCCGCAAGGATGCTGCCGGATAGAGTTTGCTCGCCCGAATCATTTCCTAATAAAAAAAAAATTACTCCATCCGTTTGTAAATAGCTGACTTTTTTAACCATGCATATTTTTTTTTGTAAAAACTATATAAAGTATTTTTTAAATAGTAATATCGTACTACCTCCATTCAAAAATAGATGTCATTTGACTTTTTAGCACGTTTTTTAATGAGCTAAAAACTATATAAAATATTAACTTTTCAAACATTTTTTTAATAATATGACACTTATTATTAATAAGATTTATATTACATTAAAAAATTACTAAAAATTTGATATTTTGTATATTTTTTAGCTCCTTAAAAAACGTGTAAAAAAATCAAACGATTTATATTTATGAACGGAGGTAGTACTTATCTATCTATATATCTAATCTATTAATATTACTAATTCTGCTAGCATTTTGCTGACGTGTCGCTCTTTAAATTAAAGTTGAATTTTTTAATCAAAAGTTTCATTTCTTATTAATCGATGTTATTAAGGGAAGTTTAAATATTTGTTTCCTATATTATATTCATCACAATCGTATTTGTTCAATAATATTGCTGAAATTTTAAAATACACGTTTCATATTTTGAACATATTTGTTTCCTATTTTCATACTAATCAAAAGTTTCTTTTCTTATTAATCGATATTAATAAGGGATGTTTTTTTCTTACAATTTACTTATTTTACTTATTTTTGAAAAAAAAAATTCTTACAATTTACTTATTTTAGACATCTTAAATGACTATCGAAAAATAAATAATATTTTAAGACTTACAAGCATTACTAATGATTATTTTACATCTTAGATGAGGCATCTTATATCACTTTTCTACCTTTTAGGATCTTTTTATTTTTACCATCTTACCTTTATTTTCACTATTAATTTCCCTCTTTTTCTAGCAATCTTTCTAATGAAAGTAATGAATAAGTTATGTATATCTACATAACTTCAAAAGTATTCGCACAATCATGTGCTTATGACAATAATTATATACGGAGTATTTATTTCAATTATATTAGGTGGTGTGTTTGAGTATTATTACTACTTTACCTTATTAAATCATTTTAAAATTTTGTATTGTATCTCTTTCCAACTACTTTATAAATTACAAAAAAAAAAAAACTTTATACGTACATATTTTTGTTATAAACAAGTATATATTAATATAGAACTATTATAGATATAGATATATAAAACGATGTTCAAATAAAAACGGATCAAACTCCCGTGCCTTCAAGGCACGGGTATTACACTAGTATAATACTAAAACAAATGTTAAAGGAGGACACATGACGGATTATCCTTAAATGAGGCTTATGTGGCGGATTTTTATTCAATGTGGCACCACCTTGTTTTTAAAGATAAACATGAAACCACCTAAATAATTAATTCAAATTAATCAATTATTAATTTAAATAAGTCCAATTAATTATTAAATTGATTTAACAAATTTATCATAAAATTCATTTTTGAAAAGATTAATTTTAAAATATGTCTTACGGTGTTTGCATAATTCATATGAATCAAATATAGTTTCAAGATCCCTTAACCATTCAATTGGTCCATAATTTATACAATTTCATCTTTAATTTAAGGCGAAATCGGGTACATACCCATGAAAACTTTATCAATTGGGTATATACCCATCAAAACTTCAAAATTGTTTATATGATATTTCTAAAAATTAATGTTTTAAATATTTTTTACTATTAAAAATGTATAAAACTTGAAAAAGTTCATCCTTTATCAAAGGGGGTGTAGCTCATATGGTAGAGCGCTCGCTTCGCATGCGAGAGGCACGGGGTTCGATTCCCCGCACCTCCATTTTGTTTGTGTTTTGTATTATAACCATTTCGGGTATTATCCATTGTCTTTGTCATTTTGTTTGTGTTTTGTATTATAACCATTTCGGGTATTATCCATTGGTCCCCGGTTCGAAACCGGACGGCCGTTATTTATTTACCAAATTCAAGGGTACACAATACAAGTCGAGGTTTAGACTTCTAAGGTACAAGTCATTTCATATTTTAAATGTATAATTTTCAATTTTACTCTTATTAATAATTATCAATGTGTCTCAAAAAAGAAGCATCAGACTGAACACCAACTGATAATGAACAAACCTGATGAATGACATTCAGATTTGAGTGAGACACAATTGAATATTTGATCAGTTAACAGTTTCACCATTTTTAGGGTTTACCTATCTAATTTAGTAATTTCTGATTGTATTTGTATGCACTGCTTTGCTGTGTGCTGCAGGACCCTTCAATTTCATCTCCTACAGCACATTTATAAGACCCCAATTACTATCATTCCACATGATGGTAAATCACTGGTCCATACCCATTACCCAAACAAAAAAAATTGTCAATTGCCATATGAAACCAAACAGTCACATTAAGGTTTGAAGGCAAAGGAAACAACATCATATGCATGTGCTTGCAAACTGGCCCCCAGAGATTTCCCCAAACAAGAAACCCTTCAATTTCAAGGCATCAAAATCAATCATACCCATTGACCTTAGGCATGATCATGAGTCCTCCACCACTGTCCCCTACCAGACCCCCATAGTACTACTAGTATCATTTATGTTCATCTGTCACAGTGAACATTTTCAAAAACTCCTGCATACAGGAGGACCCATAAATGAACTAAGCCTGCATTCATATACCTAAGAATTGTAACTTGTAAGTTAGCAGCTGTTAGATTATCTAAGACATACATATTAACAATGATAAAGGAAAACCCGAAATCTCTGAACTGGTTCCATGCTTTGATATCAGAGATGCGGATCAGCTAAGCCGATGGGAAGGGGCATCATGGGCTGGTGATGGTAATTGTTCAGTGAGGAAGCATTGTTGCTGTCAGCTATTGTTTTCAATGTCGACGGATTGGTGGATGTGTCTTGTAAGAGCTGAAGAAGGGACATCAAAACTTGCATTCTTGTTACATTTCGGTTTGCCTGCAAGAGCGTGATTAACGAATGTAAGATTACTTGTTTGGAATAGAAGAGTGCAATTGAAGTGTATGTGGTTGAAGAGAGATATCTACCTCAACAATGAAATGGGCCCATACTTTCTCATCTCGAGCCTCTACCACTCCCTTGAGGATCGTCAAGCCAAAGCTTCGAATCACATCAGCTATCTCAAGGAAGAATCCTTGCCTTTCGCAAAGCATCTGTGGAAAACCATGGCATAGCATACTATAAGATCAACATGTTATTGAACAATTGTCGCTTTTGAAGCATATTTAGGGATTCTTATCTCTTACCTCAATGCGCATTTGACCTGATTCACCAATATCTTCCACTATGATTGGGTTTTGACCTCCAACATCAATTGCCCAAGCAGCAGAACCACTGATCCCACAATTTTCATCGTCTCTCCGAGCCTGGCCAGTCAATCAAAGAATCATATTAAGATAAATTTTACAGTTTTATACTTGCTGACATAAACCAAACATCAAACACTTGAACAATAGTGTTACCTTTAACTTGTCAGCTTGCTTCAGTTTCTCAGCGTATTTCGTCACTCCTTGCATGAAAAGCATGTGCTTGATGGTGTGATCCAGCAACAGATCAATGCTACACTGTTTAAACATCAAACAAATGCATTACACACAGCTTGAATTTGAGTTTATCAATACAGCTAGCAATTAAGTCATGTATTGCTGAGTACCTTTGCACTGTTAGGAATGATCTCTCTCAACTCCTTGAGGCGGTCTTGGATCATCTGGCGATCTTTAGGCCTAGGCCGGGTGCTTTCTCCTGGCCTAGCTCTCTTCTTCGTAGCCTTAGATGGCTCCTCGGCCCTCTCTGGCTGTTCTGTGATACAGCTCTTGGTATCAGCAGTGTAACTCTTGCCTGTCCATGCACCTACTTCTGCTTTCAATGTGAAGTTTTTGACAGGATCGCAACCGAAAGTAGTGTCCATTCTTCGCATCTTAGGGGCCGAGAATTGATCTTCATCAAAGCATCTAGCAGACGTGCTAGAACCCGCCCTGTTGCTCAAGAGGTGATCTAGACCCAGTTGGGAAAATAAGCCCTTCTTGGGCACCAAAGTGGGATTGCTACCTTCAACTTCTAAGACGCGCTCCATGGCACCGGTGTTCTTGCTATCGGAATGCATCCCAAAACCATTAGTTACCGCGGTGTTATATGAAGAAATACCACCAGTCAAGTTAGTCACAGAGCTCTGAGAGGGCATAGCTGGAAGATCAGCCACCAGACTCTTCAAGAGATCATCATTAAGAGCTGAGTCCAACCCGGTATCAGAAATCAACCGCATAATATCATCATCTGTTTGGAATTCTTGTAAAAAGCAGGTGGGGAAATCAGTTGAGCTGATCTCCTCTAAACCCTGTAGGCTACTTGGCTCACACAAAAGGGAGACCCGGCTCTGATTGTCGAAGGACCCTCCCTGTAGGTAAAGCGAATCAAATCCAGGCAAATCCCATTCATTACCAAAGGAAGTGGTAGTAGGAAATGAGCTGCTAGATAGAACATTTTGGTCAAATTCAGACTCGTTTACACGAGTACTTGGATCGGACCACATCGGATTGCCACAGATGGAGTTGAAGGATGACATTTGGGATGGAAAACACCCACTTAGATCAATGGCTTCAATGTTGAAGGATGACAGCATGTGGTCTGATGGGACTATTCCATCAAAGATATCCATTTTACCGAGTAGTTCTTGTATCCTTAACCCACAAATCCGTAATCTCTGGAATTCACATTCAGATTGAAGAAATTAACAATCAATATGAAAAAAACCCTAAACAAAATCAATCCAAATAACTCAAATACTGATGGACTACCACAAAATGTAAGCGAAAGGGGAAAAAAACCCTAGAAATTGAATACCAAGCAAGAGGGAGGATTGTTTGTTGGTGGTCTAACATATACATACAAAAGCATATCATCAGTCAAACAACCACCAAACTGCAGCTACTGCTAGTGCTTATGTGGTAGGCATGATCCAGAATTAGCAATATAAGTGAGAATATGCAAATCAAAATGGGTAAAAGCAAGTAAAAAGAATCTAGCTTTAAAGGGGAACTCAAAATAGCAAAAAAGCAAACAGAAAAGATGGATTTTTGAGCTACAAGGAGCAATTTTAGAACAAAGTATTAGCAAAACCAAGCAATGGAAGTGGCCATTAAACAGCAATTGAAGTTCTTATTTCTAAACATTAAAATCAAAATTAGCTACTGTATAATATTTGGGAGAGATTGAAGTAAACTAACATGGAATTTGGCTGATCAAAGCCCCAGAAAACCATCCATTCTTCAGATTTCAGTTCCTCAACACTTCATCAACCCGGAATCAAATAAAGCACCAATCTTGAAGGTTGAAGAGAAACCCAGGAAGAGGAAAAAGGAAATTAAGGGTTTCTTCAACACAGAAACAAGGTTGAGAGGCAGAAGAACCTCAGACCCGGGATTAATAATGGCACTGTGAGGTTGCAGAGAGCAGAAATCATAAATGAAGCAACAAATATGGAGAGGGGGGGAAAGAAAAAGAAAGCCCTTTTTCCAAGAATGAATTGCTGAGTTTCAAAGCTTCTGAAACAAAATTTACTTCAAAAGCTGATTCCTTCCCCAAAGGAAAAAATCTGATTAAGCAGAAGCTCTGAAGCAATTCCTATGAAGATTTATGAAGATGAATACTGATTCGCAAAGTGGGATCTGGCTTTAAAGCAAAATCAGAGTTTTGAGAGTGAAGGGGGGTGATGACTGATGAGGTTGAAAGCCAATGGCAAAACCTCAAAAGGGCGGTTTTTATAACCCAATTTTTAGCTTCTCATAAATTAAAAATCAAATAAATTGATGTGATGGGCAGAAATATTGAAATTTTGTCCTTTGTTCATTGAGTACTACAGTATTCACCAGGCTCTGTGCCTGTAGACTGTAGATTAGGGTACGAAATTTTGAAGGCTTTAAGGTTATGAAAGGATCGAAATAATTGTGTAAAATTAGTTTTAAACCGAGTATCTCTTTATAATTAACACAAAAAATTTAACTATTTTTTTATTAGGTAAAGTTGGAGCTCAGACAAGTCTAAAATTCGAGACGTCGACAAATGGATTAACCTTCAACCTACAACATATTAAACACACAAAACCCAAAGAACCCATATAAAAAAATTAACTATGGTACTACCCAAAGAATCCATATAATCCATTTTCTAGTATTTTGAATCTGTTAATGCATTCATTTTAATTTGTTAAATAGCTGTTAATACTCATGAATCATGATCAATATGTCATTTTGAAATATACCTAATATGCTTAGATACATAAAGAATGTAGTTAATGTTGTTTATCATACATTGAATTGTATCAAATCCCCTTTTGTAATCTCTTAAACTTTGTTAAACTAATAAATCCTTAGCCCTCATCTTACCCATATAACATTATCAAGTAAACTATTTTATAACACCTTCACATATATGAATATCTATCAATACATGTAGTCACATAAACACATTAAATTGATCAATAAATCACGCTTCGCTTGGAAATTGAATTTTTAACCGCTATTTATTTTAATGTTTTTTTTAAGTCTTTCTTTCTGATCTCTCTTCAGCTAATTTATATCAGTAGTTTATAAATAGCAAGTGTGCAACCATGATTAACTAACTTGAAAGATGAACAAGGCAATCCAATAACATCGAGCACACAGCCGAGTCAAAAAGCTTTATCCTTTTGATGATACAGTAATACTCAGTTGGTACTATAGAGAGTTATTAGCTAGCTAGGTCATAACCCCTATATAGTATACCATCACTACTGCACCTTCATTTTTTGGGGCAATTCGTAAGTAGATTCCTTTATACTCCGTATATTCTTCCTCGGTTTTATCTTCCACTAATCAATTACGGAGTACATTCCAATCGTTAATCTCCCTTTTATTCGTTTGCTTCTATGTAATCTCATGCCGGATTTGCCATCATCCATCACATATGTACTTGTTACTTCACTCCAAACACTCTAATTGAACCTACAGATATGCTGAATTTTGACAACCCAACTCAATTTGACTGTATCTCAATTTGACTGTATCTCATATTTTCACTAGGGTAGGGTTTTCTATTGCTAGAGGAGTGGGTGTGGAAAGATGGGAAATATAACCATCCCACATTGATTAGAAAGGGAATCCAAGCCTTGCATATAAGCCGGTGGGCTACCCCACCTAACACCAATTGGTTTTAGGATGGAACCCCACTCGGTTTGTGTGCTCGGCTTGGTTGGTGCGCATATTGCGCTTGGGCGTGCGTGGCCCCCCCACGTCGGATATTACCCACCGTAATTTAACAGTGGGGGCCCAGATTGTCTCTCGGCTCCCCACTAATTCTTTGTAAACTCCTACGTTATTATTAAAAATATCACCTTAGGTAATTTTGTGTTCACTTTCCAAAATTGTTAATTATGAGATATTTAGTTGTTATTTTTAATAAAGTAAAAGGTACAGTAATTAATATTTGGGGGTATAAACATATTTTTATACTTATTAATAATAAGTATTCCGTATAATACAGTATTATTTTTTTAAAAAAAATATTTTAGTTTTTATCTCTTAAAAAACGTGTCAAAAAATCAAATAAATTACGGAGTATATTTTTTGAGATGGATGGAGTATGTAATACGGAGTATCATGTGATTATTATTAGGGTAGTACTATATAGGGCAATAGTGGGGTTGCATGTGGTGGTGTAGGGGCGGCTCAGCCGAGGCCACCGGCGGCGGGTATTACAAGGCAAGGACAGGACAGTAAAAGCTCGTCGGAGAATATGTACATACATTATGATACTGTACATAGTTAATTTACAGCATCATCGGGTAACTCATCACATACCACATTCAAAAGAATCAAATTACTGTGAATATATCTATAAAATAATAAAAAAGGGAATTTTGGGGAGAGGCGCCTGAATTTTGTGTAGGGTTTGAAGGGTTCATCTTCTGTATACCCAATCTGCCATTTCCATACTTTTTTGTGCACCCTTGTTTTCAATTCATTATTGCCAATTTGGGATCTACCCTTCCCTCCATTTGTTTTTGTTTTTTTAATGAAAAACAAAATATTGTACTTATCATATTGAGGAATTCATACCCAAAAAAAAAACATGTCCTCTTATCAAAATACTTTTTACTATACTGTATTAATTTTTACCTGTAATATTTTATATATTTTTTATCTCCTTAAAATAACAAGGGTATGTTATTAAATCAAACATTTTATATTTTAGACCAGATGATGGAGTATGAAATAGTTATATAACGTGTTATAATTGTACTTGTATGAATATTTATCCTTAAAACCAATTAATGAGAAATGAGTTATTCGTCTATAAATATATAGTATTTTCTTATATTATTCTCTCTCTGTATTCGTATAATTGACTCTTTGGTCAATTTCACACATTTTAATAAAGTTAAAAATGAAAAGAGGAATAGCTAAAATTTTAACAGACAAATAATATGGAAAGCATGAACCAATGAAAAAACAAAGGATAATATGAAAAATTGAGTAGTACTAAGTAATACTCCCTCCGTTTCAAAATACATGGTCGTTTACTTTTTGGTACGCTTTTTAAGGAGCGAAAAACTATGTGAAATATTATTTTTTAATTAATTTTTTATATATAATTAGATACTTATTAATAATAAGTATCAAATAGTATAAAAATTTTAATTAAAAAAATAATATTTTATATAGTTTTTCGCTCATTAAAAAACGTGTCAAAAAAACAAAAGACCGTCTATTTTGGAACGGAGGGAGTAGAGTATCTTGAAAATGGGATAAATTAACGAAATTAGAAACTTTTATCATTAATGAGGTTTAAATTAATAAATACTCCGTATTTTGTAACATTAATTATATCAGATGTTGTTTGATTGAGGTGGTGTTAATTTGACCAATTAGTCATCAAAGTTTGATCGGACGTAAAGCCGTTTTAACTAAAACCGCCACTTATAGGCGCGATGAAAATGATTTGCTGACAAATTTGTGAAATGGACGTCCATTAGTGAAAATGGAGTAATAATTAAGGGCGGTAAAAATAAATATATAGGGAAGGAAATAGGGCGGTAATTGAATTGACTTTGTATCATGCAGTAAAGATGAACCCATTAATATACATAGGACGGTGAAATGAAAGCCATACGTTATGATAATAATAATAAGTCTCCACTTTTTTTTTTTTAAATCAAGTGATTTATATATATCATATGAGATCAATTTTCGCAAGATCAATGAGACCTATTAGTAGTGGTACGGTTACTTTAACAGTGTTGTTAACACGGTAGTAAAAGCATATATCTCAAATATATTCATCTTACAAATCTATCATGAAATAAATATTAAAAATTTTCAAAATTATTATCCTCCTATTTGCCAAAATATTTCATTTTAAAATATTAATTTTATCCAGTAAAATATGCAATTGTAGATATTTTGGTCAGCACTTTACGGAAATGATCTTATAATGATTAGTAGATGGTTAGTTATAGATTTTCGGAAGAAAAAAATAGTGTAATAAATAAGGGTATAATAGTATTCTCATATTTGTTTATTTCCTTAAAAAATACGACCGAGGTTATGTATACAGACGTACATTTGTTAGTTAGTTAGCCTAACATCGGCAATAGGAAGAGTAGTCCACCAACTTATATATTTACATTCTATCTCAACAGACATATTTTCTTCAAGTTTTCTATTTTTTTTAATAGAGATTATATTGAAAATTAATGCTCTAAAGTCTAAACACCGCAACAAGAGATTAACCGATCGATATTTTGTCTCTTCATTAATTAATTAGGATCTTACTCCTTAATTAGCCTGAGATAAAAACAAATTACCCCCTCAACTAAAAGGGGTAAGCATCATCATAAGAGATGACCAAATTGAAACCCAACGTACTAAACACAACACAACATAACATCTGTGACTGATTATATGCCAACATATCTCCTCTGTCGTTTGTTGGAATTACAGATTTGATTGATTGCACTCTACTTAACATATTACTCCTATATATTCAACCATCCTATATTCATCAATCTAACTACTTACTCCATCAATCCGTCCCAAATTAAATATCGTTTGGACTTTTGTACACGTTATTTAAGAGGTAATTTTTTTTAAAAAAAATATTTTTTAATAATTTAATATTAGTTACGTGTATTAAATAATATTTTATAAAAAATTTAACTTCTTAAAATGTGTACTGAAAAGTAAGTGATATTCATTAGAAAATAGAGGGAGTATTAAAAGTGTGACCAAGTTTGAAAAAAAAACATACTACTATTTTTGGGAGAAAATGTTTTAGACCTATCAACGGCAAGTAAAATATACACTTTCGGGTATACATATTAATTCATATTTAGAATACTATTCCATATATTTTTTTTTCTTAGTATTATAAAAAACAATGTAAAATATGAGTATTAATTAACTTATAAATAATTTTGCCTTATTATTAATAAGTCTACAATTATATATAAAAAATGAGAGTTAATATTTTTACTCGTTATTAAAAAAAACATGTATAAATAATAAAAGTCGTATAAACATAGGATATATTATAATTTGAAATTAAATATATATAATATAATAATATGTAAGATTTGGGGGGTCCCAACCAAATTATGCAATCTGCTAGTCGTATCTTGAAAGTATGAGAATATTGACTTATATTAACTGAACTACATTTTTTTTAATCAGCTTCATTTATTTTGTCTTTCTTTATTTTAACGTAATCAAATTCGTATCCTAATCGTGTAAATTAAATTATCAGGTTTTTTTCCCGTAGATAAATCCAAACACACTAAAGGCCAAACCCGGTCCAATGACAACAAAACAAATTGTAATTGGTCGACGAACAAGAAAATTCAAGCTATATCAACTTTTAATTGATTTTTAAAAATAAATTTATATTTATTACTAATAATTATAAATATATTAAAAATAATAATTAAAAAACTAATATTAAATATTTTAAAAAACATAAATAAATAGTAAATGACTTGTTTTTACCGAACGGAAAAATATTAGCTTATACGGAGTATATATTAATACGATTATATGATTGGATGCTTTTTAATGGGTGTTGCTAGATACACCACAAATCACAAGGTAAAATTGTATGTCCTTAAGGACGTGAAAGCCTTGTGTCTAATTAAATTTTTTTTAAAAAAATAATCCCTTTTAATCATGCACGTCTTAAGGACGTACATGATTTGGGGTGTATATAGACGAACCGTTTATAATTTAGGAGAAAAGGCATACTTATTGGCCCAAAATGATTGGAGGTGCAAAGAAAGGGACATGGAATTGGAATATGGATTTTGCTTGTTTGCTTGTTAATGAATATTTGTTGTATTTATCGCCATTAATTAACATCTGTCTCTAGAAGCTTAAGCTGTCCTTTTCAACCTTTCCTTTTCCATTCTAAGGAATATTCACAATGATTATGACCAAATTAAAGTTTTTTTTTTTTAAATAATGGCAAATGTGGCAATTTCACTAAAGTTTTGATCCTTTTTAATCTCGTGGATCAATTTATTATTCACAACAACTCGAATTCAATAAACTTTCGGTTTCAATTTGGACTACAATATACTTGAATATATAAGAGGGACGTGGTTTTGGCCCTTTGGGTGTGATGGCTGAGGATATGAATGGTGGGTTGGTGTGGCCAGTATGAGATCTATTCGAATGGGGTCGAATTTGATTATACAATAGTAGCTTAGCATGTAAACTTACCGAGGTTTCATCGTATAATAAATTGGTAATGAAATAAGTAGCTTATAGGCTAATATATTAGACCTGTTTAATTCATAATTTCGACATGGATTCACATCTCTACATATATGCAATGATATGATCATTAACGTTAGCAACGAATAGGGGTGTGGAAAACGTTGTGTGAGTTAGAGTCTGTTGAGCTGCTGGATTTATGTTCACCGAGATGGAAATGTATCAACTATCAAGTGTAAAGAAGACATCCCAACAAGCCACTGAATTAGAGCATTTTTAACAGATTCTCCACTTTTTAGTTTTTGAAGAATTTTAAGGTGATTTTTTATTCAATAGATTTCTCATCTCATTCTCTAAAATAATAATAAAAAAAAGCAATAGAAAAAACAGAGTGACTTCACTAATCCTACGTACAACCTTCCGTAAAAGTAAATCATTCTTCAAATCTTAGAAATGGTGAAGCTGTTAGAATTAAAACAAAAATAATTTGAAGGATTTTGATTCATTTTATATCAACGGTAATCTCAAAAACAAGTTAAGATAAACAACTTTACGTGCTTAATTAAATCGTTGCAATTATGGGTTTTAGATTGAAGGATTATCATACAATCCATACATACCTAATGCCTAAAATGTTAAAATGGCATCGTTATATAAAGAGGAGTGAGGTCGGAGTAAGGTCTTAATCTATTACTCCCTCCGATCCAAAATATAAGTCGTTTGACTTTTCAACACGTATTTCAAGAAGCCCAAAACTATATAAAATATCAATTTTTTTAAAATTATTTTTTTACAACTTAATATTTGTTGGTAATAAGTATTGAATTGTAAAAAAATAATAATAAAAAAATTAATATATTATATAGTTTTTAGTTCCTTAAAATACGTGTTAAGAAGTCAAACGACTTACATTTTGAATCGGAGGTAGTATTATACGTGTACTTTGGAATTCACATGGAAAAAGCACAAATGATAAGAGGCAAAAGATTCGCAAATTTTTACAGACGGTAACGCTGTTATTATTATTTTTTATTTTTACGGAGAGTAAATTTGGAAGTGGATAGATGATAATGGGTGTATCCTTTGGGGAACACACGCTTCATGATAACCGCCGAGAACAAGTCAACGGCATCCAATGAGCCTTTGCAACTGGGCTGGGCCCATATTCTTTCTCCCGGCCCATTTCCTTTTCTCCCCTTTCTCTGTTATTTATTTTTATTTTTTGTTAGGAAGTTGATTATCACTATTTATAAAAAAACCAAGGTAACTTCAAAGGTTCGTATGGGACGGAGTTAATAAACTGATTAAAATTATAAACAGGTAAAATTTATAAATAGTTAAAAAATTTATGAAAAAATATAAATTCCGTATGGGATGAAAAACAGTTTATTTGTAAAAAGTGTAGTTTATTTTGTTATTATTAGGGGTATTATGGTATTTGCAAATCAAATAAACCACATAAACTCCAAATAAGCTTCCTCCAACAGCTTTTTTTTAACACATAATTTTAACTGTTTATATGAGTTTTTGGGTGTCCATACACCTTTTTAACAAGTTAAAAAAATAAACAACTGATTTGACTTATTTTTTTAACTGGTTTTTGTGTAGCCATACATACCCCAAGTCTTCAAACATATACTTTGCCATACATCCCATGGACTAATTTTATAGTTTAGATTATTGAGCAACGAAACTTGAAACTTTATATATTGGAGATACATACTCCCTCCGTCTCGCAATACCTGTTTCTTAGAGTAGTAAATTTGTATAAAAAAATTTGTTGTTTTAACTATAATTATTATCTTTATATATATAATAACTGCTTTTTTTATAGGTAATAATTACAGTTTTTAGGTATTTTAACCTATAAAATTAAAGTAAACAAATGTTTTATTAATTAGTGTGCATATAGCTAAAACAACAAGTATTGCGAGACGGAGGAAGTATCTATTAAATTTCGGTGGGCCATTGTTCATACGTTTAAAAGCACCGTATGTTAACCAAGTCGAACACAAGATCGATACCATCATAAAATCAATCGACATTAGGAGTAGAAGCACGCCGATATAAGTTATGAAACCAAAGAGAGTCTCGCATTAAAAGTATAAATGAACATGACGTAGTATATAAACTAGTGGAGGGATTCCTCTCTCTACTACTAATTGACTCT
Organism: Persicaria tinctoria; assembly: GCA_037127255.1. Lineage (NCBI taxonomy): Eukaryota > Viridiplantae > Streptophyta > Magnoliopsida > Caryophyllales > Polygonaceae > Persicaria > Persicaria tinctoria. The sequence goes on along the minus strand of JBANSL010000004.1, from coordinate 90,099,400 downwards.
AGCTTATGTGTTAAGACTATATACTAACCGATCTTTCACAAAAGAGATACTACATACAAAGATTGAAATCTCCTTGATATTGATCCGGCCTCATACAAAGATTGAAATCTCCGTGATTTTGTAACCGAGCTATAATATTGTCAAAGTTAATATGTCTTGAATCATTGTTGACCAACGCCGTATCAGGGGGGCATGCGGACGAAGACTCCAGGCATTGGTCTCTGTTATGTTTTGTAATCCTTGTAATAAGCTGTAAAGAACAAGACATTGGTTTATTTGGTTCTTAAGATGCACTAGGAGTCTAGGAGAGGTTCTCTATAGGCTCAACTAGACTTAGCCATTGCCATGGTCAAGGAAAAGCTCATTGGACCCATGGTTGCACCATGATTATGTCCAATGGCTAGCCTTGAGCCATAAGGTGAAGCTGGGTGTGGTTATGCCTTATTAGAGTTGTATGTTTGGGCCTGTTTGTAATGGTTGCTTGCAGGGTTGAGCTTATGCGAGATTTGGGCCTATTCCATTTGGCCCAAATCTAAGCCCAGCTCTCTTGGCCCTCAGTCGACCGCTGTAACCCTAACCCTATATATGCTCTCTTCAGGATACCTTTGAGAACTGTAGCATCGTCTCATCTCTCTGGTAAGCCAAGGGGCGATTAGGGTTTGGGAGAAAAACACAAGGGTCCGGCTTTCCTGCCACCCAACGTCGGCGATTCTCTTCAAGGGTGCTCTCCTGGGTTGACGCTACCAGAGTACCTGCTTGGTTGACGAAGAAGAAGAAGAATGGAGGGTTCTGCAAGGAGAAATCTCCCCTGAGATTTCTCGGTGTCCTTCACGGACTTTCTCTAACCCTATTCCTCGTTTATCTTCTTAGTCCTTGTTTGTTAGAATCGCGTCTTAGATCCAGTGCATCTAGAACCTTTGTAACCTGTCTTGAACCTTTGGTTGCTTAGTGAAATTGGGCGAACCTCCCCTCCTGAGGTTTCGCGGATGTAAGGAAACCGAACCGCGTAAACAAAGCCATGTGTCTCTCGTTTATGCATGTTTATCGCTTTACTTGAGTTTGTCGAAAGCTATTCGAAGAAGAAACCCTAGATCGAACAAATTGGTATCAGAGCCAAGGCTTGACTCTCTTTTCGTTCACGAAAAGAAGTTGATCCGGCCTTGATCCTTTGAGCTTCCGCTGGATCTAGGGTTTACTGTCTTTGCTTAGTTTGTTTTTTGTGTTTTCTGTTCTTCAGTAACAAGAAAAACCAAAAAATAGCTCTGTTTACTTTAGGGTTTCCTAGATCTAGCCTTCATTGCTGTTATTCCTTATTTTTAAGTTATCTCTAACTTAGATCTGTGTTTTTCTATGGCAGAGAACACTGTGAGGATGAAACCCTTCGATGGGTCCACTGACTTTGCCATGTGGCAAGTCAAAATGAAGGTTGTGTTGATAAAGGAGAAGTGCTGGAAGGCTGTGAAAGAAGCCTATCCTGTTGGCACAACAGATGCTTCCAAGTCTGAAATGGATGAGCAAGCTCATTCAGAGATAATGATCAGGTTAGCTGACGACGTAGCTCGTCAGGTGGTGAGTAAAACTACTGCTAAAACTCTCTGGGAGGCACTTGAGTCTCTTTACTTGACTAAGTCTTTGCCTAGAAAGATATCTTTGCTGTGTCGTTTGTTCACCTTTAAAATGGATGTTAACCTGTCATTAAATGAAAACTTGGATAAATTTCTTAGATTTACTCAAGAGCTTGAAAGATGTGATGATAAGGTTAAAGATACTCATCAAGCTGTTTTGTTATTAAACTCTCTGCCTTCACAATTTGACACTTTTAAGGATGTGATACAATTCAGTAATGAAGACTTAAGTAAAGAAAAAATCCTTGAGTCTATTATTGAGAAAAATGAGATTATGAAAGTGTTCAAAACCAAAAATGAAAAGAAAGCTGAAAACAATGTCAAATCTGAGGCTCTCTTTACTAAGGCTAAGAGTAAAAACAATAACAAGAAGTCTAAGAAGAAAGATAAGGAAAAAGACGAGTCTAGTTCTTTTGGGGAAGGTAAAAGTAACAAAAATTGCCATTGTTGTGACAAACCTGGGCATTTTATTAAAGACTGTTATAAAAAGAAAAAGGCTGATGAAAATAAGAAGAAAAAGGAAACTGTTGCTGTTCTTGAACAACAAACTGATTATTCCCATCAACTGCTTGTGTGCTCTTCTGAGGTGCCTGTTAATACTTGGATTTTAGACTCTGGCTGCACTATTCATGCTACTCCTGATAGATCTATGTTTAGTTCTTTTTCTGAGTATGATGGTGGTGATGTTTTGCTTGGTGATGATACTGCTTTGTCTATTAAGGGTATTGGAAATGTGCCTATTAGAATGTTTGATGGGAAAGTCAGAGTTCTCCAAAAGGTCAGGTGGGTGCCTGACCTTAAGAGAAATTTGATATCTGAATCTATTTTGGATGATTCCAAGTATCACATTAACACTTACAGTGGAATTAAGGAAGTCTCTAAAGATGGGACTACACTTATACGCAGTATCAAGAAAAGAGGGCTATACTGTGTTATAGGCACTCCTGAATTGAACTGTACCACTGTTAAGGATGGTGTGGCACTTGATCATACAAAACTTTGGCACTCTAGACTTGGTCATATTGGCTTTAATGGTCTGAATCACCTGTTTAAATCTGGCATGATTAATTCTAAACCTGTTGATCTGAAACTGTGTGAGGGTTGTATCTATGGTAAGAAATCTAGACATGCTTTTCCTAAGTCTTCTTATGTTGCAACTAAACCTCTTGAGTATGTGCATTCTGATTTGTGGGGTCTTGCTCAGATTGATACTATAGGGGGTAGAAAATATTTCATATCCTTTATAGATCATTACTCAAGAAAGGTGTGGGTTTATTTGCTTAAATAAAAAACTGAAGCTTTTGATGTGTTTAAGACTTGGAAATTGCATGTTGAAAATGAATCTGACCATAAACTGAAATGTTTAAGAACTGACAATGGCTTAGAATTCTGTAATCATGCATTTAGTGATTTCTGTAAGCATTATGGTGTCAAAAGGCATTTCTCAGTCCCTGACACACCTCAGCAAAATGGTGTTGCTGAGAGAATGAACAGGACCTTGCTTGAAAAAGCAAGGTGCATGTTATTCAGTGCTGGGATGAAACCTTATTTGTGGGGTGTGAAATACCCCAAAGTATTTTTAGGTATTTCTTTTCTAATTTAGATAAATAAAACTTCGGATATACATACTTATAAATAAGAATCGGGTTTATATCGACAGTTTTCTATTTTCCAATCCAGGTGAACCAGACCCATAAAAATAAAATAGTCGAACCGGCCATTGAACCCGTTTCCTTCTTCTTCCTATTACGATATCACCGTAAAAGAAAGGGATATTTACTTCCCTCAAAATTTACCCAAATTGTACCAAATTTGATTCTATAAAGATCCCAATACTATTATTATAGAAAGTTTAACGAATTTCAAAGATTTGGCTCCAATTCAACCTTATCATGTCGAAGCCGAATAAATAAAGAAATGGGGTTCAGTTCTAACTGTTACCTTGAATCTCTCCCGTCTCACACGCTTCTAATTCCTTTCCCATCATACCTTTCTACGAACAAACTCAACCATTTCTCCTCTCAATATCACGCACTCTCGCTCTCCCGTTAACGATCGCCGGAGTAGCCATTGTCAACGCAGGCGACCACCACTACACCCGGAAGTTCCCTAGGAGATGTATCACGCGGCCCAGTCGACTGAAGCCGTTCTGAATAAAGCCCAGCAGCCGCCTCAAGCTTCGAATTGAGGCCACCGTGTCGACTGGTTTCTGCAGCAATTTTCGACCTTCCGTTCTTTCTCGTTTCTCACCGGAATTTCATATTCTTTATACCAAATCGTAGATCTGTAAGTCTACTTTCCATTTCCTCTAATTTCATTCAATTCCGATCTGCCATTAGGAAATTACGGATGCTGAAGTACAGCAGCGTTTGAAACTGTCGACAGGTTCTTGCGGGATGCCCCTAGGAGGCCGTGATGGGTCGTCTCTATCCGTTGATAGCACGTTTCAAAGACAACTCCGTGTACTACAACTTTTATTCACAAATCATGGCCAAATTCTAAAGGATTCAAGATGTTTAGAAGCATCAAGGCGGATGCAAGTGCCCAGGAAAATTCCAGATTGAGCGAAAACTATGACGAATTGCGGGACCTCGTTCTCCGTCGTCTTTGCCCCAAATCCCCTGTTCTTAATATCGAAATGAAGCTTGGTAAGTCTAGTTTCCAAAGCTTTCAGTTTTTCTTAATTCCGATTTCATACGAAGGAGTTATGAAAGTATGTTCAAAGGTCTGTCAGTATTCTAAACTAATCTAGTTCATGTGCGTTGGTCCACATTTCCGCAGCTATAACTCAACGCCTCCAACCCTGAATCAATTCCACAGAAACCTTGCACATCAATGAGCAGTGGTAAGTTTGAAAGACCCATTTTCGACGTCCTTAATTGACATCGAATTGCAGTCGAACTTACTTAACCAAACATGTTTGTGCGTGTGCTGTTTTGTTTAAATCGCAGACACTGTTCAGGCACTTGTCTCGACATTTTCGTCCACCCGTCGGCAAAACTAACACAGCCAGGCTGAAGTAGATATTGCACTTGTCAGTTTGATATGTCATACGTATCAATCGGAGCTCTGTGCGAGGAGAACGAGCCGTCGGAAGATCCCCGCAAAACACTGTTGAAGCTGCGAGAAGGGGACTGTCGGGCTGTTGTAGGAGATGGTATAATTACGCGAAACCTCCCATACTTTTAGTGTTTGTAAAATATGCCCCTGTTTTGGTTTCTAAAATTTCAGAAATTATCCCGCAGTTTAGATATTGTTCTAACTCGCACAATCTCCTTAATCCGCAGCGTCATCGTCGAACCTCTACCCATCCTCAATGATTGAAGATACCAAAGAAGATCGTATTGGTATTATTTCTGGCTTTTTAAATTAATTCGATTTCTAGTCGAATTAAATAAGTCGATTCTAATGATTAAATCCTTGTTCTTTTTATGTCTCCTATTTCATACGTGTAGATTAATTCGTAGACTTCGTCAACCTTGTCACCAAGTGCTTTGAAGTCCATAGTTGGTACCGAAATCCAACAAGATGAATAAGGCAAGTGACATTCGGAGCCTTTCTGCTCAATTGGTGCGTTCGTGTCTTGTTTGTTTTCCTGTCTTTGATTGCTTGCCAAGTTAAATAAAATAAATCACAATTCACTTGCTTGTGTGATTTATTTACCGTTCAGTTTGAATTTGGCAAGTTTAATTGGGTGACCTTAATAAGATAATAATAATATAGTTACCCACCGGTCATTTAAAGCATGCTTTATTGTTGTCCTTTCATGCTAATTGGTTAGGAATGGAACATGCCTTTTCTTTGATGTTTCCATCCTTTTATTTTAATTGCTTTAATTTCATTTGGCATCCATGTTACCTATAAATAACATGGGTTATATTGTGTTGTGTGATCACCTAGAATGTCTTAAGTAAATAGTTAACAATGTGAGGATTGTGTGTTACGATTGGAACTCAATTGAATCAAGATCAATCAAATAAAACGTGTCAATCAATGCAGAGTAAAGTGAATGCAGTATGTAAAGTAATAAAAATAATGGAAACAGGTCGGGACTGTGTGTGCCCGGTCTATAAAGGGTTTCATGAAACTAACACATTTCCGTAGAGAAATGTTAAACTACCTCCGGTAGTAGGCTGCTATCTGCTAGTGAGAGCGGGGCCGGTATCATATTATAACAAATAGTGTGGGTTGTGAAACATTCAATTCATATTAAGAATGATAAACGTGTAAAGCATATAAACCTGTGTTTAAGCTACTCAATGTGAGGAAGTGAGTGAAGTGTGTTATATCAATCTGTTTTAAGCTACTCAACGTGAGGAAAGTGAGCGAAGTGTGATATATATATATATATATATATATATATATATATATATATATATATATATATATATATATATATATATATATATACACACACATCTTCTTAACATAGTAAGAACAAAGCTTTATAGTGATCACAATTAATTCAAGCTATATCATATTCCATCTGTAATCGGAGTATGGTTCCTAAGAGTGCTTGTCGCTCGCATCTTTTGTTACTCAATCCTACTGGATTATCCGTGTCACATGAGTCGTGTCTTAAAATGTTAAGCCTTCACATAAAATATTCTTAATAATCGCATTTGGGTTTAGATTCATACCGTATTATGGTCACTGGGTCTGGATTCAGAGAAGTCCCAGTTTTCGAGCCGTTGCTTGCTAGTTCTTACGAACTAACCGTCCTATTATTTGTGACGACAGGTTTAGGTCGAGTCTCAGAAGAGAAGACGAAGAGAAGTTGTGAAGCCATTTAAGTTATTTTAACATTGTATTTACATTTTAAAATTTCTAGATACATATTGTATAGGAGTTTAAATGCTTTCTTAAATTTAAAAGTCTTCCGCTTTAATGTTATCAGGTTGTAAATTTAAATCCTTAGTTTTAGAGGAAAGATTAATAAATAGTTTTTTTTTTATTTAAGTCTTCCGCTATTTAATTGTATTTCATTTATATACTCCGTATTTAGTTATTATCATCTTGTTTATGGGAGCATGGTTGCATGTCCCTATAAGCCTAAGGTGGTTACAAAGACATTAAAGTCCGAGTAATCACTGGCGCTGTGACATTCCCTCTGGTTCTAAAAGGGGGTGTTACAGGGTGAGGCTGTTAATACAGCCGCATACCTCATAAATAGGTGCCCTTCTTCTACTGTGGAGTTTAAGACTCCACATGAGTTGTGGTCTGGGAAAAAGCCTGATCTGGCACACCTTAGGCCCTTTGGATGCACTGCCTACACACATGTGTCACAAGGCAAGTTGCAACCAAGGGCCCAAAAGGCAGTCATGTTAGGATATCCTGAGGGCACTAAGGGTTACAAGTTATTGCTCATACAACCTCATGGTTTTAAAGTAATAACTTCAAGAAATGTGACTTTTGATGAGAATGCTTACCATTATAAAGCTGAACTGACAAGCTCTGATGAGTGTGCATGTACCCCTGGAACAGCTGAGGATCTACCAAACTTCTTCTTACCTCATGAAGCCATCCAACCTCCAGATGATGAGGATGGTTTCTTCCCTAAAGATAGCTCCTCTCATGGTGGGGAGCATGACTCAGAGCTTCCTTCAAACCAAGAAGATGGTCATTCAAATGACCACAGTGAACATGGTGATGGAAATGAAGTGCATTCACCCCACCAATCTGGTGGGGAAGTAAGTTCATCTTCCTCTCTCTCAAACTCTCGGTCTGGAGAGTCCTTTGTGAATGATACTTCTGTGCATCATATCCCTGATTACAGTGACTATCAACTCACTAGAGATAGAGAACCTAGGGCAATTAAACCTAATAGATGGTATATCAATTTTGCTGATCTGGAAGATGTTGATTTGGTGGAGTTTGCATTCATTTCTGCTGAACTTGTTAGATCTTATACTCCTGAAACTTTTGACCAGGCTATGAAAAATGCTAATTCTAAGTATTGGTTAAAAGCTATGCAAGATGAGTTACAATCTATGCTTGTGAACAAAACTTGGGTGTTAGTTCCTAAACCTAAAAATGCTAGGATCATAGATTGTAAATGGGTCTACAAGTTAAAGGAAAGTGTAAAACCTCATGAACCACCTAGATACAAAGCTAGATTGGTGGCTAAGGGTTTTACTCAAAAAGAGGGAATTGACTACAATGACATTTTTGCACCTGTGGTTAAGTATAAAACATTGAGGTTAATGCTTGCTGTTGCCACTGTTTATGACTGGGACTTTGAGCAAATGGATGTCAAACTGCCTTTTTACATGGTGATTTGCATGAGGTCATTTATATGAGTCAGCCTAAAGGATTTGTTGATGCTAATAAACCTGATCATGTTTGTCTCCTTAAGAAATCTATATATGGTTTAAAGCAGAGTCCTAGGCAATGGAACTTAAAATTTGACTCTTGCATGAAGAAACTTGGTTTCCAGAAAAGTAGTTATGACACTTGCTTGTACTTTAAAGGTGTTAAGTCTAAAACTCCCTTGTTTGTGCTCCTGTATGTTGATGATATCCTTATCATGTGCAACTCTAAAGTTCTAATTGCTGCTGTAAAAAGGGACTTAAAATTGCATTTTGATATGAAAGATCTTGGAGCTGCTAAAAGAATACTTGGCATTAACATCACTAGAGATAGGAAACAGAAACTGATGTGGCTTTCTCAAAGTGATTATGTGCAGAATGTGCTAGATAAATTCAATATGAATTGTTCTAAACCCACAAGTATTCCATTAGGAGGGCATTTAGACCTAACTAAAAAGCACTGTCCCACTGAAGAAGCTGAAAAGCAAAAGATGTCTAAAATTCCCTATGATGTTGCTGTTGGGTCTGTCATGTATGCCATGTTGTGCACTAGACCTGACCTTGCATTTGCTATAAGTGTTCTTAGCCGATTTATGTCTAACCCTGGTAATGTTCATTGGGAAGGCATGAAGTATTTACTTAGATACCTCTGTGGCACCAAAAATTACTGCCTTGTGTTTGGTGAACATGCTTCAAAGCATGATTTGCATGGGTTTGTTGATTCTGATTATGCAGGAAATAAAGATGATAGGAAATCAACTTCATCCTATGTCTACACTTGGGCTGGTAATTGTATATCATGGAAGTCACAGCTACAATCAGTTGTAGCTTTGTCATCTACAGAGGCTGAGTATGTTGCTGCAACTGAGGCAACTAAAGAAGCTTCCTGGCTGGCTGGAATACTTGGTGAAATCTTCCCTATTTCTTTCTTACTTGTCTTACATATGGATAGCCAAAGTGCCTTATACTTGTGTAAGGATCCTGTTTACCATGAAAGGACCAAACACATAGATGTGAGGCACCATTACATCCGTGTTCAGGTTGAAGAGAATTTAATAGATGTGAAGAAGATTAAGGGAGACCTTAATCATGCTGAATTTGGTACTAAGATTGTCACAGCTGACAAATTCTCCTTTTGCAGGAACTTCCTGCATATATGGGAGAGAAACTAAGTGCCTTAGCTGTACATGAACCGACGACGGACTGGAGGGGATCCCGATTCACTACTGGTGGCCAAAGAAGGAACTATATCACAAGGATTAGAAGGGCATTTGTTATGTTTTGTAATCATTGTAATAAGCTGTAAAGAACAAGACATTGGTTTATTTGGTTCTTAAGATGCACTAGGAGTCTAGGAGAGGTTCTCTATAGGCTCAACTAGACTTAGCCATTGCCATGGTCAAGGAAAAGCTCATTGGACCCATGGTTGCACCATGATTAGGTCCAATGGCTAGCCTTGAGCCATAAGGTGAAGCTGGGTGTGGTTATGCCTTATTAGAGTTGTATGTTTGGGCCTGTTTGTAATGGTTGCTTGCAGGGTTGAGCTTATGCGAGATTTGGGCCTATTCCATTTGGCCCAAATCTAAGCCCAGCTCTCTTGGCCCTCAGTCGACCGCTGTAACCCTAACCCTATATATGCTCTCTTCAGGATACCTTTGAGAACTGTAGCATCGTCTCCTCTCTCTGGTAAGCCAAGGGGCGATTAGGGTTTGGGAGAAAAACACAAGGGTCCGGCTTTCCTGCCACCCAACGTCGGCGATTCTCTTCAAGGGTGCTCTCATGGGTTGACGCTACCAGAGTACCTGCTTGGTTGACGAAGAAGAAGAAGAATGGAGGGTTCTGCAAGGAGAAATCTCCCCTGAGATTTCTCGGTGTCCTTCACGGACTTTCTCTAACCCTATTCCTCGTTTATCTTCTTAGTCCTTGTTTGTTAGAATCGCGTCTTAGATCCAGTGCATCTAGAACCTTTGTAACATGTCTTGAACCTTTGGTTGCTTAGTGAAATTGGGCGAACCTCCCCTCGTGAGGTTCCGTGGATGTAGGGAAACCGAACCGCGTAAACAAAGCCCTGTGTCTCTCGTTTATGCATGTTTATCGCTTTACTTGAGTTTGTCGAAAGCTATTCGAAGAAGAAACCCTAGATCGAACAGTCTCTACATATACTCATGAAATACCGACCTCTTGTAACCCTAACCTGTTTTCGTCTCATTTCATAAAAAACTGATTCTCTGTATGTGGACGTAGGTAACACACTTTTGTCGAATCATGTAAATTTCTATATCTTTATTCTCTTTTATCGTTCTCGTTACAACAGTCAAACACTCCAGTACTTAAAGCTAGTAGTACCAGGGGCGGAGCCAGAAAAAATCCGATGGGGGGGGGGGCTCAACTAAATTTTCGGCATTTTTTTTGAAGATATATATAAGATTCAATTTTTGTTATAAGAAATATAGTATGAAACACACTAAATGTATGATTTAAATAGCTATTTTGAGTTTAAAATGCTAAAAGGAGAAAAAAATCCCTAAAATGAAGCTATAAGGATTTGAACTCAAGACCTTATCAGTCTATTCCTCAACCCATACCAACTAAGCTAAGCAAACTTATTGATTTAAAACTCTTTTTAACTATTTTTAACCCTTAAATTATCAAAAATTACAAAAAAAATACATAATTGTTTTTTTTTTACGTTTTTCCCCCGACCCAGGGGGGACTCGAGCCACCTCATGCCCCCCCTCCCTCTGCCCCTGAGTAGTACATAAATAATTTTGAGATGACATACATAAAATGTTCACAACGAAAGGCTGCAAATAGCAAAGATAAGAATGCTGTGGATAGCATGCATGGGGAAAGTGAACAAGATATATGTAACAAACTAACAAAGATAAACAATGACAGAGTAAATATTGTCCGTCTAAATAAGTCTTTTTTTGTTACAGTGCGGATCCACCCTCCCGAACTCATTCCTATATTTCTATCCATTCTCACAAAATTTCACCATTTATTATTATTTTTTTTCCGCAAATTTTAATTTTTTTTAATCTTAGGGGTGAGGGAAAGTGAATTTAAGATAGCTGATCCCATTCGTTTTTTTAGTGATCAAAATCTATAGTACTCCATTATCTTTCCTTAGTAGTATTAAGGTATTACTAAGTAACTAACTTTCATCCAACTTTTTTCTAATAATGCCTCCATTGCAACAAGCATCTCTTAGATGCAAATTCTCGTATCTACTCACATGAATTGTAGGTGTCTCCTTTATATTTGATAGACCCAATAAAACCTACATTCTCGTAAAAATGAGGTGTGGAAATATTGTGAAGATATAATAAAAAAGACGGAAGAAGTTACTTCATGGGTGAGGTCAGGGATGGAGCTCGGGGGGCTTGCAAGTCGCAAGTGCTTCTATTCCTTGGTCGGGGAAAACACACACGTGCACCCACACCCACACACACATATTTACACATATTTGATATTTTAAGGTAATAATGTAATATAATAGTTGTAATTTTTTTTTTTGATTAGGAAATAATTCGACGACGAGTGTGGGAGACCCTCTGTCGGTGCTGGTCTTGGTGTCTCAGTGGCCTCGACGGCGGGGGCCCTTCTGGCCCGATTCATATCCTTTGGGCCCAAGTAAATCCTTGGGCCCAAAGTCACCCATATTTTATTTATATATATATTTTATATATATAGATATGTTTATAAATCCCTTAAAGGGCCTGATTAAATCCCGAAAGGGTCTTTGCCTCTTTGGTGCGTCGTATTTTGGTGGTTTTCGGTTGTGGGTCTGGTTATTCGTGGCGTTCTTCGTCTGTGTTGGAGCTCTGACGACCGATGTCGGGTCTAGCTAGGGTCGAGGCAGTGTATATAATAGTTGTAAATGAAAAGTAGAACAAACAAGTTTCTTAGCTTAATTGATAGGCTAGGGAAAGAAAATCAAAAATATAATTTTATAAATCTATCTATTAATATTACTAATTCTGTTAGCATTTTGCTGACGTGTCACGCCCACAATTAAAGTTGAATTTTTTTATTCAAATGAGATTTTCTTATTGGTCAATATTATTATGGAAACTTTAAAATATTTGTTTCCTATTTTAAATATGATTTGAATCCGTTCCTTTTTTTTTCCGGTTATATTGCCATAAATATTGAGACATGTTCCCATTTTTTTTCTTCCGATTGCAATATATCTATCTATCTATCTATCTATCTATCTATCTATCTATCTATCTATCTATCTATCTATCTATCTATCTATTAATATTACTAATTCTGCTAGCATTTTGCTCACGTATCACGCCCACAATTAAAGTTGAATTTTTTATTCAAATGAGATTTTCTTATTGGTCAATATTATTATGGAAACTTTAAAATATTTGTTTCCTATTTTAAATATGATTTGAATCCGTTCCTTTTTTTTTCCGGTTATATTGCCGTAAATATTGAGAAATGTTTCCATTTTTTTTCCGATTGCAATATATCTATCTATCTATTAATATTACTAATTCCGTTAGCATTTTGCTGACGTGTCACGCCCACAATTAAAATTGATTTTTTTATTCAAATGAGATTTTCTTATTGGTCAATATTATTATGGAAACTTTAAAATATTTATTTCCTATTTTAAATATGATTTGAATCCGTTCCTTTTTTTTTATTTTCGGTTATATTGCCGTAAATATTGAGAAATGTTTCCATTTTTTTTTCCGATTGCAATATATATATTACTAATTCTGTTAGCATTTCGTTGACGTGTCACGCCCACAATTAAAGTTGAATTTTGTATTCAAATGAGATTTTCTTATTGGTCAATATTATTATGGAAACTTTAAAATATTTGTTTCCTATTATAAATATGATTTGAATCCATTCCCTCTTTTTTTATTTTCGGTTATATTGTCGTAAATATTGAGACATGTTTTCATTTTTTTCCCGATTGCAATCTCTTTTCGGTTATATTGCTGATGTGTCACGCTCACAATTAAACTTGAATTTTTTATTCAAATGGTATTTTCTTATTGGTCAATATTATTGCTGAAATTTTAAAATATTTTTTTTCCTATTTTAAACATATTTGTTTCCTATTTTTATACTAAAATATTTTTTAATTTGATATGTTGTATGTCAATTTGTGATCTATTTTAATCGTCTACGTACATTGAACATTCGTCAATTCTTGGCTGATTTTATTCTTGGATATTGAAATTGTTGATTTATCATTTTTAACCGATTGCAATATTCCCCTCAATGTCTACATACAACGAACATGTAATAATCAATTTGTAAATATTCGATTTCAAAAATTAATTATAAAAATCAATTAGAGCCAAATAAGTGTTTTTTTATAATTTAATTATTTTAGACATGCATCTTAAATGACTATCGAAAAATAAATACTATTTTAAGACTCACAAGCATTACTAATGCTTATTTTACATATTGGATGAGGCTTCTTAGATCACTTTTCTATCTTAGATCACTTTTCTACCTTTAATGATCTTTTTTGTTTACCATCTTACCTTTATTTTCACTATTTATTTTTCTATCTTTCTAACCATCTTTCTCATGAAAATAATCAATAAGTTATGTACATCTACATATTTAACTTCAAAATTATTCACACAATCATGTGCTTATGATTTTTTAATATTTGTACGGGAGCTTATATTTTACTTTTTAGATCTATGCTAATGATAATAATTATATATTTATTTCAAATTATATTAGATGGTGTGTTTGAGTATTATTACTACTTGACCTTATTAAATCATTTTCAAAATTTGTATCGTATCCTTTTCCAACTAATTTATAAATTATAAAAAAATATTTTATACATATTTTTGTTGTAAACACGTGTGTGTGTGTAGATATATATATTAATATAGTATTATATAGATATATAAAATGATGTTCAAATTAAAATGGATCAAGCTCCTGTGCCTTCAAGGCACGGGTATTACACTAGTATAAGTCTAATTTTACAAACTTTTTTCTAATTTAAACTCATGTCTTAGAAACATAATTTTATAAAAATAAGCCTAATCGTGATTTTCAAATATAAAAATTTATAAATATAACAATATTATCTTTATTTTTTTTAAATAAATAATACATACCGGTGTATAGAGTGTACGATTACACTTACACTTGAGTCTAGGGGTGGGCGCGGGACGGGACGGGACGGGACTTGTCCCTCAAATAATAAATATTTAAAAAAAATATCTAAAATTCGTATATATTTTACGGTTTTCAAATGCATAACATATATATAGATTTATAATAGTTTTATATTTTACGAACATACACTAATACAATTTAAAGTATAGAATTAGTATATACCGTGTAGAATTGTGGGAGTTGTATACTGTGTGTGTATATATATATATATATATATCAAACAATTCAGGGAGGAAATCCATTTCAGAAACAGCAAAGAAACAAGTCTCCGAGCGTAACTGCGAGAGGAAGTGGGCTGCCTGATTTCCTTCTCGTCCTATGAAACTCCATCTACATACCCGGAAATCTCTTGCCAGCAAGCGGGCCTTGTGTGTGACAGTGTGAGGCTGCCGTAAATATGTATACATAATATAATATATATATATATATATATATATATATATATATATATATATATATATATATATATATATATACATTATATATTGTGAGTATAGGTGTATATATATATACACACTGTAGGTACATAAATATGTGTCTAGAATATATAATGAATAAATGTATTATATATATATATATTTATTTATTTATATAATGCGCGGGACGGGACGGAATTTGCGGGATAAGGAATTCTCGTCCCGCGTCCCGTCCCGCATAGTTTTTGTGTATATATATATTAATATTTTATACATATTTTTGCGGGCTTTTTCATGAGTACACACTCTCATTAGATGACACGTGTACGGCAGCAAAAGCTGATTGTGGCAACGATCGGACGGCCGATGTTTCTAGACAAGGCTGCCATGTCGGCGATTCAGGCAACACAAAGGATTGGATGGTTCAGATCGCTGGCTTTATTGGCACTCAATCCTTGCCACGTCACTCCCTCCTCCGGCATTAATGATGACGCTTTCTGCCATGATTGGTGACGCTCCATGACGTCATCCGTGGCTCCCGCCCTGGGCCCGCCAAAGCTCTGCAGGTTCGGCACGTGTAACACACTTCCACGAGAATGCTGGGGTTTGGGCCCAATTTGCATCTATTGGACTTCAGAGGTCAGTTTGTATTGGGCTAGCCCAATGGTATATTCACTTTGTCTTGGTCCGCTGACGGGTCTCTCGGTTCCTCGATTTATCATACATGAAAGATATCTGATACGGAGTAGTTCGGATCTTTATCTTGTCAAAAACTCAAAATATATATATATATATCCTTGCCTGTATAAAAAAAAATATGTAGATATAATAAGAAGAGATATATTAGTCGTTAATTTTCTAAACTAAAACTTTGGCAACGGGCATATTTAGTAAAGAAAGGAAATATGACCCAAAACGATAATATTTGAAAAATATTTCCAAAAATACAACCCACCGCCTAAATTTACTTGGCAACCAAGCTTTACCCCTTCCCCAAGCAGCCAAGCTGTGTAAATAAAGCAAATCTAAAAATTGTTTCCAAAATTACATCCCACCGCCTCAACTCTCTTTCATTTGAGTACATTTGGCTTACACCTTCCCCAAGCAGCCAAGCTTTGTAAATAAGGAAAATATTTTTTTTCCAAAATTACATCCCACCGCCTCAACTCTCTTGCTTGGTCACCGCCTCAAAGACTCTCTACTCGCAAGTCGCAAGCAATCTCCATCAACTAGGTTAAACGCTTCCCGCCTTCTGTTTTCTCTCTCTCCCTCCGTTTCTCTCAATTTCTTCATCGCATCAACTCCATCCCCTCTTATGCGTTCAACTTTACCATTGCTAACAATCTCTTGCTTTCGCCTCCCAACTCGTCAGATTCGGCTCCTCCGACGTCCGTCCATGGTCGGAGATCGCTCTCGTTTCTCCGATCTCCGTCCATGGTCGGAGATCTCTCTCGCTTCGCTCACTCTCTCCATTGTGAAGTTTGATCCGACTCCTCTCATCTCGCACGCGACCAGGTGCACTTTTGTTGACGACGAGTAAGCGACACACGCCGATGCGCTTCGACGATTCTGGTGTTTTGTTGAGAATTGGAATTTCGATAAGTCATCCCCAACTTTAACCCTAATTTCAATTTTGGCATGATTTATCTTCTTGTTTGGCTCCACTTTGTCGGTGTTTGTGGTCTAGTTTGTATTCTGGTGTCTGACTGATCGACTTTGTGTTTCTCAATTGGTAGATTGGTTGAATTGGCTCCAATTTGTCGGTGTTTGCAAGGGTAAGTCACTAATTGTATCATGTACAACTCCATTACTCTTCTGATTGTCAGTTGTCTCACCAATGTAGCTTTCTTGGCCGCATTTGATGGTCATTTAAATACCTTGTATGTTACTATCATGATATGTGTGATAGAGAAACTCGAGGTCATCCAGTGGTCCTACTTAGTCTATGATAAGTATGGGTGTGCTTTTTTTACTTGTTTCTCTCTCTCCTCTTACCTGTCTATCAATGAATTTATGATCAATGAATTTTGAGTCTATATTAATGCCTGTAGCTGGCTTCTGAATAACATTCTTGGGAATTCTTATATTTCTTTGGTTTGGGTAAGATGACTGCAAAGCCTTACATTTTCCCCTCCATGTATTTCACTCCAAGTATTCTAATGCGCTTGAGAATTCTTAGATTTCTCTTAATTTCTTGAATTTTTTATTTTGTCACTTTTATTAGGTATCCTTCAAGTTCCCGCCTCTAGGGTGGTCTTTATCTCGTTCAAGTATTTGAAGAATTTGACAGTACAAATTACGAACCTTTTGGCTTCTTTTCAGCCAGATCAGAGGTTTCCTTGACAGGTGTGTGCTCTTATTCTACCCAATTCTTACTTCAAAATGTGTAACTAATTCCGTGGCCTTCCTTCAACTTTAATCTTTGATATTTTTTCACAATATATAGAAGCCCACATTTAGGATGAAATTTAAAGGATGGGAGCCTAGTCCAGCATTTCAGAATCGTAGAGGGATCATTGCATAAAACAAAAATCAATGGAGAGATTAGATCTCCTTGCCATAAACCTCTTTTTCCAAGGAAGAAGCCCTATAGGTTACCATTTATATTTAAAGAAAAAGATGAAGTGCAAATGCATTCAGGAAGCCAAATAAACAGTGCAGGGAAGATAAGATGAGTGAGCATTTCTTTGATGAATTTCTATGAGAGGGTATCATATGCATTTTTAAGATCAAGGTTTAGAAGGCACCTCAGACTTATCCTCTTTCTTGTATCCTAGTGAGTTCTTGGAGTAGCATTACATTTTCTCCCATGATCCTTCCTTCTATAAATTCAACTTGTGCAGAGGAGATGAGATCTTTTAGTTCTGGAGTTTAGAAGCCAGGATCTTTGAGATGACTTTATAGGTTACATTGTAGCATTATATTGGTCTAAAATCTCCCACTCTATTGACATTTTGTGTCTTAGCAATCAGAGATATGCTGGTGCGGTTGATTTGTTTGGGGAGCTTGCCAGTTTCAAAAAATTCAAGGACAGCATCACAGAGTCGTCTCCTTGTCGTACCCCATGTTTCTTTGAAAAATTTCGAAATGTAACCATCAGGACCCGGGGACTTGTCTCCGGGGGAGGCCCCTGATGGATACAGCTCCAAGTTCTTCAAAGCGGCATGGCAGACCACAGGAGATCAGATCTGTAGAGCTGTTAAAGAATTTTTTGATTCTGACCAACTGTTGAAATAGATAAATCACACTAGCATCTCACTTATTGCCAAAACAACAAATGCTAGAACCGTGGGAGACTACAGGCCTATATCTTGCTGTAACGTCACATATAAAATCACCTCTAAGTTAAGAGCCAAAAAACTAAAACCTGAACTGATAGACTCTTTGTCTCTCCTACACAATCTGGGTTCACAGAAGTAAGGTTGGTGGGTATGAAAATTATGCTATTACAGGAGCTGAATAGAAGGTACTCATGAAAAAGGATATGCCCAAGATGTCTCCTAAAAATTGATCTAAGAAAGGCTTATGATTCACTCTCCAAGGAAATTTGTTGAAAAAATGCTTGTCCATCTCAACTTTCCTCCTGTTTTCATCAATTGGACTACAATGCATCTGCACATCATTTTTCTCTTTGAATATTAATGGTTATTTGCAGGGTTATTTTCATGGCAAAAGAGGGTTAAGTCAAGGAGATCCATCTCCCCATTAATTTTTGTTCTATGCTCTGACTACCTAGGAAGAGCCGGATGATGTCAAGGAAACCTCACCTCCAGTCCAAAATGGAAGTCGGCATGATAGTTTCTCCAATTAAGATGGAAGTAATAGATGGTGTTTTACGCAGGGTCAGAAAAATATCTTGATATCAGTAGAAGGTTGTTGAATTGAATAGGTAAAGAACTTTCTCTGAAGCATTTGCTAACTTGGCATAGTGTCCCATTCCTTTGTTTTACTGTTGTGGTTGATCGTTCACTTTTTTTTTATTTGGAGTTGCTAGGTTTCTCTGAACGGATGTGGCTGGCTAGCTGCGGAGGGATTCTTAGTGGTAAGGCCGACCCACCCTTTACTCTGCCCGAGAAGTGATCATGATGATATCTCCCATTTTTTTCATTGATTAGATGTAGCTGTATCCAAATGACTACCTTCAACTATTTCAGCATACTGGTTGGTGGTCATCAACCATGAATGGTGGTCCATCATGAAGGAACCAAGTTGTCCAGCAACTTGCTTCTTGTTGCAGCAGCACAATGTGTCGTTACTGGTAGTGTGTTGATCATGATCAAATGCTGAAGTGATTTTTTGTGTGCTCACTCATATTTCTTACTCTTCTTCTCCTCTCCGGTTTTGTTTTCTAAAGATTGTTTTATGCAGATCAAAAGAGTAGTAGTTGCATGATAACTGGGAAAAGGAACTTATCGCCCTGTCTTGTCTGGGGTATGTACACTGCCTAAACTAGTTTATTTCTCTTTTTTTACTCTTCTATAAATGAACTTATAAGATAAGATGTTGGTAATCTGTTGACTCCCCCGGGGGATAGCCATAAGAGTTCATATTCCAAACCCTGTTTTTATACTACTGAAACCCTATTTAAAACTCCTGGTGTATGCATCCTTTAATCACAGATTACATGAAACTTTTGATGGCTTTTTTGACTGATTAATTGGTTATTACTTGATGCAGGTCATTGTAGCAGAGAGGCTCAGCATTTTGGCCAAAATAGCTTTCAAAGGTAGCAACAGAGAGGTACACAGAAGACTCTTCTTAAAGTTGTGTTTTTATAACAAGATGAATTCATGATGAAAACCACATTACAGCTCAATATTATTGTGCTTGCAGATGTTGCTGTTTCTCATTCATCTCCCATTCTCCGTCTATCCCTCTGCCATTCCAACTTTTACTCTTCCTGGTTCCTCTTCCAACTTTGCATGTCCAGGATTGCATCTCGATTCGCCTGAGCGTCCAAAGCTCAAGAGTTTGTTCTGTTGTTTACTCTTTTTTGTGCTGTTCTGTTGTTTACTCTTTTTGTGCTTAAATTTATCTGTATTTTGGATTAGGGTTTTTATCGTTGCTGAGTTCTCCTTCGGTTTTGTTTTCTTCAGATTTGGCGTACAGTTGCAGCTTAATTTGTGCTTTTGAGTGGTGCTCTGCAATCATCTTGTGCGATCGAACACTCAATCCTCCAGGTTCCGCTCGTGACGACTTTATTTTTCACCACTCTCTTTCTCCCTCAACACTTTCCCACTCTCTTTTGAATGACTTTCCTGTTTAATAAGTTTGCAGATTGATTCAGGCTTTTGGCTTGTTTGAACTTTGAAGGATGGATTTTCTACAGATTGATTAGCACATTGAACATTCTTGATCCTCCATATAAAATGCTTCCTCTTAATGGCTAGCTGATGGTGGAATTTGTGCTGTGGTGCTGACCACCCTCTCTCTAGTGAGAGGTGATTGTGGTGATATCTTTTATTTTTGCAATTGCTTAGTTGTTGGTGTAACTTCTAAGTGTGACTTGTTTCTACTGTTTCAGGATATCTTTCATTTTAAGAATGCATGGGGAAGAGGTTGATCTGATGTGCTAGAACTACCTGATCTATCAGGTACAACTGCTGTTTTGTTTGTCAGTTTATCCACCAACCTTGTTTTTATAATCCCTTTTAGGATGGTCATTCTCCTCTTCTGTTTATTTCAGGTATGTTGAAATAAAGATAAAATGAGTAGCAGAGCATAAGTAGCATGATAAGGATAAAAGAGTAACTTGAGTTGAGATGATCAAAATGAGGCAAGGAGCCTCTTGGTCTATGATAATTATAGTTGCTATTACTTCTGTTTATTTCAGCAATGTTGAAATAAAGATAACAGTAGCAGGAGAGCAGAATTCGCATGATTAAGTACAGGGTGTTCATGCATTTCTGTTATTTATTTCAGGAATGTTGAATAATGAAGATTGAATGAGATTTGTAGCATTAATAGGGTAAAAGAGCATCTCGAGATCTTGAGATGATTATACTGGATCTATGATAAGTAGGGGTAAAAAACATGCCAGTTATCCTTTTCCATGGTTTATATTCCGTGGATGCCTAAGAACCCTTCCATCTCCCTCCGAACCCCCTGATTTCTTTGTGACCAGATCATGCTTTTTTTCTGCATGTTTATTATTCGAATATTATGGTTCTTTGGATGTGGACTGACATAACAAAACATGTTTTTAAGAGAAAACCTAATGTGCTAATTTACACTCGTCTCGCTAAATTTTCATTTGTCATGCCACAATGCCAGTCTACTATCTTTGAAGTGATTATATTGGGCAATCGGTTGCTAGACCTTTTTGTTGTTTTATTTCTTTGTTTTGATTTAATACTTATGTTTTATGTTTTATGTTTTATATTTTGGTTTGACTCACTGGAGCTCTTTTGTTGCGTAGCAGACTACGGTCGTTTTGGCGATTTCCTGATCAGACACGATGACACTTATTTGGGTAATTTCTTGATAGTTGCCTTCGTTATTCTTCTTCTCCTTTTTCCCCATATATTGTGCAGTTTGCCTTTGTTTCTTTTTTTTTTATTTTTTTTAGCAGTTTGGCCTTACTTTTAGGTTCAGGTTGATGTTTAAGTCTAATGTCATGGATCTGCATGCATTTTTCTTTAGTTTTTACGTTTTGCTTCTTCATTTTGCAAATTTATGCCTACATTATGTCTGTCCATGTCCATCATGAACGAACTTCTAGCTGGGGTGTCCAGCAACTTGCCGCTTGCAGCAGCAACAGCACAATGTGTCATTATTGGCAGCGTGTTGATCATGATCAAATGCTGAAGTGATTGTTTGTGTGCTCAATCATATTTTTTACTCTTCTTAAGCTCATCCTGTTCATGTCCGGTTTTGTTTTTCTAAAATTGTTTATGCAGATCAAAAGAGCTGCAGTTGCATGACAACCGGGAAAAGGAACTTATCGCCCTGTCTTGTCTGTGGTAAGTATAGGTACACTGCCCTACTAGGTTATTTCTCTTGTTTTAGTCCTTTGTCACTGGACTTATAAGATAAGATTTTGGTAATCTTTTGCGCGCCCCCCCACCCACCCACCCCCCCTTCCGACTCAAAGATAATGAGTGAGGGGGTAGCCACGAGACAGTTCATATTTCACACCCTATTTTAAATTTTGAGATCACTCAAATCTCATTGATGCATCTAGACCCATCTTTCCATCTCTCCATCAGTTGTTGGGATTAGGCCAAGGTTAATGGTAAGCTCCTGGTGTGTGCCTCCTCAAATCACAGATTAAGTGAAACATTTTAATGGTTTTTTTGACCGCGTAATTGGTTATTACTTGATGCAGGACATTGTAGCTGAGAGGTGCAGCATTTTGGCCAAAATAACCCTCAAGAGGAGCAGTAGAGAGGTATGCAGAAGAGTCTTCTTAAATTTTTGTATTTTTATAACATGATGAATTCACGATGAACACCACATTACAGCTCAGTATTATTTTACCTGCAGATGTTGCTATCTTTCTTTGTCAAACCATGTCCTTAGGAATAATATTTTTGTGCCAAGGTGAGTTCTCTTTTAGATTCTACCCCCTAATGTAGGAAACTCCCAACTTAGGAACTTTGTGTACGTAGTATCTCATTCTTGTGTTTTCTTACAGTTTGATTTGATTGAACATTCACTTTTTTATGTTTCATTTTTTATGGAGTTGCTAGGTTTCTCAGAATTGAAGTGGTTGGCTAGCTGATGATTGAAGTGGCTGGCTAGCTGTCATTTTGATACGACCAAGATTAAAGTTATGTTCCTGGTCTATTCATCTCCTAATCTGAGATTGATTGAAACTGTTGAGCACTCCTTCGTGGGTAGTGGACGATTGAGTGGGGATATGCAAACAGATTTTGATAGTTGCTTGATTTATTGGTTTCCATTTCTAGACTAGTCTTCTTTAGTTGTTATTTTTTTTAATCTTTTAAATTTTACGTTGTCTAACTTGTGTTACATTATTTACATCTCCTGAATGTATGAGGTC
The DNA here is from genome assembly GCA_037127255.1 of Persicaria tinctoria. Taxonomy (NCBI): domain Eukaryota; kingdom Viridiplantae; phylum Streptophyta; class Magnoliopsida; order Caryophyllales; family Polygonaceae; genus Persicaria; species Persicaria tinctoria. The sequence goes on along the minus strand of JBANSL010000004.1, from coordinate 90,076,863 downwards.
ATCTTGGGAAGAGGAAGTGGCCGATTGGATATATGACCAAAATCCTACTTCAAGTGAAGATCTTGCTAAGCTGAGGCAAACCAGGTGAACACCATCCTCATAAGAACGTTTGTACATTCATTTTCTCTTTCACTCCCTATTCTTGATTTCTTTCAATTTCATAAATTTTAGATTGTATGACTTGCTTTCAATCTCGTGAATTGACTAGTTTATGTTGGGATGGAAATGGCTGTTGCTATCTATGGTCCTTAAACCACTTGCTCATGATATTTTCTGCAGAATTATGGAGCATTCATTGAGAAAATGAGGGGAGGTTTTAAGGGCCAGATAACCTTACAGGATTGAGTGGATAGTTGACCTCTCAGTTTTGTAAATTTGTAACTGAGCATATCGATCAGGTCAGTTTTAGCTTTGATATTTTTGTCATCCTGATTAATAGAAAGTAGAAACTATATGGTTTCTTATGTTGCTATTTTAGAAAAGTGGTTGTTGCGAGATCAAATCATCTACAACTCTCTAGTATCCATACACCGTTACATGTGACATGAAATTAATTATGTTAAATATTTAATATAAAAAAAATTTAAAAAAATATTTTTATGTTACAAATAACTAATCGTATATATTTGTATAATTTTTTCATCAAAACACATATTTTAAAAAATATTAAAATTTAAAAGAGGATTATTTGATAATAATAATTTTAATATTTTTTAAAATTCGTTTTTTCATAAAAAATTTATAAAAATATATATGAGTAGTTAATTATAACATAAATATATATTTTTGAATTATTTTTATCAAAAAAATTGAACATAATTAATTTTGTGTTTTCACTCGTTGATTACCGTTTTTGAGCTTGGTAGGAGTTCTTTTGTAGCAGTGTGTTGAAATTTTAGTTTGAAAATTTCTAATGATTTTGATTTCTAGTTTGAAAATGTTTCCTTCTTTCTTGTAGAATTACATTTTTTCAAGGGTAGATTGTAGATAGCTTTATTTGAGAAAAATATTTCAAAAACTGAATTCAAAAACTAAATTCAGTTTTTTTAATACAGCTCCCATCGTAATTATGGAAATTGTTCAGTTCTTTTGTAGCAAACGGTTGTATTTTTATTTTTGGAAATGAGGGAACGGGTATTTTAAACCTACAGCTGGCATAAATAAAAGCTGGGCCCCACCTTTTCTAATACTTTCCATAAAATAAGTGCAGTTTAACTTTGTACATATTATAGGTCATACGGAGTATCTTCCCACCGCCTTTCCTATAATACGTCGTATCTTCCCACCGCCTCTCAACCCTACAAATCAGACTACCTTCCTATAATACGTCGTATCTTCCCACCGCCTCTCTTTCTCCTTCAATACTTTCCCGCTCTCTTTTGAATCGCTTTCCTGTTTAAAAAGTTTGCAGATTTGCTTGAAGGATGATTTTTCTACATATTGATTCGAACATCAAACATTCTCGATCCTCTAGGTAAAATACTTCCTCTCTTTCCCCCCACTTAATGGCTAGCTGATGGCGGGATTTCTCCCCTTCCTTCTAGTGAGAGGTGATTGTGATGATATCTTTTATTTTTGTAATTACTTAGTTGTTGGTGTAACTAGTTTCTGCTGTTGCAGGATAATCTGACGATGTCTTTCATTTTAAGAATGCATAGGGAAGAGCCGAAGAGGTTAATCTGATGTGCTAGAACTACCTGATCTATGAGGTACAACTGCTGTTTTGTTTTTCTCAGTTCATCCACCAGCCTCCTATTGGTCTATGATGAGTACAGAAATAATGATAACATTAGCAGCAGAGCAGAAGTAGCAGAAAAGTTGCCTACGTACGAAGTGTAAGCAAAAGATTCCCTACAATAGTAGTGTAAGTCCGCGTTATATATTCAGAATCCTGGAGAGATCATTGTATAAAACAAAAATCAATGGAGAGATTAGATCTCCTTTTCGTAAACCTCATTTCCAAGGAAGAAGCCCTATAGGTTACCATTTCTATTTAAAGAAAAAGATGAAGTGCAAATGCATTTAGGAAGCCAAATAAACCGTGCAGGGAAGTTAAGACGAGCGAGCATTTCCTTGATGAATTTCTATGAGAGGGTATCATATGGGTTTTTAAGATCAAGGTTTAGAAGGCACCTCAGACTTATCCTCTTTCTAGTATACTTCCTAGTGAGCTCTTGGAGTAGCATTACATTTTCTCCCATGATCCTTCCTTCTATAAATTCAACCTGTGCAGAGGAGATGAGATCTTTTAGTTCTGGAGTCTAGAAGCCAGGATCTTTGAGATGACTTTATAGGTTACATTGTAGCATTATATTGGTCTAAAATCTCCCACTCTATTGGCATTTTGTGTCTTAGCAATCAGAGATATGCCGGTGTGGTTGATTTGATTGAGGAGCTTGCCAGTTTCAAAAAATTCAAGGACAGCTTCACAGAGTTGTCTCCTTGTTGTACCCCATGTTTCTTTGAAAATTTTTGAAGTGTAACCATCTGGACCCGGGGACTTGTCTCCGGGGGAGGCCCCTGATGGATACAGCTCCAAGTTCTTCAAAGCGGCATGGCAGACCACAGGAGATCAGATCTGTTGAGCTGTTAAAGAATTTTTTGATTCTGGCCAACTGTTGAAATAGATAAATCACACTAGCATCTCACTTATTGCCAAAACAACAAATGCTAGAACCGTGGGAGAATATAGGCCTATATCTTGCTGTAACGTCACATATAAAATCACCTAAGTTAAGGGCCGAAAGACTAAAACCTGAACTGATAGACTCTTTGTCTCTCCTGCACAATCTGGGTTCACAGAAGTAAGGTCGGTGGGTGAGAAAATGATGCTATTACAGGAGCTGAACAGAAGGTACTCACGAAAAAGGATAAGCCTAAGATGTCTGCTAAAAATTGATATAAGAAAGGCTTATGATTCACTCTCCAAGGAAATTTGTTGAAAAAATGCTTGTCCATCACAACTTCCCTCCTATTTTTATCAATTGGACTCTACAATGCATCTGCACATCATTTTTCTCTTTGAATATTAATGTTTACTTGCAGGGTTATTTTCATGGCAAAAGAGGGCTAAGGCAAGGAGATCCATCTCCCCATTAATTTTTGTTCTATGCTCTGACTACCTAGGAAGAGCTGGATGATGTCAAGGAAACCTCACCTCCTGTTTAAAAAGTTTGCAGCTTGATTCAGGCTTTTGAATTGCTTGAAGGATGATTTTTCTACAGATTGATTCACACATCAAACATTCTCGATCCTCTAGGTAAAATACTTCCCCTCTTTTCCCCCACTTAATGGCTAGCTGATGGCGGGATTTCTCCCCCTCCCTCTAGTGAGAGGTGATCGATTGTGATGAAATCTTTTATTTTTGTAATTACTTAGTTGTTGGTGTAACTAGTTTCTGCTGTTGCAGGATAATCTGACGATGTCTTTCATTTTAAGAATGCATAGGGAAGAGCCGAAGAGGTTAATCTGATGTGCTAGAACTACCTGATCTATGAGGTACAACTGCTGTTTTGTTTGTCAGTTCATCCACCAGCCTCCTATTGGTCTATGATAAGTACATAAATAATGATAACATTAGCAGCAGAGCAGAAGTAGCAGAAATAGTTATCCTTTTCTATATATGGTTTATATGTTTTTTTCTTAATTTGCTTTTCCTCCTCTTTGATGTATCGGTCTACAGGTTTTTGGGAGGGATGGGAGTAAAAGTTGCCGACGTAGGAAGTGTAAGCAAAAGATTCCCTACAATAGAAGTGTAAGTCCGTGTTATATATTCTTTATTATGCCAAACGTCTTGCAAGTAATTTTATATTGTCTCCTCTTGAAAGCAGAATCAAATCGTCTATATAGGCTATATGTGTAATCTGTAGAAGCCCACATTAAGGATGAAATTTAAAGGATGGGAGCCTAGTCCAGCATTTCAGAATCCTAGATAGATCATTGTATAAAACAAAAATCAATGGAGAGATTAGATCTCCTTGCCGTAAACCTCTTTTTCCAAAGAAGAAGCCCCATAGGTTACAATTTCTATTTAAAGAAAAAGATGAAGTGCAAATGCATTCAGGAAGCCAAATAAACCGTGCAGGGAAGTCAAGACGAGTCAGCATTTCCTTGATGAATTTCTATGAGAGGGTATCATATGGGTTTTTAAGATCAAGGTTTAGAAGGCACCTCAGACTTATCCTCTTTCTTGTATACTTCCTAGTGAGCTCTTGGAGTAGCATTACATTTTCTCCCATGATCCTTCCTTCTATAAATTCAACTTGTGTAGGGGAGATGAGATCTTTTAGTTCTGGAGTCTAGAAGCCAGGATCTTTGAGATGATTTTATAGGTTACATTGTAGCATGATATTGGTCTAAAATCTCCCACTCTATTGGCATTTTGTGTCTTAGCAATCAGAGATATCCTGGTGTGGTTGATTTGTTTGAGGAGCTTGCCGGTTTCAAAAAATTCAAGGACAGCATCACAGAGTTGTCTCCTTGTCGTACCCCATGTTTCTTTGAAAAATTTCGAAGTGTAACCATCTGGACCCGGGGACTTGTCTCCAGGGGAGGCCCCTGATGGATACAGCTCCAAGTTCTTCAAAGCGGCATGGCAGACCACAGGAGATCAGATCTGTAGAGCTGTTAAAGAATTTTTTGATTCTAGCCAACTGTTGAAATAGATAAATCACACTAGCATCTCACTTATTGCCAAAACAACAAATGCTAAAACCGTGGGAGACTACAGGCCTATATCTTGCTGTAACGTCACATATAAAATCACCTAAGTTAAGAGACGAAAGACTAAAACCTGAACTGATAGACTCTTTGTCTCTCCTGCACAATCTGGGTTCAGAGAAGTAAGGTTGGTGGGTGAGAAAATGATGCTATTACAGGAGCTGAACAGAAGGTACTCACGAAAAAAGATAAGCCTAAGATGTCTGCTAAAAATTTATCTAAGAAAGGCTTATGATTCACTCTCCAAGGAAATTTGTTGAAAAAATGCTTGTCCATCACAACTTCCCTCCTATTTTTATCAATTGGACTCTACAATGCATCTGCACATCATTTTTCTCTTTGAATATTAATGGTTACTTGCAGGGTTATTTTCATGGCAAAAGAGGGCTAAGGCAAGGAGATCCATCATCCATCTCCCCATTAATTTTTGTTCTATGCTCTGACTACCTAGGAAGAGCTGGATGATGTCAAGGAAACCTCACCTCCAGTGAGAGCTGGGTGATGTCAAGGAAACCTCACCTCCAGTCCAAAATGGAAGTCGGCATGATAGTTTCTCCAATTAAGATGGAAGTAATAGATGGTGTTTTACACAGGGTCAGATAAATATCTTGATATCAGTAGAAGGTTGTTGAATTGAACAGGTAAAGAGCTTTCTCTGAAGCATTTGCTAACTTGGCATAGTGTCCCATTCCTTTGTTTTACTGTTGTGGTTGATCGTTCACTTTGTTTTTTTTTGGAGTTGCTAGGTTTCTCTGAACGGTTGTGGTTGGCTAGCTGCGGAGGGATTCTTTGTGGTAAGGCTGACCCACCCTTTGCTCTGCCCGAGATGTGATCATGGTGATATCTCTCATTTTTGTCATTGATTAGATGTAGCTGTATCCAAATGACTACCTTCAATTATTTCAGCATACTGGTTGGTGATCATCAACCATGAATGGTGGTCCATCACGAAGGAACCAGGTTGTCCAGCAACTTGCTTCTTGTTGCTGCAGCACAATGTGTCGTTACTGGTAGTGTGTTGATCATGATCAAATGCTGAAGTGATTTTTTGTGCGCTCACTCATATTTCTTACTCTTCTTCTCCTCTCCGGTTTTGTTTTCTAAAGATTGTTTTATGCAGATCAAAAGAGTAGTAGTTGCATGATAACTGGGAAAAGGAACTTATCGCCCTGTCTTGTCTGGGGTATGTACACTGCCTAAACTAGTTTATTTCTCTTTTTTTACTCTTCTATAAATGAACTTATAAGATAAGATGTTGGTAATCTGTTGACTCCCCCGGGGGATAGCCATAAGAGTTCATATTCCAAACCCTGTTTTTATACTACTGAAACCCTATTTAAAACTCCTGGTGTATGCATCCTTTAATCACAGATTACATGAAACTTTTGATGGCTTTTTTTTACTGATTAATTGGTTATTACTTGATGCAGGTCATTGTAGCAGAGGCTCAGCATTTTGGCCAAAATAACTTTCAAAAGGAGCAGCAGAGAGGTACGCAGAAGAGTCTTCTTAAAGTTGTGTTTTTATAACAAGAATACAAGATGAATTCATGATGAAAACCACATTACAGCTCAATATTATTGTGCTTGCAGATGTTGCTATTTCTCATTCATCTACCATTCTCCATCTATCCCTCTGCGATTCCAACTTTTTCTCTTCCCTGTTTCTACAGATTGTTTCTCACATTGAACATTCTTGATCCTCCATATAAAATGCTTCCTCTATTTCCCCCCCCTCTTAATTGCTAGCTGATGGCGGAATTTGTGCTGTGGTGCTGACCACCCTCTCTCTAGTGAGAGGTGATTGTGGTGATATCTTTTATTTTTGCAATTGCTTAGTTGTAGGTCTAACATCTAAGTGTGACTTGTTTCTACTGTTTCAGGATATCTTTCATTTTGGGGAAGAGGTTGTTGATCTGATGTGCTAGAACTACCTGATCTGTCAGGTACAACTGCTGTTTTGTTTGTCACTTTATCCACCAACCTTGTTTTTATAATCACTTTTAGGATGGTCATTCTCCTCTTCTGTTTATGACAACTTGAGTTGAGATGATCAAAATGAGGCAAGTTGCCTCTTGGTCTATGATAACTATAGTTGCTATTACTTCTGTTTATTTCAGCAATGTTGAAATAAAGATAACAGTAGCAGGAGAGTAGAATTCGCATGATTAAGTACTGGGTGTTCATGCATTTCTGTTATTTATTTCATGAATGTTGGATAATGAAAAGATTGAATGAGATTTGTACCATTAACAGGGTAAAGGAGCAGCTCGAGATCTTCAGATGATTACACTGGATCTATGATAAGTTATAAGTAGGGGTGAAAAACATGCTAGTTATCCTTTTCCATGGTTTATATTCCGTGGATGCCTAAGAACCCTTCCATCTCCCTCCGAACCCCCTTATTTCTTTGTGACCAGATTATGCTTTTTTCTGAATGTTTATTATTCGAATATTATGGTTCTTTGGATGGGGACTGACATAACAAAACATGTTTATAAGAGAAAACCTAATGTGCTCATTTCCACTCGTCTCGCTAAATTTTCATTCGCTGAATATTATGGTTCTTTGAAGTGATTATATTGGTCAATCGCTTACTAGACCTTTTTGTTGTTTTATTTCTTTGTTTTGATTTAATACCTATGTTTTATGTTTTATATTTTGGTTTGTCTCACTGGAGCTCTTTTGTTGTGTAGCAGACTACGGTCGTTTTGGCGATTTCCTGATCAGACACCATGGCACTTATTTGGGTAATTTCTTGATGGTTGCCTTCGTTATTCCTCTTCTCCTTTTTCCTCATATATTGTGCAGTTTGCCTTACTTTTAGGCTCAGGTTGATGTTTAAGTCTAATATCATGGATCTGCATGCATTTTTCTTTAGTTTTTATGTTTCGCTTCTTCATTTTGCAAATTTAGGCCTACATTATGTCTGTCCATGTCCATCATCAACGAACTATTAGCTGGCGTGTTGATCATGATCAAATGCTGAAGTGATTGTTTGTGTGCTCACTCATATTTTTTACTCTTCTTAAGCTCATCCTGTTCATGTCCGGTTTTGTTTTTCTAAAATTGTTTATGCAGATCAAAAGAGCTGCAGTTGCACGAGATAGTTCATATTTCACACCCTGTTTTAAATTTTGAGATCACTCAAAGCTCATTGGTGCATCTAGACCCATCTTGCCATCACTCCATCAGTTGTTGAGATTAGGCCAAGGTTAGTGTTAAGCTCCTGGTCTGTGCATCCTCAAATCACAGATTAAGTGAAACTACTGATGGTTTTTTTGACCACGTAATTGGTTATTACTTGATGTAGGACATTGTAGCTGAGAGGTGAAGCATTTTGGCCAAAATAACCCTCAAGAGGAGCAGTAGAGAGGTCTGCACAAGAGTCTTCTTAACTTTGTGTATTTTTATAACATGATGAATTCACGATGAACACCACATTACAGCTCAGTATTATTTTGCCTGCAGATGTTGCTGTCTTTCTTTGTCAAACCATCTCCTTATGAAGAATATTTATGTGCCAAGGTGAGTTCTCTTTTAGATTCTACTGTGTTTTATGTACTCCCTTCCATGGATGCCTAATAATCCTTCATTTTCCAGAACCAGATTCTTCATTTCTTTCCTTTATTTGTTAAGAGTTTTATGCTTCTCTTGATACAAAAAAAAAAAAAAAACTAAATGTGCGAATTTAAATGTCATTGATCTTAACGTTGTGATAAAAAAACAACCAATACAGTACAAGTAGTAAATTGCTTGACAACCAACTTACCAAGGCTAGATATCTGGTAGTTGTATGCCCTGCATTGGTTGTCACATAACTTTACTCGTTTTTTTTTTTGAAACCATAATCTGCTCTCTTTATTATATGCGACTGAAATAGGTATGTTATTCCAGTACTCCCTCCATTCCATAATAAAAGTCGTTTTAGGTCGGGGCACAAATATTAAGGAGTAATTAATGATTTTGGAACAAGATGAAATGGCTTAAACGACTTTTATTATGGAACGGAGGGAGAATTTTTTTTGATATCCCACTTCTTTATAAGAGAAAAATAGAATTTTTCCTAAAAAGAGTTTCTTTGATCCTAATGTTAATATAGATTGTCTGACATGTTTTCCATCTCGTGAATTTTTGAGGTTATCTTGGGACTGAAGTGGCTGATTCGGGATTTCATATACTAATGTGGTATGATCTCTTGATCACTGAAATACTTTTATTAAACGCTTTTTCTCACTAAAGAGTCTATACCTGTTTTCTTAAATAGTTATTATTTCTTTTAAATCTTTTGAATTTTTTTGTTAGTGTAACTGTGTAAGTGGTGTTACATCCTCTGAATGTCCGAGGTTACCTTGTGAAGATTGGATGAACGCAGAAATCCTGGTTCAAATGAAGATCATGGTATCCTGGGGCTAAATTGCGGTGTTCTTTGCTTCCTGATAAAGTTTTTATTTATTTATTTTGGGTGTGGAGAGACCCAACAAAGGCACTTTATAGTATACTAGTATTTGGTACCCGCACGTTTTTGTTAATAAATTATATTTTATTATGTTAATTTGCTTGAAATATTTTAATAAAACGTTCAATCAATTGTAAAATAAGTTAAAGTAAAATCATGTTAGATGAAATTGAATATTCAACTAAGAGGTCAATTTCAGTAATGTGTCGCTTATTCGTGTAGTCTAAACCCTTATATATATATATAGATTTTATATAGATAGATAGATAGATATTATATAGATATTAATTGTTAAAGTGATAATTCATATACATTTATTTTTTAATTTTTTTTTAAAAATCATAAAGAATATATTTTTTAAATAATTTTGACATAAAAGCCAGGGTGATAATTCATATACATGTATTTAAATTGTCATTTATTTTTAAGATTTATTACTTTGATATTATTTATTGATTAATAAAAAAGAATATATTTTTTAAATAATTTTGACATAAAAGCTAGGGTGATAATTCATATACATGTATTTAAATTGTCATTTATTTTTAAGATTAATTACTTTGATATTATTTATTGATTAATAAAATTATTTTATACATGCTACAAAACAACGTTGTATATGCCTTGGTGGTATTTAAGATGATTTTGAATCATGAAAAATATTTTAAAAAATATATTTAATGTAAGCAAACAGTAAATAAAATTAATTCAAACTTTTTTATAAAAAAAATATTTCACACACAACTCCTATTGAGGGTGGTTATCTTTATAAGAAAAAATATAATTTAAAATTTGGTATAAATTTTATCGGCCTGCACCATCTGCTCTGTATTTGTTTGCTGTTATTGTTCTACATATTTGTCAATTTACTTGGGAATCCTTTCTTTGACATGATCGTTTTTAGCCTCTGGCATGACTTAAATCATTGCTGGTCTTAGAGAGATGACCCTAGGCTATGCCTCACTTGTGGAGCATTCTGCCCAGCATTTATCTGCTGAATGCTGACTTCTTTTTATTTAAATGATAAATTTTGTGGCCTCAAAATGTTTTATAGTTTGGTTTATCTCACTGGAGCTCTTTTCTTGTGTAGGAGAGAAATATGGCTGTTTGGGTAATTTTTTGATAGTCGCCTTCCTTATTCTTCTTCTCCTCTTATTTTTTTTAAGCAGTTTGGCCTAACCTTTAAGTTCAGGCTTATGTTCCAGTCTGTATGCATACATTTTTCATTTTGTAATTTATGCTTACATTCTGTCCCATGTCTATCATGAAGTAACTACTAGCCGGGGTGTCCTGCATCTTGCCTAATCCTGCAGCAGCACAATGTGTCGTTATTGGCATTTCCTAGAACCAGATCCTTAATTCACCCCTCCCCCCCCCTCCTCCTTTATTCGTTATGAGTATGATGCTTCTTTTCATAAGGGTGGACAATACCAAAAAGAACGAACTGTACTAATGCAAATGTCATTGATCTAAACTTTGTGATTAAAAATTAAACAACACAAGTAGAAAATTGATTTGACTTTATAAATTACCAAGGCTAGATAGTAGATAGTTGTATTCCCTGCGTTGGTATTGGAGATGTCTTGTGATGTTGTCACACAAATTTTGTCTCTTTGTCACACAAGGTTTTAAACTCGTGCTCTGTAAACTGAATAATGGGAAACGAAGAACTTGATATTCAAGCTCTTACAACTACAGATGCTTCAGGTTGATGTTTAAGTCCAACTTCATCCATCTGCGTGCATTTTTCTTTAGCTCTTATCTTTTACTTCTTTAGTGTGAGAATATATACTTATATCTGCGACTTGCCGTTTGTTACTGGCAGTGTGTCGATCATTCTCAGTGTTCGTTATATACTGGCTTTTATAGTGTTCCAATGCTGACAAGATGAAGTACTGCTCTATTATGAGGTATTGATGTTTCATTTGCTATTTGACCTTCAATCATGCTTTCTTACCAACATTTGAATGACGATTCATTGTTGTATCTTTATATGAGAAATGTTTACAATATTACACGAGCAGCACTTGTGATTGCAAATGAAGCTCTTTGTTGTGTTTTTGACCCAAAAAGTCCCAAGTCCCGAGGAAAAGTCCCTTGTCCCAAGAATGGAAATATTGGTCCATGAAGAAAAAGTCCCATGTCCCTAGGTTCGTAAGTACATGACCTAAAAAGTAAAATCCCGGCTCATAAGTATAAGTCCCGTGCATCGAATAAAATTCCCATGTCATGTGAAGTACAAGTCCCAAAAAGTGAAATCTTGGTCCTATGAAGGAAAGTCCCATGTCCCGAGAAACGAAAGTATATGTCCTTAAAATGGATATTCTGTTGTGTGAAGGAAAAGTCCCATGTCCCAAAAAGAGTTAATCTTTTTCCCATATGAAGGAAAAGTCCCGTGTCCCGAGGGAAAGTCTTATGTCCCGAGAATCAAAAGAACGTCTCCAAAATACAAAATATCTTGGCCCCTAGAAGGAAGTCCCACGTCCTAAGAATCGATAGTCCCATGTCTCGTAAACGAAAAATCTTGGTCCTGTGAAGCAAAAAAGTCCATGTCCCTGAGAATTGAAAATAGATGTCCCAAAAAGGGAAATCTTAGTCCCGTGAAGAAAAAGTCTCATCTCCTAAGGATCAAAAGTACATGTCCCTAAAACACATATAGAGTTCCTGAAAATGGAAATTCCCTGCCCGTGAAAGTCCTAGTCCAGAGAACCAAAAATCCTGTGTCCTTGAGAACAAGCCTGAGAACTCAAAGTTCTTGGTGGATGGCTTTAACAGGCCAGTGGTAGGATTTATGTGCTGCATTATTTTGGCCCTGGGTTTAGTCAAAAAAAGATTTGGATGTAGATGACACTTTTCAGATTCTTCTCTTGAATGTTCTATGTTCCGGATTTGCAGCATTTTCTAATAGCTGTTGAGTGTTACTGTCTGTTGGCGAGTTCATACTGTGTGAGGAATTGTTTGTGCAAAGGTGCATTATAGGCTGCTAATTGTTAGTTGTATATTTCATGTACATTTTGTCTTTTTGAAATTTGCCTTCATCTTTTGCTCCTATGGGATGTACGAGAAATATTTGGTTGAGATGACACTGGCACTGCTTGCAATGTGAAAGAGGTTAAAGTATACTGTGTTATGTGACTAATAAGTCCTCCATATTTTTGATATGTGAATTAAGCATGCTAAGATTGCTAAAATGGAGGATCAGATTTAGATATGCAAATCAAGCATGCTAGAATTGTTAAAATGGAGAATAGCAAGTGTGCGGATTTTGTTAAATGACGTGGTGTGCCAATTGATACCTGACTTGGCATATGCCCTTTGGATTATTGGACTTGCTATTTCCTTGGGCTCTGAAAGTATAGATGGTTTGTGAAATAAAGACTTGATAGTGCAAGGAGAGGGAAAAAGGCGCAAGACCGACAGAAGGTGGGCATAAATGTGTGTTGCCTTGTTATTTTTTAAGATTTTGCGGTGTGTGTAGGAAAAACCGGGATGTATAATTGAGAGTGCATACCGGCAGTTTCCAGTCCCTAAAATTTTTTTGATTCCCTTGGTGAGATTGTGGAGCTTTGATCATTTTTGTGCCCATTGATATGTCAAAATATTCATCGTGACCGTAGCCCGTAAATTTCACCCCCTTTCATTTTCATTTGAAAGAAACGGTCCAAGGGGATCTGTTGTCTATGCTAGTTGCCGGAAGAAACTTTGTGTGATTGTGGAAATATTTCAAGAGGAAATATTTCAGATAGATAATTTTTTGGTCTTAACATCTTGAATTCAGTTGCCTGAAGAAACATTATCCTATTGTGGAAATAATGCTATTTTAAGTATTGCCCATACATCTATGAGTCCATGTCATGATAAGTCTTTTGCTAGAAAGGTTGGCGTCGGTAACGGATTTCCCTAGCTCCGAGAAAAAAAGAGGATCGGTCCCGAATATTGGATGTTACAGTCCTATGAATAAAAAATTCTTGTCCCTAAAAACAATTTTGTACATGTCATTCGTTACTAACAGTGTGTCGATCGTTCTCAGAGTGTTTGTTATATACTGGCTTTTACCGTGTTCTAACTTATGTGGTTACAAAGTTATATTTGGGGTGGGGGGGGGGGGGGGGGATTGAAGATGCTTGACCAAATCAAGTACTGCTCTACTATGAGGTATTGATGTTTTATTTGTTTGTTGCCTTCAGTCATGCTTTCTTACTAACATCTGAATGATGATTCACTCTGTTATCTTTGTGTGAGAAATGTTGAGTACAAAATTGCACGAACAACACTTGGTTCATGATTAAAGATCACTATGTCAAAAGTTTACACTTGTGATGGCAAATGATGCTCTTTTTGTTGTGTTTCCGACCCAAAAAGCCCCCATGCCCCAAGGAAAAGTCCTTTGTCCCAAGAACGGAAGTGAAGCCATCTGAACCCGGCGACTTTGTAATCTCTTGTATGAGTAAATCATGAGCTACCTGGCATGGTAGTGCACCCCCATTCAGAACAATATTCCTATCAGTAGGCTTACAAGTTGCAGAAGTACCAAGTACGGCCCTGCAGTATTTCCCAAACTCCTGTGCAACTTCTGGTTCCGAGCAGGTTAAGTTCCCATCCTCTTTGAACACTGAACAGATGTCATTCCTTTTCATATTCCTTTTCATGAGACCATGCAAGTATGCTGAGCATTTGTCACATTCAAGGATGTATTTGTATTTGCTAGCTGAGCACTGAATTTTATTTCAACTTCCTTGAGTTCAGCTCAGGGGATTCTGTATTTCTTCTGAAAGCTGTGAATGCTTTATATTCAGCTTTTTCAAAGGGTGCTTTAGCTGCTGTATTCTCCTGCATAGGTTATAATATTGTGTTGTACCCCAGCCTTCAAAGTTCCAGGTTCCCTTGAACTTTCTCCTTAAATTTTGATTGCTCTATCCACATTTTAAAAAGTTGAAGGGGGCATGTTTAGCTTTCTGTTGCTCTATAATCTCCAACACAAGCTGAGAGTGATCTTAGCATGACTTAGGAGTATGGAAGTGTGCCTTGCAGTAGTAGTTCATACCATCAAGTGTGCTCTTCTCCTTTGCCAATAGCATAAGTTAGCCCTATCTCTGCACAGCAATTCCACAGATCTGCCATCTCATAAGCTGTACTATGCTTGGTTTGTCCTCATGAGAACTGACCATGACCAGGACAATATAGGTATGTTCACACTGCAAAAAGAGTGAATATACCTATATTGTCATCTTCTAACAATTTTCTTGAAGACTGGTGCAGAAGCATTTGGGTAAGCAGTTTCCAAATCTCACAAGCTTCTCTGAAGGATGTCTGTACAGTAAAGCTCAACGATGTCTCATCAAGCCACGACTATCAGAACTTGGACACACTAATGTGGGAATGGGGTACCACCTCCTTCGGCTAAGCCATCAACGATGTTATTCCATTTCCACGTTGGCACACCTCTAAGTTTCTGCTTATGGTTAGTCAATATAAGGTTCCTTGATCTGGGCTTACAAAAGGGGGTACTGCTCGATCTTCTTCTAACCATCCTTCTTTAGAGTTGTTGTTCAACCACGTCTGCCTGTCGTGTCCTCCAGCATTTGGCCATGTATCGTCTCCTTTCCTCTTCATCTCTTGACTGGTTCTATGCTGTCCTCAAGTGCTTTGTAGATTTTCTGGATGGCTTTCCTCGAGCTGATCCGATTGTGTGAAAGTGATGGGGTAAGTTGCATAGAGTATTCTATAGGTGTGTAGTTTAACCAGGTGGACTGTCTCCTCTCTTGATCTCATCTTCCCCCTTCAAAGATCTCATTTCTTGTTGTCCATATGTAGTACACCGTGGCTGCTAGTGCTATTTTCTTTGATTTGCACTTCCGGCTTGAGCCTCTTCCTTCTTTCTTTGTCCATTTCAACGCACTTGGTAAAGTAGACATTCCTCTTTTGTATCCCAACCAGTTCCTAATCTGCATCCATACATAAGTGGAGTGTTACATAGAGAGCAGGTTATGTCAATCTCCCTGTAGGTGATTTTCTCCTTTGTTGCAAGCTTTTCCTTTGCTGCGAGCCATTATATAGTGCTTGACCATGATTTCTTTGCTGCCCTTGATCTCAAGCCTTCATAGTCCAATGACAGGTCAAATTGACCTTCTTTGCTCCATGTCTGCAGTAGTTGCTCAGCGTCCTTATGTTAATTCCATTATAGGTGCACACCTCTACTTGGAATGGCTTCTACGCCATAGTTTCCACTATATGTTATTGTTTGTTGATGCCAATCCAAGATTTAATCAGGTCTATTTTGTGATGCACAAGCCTTTTCAGAGTTTAAAACTCTAGCTGAAGGAGAACTTCATAAGAACCATCAGAGGGCGACAACCTAACAATGGAATAAAATTACCTGCAAAGGGTTTCAGGTAAGTTATATTTTAGCCACTCTTGGTGTTTTCTGACTTCAATTGGCCACTCTGTGTTTGGCAAATTACATTTTAGCAATCATTTGGCATCGTTGATTTTGAGGTTAAACCTTCTTTGGTTGATGCTGAGTTTGGTGACAGTGGAGCCAGACATCCTTTACACCAGTTTGTCCTGTTGTTGGTTTCACCAGCCTCTCAACTCTTACCATATTGGCATACACTTAGGAAGACAGTTCCTACACTAAAATTATGGTTCCCATGTGAAGCAAAGCTTTACAATAACTTATGTTCCCTTGTAACCGATGAACTTGTCAAGGTGGCTCTCATAATCATCTGGCATCATCTTCATGAAAGGACCCTATCCAACCCACCCACCCTTTAGAGACATTTGCAATCCTCTGAGTCATTGCGATCCACCCTATCCGACCCTCCCGTCAGGGGCGATTGCAATCTTTGGAGTTATGGATAATGTTTGTGGTCCGATTATCAAATTTACAGAAAAGGTGCATTTAGTGTCTTAAGGGTTGACTGTTGTAATTCAGGAAGTCAAGAGTATCGGAAGTTTTCTCAAGTCCTGAAATACACTACACAGCAAACCCTGCTATTCTCTAAAGCTAAAGCCTAATTTTGATCATTTTCACTGTACAGCCAAGTGAAACGACAAGTACACAGGTGAAGTGCAATATTATTCCAATAAAGACCAGTACCTAAATGGTCTTGAAAAGCTCGGTCTAGGAAGCTTTTCAACGGGATGAAAAAATGTGTGCCACTTGATGCATTGTGGGTCTGGACTCGGGTTTAGGATATTTGCATAGCAAAGATACTTTGATTGCCCGCATCAATCCACGAGTTAGATTCCTGACTCTTGATGATTGTTTATTGATGTTGATGGTAGTGAATATAGAAGGTCTGCCGGGTGTTTTCCTATCATAATTTCCAGTGCCACGACACGAAAGTAAGCACTGCATTTTGGAGTCACTCTCACAGTTTGAGCCATCTCTGCCACCAAAGGGAAAAAATAATCATAATCATTTCAATATACATACCAGTTCGAGTAAAAGGTTTGGAAATGGATGCAGATTTTGGCCATATTACCCGAAGCTATATAACCAAATAATACAATGATTGAGGTCCAGTTGGATGTATCCGGGCTTATCAACCTTGCAGTACCAATTACCAAAGTCCGAAAGTTTTGGTTCAAAATCAGCATCTAGCAATACATTGTTGATGGATACATCGCGGTGAACTATCAGCGGGAAGCAATCATGATGCAGGTATGTCTGGGCATGTTGCAATCTGTGTACAATCTTCATTCGTCTTTCCCAGCTTAGCTTTTGCGCTCCATCTTGACTACGTAAAATCTTCCCTAGACGTCCAATCTCAACATAGGCATACATGAGGGGGTACATCTTTCTCCTCCAGTAAGAAAACTCGTGCAGCTTAATGACATTCTGGTGCCCCCCTTTTGTTAATATCCGCGCCTCATTTACAAAGCTCCACTCCTTTACAGGTTCACTGAACTCCAAGTATCTATTCCCTGGTGGCAGATTTCAATCGAGGGCTAGGATTTCTAATTTGGAACATGACTCTCAATAGCTGTGAACAACTACTCAAAACAATCTGGGACAGGACCAATGAAGCCGTTACCGTTGACAGTTAACACTTGGGAGTGCAAAACCCTACAAAGATGCGGTGGTAGTTGAAATAAAGATAAAATGAGCAGCTGAGCATAAGTAGCATGATTAGGAAAAATGAGTAACTTGTTCTGAGATCATCATCACATGAGGCAAGGATCCTACTGGTCTATGATAAGTACAGTTACTGCCTTTTCTGTTTATTTCAGCAATGTTTAAGTAAAGATAACATTAGGAACAAAGCAGAAGTAACATGATTAAGTACAGTATTAACTGCGTTGTCAGGGTAACACATTTTAAGAATGTGTGCACACTCATTTTCTCTTTCACCTTTGAAATCTCTACAGCCTATTCTTTGTTTTTCTTTTGGTCATTGTCACTTTGATGTCCACGAGTCCGTGCCAGTGTGTGCAGCTCGATGGTTGTATGTAATTTTTGAGTGTGAAGCCGTGAGACCGAGCCTCCCTCCCTCGGAAGAAGCCGCACATAGCATTGTGAAAACTTCCAAATACTAACAGGTATGCTCCAATCAGGAGGCCAAAGGTAACTTCTTCAAACCCTTCCTTTCAGGTGGTCGAAGATTGTCATGGGTTTATTTGGCCATGTTTATTTGCGACTTTGCGACTTGTTTGCACCATCACCATCATCGTTTGCGACTAGTAGGGGTGGGTATGGGATGGGACGAGATTAGGGCAATTCTGTGTCACGTTCCACGCATTTTTTCCGGGACGGGATTGATATTTTTATTTTTAAATTCCGCCGGGTCTTGGGACGGGATGGGATTTGTGCCTCGGAAAAAAGAATTAAAAAAATCCAATTAACTCCAAAATTAGCAACTAATAAAGGTACAAATTAGAGTCTTACATAATTATCTCATTACAAATTAAACACAAAATACGTAGTATATTTTTAGATGTTTTTATTAATTTTAATTATATGTGTGTGCGCGCGAGTGATGGGATGCGATTTGCGGGGTGTGAACTCTCCGCCCGCGTCCCGTCCCGCGTAATTTTGTGCGATGGGATTGAATTTTTTAGGGTGACATTTAAAAGGGCATAGATTCGAGTAGCCTATACGAATGATACGAGTGAAGATCTCCTACAACCTACCATGCGACCTTTAGTGTAACACAAAAATATTTAAGGTATGTTTTAAAGATAAAAAAATTATATTTAGATTGTACATGTCAAATATTCAAATAACATATATTTATATAATTTTAAAAAAAATATTAAAATTAAAAGAGTCATTATTTTATAATATTAATTATAATACTTATTAAAATATCAGTTTGAAAGGAAAAAATATACAAATACATATTATTGGGTATGTACAATGTAAATATAATTTTTTTATTATTAAAAAATACCTCAAATATTTTTGTGTTACACCAAAGGTGTTATTGTAGGGTGTAGGAGATCTTTACTCGAATGATACATGTCAAAATATGGGTCTTTTTTTTTTATTATGTAAAAATTCGACACACCGAATAGTCCGGTGGGTCGAGAGGCCGTAGCAACGGCGACGGCAACCCGTCATACAAACAGATACAAACAAAGAAAAACAACCCTGCAAAACCGAGAAACAAAGATGCAACAAAGGCAAACACTAGCACTATCGAACGATAAACGAGCATGCAATGAAACCACTCCAACGCCAGAAAGTAGAGGCAACTCAGGGACACCTGGGGAACTTGTGGAAACCTCATATTTGGACCCGAGCGACGACGAGCCTTCGGGTTTTGATCATGTACACGACCTCTCGCAAACGGCAGCGGAGAGAAACACCCGCAAAAACCGCTAGTCTTCAAGCCCAATAGATAGCACCGCCGAACTCGATCAAGGGAATTATAACCGACAAACTATAGAGATTTAATAAATCCCATAGTTATTTATTCATTTATTATTAATGGTATTTTTTAATTTCCATTTTTCGGGCTGCCTCGGGCCCAAGGAAAAACCTTGGGCCCAAAGCATAAGTTTTCGGGTTGTTTCGAGCCCAAACACAAATTTGGCCCAAAGCCAAGGAAGCTACGCAACATCCGCGGGATAGCAAAACTCCGATAAGGAAATCAGTCCCAAGGCGGCCAAGTTGACGTCGGCAAACCCAAGGAGGAACCAATCAATGGTGAATTCGAGCATAACCAAGCCACGCAGCTCGACGAAGAGGAGCGGCGAGGCGAAATTGAAAGGAGGGTTGTGGATTTGGGGGTTTTACGGTATGGCAATTAACCAAACCATGGGCGCAAAACGTTATCCAACCACCACCGAGAAGACGATCGGAGAGGGAGGGAAGCACCAAGGGCGGATGTGAATCCACCATTGAAGCCAGTTGAGGATGCGGTTGGGAAAAGGTTACGAAATCAACCACCACACCACAATCGAAGGGAGATGGGCGGCAGCGGGGTTTAGCAGATCTGAAAAGAAGCCTCCTGAACCATCGATCCAAGAGGAAAAGGAAGGATTTGCAAAAATCAGTTCAGCAGAGCCTCTTAAAGGGATTGTTGTGAGCTGAATCTGCCATGTTTTACAGTAACTTTTATATCGATTTCTGCATACATTACATTCATTTGGGCTAAGATAGTGCAGAATCTATGTAGTTTATGTTTATTTGCCAAATTATGGAATCTACACTAGTTTCTGTTTTATTTCGCAGAATTCGAGACATTTTACAGCAATTCTAAGGAATGTCAGAAAAAGCTCGGAAAGCAACTACAGAAGTCTAGAGTAAAGAACCAGGACAAACCAAGCTGAAGCCAGAGTTACTCGATATCGAGTAGGCTTACTCGATCTCGACCACCAGTGTCCGAGCACAGGCCTTGTCGACCAAGAGCCATGCCGAGAGCCAGATCAACCCAACTCCAGAACCCTACTCGATCTCGAGTACCTCCAGTCGAGATCGACAAAGCCTAGACGCCACACCCGGAGTCGATGAGCTAAGACAAGCCGAGAAGCCGAGGACGAAGACGCCGAGCAACCCTACTCGATCTCGAGGAGGCCTTGTCGAGATCGAGGAGCCACCCAGCGCCTGTCCGAGTCCATGCCGAGGAGGAGTCCTCGACACCACCAGTGAGCATCCTCGACCACACCTCTACTCGATCTCGAGGAGATCTAGTCGAGATCGAGGAGCCAGAACCACAAGTCCGAGCCATGTCGAGCAGATCTACCCGAGCCACACTAGTCTACAACAATCCTACTCGATCTCGAGTAGGGCTTGTCGAGATCGACGAGAACTGTGTCTGAGCCGCGTTACGCGGTTTGAGCAATCCATGTCGAGTTGGGAGTCCTTGGAGCCTAAGGAAGTCGAGTTGGCCGAGATTCTATCCAAATTAATCAAGTCTATCTATGGAAGGAAGATCTATCAACATGAAGACATTTTGCCTATTTAGATATAGTTTCCTTTAAAGATTTATTTCTGTTAAGCAATTTATTTATCTTTAAGCTTTTAAGTAGATATAGATAGAAGATTCTATCCTTGATTAGCAAGGAATAGAAGGCTATAAATAAAGCCCTAGGGGCTGGTTTTTTCATTCATTCAGAAACACAATCAATTCCATTCAAGTAGGTAGGAGTAGAGAGAGAGTTTGTAGCAAGCAAGGTGGAAAGGTGAAAGCGGATTTGTCTTGTGGGTTGTAAGCTTTCTTTATTTAATTTAATGCAAGTTAGTTTCTTTTGTTATTTGATGTCTTTCTTGATGATGAAGAGCGAGTAGTCCACTCACTTCTGGGGCTGGGGTGAGCCCGACGGTGGCCATGTGAGATGATGCGGTAAAGGTCAGATCTTTTTATGCAATTCATCTTCTATCCCTATGAGCATGATTCTTTTGCGAGAGTTGAAAGTGATCCTTGTTTGTGTTATTGAAGCGAAAGTGATCTTAATGCAACTTGGGTTAATCATGTGAAAAGGGTTAGTAACAATTAGAGTTTATGCGAAAGCCTCTATATGCCCATTTGTTACTAACGAAAGTTATTTTGATGGAAAGCATGATCTTTTATGCCTTTATGTGTCACTTTGCATGGTTATCGTTGTGGTGTTGATACCCTGGTCTTGGAAGTCTTTTATTATATTGATTTATTTCGTCGGAATTCCGAGTTCGGGTTCGAGAAATTGCAAGTTACACTTTCTGCATTTTTACTCGATACAGAGGAGAGCCTCGTCGATCTCGAGTAGACTCTTGTCGACATCTAGTAGAACTAGTCTAGGTCGAGTTGAGTTTCTGCTTCTGTCGTCGATTTCGAAGTTTCTGTCTTTTGCTGTTGGTAGTCGATCTCGAGTAGGTTGTCGTCGAGATCGAGTACGTCTGTTGCTTTGCTTTTATTTTCTGCTTTGCTTTGTCTTTTCTGTCTTTCTGTTTCTGTCTTTTCTGTTGCTTTTGTGAGATTTGTTGCTACCTGAGAACTGTTGACGTGCTTCCTCGTGGATTCGATCCTGACAACCTTCTACTACAACGGGAGGAAGTCTTGTATTTATTTGCTGAGACAGGGAAGTCAGTTTGATCTTTATTCTATATTTATTTCATATTTGACCATCCTCCTGCAACAACAGGGATAGAAGACACGGATCTACAAAAGCCCTAAATTAATTTTTGGTTTGGATTGAAACCAAAAAAGAACTCGGAGCTAGGTTGTATAGAACACGATTTACAATCGAAAACACGCCGGAGCAGCGGCACCGTAGGGATACTAGACGGCCGGAGCCGGGTTAATGGGTCTATTGGCCGTGCATAGTTGCGACTTGGGGCGTTTCAATAAGCATCAGCATAAATTGTTTTGTTTACATCATAAATAAATAAATTTGTTTTCATTAGGCGACGCCCGCAAACAAAATATAAAGCGTTGCTTTAACCGTCATTATAAATAAAGAGTTGAAATTATAAAATTTTCAAAAAACCGTGACAATATTATGATTGTCCAATCAATCAGTCCTTCAATATCTTTCAACGTCGCATTATGTAAAACTGCGACAAAAATAAAATTTATAAACTGTCGCAATACCCTTAAAAACCGCCGCAATTAAGTAAAAATCATCGCATAAAAACTGCAACGCTTTCCTGCTTGCAAAAAAGTAATTCAGGACATAAATTTCCTTGCAATTTTTCGCTGAGAATTGAAGCATACAAATACTTTCAACTTGCATTGTTTACAAACGATTAGGCATGAACGAGTTAGGTTGATACAATGAACAACAACGGGAGTCAGAGAGAAATTGAAGAAGCAACAGCTAAGAAACTACAAGTATCATTCACCGGCAAATCAATTGGTATTACAAATCAATCTACCTTGGCGGAGACAGTGAAATCGGACGGTCAAATTAGGCAAAAGTCCTGTCGAAAGCCGGCGCCCCATGGTTCGGTTTGGAGGTGTAATCGTCGACTTGGATTGCACTATCCGTCGCCGAAAATCATCATCTCCCGCCAATATTATTTTAAAGTTATTGCTAAAAGTTCATCGTCAGCCTTGTTCGATTTGATGGAAGAGTGTGGTGGCGAGTACTGATGCCCGCATGGTATTGTGATGGACTCTCATTTCTTTACTCAGTATTGAATTGAAAAGCATTACTAAAATTCAAATAAAATATTTAAAATATTTGATATTTTTTACTTCCTCTGCCCGATAATAGATAGACTTTTAGAAATTTGCACAAATTTTAGTAAAATACTATACTTTTAAAAACACATTATCATTATACTACACATTTTAAAAACACAAATTTTCTTGTTTTTTAACATTCACTACACATTTTAACCAATCAAATTCTTTTAAAAATTTAGCAACACACAAACCAATATAAATCATTACAATCTTTCACTTAGAAAACATAAAAGTTCATCTATATCCGACAGAAACTCACCTCTCAAAACTCATGCATTATGAGACTGAGGGAGAAATATTTTTATTTTGATCCGTTTTTTAACAATGTCAAAACTTTATATAATTTCATCATCTACATTTTAACTCTTTAAAAAACGTGTTGAAAAGTGAATAACAAAACAAAGTTGGTAGATGAACTGAAAAACATGTTGAACTAAAAAAAATTGATTGTATCTCGTTTAATTCAGCTCCAAAGAGTTAGCCATACTAGTCTAGAAACCTCAAAGGAGTGCTCGACAATTTCAATGAATTTGAAACTAGTGAAGTGGACGATTACCAGTGGAAAGTTTATGAACTTTAAACTTGTATATGACTACATGTGACAATATCTCGGTACGTATAGCACAACAAAAGAATACGATTTTAAAATTTACGAATATACTCATTTACTAAATTTTATTATATTTCCTTACAAGTCCAATTCCTTTGGAAAGAAGTCCAAAGTTTGTCTAGATCTCAAACCCAAGAAAAATGATTTTTTTGACCATTTTAGATGAGGATTTCTAAGGAAACATCCACAGTAAAGTCAGAGCTCTTGAAGTTAACTTTCCAACGAGTGCTCGAATGCCTCGATCGGACTAACACAGCTCTTGTTGGGCCAAAATACCGAGCATGCATTCGTAACTCCCATTGTAAGACGTTTTAGTCAGATTCCGAGGCTATTTGGACATCCCGGGTGTGCATTTTATGGACGTATGGCCTAAATAGCATGTGATCGTAACTCTCATTGTGACCGTAACTCCCGTTTGTCTAGATCTCAAATGAGTGATCGAATGCTCAGATCGGACCAATATGACTCTCTTTTGGCCAAAAATACGGAGCATGTGACCGTAACTCCCGTTGTAATGCATTTTACTCTGATTTTGTGGCTATTTGGACATCTCGGGTGAGCGTTTTATGGACGTATGCCTCAATAACATCACACCTTGCCTAGAGCAGAGGATTTGGGGTTTTCATTTTTTTATTTTGAGATTTTTTTGTGGACTAACCCATTCGGAAAAACCTCAAAATTTGTCTAGATCTCAAACGAGCGATCGAATGTCCCGATCGGACCAACCCAGCTCTCGTTTGGCCACAAATACCAAGCATGTGTCCTTAACTCCCATTGTAAGACATTTTAATCTAATTCCGAAGGTATTTTGCCACAGGGGAGCTACCCATGGACAAAAAATAAGAAGGATGAAAAGGGGGAAACAAGTATCTCTATCCAGTGGCGGAGGGAGAAAAATCGCCGGGGGGGCTTGCTTTAAAAAAAAATGAAAAGGAGAGGAAGGGGAATCGAAACCAGGTCTGCCCGCACCACTACAATGCATTCAACCACTACGCTACATGGATTTTCGGTATCATATCTCCCTCTTTTTTATATATATACAGAAGTTTAGTAATCTAGGGGGGGCTGAAGCCACCGCATGACCCCCCCGGCTCCGCCCCTGTCTCTATCACACAATCGAGATTAAAAAGAGCCTGGAAGAGAGGAAGCAAGCTTAAGATAAAGGCATGAGGAGCAGTCAACAACAAAGGTTGCTAGGGCAATCCAAATTTTTTCGGTTTTTTTTTTACTAATTAGAAAAAAAATCCATATTTTCGTTAGGCCTTATGCCCTTATTTGGTTAGTCATTTAAAAACCCAAGAAGTTTAAAAACAGATAAAATAAGATAAATTCTTGTGTGTTGATTGACAAAAAGATAATTCAACTTTTTAAGAATTTCAATTCCTCTAAATTGGAGGAATTCATATTTTTAAATACTAAAATTCAATCAAAAACCTTTTTCAATTTATTGAAAATATATTTTACAGGAATTCAATGTACTTTTCGCAATCAACCAAACGAGCCCTTATTTACAAAGCGAGTACGTGTATTAGTGTATAAAATTCGGTATCAGTGGCCCCACATCCAGAAACCCACCATATATCCCTCCCGCGCTATCCCGCGGCGGCCAATAGACTTCGACTCGCCCGATCCCTTCCTCACACCCTCCCAATCCCTAACTTCCCTTTTGACCGATCTACCGAATCCTCAATCCCTCGAACCTTCCGATTGTCGGACAGTCAATCAGTTCTGTATCTGCGCTGTTGGTTTGCCTAATCTGCGAGCCTATGTAGTGAGCAATCGCTACCTGATTAGGGATTCGACGGGCCTATAGAAAGCGGATTTGGACAGAGATCGGTAAACACTTCTTCGCAATCGCATCGGAAAAGATAGAGAAATGTCGAATTTGTTGTACGTTAGGGCGGAGCCGTCGGCGGATTTGAACAAGAACACCGAGTGGTTCTTGTATCCCGGTGTCTGGACGACCTACATTCTTATGGTTTTCTTCTCCTGGCTCCTGGTGCTTTCACTCCTCGGTTGCTCTCCTGGAATGGCGTGGACTATCGTCCACCTAGGTCACTTCTTCGTAAGCACGCCCTTCGCACTTTGCAATTTCTTTTCATCTGATTGCCTGTTTTAATTTGCTCAGCGTGATTGCTGTTGAATGTGCAATGGAACCGGAAACGAATTTTCGATTGAAGTTTGATTTCTATTTCTTAAGTTTCTGGATCTGAATTTAGGCGACAATTGGAGTTTTGCATTTGTTATTTCACCTGCCATATTTTTATCCCTTGCTAGTTCTTTGTAGAAGGAAGAGAAAGTGGAATGTTATTGATATTATATCTGTCTTCAAATTGTCAACCTAGAATTCGACCAAAAAAAAAAAATTGTCAACCTAGAAAAATGCAGAGAGAGGGTTTTGTTATGAATACACTCAATTGGTGAGAGTAACAGCGAGGAGTGACTGAGGGATATCTGTTTTTGCTTCAAGCACTTCTTCAGGTATTAAGTGGACGGAAGTTTATATTTGAACATATTAGGATTCCAGGAGTAGATTTTGATTTCTCAAATATCAGATTCGAATAGAGAAAACTTGTTTACACTGTGCCTTTAGATGGAGCTAGATCATGGGATAGAAAAGAGCTAGTGACACTAATCACTCTGAACCTTTCTGAAAACAAGGTTTTGATTTCATTACCCAGCCAAAGGTTCATCTTGTTAAACTCCCACGATGAAACTGTTCATAGAGTTTGGGAATGTGCAGGCATAGAATAGGCTTGATGTTTTTCTTCAATAGAACAGCTTAAAATATCCTGTTTGACATTCACTGGATTACTCAAGCTTTTATTCTGCTTCTTTCTTTGAGGCTAGGAGACTCTAGGAAGAACATGGACTAGATCTGAAGTGTCCAAACGTTCACATAAGGAGCTAGTCCTTATCAACCTCTCCACACCATGGTCTTGCATTGATTACGAAGTACCAGAAGGTTTTTATAGGGAAATAGATTCCCTTTGGTGAAAGACACTTCATCAAGTTTTTGAAAAAAAAAATGTAACAGGTTAAGGCTTGGATCAGCCTTCTCTAACATTGTTTGATATATCATCTGATGCTTGTAGAACTTTTGTTAAAAATGTTGTTTCTCAGTAAACTTGTATAATCGGGGAAATACATATGTACAGTGTTTAATCGTTAACTCTATTTGACTATTTTCATCTTAGAAACAGGGCTATTTTAGAACTTTTCCTTGTGTAAATAGCATTTATAATGGATACATTCTCACAAAGCTTCTTGGGCAAATCTGTGTTGCATAGGTTACTTTCCACTTCTTTCACTGGAAGAAAGGGACACCTTTTGCTGAAGATCAGGGAATATACAACGGACTGACTTGGTGGGAACAGATTGAAAATGGCAAGCAGCTCACTCGCAATCGGAAGTTTCTGACCGTTGTACCAGTGGTATTGTGAGTATATGAATTGTTCACTCTTTATTCACTTACAAGTAATAAATCCGAAAAAGCTAGACACGCTTGATAACAGCATTACCTTGTAGTCTAGTAATATCTCATATGTTGGTGAATACACATTACACGTCTGTGGAGAGTCAGAGTCCAGTTCTTTGTTTTAGCTGAATGATTTCTGATTCATGGCTGGTTTAACAGTAAATCCTGAATTTACTGCTACTTGGTTATTGTTTTATCAATGAGTCAGTGACCCTTATGAAATGGTTGCCTTGCCCTTGTTAAATACAGGTACCTAATAGCCTCCCACACAACAGACTATCAAAACCCGATGCTCTTCCTCAACACAGTCGCTGTCTCTGTTTTGGTGGTCGCTAAGTTTCCCCACATGCACAAGGTCCGGATATTTGGAATCAATGGGGATCATTAGCCACAGGCCCACAGGGAAGGTAACTCATTCAGCTGACCCCAGATATCAACAGCATCCTCTTTGATCCTGAAGGAACGAAAAGAGTACATAAAACCCACACTCAACTGGAGAGTAAAGTGTTGTAATGTCCAAGCTCTCCGGCGATTTGGTTCCTCTGTGTATTGACACAGTTCTCTTGTTTGAACTGAACTTTCCGAGAACTATGGTATATTCTTTGCCATTGTTTTACTCATCTGCATCGAACATTCCTTCGAATAATGGCTTGTTTTTTACCAGATTCAAGACCCAGTGGTTGAGACAAGGTGATTTTTCCCATTTGAGGTATTGTTTGAAATCAACCTCCGTTCTACCATGTATGTTACAAGTCGAAACTAGTGCTACAATATCAATCCGGTCATCCAGATGTAGAGCGGCCGAGGCTCTACAAACACCCGGTTTGATTATGTACCAAAATTGTCTCATCTCTAAAGTGCTCCAAGCAACAAAAGTAAACTTGGTGCTTGAGTGGTTAGTTCTTATGTTGCAAATTAACTAGATTAACAAGTGGGTTTGTGTAGTTTCTTTTAAAAAGCTGAGGTAAATGAAATACTCAATCGTTTTGGGCGCACAGTGCATATGAGAATATATGTGTGGGGCACAAACGTTGACCAATTGATGGGTGTGTAATCAAATCTTCATCACAATCACAAATCCATAAGAATCAAATTAAAGCAATCTATGAAATTAAAGGAGAAAAGGGAATCGATGGAGGTACTTAGCCTGTATAGCTTTTTGCATATGGAAGCAACGTACACCGTACCTAAATTTCCACTCCCATATATGAAAAACGTGACAATTGATTGAGTTATTTTTTTGTTTTAGTTCATTCATTTTTTCCCCCTCCTCGAGCAGGGCTAGTGCCCTAGTTATGAAACTAGACAGAGTAGTGTGTTCCACACGTGAATCAAATCAATCTAAGAGACCAATTAGCGAGTGAATCAGCCACCGCATTGGCCTCCCAACTAGTGTTGTCCATAAGTTGGCGACACTGGTCAATCAAGTGGTAATAAATGTGGGGTTTAGAGGACCTCGAATCAATCAAATCACACACTGCAACAGAATGAGACTCAACAATAGTACGAAGGAACCCCAATTGATTAGCTATTTGAAGACCATGATAGACCGCCCGAAACTCCACAGTAAGCGAAGAGCACGTACCGTAGTGGAACGTATATATGCCCGAAGAACTTTTCCATTCGGATCTCGGATGAGACCGCCTCCTCCCGTGGGTTCTGGATTTCCTTTTGACACCCCACTCGTGTTGAGTTTCACCCAATGGATCGGTAGGGCTGACTAGGAGTAGGAGGTGCTAATCGCAAGCTCATCTTGAGTGGCTACGTGGTGGAGATAGGTCACCTTCGAAATGATTTCGGTGTATCCTTATTATGACTCAGCTATTTTATATCTAGATTGAATATTGTATAACGTGTTTTGGTCGATTGTCATACTCACTAGCGACGCTATTTTTTGTAAAGAGTTCGAACGGTATATGTATTTCATAAAAATCTCATTTCAAAATTAAATAAGAATTTTAATCTCATCAAAGTTTGGGTTATCATAAAATCTCATTTCAAAATTGGTCTTTCTATCTTATGCCCTTAGGGCATAGGATAAGATCCTAATCATTTAGTTTTAGAGAATGCTACGGATTTAGGAATTTTTTTGTTATCATAAAATCTCCTTTCTTTCAACATTAATCACTGAATCTGCATCATTCTTTAAAACTATAAGGCCTCGTTTGTTTGAGTGTGAGGGAATAGAAGGGGAATAAATCAAATTTTATGTGTAAAATTTGTATGATTATCACTTTTTTGTGAATCTTGAGAATGAGAGAAGGAAATGGTTAGAGCATCATAACGGATATAGTTACCATATGCTCAAATTAGGTAATCAAATGGGGAAAAGAAATAAACTTTGTATGGAAATGAGGAAAGGAGTGTAATGGTTATAATATTGATCAACGAATCTTAATTTAAAAATGAGCTAGCTAGACTCAGAAGGTTAATGATTCTCCAAATATTTGAAATGAGAAAATTGTTAGAGTTTGAGCAAACATAATTTAGAGAATGTGTATGCAGTAATAGTATCTATCCATCTACCATGGAGTATCTAGTAATGGATATTAAGGATACATAATACAAATACAACTGCATTAATTATATTAAGATCAAGTTCCCATAGTATATATATGAAAATAAAGAAAAGAAAAAATCACCCATGACCATTAAATGAAAAACTCCAAAAGCACAAAACAAATGAATTGTAAAATGTGTTAATTAATTAAAAACACCATGCATATTCCCAGTCCAATAGCCTGTTGAATCTCCAAGCTGATCATGATCTCTTCTGTGTTCTTGATGATTAACATTTGCTGAATTAATGCTATCAGCAGTTGCAGTAACAGCACTTGTGGCTGCAGCTGTTGCTGTGCTGCTCAAATCTTCAAAAGGAAACAAAACCCTCCTCCCACCCCAAACACTTGCAATCCCATCAAGCGATAACCCGACCGGATAAGCCGAATTCCAGTATGAAGCCTCCGGCATAGGCATCCCTGTGAGAAGCTCCACTGTGGGAAATTGCAGGAGGTAATTTGGGGTCAATTTGGGATTAGGGTTTGTGGGAACAGTAACATCATTGGAGGACTCCACAAGATGAGGCAGCTTGATCTTTCCTGATGATGAAGATGAACATGAAGAGGATCTGAATTTGCTGTTCTTCCTGGTTGTGCCTCCAACTGGGATGCTCCTGAGGGATCCACCTTGAGTCCAGTACCTCTTGCAGGCCTTGCAGAGGTACCTTGGCTGCCTCAGGCTGTAGTTGTTGTAGTAGCAGAACTTGGTGTTGCTTGAATTGCACCTTGGGCATGGAAACTTGATCCCTTTCTCCTTTGATTTCCTCTCTTCAGTTGTTGCTGAATCTGTGATTTGGTCCTATAAACAAAGATCAGATGATGAACACATGAAATTGAGGATCTGTGCACTTATTTTCACATATGATCATTGATCATTTTATCATCAAATTGTAAAGAAACAGCTATGGAGGAGATGGAGGAATAAAGAAGTGGTACCTGTGCAGGGAAAGGAGGAGGTGCAGCCATTGATGAGGTCTCTGGAAAAATTGAGAGAGAAAGGAAGAGAGATTAAAGTGCTTTTTTTTTTTTCTTTTTAGGGAGGAAAGCAGCTTTTGAGAGACCGACCGAGAGATAGCTTTTTGCAAGCAACTTCCAAGTGGTTTCAAAAAGTAGGGAAGCTGAATGTTTTATAATGCAGTGTATGAGTGTATCATATTAGGGGCGGAGCCAGAAAAAAAATCCAGAGGGGGCTCAACTATATTTCCGAGTTTTTACTTAAAGATATATATATATACGATATAATTTTTGTTGTAAAAAATGTAGTAGAAAATACATTAATGTATGATTTAAATAACTATTTTAAGTTTAAAAAGCGGAGGGAAAAAAATCCATAAATGGAACTGATACAAATTTCCACCTCAAACCAACTAAACTAAGCATACTCATTGATCTATTACTCTTTTTAACTATTTTTACCTCTGAAGTTATCAAAAAAATAATTTTTTTATTACGTTTTTCACCGACCCAGGGGCTCGAGCCACCTCATGCCCCCTCCCTCCGCCCCTGATCATATATATATATAGTTACAATGCACATATATATTCATCAAATAACTTTTAGCTGGTTAAGTAGTAGGTAGTCTCATATTTCTGAATTTATATGATGATAATTTATTCAAAGAGTATATAATTAGAATTTCTATCTGCATGACTGAATGACACTTTGAAATGATATTTTATGTGCTACATCTATACTACCTCCGATTCAAAATATATGTCGTTTGACTTTTCAGCACGTATTTTAATAAGGTAAAAACTATATAAAATATCAATTTTTTTAAAATAATTTTTTTACAACTTAATATGTGTTGGTAATAAGAATTAAATTGTAAAAAAAGTTAATATCTTATATAGTTTTTAGCTCCTTAAAATACGTGATAAAAAATCAAACATGTATTTTGGATCGAAGGGAGTATTATATTTTATTTTCTTAACCTAGCTAATTAATCAAGCTACCTAGGTAACTAAATAAACCAAAGTAACCAACATATATATAGTATATACATGCATTGTTATGCATGTGTATGTACACTAAAGATATATTGCTCCAAAATACCAACAAACACATTATATATGGATAGTTGGAATCGTGCATCGATCTTTCATCTCACTAATTTTTCCTTTTCCTTTTTTTTTTAAGCCATTTTCATGTCACTTGTGTAAATCAAATCAATAAATTAACTGACCAAACTTTAAAAGGGATAGCCGGATAGGTAAGAAAGAAAGGCAATTTATATATTTTTTCTTCGTTAATTAAAAACATGTAATTTTAGAGGTTTGCATAATTTTTATTAAATCAAACAAGATACACTTGTATTCCTAATTATTTATATATATATAGAGAGAGAGTATGGATCATATGTACTCAGCTCTTAACGTGTATTATGTACACAAATCTGGGTCATTGAATTAAGAAGATCAACGGATGAGATTAAAAGTAACTTCGGATTATTCGATGGTATTGAGAGATTATTCGGTAGAATGAAATTATTCAGTGGTATTGGGCGATTATTCGGTAGAATAAAATTTACATTTTTTTACAGATGCATAATTACGTGAAAACACATAAATAATCATGAACAAATAGATAAATAATCATGAACAAATAGATGAATAATTTTTGAGTACATGATACACGTTAAAGATTGAGTACACCGGAACCAATCCATATATATATATATATATATATATATATATATATATAAAATTTCTTTAATGAAAGTGAACCTAATAATTATTTATACATTGAGTGAAGTATTATATATACTCCATTGGTAATGTAATTTGGTAGTTATTTTTAGGGGCATAATAAATGAACATAAAAGTAGTGTATTAATTAATAAGGAGCAATTCGGAAGGTAGAAGACAAAGGACCATGATTATATATATGTTTCCTGGAAAGTGAAATTATTAAAGAAACGAAAGTAAAGAGAGATTGAAGAAGCTAATTCAGTCAACCGGAAATGATGATCAATGAAGAAGATAAGGGATAGTTGCCGGAGGCGGCGCTGCCGACGGAGCATGCGCCCAAAGCTATAGCCAATTCAAACACCCGCCGACCCCCTTGGTTTCACACCGGCCGACCCACCCCCCTTACCTTAGTTTTGCCCCATGATGGGGGTGGTCAGTGGCGGAGCCAAGATTTGAACCCAACACCTTTTGATTCTCCTCACCTTCTCTCTTCTTTCTCTTACCGCTTGAGCTAGATAGAGCTTTTGTTTCAAATATCATTTAAAAGTATTATATTACCTTAAAAATACTAAATATATGCAAAAAATTTTTTTTTTTTCCCGAGCCAATGGGGGGTGCTCGAGCACCCCGAGCTCCGCCACTGGGGGTGCCAGTAATTAAGAAGTGAGGGGTTAATGTCAGGTTCGATTCTTATATCTACCATTTCTTTCTTTGAGTGAAAAATCAAAGTTCATCTTACTTTTTTTATCCTTGGATCTACTTCACCAACCAAATTAGCTAGTGTGTACTATTGTCGACTGTGTCATGTATTCGGATCCCCGTTGTCAAAAAAAAATTGATTAAGTTATTTCTTGTTTAAAGTAAAATATGTTTTTTCACTTAAAATAATATGATAATAACCTAAATTGATAAAGATTATCTATTAAAAAAATCTTTGAAATCTAATTTAAAAGATGATTAAAATATTTCAATTAGGAAAATAATTTTCAAAACCAGAATTTTAGCATAGACATATGTTACAAAAAACTCGAATAAAAAATGCTTAAACTTAATGGTTTCCCTTAAACTCCGCAACTTGTTCGGAGTACCTTGTTTCTCCACGGGTTCGAGTCCTATCCTGCAAAGGACGCGAACAGGGCAAGTCATGCAGCAAGCAACCAGACAAGCTCACCCAAGCCAATGAAGGCTTGAGCACCCACTAATTACACAAATGTGTAAATAATGGGATTTGAACCCTGACCTCTTGCAAAGTTTATCTATCCCTTACCACTAGAGGCGTAAAATTGTGAAGGAAAAAAACAAAGAAAATTAATTAGGCATGGGACTCCGCAACATGCCAACATGCCTATTTAAAACAAAAAGGAAAAACCTCCCATATATGCAGTCTG
This sequence comes from Persicaria tinctoria, assembly GCA_037127255.1. Taxonomy (NCBI): domain Eukaryota; kingdom Viridiplantae; phylum Streptophyta; class Magnoliopsida; order Caryophyllales; family Polygonaceae; genus Persicaria; species Persicaria tinctoria. The sequence continues at coordinate 90,043,346 of JBANSL010000004.1, read as the reverse complement.
CAAGCAGTCACAGACTTTTAAATTCGATTCTCTAGACAAGTCTACAGAAACCAAGAGATCGGACAAACCGATAGATGGACTAACCATCATGTACAACTAAAAACAAAATGATTTTTTTTTTTGCTAATTTATGTGTGCCTATTTTTTTAAAAAAAATAAAAAAAATCATGCAGTCTGCAACTACTTGCAGAATAGGTTGCGGGATCCACTCCGTAACAGGTTGCAAAAATTAGTTGTATATCCAGTAAAAATTATTGGTGTATTTATCAGCTTCTTCAAAGTACCATAAATTTAATTAAAAATATAAATAGTGATAATTCCTATAAAAAATGAAAAAGTGATAATTATACTTTTCTATAAAATACCAAATTAATAGTGATAATTAATTAAGGGAGTACTCATTACTCCGTAGTTTATTTTTTTATTTAATTAGTGAAGGTGGGAAAAACTATATATTCTTATACTATTATTTAGATAAAAATCTATTGTGATAAAGTTCATTCCTTTTTTCCTTCTTCTTCTTCTCTTCTATTTTGGATGTGAGTGGTCTAGTACGTTCATTCATCAATGGTGGGGGGTGGGTCATGTTAGGACGTGGATAGTTTATCAAATGACGTGATTTCTAATTTACGAGAGCGATTTGTTGGGTCCAAACACGACTTTAGTTTATACTGAGTTGTAATAAATAATTAAATTATACTTGTGCAACCTGATAAAAATTAATAATAATTATATTTGTACAAGCACAATTAGCACATGTAGTCAAGATTAATGATTACCAAAGGGAACAAAGGCTGAAATTTTCAATTTTTTTAGATCAGCAAAGTACACAATTTCTCAAGGTTTAGATTCTTGACATTATTTTAGGTCGAGACTTTTTTTTTTTTTACCTTATCAATGCCATAAACTCGAGAATTAAATCCCAACCATTTTAAAAAAAAATCTCAGCCTTTTAAATGCAAATAAAAATAATATTATTATATACAATTTAATACGGAGTACATGTTTTGTTTATAGTATGCATATGACTTTGAGCATGCACAGAATCAGAAATTAAAATTTGGGTGAGCTAGATAGGCTAAAATTTTCTTATAGTGTGATGTTTATTAACAAAACGCTTATTTTAATAAATAAATGATTTTTTTTTTCTTATTTGTTACCTATTATTTTATTTTTTTTATAAAAATAGGACGGATTAGAGCGGACACCAGCCCGCTCTTGAATACGTGCTTGCATATGAGGAATAATTAAAGTATAATTGATTGGAAAAGAAAAAATCTAAGTGGAAATATGCACACATGGTCTGACTTTTTTTTTTTTTTGAATAGGTAAATCTTCGGTTGGAGGAATCCTAACCGATAGCATCCCGACGGATGAGATCATTAAGATCAGTATTTAAAGTCAAGGCCGCCCCATTAACAGTGCGACCTTGTCAGCCGTCCTGTTACCCTCACGGGGCACATAAGAGTAAACCACGTTTTGGACTGTAGCTAATTGACGTTTGATGTCTCCCATTAATAGTTCTATTTCCCAAGGACAAGAGCTATTGAATCTGAGGTTGTCAATAATCGTTTTAGAGTCCCCTTCAATAACAAGTTTGTCGTGGTTAAGTTGTTTAGCCGCTTGAAGTCCTATTTGCAGGGCCTTGGTTTCGGCCTGGATGGGCGAATGTTTACCTAACTGTGTTGCACCTAACTTAATTACCCTGCCATCGTGATCTCTGATTACATACCCTGCTGTCAATGTTCCTGACCCATTAGTAGCCCCATCAAAATTTAATTTCAGAAAATTCCTCTCCGGTTTTCGCCATTTTACAATTTTCCTGCTAATAGCCTTTTTCTGTTTGTTTTGTTGTGTTGTGATGGGGTCAGGTACTATCTCGTCTTTCATACTTGCACGTTTCCATTGTTCTTTGATGTTGTATATGAACTGCTGAATGTCCCCTTGAGATGGCAATCCCTTTTCCTGGAAAATTATTTGGTTCCTAAAGAACCATAGTGTTCACCATTTAACTGCTAGATCCCTTTTTTCCTCCGCATTCAAATGTTTTCCAACTAGGTTCATTATACTACTACCATTCCACCTGCTGTTTGTTCCTTGCCTGATCAAGGTTCCTAGCTTTTTATCCGTTAGGCCATTCTTTTTAACAAACTGGCACTCTATTAGTAGATGTTGGTCATCCTCACATAATCTTTCACATAGCGCACATTGGTTAGGAATTGGGGTTCCTCTTTTGCTCAATCTGTCTCTAGTTGGTAGTCCATTCTGTGCTATTTTCCACAAGTAGTTTTTTATTTTTGGTAAAATATTCACCTTCCATATCCAACCATTCTGATCGTCTGAGAAGTCTTCGGTGTTGGTTATTAATTTGATTGCGCTTGATGTTGTAAACCAACCATGTTTATCAGGCCACCTGTATAGCCTGTCTGGCATGGGTTCCACATGTAGTGGTATATCCATTATAGTTTGGACCGTGTTTATGTCTAGCATACTTAATAGCTTATTTTTATCCCATTGTCCATTCGAGAGAAATTCACTTACTATAATGTTTTCGTCCAACTCCGCCGTTCCGCCATAGTTGTTGCTTAGAGCAGTCTTGTTAATCCATCTGTCTGACCAGAACCTAACCGATTCCCCATTCCCAATCGACCATATTAATCCCGATTTAAATTTGTCTATTAACGTAGTAGCTTTCCTCCATTGCCAGGATGCGTTTTTAACGTTTTCATAGTGAAGAATGTCTGAATTCTTTAGATATTTGTGCTTTATTATTTGTACCCACATATTGTCCGGTTCTGCAAGTGTTTTCCATAATAATTTCATCTGTAATGCTTCATTCATCGATTCTGACTTTCTAATACCTAATCCACCCTTGCATTTTGGTTTACATATTCTGTCCCAGCTTATAAGTGGTTTATACTGAAGGTCCTTATTCCAAAAGAAAGTTCGATTTATCTGGTCTAGTTGCTTATGAATCGAAGCAGGGAGCATGAAGCTCTGCATCGCAAACAACGGCTTCGCTGCTAGGTTCGCATTAATCAAGATTGTTCGCCCTTGCTGCGAAATGGAGTTTGCTTTCCATTTTGTTAGTTGGTTTTTTGTCTTGAGTACTATATCTTCAAAGGTTTGATTATTAACCTTTCCGCTGATAATTGGGCATCCAAGATATTTTTCCAAGGCCCGCGTATGAGGGGCTTGGAGAGAATTTTGTAGCAGTTGTATTCTGGTACCCGGTACGCCCTTCGTAGTTTGGAACGAAGATTTATGATAGTTGACTTTTTGGCCAGACAGCTGACAATACTCATATAAAATTTCTCTAACTTTTTTACTGGCCTCTAGTGATGCTTTTGAGAAAATAATGATGTCGTCTGCGAACGCCAGAAAGGGTATGGAGGGTCCTCCCCTACCAAATTTAAATCCTATCTTACTCATTGGTTGTGCTGCCTCTTGCTGTAGTCTTCTTCCTAACACTTCCGCACCGAGTATAAACAGAAATGGGGAAATAGGATCTCCCTGTCTCACACCCCTTGTTGGTAGAAACACATATGTCGGTAAGTTGTTTACTAACACAAAGAAGGACGTTGTTGAAATACATTCTTTGATCCAACTTATGAATGTTGGGTGGAATCTGAATTTTTTCATTACCTCCCATGAGAAATCCCAGTTTACCCTGTCATAAGCTTTTTCCATATCCAGTTTTATAGCCATCCATCCCTCAATCCCCGTGCGTGTCTTGAAAGAGTGGAAGATTTCGTGTGTTATAAGAATATTATCCTGAATAGCCCTATCCGCCACAAAAGCCCCTTGGAGTGGGTTGATTAATTTGCTAAGTACCTTTTTTAATCGTTCCGTCAGAATTTTCGAAATAACTTTGTATATAGTGGTGCATAGACTTATCGGCCTATAGTGGTTTGTCGTGGTTGGGTTATCAGTTTTTGGCAAAAGAGTAATGAAAGTGTGATTTACTTGTCGAAGCATTTTCCTCGAGATGAAAAAGCTCTTTATAGCCCGTGTTACTGAAGGGCCTACTATATCCCAAAACTGTTTATAAAATCCTGCTGTAAATCCGTCTGGTCCAGGTGATTTGTTCCTCCCTAGGCTGAAAACTGCGTTTTTAACTTCACTATTCGAAACTGGTTTTATCAGCTCTACGTTCTCATTCTCGGAGATATTAGGAGAAATAAGGTCTAGGACCTCTCCCCACCTTGATCGATCTTCCCCTTCTTTTCGAAATCTTTTTTCAAAATCTTTTTGTATTTCCACCTTAATATTTTCTTCACCAATAATCTGTGTTCCTTCCGCATAACTGATTGATCTTATGATTTTCCTGTTTCGCCTTCCAGAAGCAATTTTATGAAAGTATGTTGAATTCGTATATGCAAGCTTAATATGTTTTGTTTTGGCTCGTTGGTTCCAGTACGTTTTATGGAAGTTAATTAGGGCCTCTTTCTTTTTCAACAGTCTTAATTGTTTATTTACTGAGATGTTATCTTCATGTTCACTCATAGTTTTTTGGGTTGCTATCAGCTGCTCTTCAACCTCCTTTAGCTGTTTGAATATGTTCCCAAATGTTTTTAAATTCCATTCCTTGATTTTTGCTTTAAGCACTTTTGTTTTGAAACATAGTTGGAACATGGCAGAACCACCACAACTAGATCGCCATGCTTGTTTTACTATATTTCTCAGATCTTTACGTTGTAGCCACATGTTCTCGAATTTAAATGCCGTCGGCCTTGGTTGTGAGCCGAGTTCCAAATCAACAGAGATCGGGCAATGATCAGACGTAGAAAATGCATAATGTGTTGTCCGAATGGACGGGCATTTCTCTATGATTTCATTTTGTACAAGCACTCTATCTAGTCGCTCTAGAATGTTGTCTTCGCCAGATTTCTTTTTCCTCCAAGTAAATCGATTACCTATAAAGGGAATGTCGGTAAATTCCCCATGTTCTTTGAATTCCGCTAATCTCCGGAATCTAGCTATAGATGGCTCCGCACCCCCTTGTTTGTCACTCGTTTCTGCAATCTCATTTAAATCCCCTATCACTATGCAAGGCCAAGGCGATTCTGCTATCATACCACTTAACTCGTTCCAGAACTGAAATTTTTCTCTTTCCTGAGCAGGGGCGTATACTACAAATATTCTGCATTTAAATCCTATCTCAAAGTTTTCATAGTCAAGACATATGCTTCTTTCTCGGGTAGTAACCAATGATAGGGATTCTTGGGTCATTTGATAAGCCCTCCATAGAACTCCTACACCTCCGGACTTTCCTCTAGCCGGATCCAGCAAGCAGAATCAAATCCTGCCTGCTTCCATGTTTTCTCGTCAGGGATGGCTTCTGATTTTGTTTCCATTATCGCCATGAGTTTTATATTTTGAATTTTACTAAAAGTATTAATTTCGGCCCAGAAATCTGGTCTGCCAAACCCTCGAACATTCCATGAGCCAATCTTCATGACTCACCACTTTTTATCCTTACCTTAACTAATTTTCGCCATCCATTCCATTTAGATGTGAATTTTACTCTAATTTCACGTACTACCCGTTGATCAATTTGTTGGTTGAGATGTAGTATATTTCTTGATTCGGCATTGGTCACAATATAAAAGCAGCGGCTCCTAGCTGCTACCCCATGATTCCGTTTCCAATCTGTAGGCCAGCTCATATAAATTTAGATTAAGAACATGTATAGATAAATTCTTTGCTCTAAACCATAAATTCCTGTATGCATAACTATAGCTGAAGCACACAAGAACCCCCCACTGAGACGTTCCATACGGTGATTTTTGTGGGCAATCTGAATAAAGCTTCTTGTTTAGTCTACTAGTTTGATTCACGTTGTGTTGCGCAATAGGCACAAACAAAACCTCTGTAGCTACTCTGTGAATCGGGGTGTGTTTACATACATGATCACAGTCAAGAGACAAATACCAACAACAAAAGATTCCATCTATTTCATTCACATTACAATACCATAACCTGCATTCTTTAATACTAATAGCTGCACTTACATGGATTTGCATGAAGAAGCTTACCGTGCAGAATACATAACCCACTTCCATCCCAAACTTAACCATTATCCATCCACAAACAGACATTAGAATTACCCATAAGTTCATACTACTATATACAAAACTACCAAAAAGTTTTATTCCAATCAAAGAAAGGCTGCCTTCCTGCAGCAGATGTTCATCATTGAAGATCGAGCTTCATAGTTTGCATAAGTAGGGAGGTGTTCAATAGCTTAGTTGGCTCGGTACCCCACCAACCGAAGGTACCAAGCGACCATTCCCTCGTGAGATTACTCCCCATTCTTACCTCTTTTGTTATCTCCACCCATCAGCTTTGAGCTTGCAGATTCACCTTCCTCAACCCCATGTTTACGCTTGCCAGACTCCGACTTAGCAGCACCCTCAATCCCCTGCTGCTCGAACCTCAGTCCTGAAGGGGATGCCGAATGAGCAACGAGAGGATTGAGAGCACCAGAGGGAAGACATTCAGGATTATAAAGGTTGGGTAGAAGAAATTCAGTAGAGGTAGGAATGTTACCCAACATGCGATCGAAGTCAGCCTGGGTGAAATCCGCAGGGATACCACCACCCGATGTGATCACTCCATCATAGTCTTCCTCAGCTTCAATCATGTCATCATCGTCGGCTTCATAAAACTCGGGGTCTTGGAAATCAGCTTCAATTGCTCTTGGGTTTGCATCATTTGGGTGTTCAGCTTCATGGGCTTCCTCTTCATGCTCATTGTAATCATCCACCACCACATACTCCTCCATTTCAAGGACCAGTGGAAGGGCATCCACTCTCACAAATTCAGTGATAGAGGTTGTGGATAAATCTCCAGTGGCATTTGAAGATTCTTCCGAGGAAGAATCTGACAGCAGCTCGACATTCCGGCCAAAGCTTTTCCACAGCTCCTCCTTTGAGTGACCAAAAGAAGGAGGAGGTAAAGATCTTTGTTTCCTTGAGACGTTCACCCATTCGTTCCCATCATTAGATTGCTCCCTGGTGTTGTCATTCATGGGAGAATCCTCAGGCCCTGGACCCATAATTCCGCCACCTTCTTTGCTGCAGACTCTTCTACCAGGACAATTTTCGAAAGAGTGATCTGCATCTCCACAGCTCCCACATCCTACTGGGAAGTCTTCAAACCACACAGGGTAATCCTCAGGCTCCCCCTTTTCATTGGGCACCATCACCCTCTTGTTGGGAATCTTTGATAGGTCTGCACTTATACACACTCTTGGATATCGAAGCCTCGCCCCATTGGGGTTGAAAGCTGCTACTCTGATCACTTCACCCAATTTGTTCCTCTCAACAATTGCTTTTAGCAGAGAGTCACTCACATACTTCGTAGGCAGGCCAGGGAAGCGAACCCACATGTCGAGTTTTGCCACCGACTCAGTGAAAGGGCAGAAGTTCTGACGCCATAGCCGGAACAGCAAAAGCTGTCCCAACACATGGAAGGGCCTCTCCCCCCACACTTTGTCTCTATCTTCCTTGAGATCGAAACGGAGCTCGAACCAGCTATTGGCAAGGGGAAATAGTTGGAAGCCCGCCGACAGAAACTTCCAATCAATCTTAATCTTTCTCCTGATTTCCTTCGCCTCGATCGGATTCCCAATCACCGTAGCAAACAAGGAGGTGTTGTTGAGAGTCGAAATGTTAGCCTGTACGTCCGCTTGGATTTCCCGGAGCGTCTTCACATCAATTTTTGCTTTGCGCAACTGCTTCTCCAGATCTTTTTGTGCAATCTTAGACGCCGATTCAGAGGAAATAGGAGTTCCCTCCGAGTCGAAGCCAGAGATTGGATTTTGTTGGCCCTTGCGGGTAGTTTTTGGTGGAAAGCCAGAGGATTCGGCTTCCATACAGGAGTCGCCATGGGAACAAAAGAAACACAGAGAGTATTAGAGCAGAAAAACAGATGTGAAGGATGAGAGAATAAAGAGTAGGCAAGGGTGTGAAGAAATCCCACACACCCGATTTGGTTTATAAAGATTTGAGGGGAAGAGAGGAGGCGATCATGCGCGCTGACCTTCCTAAAACCGTACCATCTCTCCGGAAGCTTGCAGCAGAGGTGCTCCCGATCATTCACATCCTCGATCGTACGGAGTTTACAGATGAACTTGAGCCGCAAGGAAGGCCGTACTTCTTTCCACAAGGGGTGAGGCCAAGGCGGCGGACGCTTGCACCCACCCTCACCTCCCCTAACCCTACAGTACCACCATAGCACGACATCAGACCGATTTCCATTCATCGAGCCGTACAATTTCTCTCCCTTCTGTCCCTTCAAATCGCTTTGCTTTTTGGCCAAGAAAAACAAGTAAACCAGGCCTCGCCATGCTCCTCTCCATACAATCGATTTCTTGGGGAGGAGATTATCATCATGGTTTCTGAGGGCCGATTGGATTTGGTAGGAGATTTGATTCAAGAGGTGATTTAGGGGATACAGGCTATGGTGATTTCGCTGGAGACGCTTGGAGGTGAGGAGGCGTTCACGCAAAGGAAAAAGAGGGGCGCGTCGAGCGCGCACTCTTTGGCTCATTCCGCATACGGTATATGCACACATGGTCTGACTTGAACTATTGTTCTAATAGGCAATTAAACTTTTTTTTAAAAAAAAAGAAGCTAACTAATACATAAAACTATGTATCAATTCCATACTCTCATTTTAAAAAGACGTCTTTGATGACCCTTCTAAGTTCTAATCGAGTTGCTCCATTTTAGCAGTGAGCAACCGGGTTGAGACATTCACCCCTCATTTTAACATCTACAACACCTAATTCAGATCATGGAGATAAGGTTCAAAAGGAAGATACATAATGCTTTTTTTTTTTTTACAATGATAAAGATTTGAGGGTGGTTTAACTTTGTTGGCCTGTCATCCAAGAGCGTTTCTTCGAATGAAAATCGTAAGCTGAGAAATTAAGAAACGATTGTCCAAAAAGAAGTGTAACCAAGTCACTCAATTAACCACCATGTTGATTTCTCTAAAAATGTGAGTGCATGAGGCTGGGAAAAAAGACAGAAGTAAAAGCACATCGACTACTTCAATCCTCTAGAGCCCCATCCTCTTAGCCACAGTCAGTCCAAGATGAAGGTTCCTAACCTCTGTCATCAGGACCAAGGAAGATAAAAATACTTCTTATTCCACACCTTTTTTTTTGTAACGTGGGGGTTTCGAGTTTGTCGACTAATCCCCCACGGGTCCGAGCCCTAGCTTGCAAAAGACATGAACCGGTTAGCCAGACAAGCTCACCCAAACTAACGAAGGCTTGGGCACCTAATAATTACACAAATTGGGTAAATAATGGGATTTGAACCCTTTACTTCTCTCTTACCACTAGAGCAAGAGGTCATTGGTCGTACTTCTTATTCCACAAAACCACCCTTAAAATCAATATTGCAGAAAACCGCCATTTATATAGCTTTTGTTTACTAAAGACTACACTGCCTCTGATTTAAATTTCCAAAATACCCTTATAATGTGGAGAGGCGATATTGATGGAGATCTCGCATAGGAGTTGTGGAGAGATTTATGCATGAATTGAAGGGAGTCTAGTATAGGACCGTACGAGTTGTTGAATAATTTCAATTAACAAAATGTATGTAGAGTAATATAGTTGTACATATGTATAGAAAGATATACGGAGAGTGAGTGATGACAAGAAAATGATATGTACAAGGGTAATTTTGTTTTTTCAAAAACATTTAGCGTAACCCTAATGGCACATAGAGGCGGGGTGGTATTTGGTAAACAGAAACTATATGAAGAATGGTTTTTTGCAATATTGATTTTAATATGAGTGATTTTGAGCAATATGCCCCTATTCAAGGGTGTTTACCCTAATTTTTTTTAGGAAATAAGGTTTTAAATTCTGATGGGCCTTTTCTTGGTGGATGGCCGAAGCCCAATATGCTTATTTTGAGCCCATGTTTTTTTTTTATTCGACCTTCTAAAAAACAAAAGGAACAAAAAACAGAATCTTATTTGAAGGTTTTTTTAGCCTAATCCCCAAACCCAAATCAGAACGTATTTAGCAATTTCAACTGCTAAATACAACGGAGCGCGGGAAAGTACGGTCCTCCAATTGGGATTTTGGGAACTGCCATGGTTCCTGATTCACCACTCGTTTCCGCCTCTCCCTTTCGATCATTTCTTTGCTTTTCAATTCCAATCTCCTGTCTCTTCCTAAATTTTAACGACGCTTTTGATTTTCGCTCTTAATTTCGGTGAATTGAATATCCAACGAGTTGCTTTGATCGCTGTGATTTCTCCTTTCCAAGCCCTAGAGGTGACGATTTCTTTCTTCTTTTCTTCCGATTATCCTCTCAATTCCCACATTCTTCATCGATTTTGCCCCTTTAGGTTTCGATTCAGCGATTTTGGTTATGTATCGCCCTCGTTTCGGTCTTGAATTTAGGGCGATTGGATATTCATCGATGCAATATACATTCTATTCTTTCTCTGTGTGTGTGAATTTGGTTGATTGAATCAATGGCGAGCGGCGGATCAGAAGAAATAATCGATTTTACGGATGCACTTGAAGAGTTATCCCCCCTAAGCAGTGAATCCGGTAAGGGCTCATCTTGTTCGCATGACTCTAGGTCTAGCTTTGAGGAGAAAGATCATGGCCTTGGTGGTCTAGGTTATGATCTATGGGCGCAAGAGCCATTGAGTATTGATGAGCGTCGCGATGATTTCTTAAGGCGAACGGGCCTTGAATTAGAGCGCTGGAGAAGCACTCGACAGGAAGAGGACCGATGCGTAATTGATGTTGTTCTGGAAAATGAGTCAGAAAGAGCGGAAGAAGAAGAAGAAAAAGAAAGCGAGGATGTCGGTTCGAGGTCTGGGGAGATTGATAAGGAGGAATCTGTAGATGGAGTATCTGTTGATGATGGATGCACATCCATAAATGGAGAGGAGCTAGTGAAAGTTGATTGTCTCGTAGGGGGATCTGATGTTGATGTGCTAAGTAAACCAGGCAGGTCAGCTTCGAGCCAAACGTTTCGTGTTGAAGAGATGAATAGCATCTTAGGGATTGCGAATTGGGTGCATCGGAATTTCAAGAGGCGGTGTATGGTAGATGTTGCTAGCAGCGTTGAATCTTTGAGGAAGAAAGATAGGAAGGAGAGCTGGATAAAGAGGCTTAGTTTTCGAAGCTCGTATAGAGAAGGATCAGATGATGTCGGATCAAGTTCTGAGGTTGGGAGCCCTGCTGTTCAGGTTAATCTCCGCAAAAAGCAGTGGAAAGAGCTTTCTAGTCTATACCAAGGACAAGATTTCGATGGCCACAAGGGAAATATTATGGCTATGAAATTCAGTCCTGATGGGAAGCACCTAGTTAGTGGCGGTCAGGATGGAGCTGTTCGTATATGGGAGGTGGTTCAGGATGACAGGTCTACCGAACTGGATGTTTTAGGCTGTGAACATTCGAGCCTCTATATCTCGGCTGATGGTGTCACCAATGCGGATTCCAAGAAAGAGGAAGGGAGTGTGATGTGGAGGCTGAAGAAATTGCCTGAAAGAGCATGTATAGTTGCACCAAAGAAGTTCTTCAGGATAGCGGAGAAGCCCCTGCACGACTTCCATGAACACGAGGGCGCTGTCTTGGATATCTCTTGGTCCGAGAGAGGGGTTAGTACTTGGTTAACCATTCATCTGTTACTGATCAAACACTCAAACTACTATCTTTCAGCTTTATCACCATGTGTTTTTGCCCCCTCTTTATGCAGTATGTCCTCTCAGCTTCGGCTGACAAAACAGTTCGCTTGTGGCAATTGGGGCAGGACCATTGTTTTAAGGTGTTTTCGCACAATGACTATGGTAACTCAGTAACACATATAATACATTCTGCCTTATTGATATGTTTGTAACCGCGTCTTTCAATTATGCTACTGATGCAGTAACTTGTGTGCAATTCAACCCTGTGGATGAGAATTATTTCATCAGTGGTTCTATCGATGGGAAGGTCCGGTTGTGGAGCATTCGCTGTTGGCAAGTCATTCACTACATAGATATCAAGGAGATAGTCACTGCCATCTGCTATCAACCGGATGGAAAGGTTCTATAGTTTACATTTACGAATGTTCAAGTTATGTATCATTCTACGCTGGATCTCATGGCGATTGTCCTTACCTTATTGCAGGGGGCAATTGCAGGTTCCATTTTGGGTAATTGCCATTTCTATGAACTCAAAGGTACCCTTATATCAGACTCATCTTCCAAGTTGTTCAACATCCCTATATTTTTTTTCTTCCTGTTTTACTTGTTGTTACAGTTGAATTGAGAAGCTACTGATCCCTTATGTATTGTATTAGCCAGATAATTTCTTGCATCTGAATGCTGTGGTATCCTTAAATAGCAAGAGATCGTCGTCCAGCAAGATAGTACACAGCTTTCAGGTTATAGCAATTTCTCCTTGGTCACTTTTGTTTAGTTTTGCTAATGCCAGCAGTTCCAATCTTTAGTTCTTTACACGACATTGACAGTTCTCGCCAAAGGACCCAAGCAAGCTTATTGTTACATCCGGTGATTCTCAAGTTCGGATTCTAAGTGGAGTCGGTATGTTCTGCAAATTGAAGGGTATGTAGGAAAATCTTGAAAACATTCCCTTGCAAAAAATGAGAGAAAGCAATGTTATCAATTAGATGAATGGAATTTGTCTACTTTAGGTCGTAGTGGACGGATGCATCTGTCTGCATCTTTTACGGTTGATGGGAAGTATGTTGTCTCAGCCAGCGCCGATTCTAATGTGTACATATGGCACTGCTCTGGTACCAGTGGTATGAGTTTCTGTTACAGAACAAATGAGATAAAGTCCTGTGAGAGCTTCCTTGCAGAAAATGCAGTGATAGCAGTACCTTGGCATGGCTTCAGAGCTTTGTCACACCAGCTAAAGCATTGGTCATCTGTGATTTTGCCTTCACTTAGTGATGTTGATTTCAATGTGTTCAAGGATGTTTGCCAGAAGATGTCACACTCCGACATGTGGGGACTTGTGATCGTCACTGGAGGATCCGATGGACGGATCAGAGTCTACCACAACTATGGCTTGCCTGTTCGCCCCTAAAAAGGTTGGATCAACAACTGTAAGCAGTCAATGTCTCTATGGTAATGAGAATCAACTGAAGTTGTTTTCTATGATAAATTTTTCTTCATCTATGGTACCCATCCAGGTGGCTTCAGGTAAGAATGGGAAGAACACCGCGGAATGCCTGAAGCGAGGTCCATGGACACCCATCGGAGGATTCATTGCTCATCAACTACATCCAAGCACACAGTGAAGGCCAGTGGAGATCATTACCCTAAGAAAGCCGGTAATGTATTTTTTTCTGATGATTTTTTCAAGTTTGGTAGTTGAATACAAGGCCAGTGGAGACCTCATCATCTGAATCCATTCCCTTGTTGGAAACAGATGATCTCTCATCGCAAAGACGCTCCCAGGCAAAGGCTCAAAATCAATGGAAAACAAATCGGATGCCAGTAAGAACAAGGCTGATCTAAATCAGTGTGCAATGGACTCAAACAGTGCCTAAACAGCAACCATGAGGAATCAGAGCTTGGATGCAAAAGCGCGCTTTCAAGCCAGGAAGTAGATCCCTCAAAACTCAGTCCCTTTGACAAATTTTTCTTAGATGGGGTTTTGGGTTTTTTCAACATGCTGACATTTTACCATTATGCATTTATCCGCGTGATCAGAACGTACATTGGGGAGTTTAATGTATGTGTACATACTACATACTATCTTGTTTCATTGCTGAATCTTTTTAGATTGTGTAAATTTACTTCTTTTGGGGGAAACTATAGCTGATTGTTCATGGGTTTGGGCCAAGTACCTGTGTGGCCAAATACATTAAAGTTCTAATCCAAACCACTAATCCAATTTCGACTAGACAACATTACAATCAACATATCATAATAATGAAATTATGAGGTTAACAAACCAAACTATATGCTACAACAAATTAAAGGCAGGTTAGTAATCAAATATGTACGAACTTTGTAATGTGATTTTGATGTTTTTGCACGATTAGTGATATTCATCTTAGGGTTTACGCCAAAAAAAAAAAAGTGATATTCATCTTAGGGGTCATTTGGTATCGATATCGATATTGGGTGATATTTTTAATATCTGGATATCAAGATATCGGTATCGGTATCAAGATATCGATATCGGGCGATATCGATATCAAGTGATACCTCCCGAAAAATAAATATTTCAAAATAGGTCAAATTTGATATCTAAATATCATCTGATATCGATATCTGACTATACCAAACACAGATATCAGATATCACTTGATATCAATTAAAGTGATATATTATGCATATTAAACACTAGATATCGATATCAGTTAAAGTGATATCGATATCTAGCCCTACCAAACACTAGATATCAGATATCAGGGTCTGATATCCGATATCTGATATCTAGATATCAATACCAAACGACCCCTTAGGGCATCCTTTCGGAGGATGATACACATACACCAAGTGTATGTTAGTGTATCCTTTTTCCATGTGTAAAATTTTGTAAAATTTATCCACTCCTTTTAAAATTGTAAAAATTAACCCTAAAATTTTTCTTTAAAACTCTATTATACCCATATTATAAGGAATAAACCTTGAAAATTTCAATACCCACTAATGATACCCTAAATTTTAAATGGTGAACCCTAAAAAAAAAATTTCAAAAAAAAAAATTGGTGTATACATACACGAAGTGTATGTGTAGCCTTTTCCCATCTTTTCAGATGAGATATAAATCCATAGTAGGTTTAAAAGATATTGGTTGTATGATCAAAGAAGGTCAATCTATCCACTAAATTGTTAACTTCCTTAAACACGTGACGAATATATGTATTGTCTATAAGAGAATCATAAATAATCCTTTCGACTTCCCAAAAACACTTCCAAATAGCTTCCATTTCCCTATTTTGCCTAATAATCCGCCCCCCATAGGGTTTTTCTTGGACAATGAAACTAGTCGATAACAATCGAAGTAATTAACTCAAATGGATTTGGATGGAGCCTAAATAACAATCATCTGTTAATGGTGCACAACTAATTAAGACAATTACAGGCTGTACATTTGACAGGAAATATTGGTATATACAGCAGCGCCTATATATATAGTAGATGGTGTAGTAGCTAGGGTTTAGAGATGCATTCGCAATTGCATGCAAATATTTCAAACCGGATTTAACTTCCCGACGCAACCCTACATTACATTTTACATACATATATATGCAGCTGGCTGGCAACAAATCACGAGTCATTTTTCCAACTCATTCATCTTCATGATTTCAACTCATCGATCATCGACTTCGAGGTTTTACTTCTCCACTTTAAGTCTTGCATTTATATGTTGGAGAATCTATAGTTTATCCATAAAGTACTTTATGTTACTCCATTATTGATTTTTGTAAATAGAGAGGGGCCATCTAATATTCGAACCAGGACCTTAGATACTATTCACAAATTTTTTCTAACTTAACCATTCCAGAATGCAAGGGCGAATCCTTTAAAGGATCGGAGGTGGCAGTTGCCCCCTCAATTAAAAACGAAATTTAATATACATATTCTCCTCATCAATAGCTTTGATTTGATATATATTATAAGCTCAAATCCGATAACTGAGTAAAAAGTTATAAACGTTTCAAGACTGAAGCGATATAAATTATTTTTCACATCATTTACCAAATTAATACACTTATATCATACTCATCATTTGTTAAACTTCATAAGTTAATACTATAATTAAACCCGAAAACATCAAATATTGATGATTTTTTCGGAAAAAAAAATAGAGATCAATTTTTCGCCCCCTTAACTAAACGCTTCAGGATCCGCCACTGCTAGAATGGTTATGCTAGCTACTCGCCACCCAGTGGCGGATCCAGAAATTGTTGTAAGGGGGGGCTGAAATTTTTTTTCTCATAAATGACGGTTTTGAAAGTTCGTGTTTAATATTATACCTATATACACCATTTACATCTTTAGTCTTGCTTATATATTGAACTAGTACTTTTCCCGAACCATGTTCGGGTTTTTTTCGATATATTTTCGATCGAACGTCAATTTTCAACCAATATACTTCTCACCTTGTTGTTCTTCGAAATCTTTGGTTGTCATGGTGAATTATATCAAACTCCCAAACTATATTTCATACCATGAAAAATAACAACTTGACCCAAACTATATCAAACTCCCAAACTATATGAAACTATGTTAATTAAGATGCAAGCTACATTGAATCCAAATACACATGATCCATAACAATTCCGTCCTTCACAACAAACTAAAGACTTTTACTCAGCACATTTCACAACACGGGCATGAAAAAAAATATGCTCATAACAACAGCAATGACATGTGTTAAACAGATCTAACAGCTACGCCATGAAATAAGTATGGTTATAAGAACAGCAATCAACCAACACAACTCAACATTAATAAGCATTAATCCCGAATTCCAATCCCAATTCCTCTCTCAATTTCTCCTCTTTTTTTGTTCAATCTCAATCTTCGGGTTCGCGGCCAGGGGAGATGATGACGGGCGGCAGAGTGCCAAGCTCTGCCGGCGGGAGACCCAGGTTTCTGACGACGTTGCAAACAGAATTAAGGAGCTGGTTCGTTTTTTGGCTGCATAGTCGGTCGCGTTGCAAACAGGATTAAGGAGGGGAAGTTCACTCTTGATGGTGCTGACTACTCCTTGCCCATCAACAACCATCCGAATAGTCTCCATGGTATATATCATTCTAATTCATTTCAGGTTTCAACCTATATAAATTCTCTCTATGAATATAGTGTTTACAATATCCACAGCTTGTTTTTAGTCATATACAATTAACCTGTAAGTAACATTAGAGTTTTCACCGTTCATAATCACCAAAAATACACTATAATGTGAGCATCAATCGTTTTGTAGCATGCGTCTGTCTCGAGTCAAGAAGCCTTAACTCAATCTTGTCTGTAAGTTTGATTCCTCAAAATTGCATTTCAAAATGTTATTTCAAAACCATAAATTCAGACAAATTGATTTCGGGAACCACTAATCTTTTTTTCTCGTGATTCTCTCTATGGCATTTCATCAAACAGGTAGAGTGCATGACTAAATGGTACTTCAAAACCATAAATGTCAGGAGCTTTTATTCGTCTAAACTTTATATGTAATCAAATACATGTAACTTCCTGAAATTGAAACCCCTAAGGCCCTAACCCCTAATTGAGTTTGAGTTGAGCCAAAATTATCAACCTCGAATTGAACTCAAATACCACATTCAATCTAACCAACAAATTGAGTCAGAATTCATGAAATTGAAAGAAGTAAATTTTGACAAAACTGAAAACTGAAAATGGAATAAGGTGAATACCTCTTTTGATGAATTTTCTAGTTATTTCTATAACCTAGATCAATGACAAAAAAAAAAGAGGGCGTTAAGGGTGCATACCAATTGCCCTCCTCCCGGCGCCGACTGATTCCGCTCGTCCAAGATTCCAACGGCGAGGCGAGAATAGGCGAGTGGAGTTCTAGTAGAGCGATGGCCAGGCGGCAAATCCGAGCGAAGAATTCATATTGGATCCACGCGAGGGAGGCCGTGGATCTGGTAGAGCGACGGTCCGACGGTTACGGTTGACAGTAGAGCAACCGTCCGGCAAGAGGAGATGCGAGGGAGGTCGTGGATCTGGTAGAGCGACGGTTCGGCGGAGAGAAGATGCGAGGGAAGCCGTGGGGGTGCGGCGCGGCGAGGGACCTCCACCTTCTCCGGATCTGGGTGCCCCGATCTCGAATCCGAGCGAGGGAGATGAACGGATGTGAGCGAGACTTCGATGTCGATTGTGGAGCGGCAAAGAAGCTGATGTGAGGGATAGGGATGTGCAGAAAAACCCGACACGACCGACCCGACACGAAACCGGGGCGATATGACACGAAAAAACACGACACGAAAAGGACACGACACGATAATGACACGAACCGTGAAAACACGAAAATTAATGGTTCGGGTAAATCTCGTTACCGGATACCCGACACGAACCATCGAACCGTTTATTTTTATTTTTTTAAAAAAAATATAGCGAGCTATGTATTTATATATATTAGATGTAATTAATTAGGATCACTAAGTCATGATAGCTCAATTGGTTGGCCGTGTGGGGAGAGTTTCAAAAGAGACTTGGGGTGGTGGGTTCGAATCCCATTACTTCCTAATTTTTTGTGTAGGGTAAAAGGCTGAAAATTTGGCTTCATAGAAAGACACGTGGCACAATATTTTGTGAAGACATTGCTTCTAAAATAATAAGTATTAGGGGTGGATGACACTAAAAACGTCACTAAATTGTTCAAGGAACCTACATCACTAACTGAAATCTAACAAATTCACAAATTCATTCTCACAACCACAATTCCGAGTCACAAATAGCCGGGGATTCACAAATCTATTTCTCACCACAACCACGAACCACAATTTCGATTTTCAAATCACAAAGCCACAAATTTATTTCTCGCAAATCACAAACCCTAATCGAAAATCCCCAAATTGATTCTCATTTCTCAAATCTCAACTCCACAAATTTTAATCAAAATTGATTCACACTCAATCAATTCAACTTAAAAACAATCAAATTAAAAGGAAGAGGAAGAAAATTAACACAAAGCCACAAAATTATTTCTCACAAATCACAAACCCTAATCGAAAATCCCCAAATTGATTCTCATTTATCAAATCTCAACTCCACAAATTCTAATTAAAATTGATTCACATTCAATCCATTCAACTTAAAAACAATCCAATTAAAAGGAAGAGGAAGAAAAATAACTTACCTTTTGAAGTTTAGATTGAGAGATTGTTACGATTCGATTCCCCTTCACTTAACAGGTCCGGCCGAAGTGGAGATGACAGCGGCGCCGGCGGGTCAGTCGGAGGGAGAGGTGACGGCGGCTCGGAGAGCTTCTCACGGTCGCCCGCGTTGTCGCTGCTCTGTCGCGCTGGCGCAGATGCTGTCGACGGTAAGGATTTAAAAAAAAAAAGTTGTACTGGTGTTTTTTAAAATAAAAAAAAACAGATTCAACAAGAGCAAAAAAAGAGAGAGGTAGGGGATTCGAACCGCAGAAGGCCTGCTCCCCTATTAAATTCATCTTGTGTCTTAACCGCTGAGCTAAATCGTTTTTGTGATATTATTCTACTTAGCCTTTATATATTACAAAATTCACAGATATATAAAAATATACCTATACCCTTATTTTGACTAGCGGGGGGCTTCAGCCACCTCAAGCCCCCCCCACAGATCCGCCGACGCCACCCATCCGTATTACAAAACATGTCATTTTAACTATTGATACATACAATTTTAAAATGATGATTTCTTAAAACAATAGCGTACTTCATATTAATACATATGAAATTATTAAAAAAATTATAAAATGGATATTATATATATATAGTTTTTTTTATCATCCATATGACATATTTTGTCAAATGAAGGGGTAGTTGTAGACCGGTCAAACAGATCGGGCAGGTTGAATTTGAGTCGGGTTATCTGAGTTCGGGTTAATTATGGGTCGGGTTGGTTCAGGTTATAGGTCATATATGAATGCTTAACCAGTCCATACTCATATTTAACGAGTTCAGATCAACTCATCAGGTCATAAACGCTATTTTTAATAGTGGAATATATATTTACGTAGTTTCAAAGGCTAATTTTTTTTTAATAAAGGCTAAATTATTATATTACCCTACTATTAGTTAATATTTATTGAAAAAAAGTAATTAATGTTGTTATAATATTCATTCTCCTTTATTGTTAATCAGTATAATATATTAATTATGTATGACTACAAGTGGATGCATGTCTTGCATAATATGAAAATCAATTAAACAATAAGTTTTTAATATAATAAAACTTACCAGATTAAGTTACTAGGAAGGAGAAAAGGGCAATGAGATCGAGGTAGTATTTTTTTAATTTATAAATATTTTTTCTCAATCTCTAAGTTAAAATTCAATTTATAAATATTTTTTTATTACCCTATAACCTGAATTTGAAAAAAAAATCTCCATAATAAAAAAATATTTAAAATTTTAAAATAAGACCACATGACATTGAAAGACCCACGTACCTGCATGTTCCTTATTCATTTTGTTTTCTTGAGAGAATCTATTTCAACTGTTCAATTATACACAATTTTCAACTAATATCTTTTAAACTAATTTTCCCCCATACAAAACCATATAATTAAAATTTTAGTGTTAATTTGCAACCACTCCCTTTCTTAATTTCTCTCCCTTATAGCCCTTTCCCATGCCATAAATCCATATTGCCAAAAGGAAATTTGAACCATATCAATTATCATTATCAAATTTCATGCATAAAAAAACACATATAATTAATAAGATCAAAAAGTACTTGACATTATATTACAAAAATATAACAAATACAATAAACAAATACCGTCCATTTGACATACATCTTGCTTTATACAAGTACATAAAATACTAATCTTATACTAATTTATCTATCCTATGAGTGACTTGTCCTTCAACGATCAAAACTATCTTAAACTCAAACTAACAAACCATAATTAATTAATGTACACATATATGTATAATAACATGTTTAGCCACACTCTTAATTCCATGCCACAATGAATTAATTAACTAATTAATTTCTCCATGATTTCACCTAATTGAAAGTTCTAAATTTCAACTTAACAAGACTTGAAATGTCCCATTAAGTACTTCGAATCGTTCGTCTCATCAACCATGGTATCAGAGACGGTCCAGAGGCGCTCTGCCTCGTACATATTCGATCCCATCTTCGACGTTGAAGCTTCGTTACAATCCGAAAAGTACTGCCCCGTCACGCTCTCTAGCCTCGGATTCGTCGCCACATAACATGTCGTTGCCGCCGCCTGTGGTATTGTCTTCAATAGCTTAGAGGCCAGGAAGAACACCATATCTGCATATGATAGAAAAACCGATTAATTAACTATTTTTTAAATATAATTTATCAGTAATTAAAAAGGGTAAAATAGGATGAGAAAAAATCACCTGTGATTAGGCCTTCTCTGTCTCGGGTGAGCCTGGTTCTCACTATCCCTGGATGAACACAGTTTACTGTCACATTTGCACCCATTTCCTGCACCATCAATTTATATAATTATCATCAGCAAACAAACAAACAAAAAAATAAAAATTAATTAGCCACTAATTTGTAATTAGTGCACTTAATTAAGTAATTAATTAGTACCTTAATCTTCCGAGCCAGCTCCTTTGTGTGCAAGACGTTTGCAAGCTTAGACAGCGAGTATGCACGTGTTGCATCGTATTCGCTGCACAACCAAACAGAACACTAATTTAGCTGACACTCTTTAACAAAATCAATTGACAATAAAAGGAATATCTCAGTTCATTCAATAAAGTTTACCAACCTTTTGGTAGTGGTGATGAGGTTGAGATAATCGAACATGTCACCGGTGAACCAGGTGTGTATGGTGGAGGAGACGATGACGATCCGGCCTTGAATGCCGGACTCCTTGGCGGTGTCCGACATCCGCTTCATCAGCAGCTTTGTCAGGAGGAAATGGCCGAGGTAGTTCGTCGCAAACGTCATCTCGATCCCGTCTTCCGTTATGCCGTGGTGGTGCGAGAACTTCCCCGCGTTGTTTCTGTTGGAATTGATCAATCAAATCAATCACAAGATCGATCGATCGATAAGATAACTGATAAAGATTTGATTTGATTTGATTGGCTTACATGAGAAGATTGAGCGGGAGATCCATGGATTCGAACTCTCTGACGAACTTCCGCACGGAGGCGAGGGAGCTGAGATCGAGAGCCATCACGATCACCTGCGCCGCCGGGAACTCCGCCAGGATCCTCGACCGCGCCTCCTCCGCCGCCTTGTAGCTACGCGCCGGGAGGACAAGCCGAGCCCCGCGCTTCGCCAGCACGCGCGCTGTTTCCGCTCCGATCCCCGACGTCGCGCCTTTTTTTTCAATATTCAAAAAAGGATAATTAAAATTAAAATTAGGATCAATTATTAGATCCATGATTAGACGATGATTAATTCATCAATTATGATTCGGTAATGTCGCTTTTTAGTATTTAACTTACCGGTGATGATGGCGGTGATGTGGTGGAGATCGCGGCAGTAGTCGGTGACGTCCTCGGCGGTGGACTTGGAGCCGAAGCCGCTTGCGCCGGCGGAGCCGAGCAGGTACTTAATGGCTTCCAGCATTTTTATCTTCTTCTGGATTTACAGTTAACTGATCGATGAAATTGAAAACGGATTTGAGATTGATTGGAGATTGAGTGTGGGGAAGAGGAAGATCAGAGGTGTCAGATAAATTTGCAGGCTTGATTGGAGGAAGTGGGGATGGTGGGATTGGGGGTTTTATAAGGGGGTGGGAGTGGAGGAATCAATTTGAATTTTGTCATATTGATGAAGATAATTTTTTGCATGATTGGGGGTTTAATTGTTTTTTTTTTAATTAATAAATTAATTTGAACTACTGTAAAGGATTTGATTTATTTTTTTTGCTTTTAATAATGTACTTGCTAGGTTCCAAGAGGATTATATGTATATTTAAATGATTTAATAATTTTACAGTACAGTTCATGTATATATTTATTAATTAAAATAATTTTAAAGACGAAAAGAAGGAGAAAATTGATGCCCCACCTTTGATTAAATACATAAATTGTAGCTTTTTTCAGATTTTACGAAGATTCTCCACTTTCAATTTATTGAGTCAAATTTAGAGGGAAAAAATTATTATATTTGAGAAATTTTATTCAGAAACTAAAATCCGAATTTAAAATGAAAAAAAAAATCCAATTATATTAGGGGTTTGAAAATTTTCATTCAGGGGGACGAGATTTTACAAACCTAAGAGTATCTCTCTAACATCTCTTATAAAATAGAAAAATAAGAAAAGTTTGAGTCGGTATATAAAGTTTTTAAACCTGATGTTTAATTAATATTACATAATAAATTTATTTATTATATTATAAAA
This sequence comes from Persicaria tinctoria, assembly GCA_037127255.1. Lineage (NCBI taxonomy): Eukaryota > Viridiplantae > Streptophyta > Magnoliopsida > Caryophyllales > Polygonaceae > Persicaria > Persicaria tinctoria. The sequence continues at coordinate 90,020,314 of JBANSL010000004.1, read as the reverse complement.
TTTTGCATTTACTATACTACATCCGATCCAAAAAAGATGTCGTTTGACTTTTTAACACGTATTTTAAAGTGGTAAAAATTATATAAAATATCAACTTTTTTCAAATTATTTTTTTACAACTTAATATTTGTTGGTAATAAGTATTAGATTATAAAAAATAATAATAATAAAAAAAGTTAATATATTATATAGTTTTTAGCTCCTTAAAATACGTATTAAAAAGTCAAACGACATCCTTTTTGGGTCGGAGGGAGTAGTAAATAATAAATGTAAAAATTTATATAATAGATAAGCTGTTTATGCTGAGCAGTTTTTGGATATCAAACGGACCTCCCCAGAAGGTAATTTTAATGTAGCCGATTTCCCCTCTTTTGCAATCAGTTTCGCTACAGCACCCGTCGCTCTAGCTAATTGTCCACCCCTTCCAGGTGTGATTTCTATGTTATGTATGGCCGTGCCTAAGGGCATATCGGTTGAAGTAGATTCTTCTTTTTGATCAATCAAAACCCCTTCCCAAACTGTACAAGCTTCTTCCAAAGCATACGGCTTTCTGGATGTAGATGATGATATCTATACAGATGGATCTTCTATTTATCATACAATGAAGTACCACATGAGCAGATAGATAGGAATCCCAATCTGCCGAATCACCCATGTTAAGAGTTGAACCGGGGAATAGGGCTGACCGGGAAAAATAAGAACCGGTCGGCGAAAATAATGATAAGATAAGGAGAGGCGCCGTGGACGGCCGGCACGCGAACCGGAGAGGAAAATGGTCAAAGGTGGGAGCGCACGTGAGGGCTTAATTAAACTTAAAAATCTACGGCCTATAATCTTTTTAAGGCTAGGATTTACGGACTAATAAAAATAAAAAGGTTAATTACAACTTTTCGGATCGGTCAATCATTCCTCCAACGCTCAAGCTTAATTGGGCGATGTTAAATGTCCTACAATAAACTCAACTTTTAGCCTCTAGGCTCCATGTGGTGTACCATTCAACACTTTGTTTTAATTTATACTCCGTATTATATAGTATTTCAAACTCTACACTATAAATATGGTAGAGAGCTCATGACATGTTTTTAGCATATTATTATATATAGTATTTCAAAATCTACAACATAAATGATTTTGAGTTCAATGTCCTACAAATGCGTTTTTAATGATTTTGGTAATTAAATTAAAAGAGGGTTTTTAAAAATTGGAGATCAATAATATGAGTATGAGTAATGATGAATATAAATCATGTTAAATAAAATGATAAATTTGATTCAGATTTTTAGTCCATGCCACTAAAATTCTTTCAGATCCGTTTTGTTATCACTTGCAATTTGAAAAGAAAGAGTTTATATAATATAAGTAGATTTGAATCACTTATAAAATACTCTCAATATTAAAAATTTTATTGTCCTTGAGCTATGAGTTTTATCTCTACTTGTACTGTCATTTTATCATTATTATTATTAACACAAAACATATTTCTTTCGATCGAATAGGAACTGTTCGATCTCAACGTACATATATCTATGTACGTAACGAGTGTGAATGGTGGCATCTAACCATTTGACTTTGGATGCTCAGCTCATTGAACCATTTGACTTTGTGAGTGTGAATGGTGGCATCCAAACAGAAAGATTAAAAAGTAGACTAAAGTAGACAATTAGTCTACTTTTTTAATCTTTCTGTTTGGACAAAACTAAGAAATATATGTAAATAACTGAGATTCTCTTTCTCTTTTCATTACCAAACGGTGATAGACAAATAACCGTACGTAGTATTTCCTTATTGCTATATGACTATATCCGTATTTCCTTATTTGTCTTTTTTATATAGCAATAAGAAAATACGAAGTATATGTCAAGCCTTACTGACTTAGTTGGTAAGAAAATAGAAAATAGATCTCCAACGGTTATTCATCATGGAAACCGCCACATAAACCGTATTTCCTTATTTGTCTTTTTTATATATGACTACATTTGCCCCAAAAAACCGCCACCTTAGCCTCTGAAACAGAAAATAGATCTCCAACGGTTATTCATCATGGAAACCGCCACATAAACCGTCAATTAAATTAAACCGCCACATCCTAGCGCTACAATAGATCGTTTATGTAGTAGTGTGTAGTGGCAGCTCATGAGTTCGAATCATCCTCTCCATATTGTGACTTATAAGTGCCTACCTGTTAGGACCCGAAGGTCAGATAACGTTTGTAATTACATTAATTATGAATCCATAAAAAAGAGGAAATAATTAAGGAGTATATAATTAAGGGAAAAAATAGTGCATCTTGCTTAATCAATCAATAATGGTCCTTAATTTTTCAGCAAAATAAGATGGTTGTATGAGTGTATCGGTTAGATATATAGATACGTACTATATTGATCATCAAATAATCATATGATTAGCAAAAGTGCATTATATATCACACTTTTAATTAATTATGCTCAAGTTGGGCTGTACCACCACACAATTAAATTTGTATCTAAAAAATCAATTAGTTTTTCATAATCTTTTTCTTCTTCCGATCCTTTTTCTTTCCTCTTTAAATAAAGCATTTAATAATTTTATGAGTAGAGAAAATATAAAATTGAAGGAGAATCTTAAGTGGTTCAACCTACATACGTGCCCTTATTTATTCATCAAGGAATATACCATCGGTCCACCACCACAAGGTCAAGACGAAGCTTCACGCCTATTTTATATATGAATCTTATAAAAACAAACTATTTAATTTATATTTGTGTATATATAAAGTTTATATTGATAATTTGAGCGATTATTAAACATATCCAAAACTTTATAAATAGCTGCAAAATGCATGTTTTCAGGTTATGTGTTGTTTCATAAAGCTACGTATATATAATATATTAATATTTAGTCTTGATTAATATATTATAATTAATTATATATTTAGGACTAGAAATTGTAGATTTTGCTCATGTAAATATGTAATTAACCTTAGCTAATCTACAAATTCGTGGGAAAGATAAAGGGTGTGTTTGGATTCCAATGTATTTTAATTATAATGCAATTATTTTACCTCGTTTTATGTGAGTGTTTGGTTGTAAAAATAAAAATCTCGTAAAAGTCAAGATAAAATCGTAATTTAACCAAATAATCATATAAATCAAGATAAAATGATTGCATTATAATTAATATATCGTGGAATCCAAAAACACCATAATTTAAACACCTTAAAAATTGTGTTAACCAAACACCGCCTTATCATTTTGTATTATAAACATAATGCATTTGGAATCCAAACACACCCAAAGTGTTAAATTTCAGTGGGTCATATGTCATGTGCACCCTACGCTAGCACACAAGACCCATGAAATTTGATCTTAAAATCAATTGGTGTTAGGAAGAGTAGATGGCTTCCAACCATCACAGAACAAGAGAAAGAGACAGCTCATAGAGAAGTATAAATGTTAATTTGGAGACAATGAACAATGATCTTTAAGGTTTTCTTTTTTTAAACCGAGAAAGAAATTAGGAGAGTGCTAACGCTTTCTTGCAGCGCACTGTCCTATAGCTGTCATTCTCCAAACCTTATTGACAAATACTCCCTCCGTTCGTGAAAACTTGTCATTTTAGCTCTTAGCACAATTTTTAAGAAATCCAATAATCTACTCCATTTTTTACTAATTTACCCTAATTTATTATTCTACTTTTCACTTTATCGAAAACTACAACTCACAACCCATCAATCATGTCAAGGGCATTTTCGTAAAGTGAAAGCTAAAATACCTACAATGACATGTTTTTATGAACAAAATCGAACCTCTAAAATGATAAGTTTTCGTGAACGGATGGAGTATTAATTATAGGAAAGATGAGCGATTCTACAACTGTATTTATTGACGTGTACCACACATGCCAAGATGCCAACCTCACAATTCTGTTACACATTGCATCATTTGCATTTCATTTCAGCTACATTTCATTACTGCATTTAATACTGTTTTGTCCTCTTCTTTGCATTAGCTGTCACAGCTGCGCGCATTCTCCCGTCTTTGCCCCTATGAGGGCCTTACCTCTTTTGCTTCAGACTATATAAGCATAATGCTTTCTGTTATCTTGGAATAAGAGAGAATGAATGCAGCTTTGCAACCCTAATTTGGCCGCTCACTTCACTCCTTGATGATTAACACTGTTTGATTGATTTTTGTTTCATTTGTGAGATCTGATCTAGTATCTGTGCTAGATCCTTACATGGTATCAGAGCTGTAAGGATTTCTGATCCTGGGAAGAGCTTTTGACGATGGGAGATGAAGTTGTGAACAATCAGACGAACAACCAACTGATCATAGATGTACAAGGTAACTTTGCTGATCCGTTGTTTTTAGCTAATTCTGATCATCCAGGTTCACGGCTTGTGACGACTGTGTTCAATGGATTGAATTATTTGCCCTGGATGAGAGGGGTGATGATGGATTTAGGAGCCAAGAACAAGCTTGGTTTTATTGATGGATCGTGTGTCAAACCACCACCAACAAATGTGATTGACACACAGAAGTGGATGAGGGCCGATTTTATGGTGAGGTGTTGATTACTTAATTCCATGTCTAGTTCCATTAAGGAAAGTAGTATCTATGTTGAGTCTGCCAAGCAACTGTGGGATGAGGTAGCAGAGAGGTATGGATAGTCTAATGGTCCACTTATTTATCAATTGAAAAAGAAGTTGAGCACTGTGATGCAGGAAGGGCTATCCGTTGCAGATTATTTTAACAAACTTAAGCAAGTTTGGGACCAGTTGCAGGTGCTAGAGAGTATCCCTGTCTGTGTGTGTGGAGGGATTTCTAATTGTACCTGTAATCTGCAGAAAAAGATCAGTGAAATTGAGATGAGGAACCATCTCATGCAGTTTTTGATGGGCCTGAATGAATATTATGAGGGGGTTAGGAGCCAGATTTTGTCCACTGATCCTATGCCAAATCTGAACCGTGCATTCTATTTGGTTTCCCAAGTTGAGAGTCAGAGGGGTGGCAATGGGAATTCTCAAAGTATTCAAGATTCTAGCGCTTTGGTTGCTAACAAACAGGGAAGCAGGAACAACCAGAAGAGCAACAACTTTCAGGGAAATCAGCCTCAGGGAAATCAGTTCCAAGGAAATCAGTACCAGGGAAGGGATGCTAAGAAAGAATATGGTGTTAGAGGTGACAGGCCAGAGAGGACCAACAAGAGATGTCATCACTGCAACCAGATTGGGCATTTCAAGGATCAATGCTTCAAGTTGCACGGGTATCCTGAGTGGTACCAAGGACCTAAAGATCAGATGAAGGGATCTGCCAATGCAGCTGCAAACTTTGAGCAGGAAAGTCCTTTTGAAGAGGACAAGTCTCAGAAGAGTGCAGGAGAAGGAGCTTATGACAAAGCTCTAGTGAATGTTGTATGCCAGGAAGTATTCAAGATGATGAAAGGCAAAGGAGTTGCAGACACTTCATCCTCAGCAAATTTTGCAGGTAAATTTTGTTTTTCTACTCTCAGGTCAGGGAGTAAGAATCAGGATGGGTTAGAATGGATTGTTGATACAGGTGTCAGTGATCATATGGTCAATGATGATGCATATTTGCATCACAAGACCAAATTGAGACATCCAATTTATATTGGATTGCCAGATGGTCATATTATGACTGTTATAGAATCAGAAAAAGTTCAGTTGTCAGATCAGATTACACTATATGATGTGCTTTTTGTGCCTGGGTTTCAGTTTAACCTTCTTTCAGTTGGAAAGCTTGTTGAGAGGTCAGGCCTTAGAGCAATCTTTGACATGAATGGTTGTGCTTTTCAGGCCCCTGGATGTGAACCAGTTCTGCTCAGTGGGACAAGAAGAGAGGGGTTGTATAGGGTGATGCAGCTCATGGGAGGAAGTAAGAGAAATCAAGTGGAGAGGACAGACATGAAGTCATATTCCACAGTTTTTGCTAGTTCTAAACTAGATTTAAATCTTTATCATGCTAGACTTGGACACACTTCAGTTTCTAAACTGAAACATTTAGATTTTCTGAACAATTATGTGTTAGAAAACATGTTTTGTGACACCTGCAGTTTATCTAAGCATCACAAATTGCCTTTTCAATTGAGTGAGTCCATTGCCAATAGCATTTTTGATTTGATTCATGTGGATCTATGGGATCCATACAAAGTCATAAGTGTCACAGGTGCCAAGTATTTTCTTACTGTGGTAGATGATTGTAGTAGAGGCACATGGGCCTTTTTGCTTAAAGAAAAGAATGAGGTCAGTAGGATCATCAGGAATTTTGTCAGTTATGCAAGAACACAGTTTCAGAAGCAAGTCAAGTGTGTGAGAAGTGACAATGGGACAGAGATTGTCAATAGAGATTGTGATACCTTCTTTGCTTCTGAAGGGATTGTGCATCAGAGAAGTGCACCATATACCCCACAACAAAATGGAAGGGTGGAGATGAAGCATAGACACCTCATTGAAACAGCAAGAGCAATGAGGATCCATGCTAATCTCCCACTTAAGTACTGGAGTGAATGTGTTCTCTCAGCAACACATGTGATCAATAAGCTTCCTAGTGCTGTCCTGAAATGGAAAACTCCATATGAAGTTCTTTTTGGGAAGAGACCAACCTATGATGAACTAAAAGTGATGGGGTGCTTGTGTTATGCTCCTGTGAGCAATTTAGACAAGGATAAATTTGGGGCTAAAGGAAGAAGATGTGTCTTCCTCAGTTATCCCCATGGTCAAAAGGCCTACAGACTTCTTGATATGAAGACTGGACAGATTTTCATTAGCAGAGATGTCATCTTTCATGAAAAATGTTTTCCTTTCAAGGATGAAGAGATTAAAGAAGTTAAGAAAGATGAGATTGCTGTGTTGCCTGTTGTGAATCCTGCTGCAGATTTTGAGTTTGTGCCACAACAAAGGATTGAGGTATCAGTGTCCAGTCCAGATGGAGAAGGTTTTGTTCCAAACACAGAATCATCTTCATCAAGTAACAGACAAGGAGAGCCAGAGAGTGCATCTAGTTCTCCATGGAGAATGAACTCTCCTCATGACAGTTCACAGGGTTTTATACCAGATCCTATGGAATTTCCACCATCGAGGAGATCTACTAGGCAGACAGATAGGCCTACTAAGCTGAGAGATTTTGTTTGTCAAGGAAGACCATATATCTACATCAAATTCTATGTCATTTTTAGCTCATATGCTTGGTGATTTGTCACAGTACAGCACAGAGTATGTGAGTTCCTTTGCCAACATGATAACAGTTGTTGAACCAAGCAGTTACAGAGAAGCAGTGAAGAATTCCTTATGGCAAGAGGCCATGAACAAGGAGTTAGCATCTCTGGAGCAAAATCAGACATGGACTTTAACCAAGCTCCCAGCAGGACACAAGACAGTTGGATGTAGATGGGTTTATAAGGTGAAATACAGACCAGATGGATCTGTAGAGAGGTATAAGGCCAGGTTAGTGGCTAAAGGCTACACTCAGATAGAAGGAAAGGACTATAAACATACATTTTCACCAGTTGCTAAGCTAGCAACAGTGAGAATTCTGTTTTCAGTGGCAACTAAGAGAAACTGGCCAATGTATCAACTAGATGTTAACAATGCCTTTCTTCATGGAAGGTTAGAAGAAGATGTCTACATGGAATTGCCTGAGGGGTATGCAGCAAGACCAGGGGAAGTATGCAAGCTGAATAGGTCCTTGTATGGACTCAAACAGGCATCCAGACAGTGGAATAATGAGCTTACACAGTTCATGATTGCTTTGGGATTTAAGCAATCCAAGCATGACTATTCTCTCTTCATCAAAGATGTTACAAAAGGTCAAGTGATAGCATTGGTGTATGTAGATGATTTGCTTATAACTGGTGATGATGCAGAAGAAATAAGATCAGTTAAGAGATCTTTGAACAAGGCTTATACTATTAAGGATCTTGGACTAGCTAGATATTTCCTGGGTTTGGAAGTGACCAGGTACGCTGAATCTACCTCCTTGCACCAGAGGAAGTACATTCTTGATATTATAGAGGATCGTGGCATGACAGGCTGCAAACCTAGTGGTTTTCCCATGCCCAGAGGCATGAAGTTAACACATGATGAAGGGATTCCTTTGCAGGATCCAGAGAGGTATAGAAGGCTCATAGGGAGATTATTATTCCTCAATTTGATTAGCACTACTAGAATTCTGTTATTTAACATCGGTTGATTAACATCGGTCAGAAAAACCTGCCATGTAAAACAGTTTTTTAACATCGGTTAAAAAAATTGTGATGTTAAAAATAAAACAGACACCACATTATTTTTCGACTGATGTTAAAAAAAAGTTCTTGGAAACAAAATAAACGCGGGATAATTCCCGCCCATGTGAAATACACGCAAAAATGCAAAATAATTCAACACTTTGGAAATTTTTAAGAAAATAGAAACACACCCCCAGTAAGAAAACCCTTTTCATTCCTCCCTCTTCCAAACCCTCTTCCCGCTCCAGCGAAATCCTCTAGATCTGAACTCTCTCCTCCATTCTTCATTCATACGCCCATGGAAGCCAGGAACTCCGACGTCCTTCACAGCTTCACTCGCCCATGGAAGCCAGGAACTCTAACCTCTCCGTTGGCCAGATCCCATCTCCGACTCCATTCTCTGGCAAACAACCCTCTTTGCTCGATCTGCAACAGGTTCGTATCCTTCTTCTCTTCTCTTTCTTTCCTTCTCTTGTTTCTCTTCTCTTTTGCTTCGCTTGCTCGAATCTATGGCCAATTCCGATTTGGATATCTAGGATTATTGGCTGTTCGATTTTTTTTGGTAGATCTAGGGTTAGCTACTCAGCAGCTGTTCGATTTTTTTTGGTAGATCTAGGATTATTGGCTGTTCGAGGAAGATGGGGGAGACCAGACAAGCGGCATATGTAGAAGACCGTGCTCGAGAAGATGGGGGAGACCAAACCAAGCACGCGGCATCCCGATTCGCGAAGACAAGTTTCAGTTTTCACTTCCTTTTATCAGGTAAACCACATTTGAAAACCTAGAAATCCTTCTTTCAATTCTAATCGAATTTCAATCCTCCTTTCAATCGTCTGCTTTCATATTTGTTTTTTTTCTTAAATATTTCATTGTTGATTTAATTTTCCTTGTCGAATCGAAGTTGGAGGGAGATGTTGAGCATCATGGATGCCTAAATGTCTGACTGTATTTCTTTATTTCATCAGAGATTGGCTGTTTGCACTTGCATATGTATAATTGATGGATGAAAATATTCTGATCTCTATATTGTGGTGCCTTTGTGCCATTTGCATCAATATTACAATGTACTATACTATCTTCACTGTTATATTGATTTCCTTACTTGCAGGCTTACTTGACAAAGCTTCCAAAAAGCCTTCTTGAAAAGACGGAAACTATCAAGAACACTGGACAAGTAGGTAGCCTATTTCTGAGATTGGGATTACTCCTCTTCACCTTTGGTAAAATGATATCATTTTGAATTACAAGAGGTAGTACTTATACAGATATTAGAGCAGCTGCCTCTAGTGATATCATCCTTGGATGCTCATATGAAACTGGGGTTGCACAGGTTCTACACTATGCACTCCATTTCTTTAATGTGTCAAGCTTTAAGAATATGGTAAACATGCTTATGTTGCAGGATTACATAATTAAAATGAGGAAAATGTGCTAATTTATTTGATTACTTATATGGTAGTTTAGGATCACATAATTGTTTCTTACTATCGTTCTCTTGCACAGGGAAAGATTTGCACTGGCACGCCAGGGATAAGAATTCTCAAGGTGGTGATCAGGATGCACTTAAGGCAGAAATTCAGAGGGTAAAAGAAGAGGAGGAACATATGATGAGGATCCTGCTTACCTTTCATTTTATAACTAGTGGCACCAAGCCAATCCATTACAGTAACAGAAAATATTCGGTATGCGATTATTCCGTGTATATGACTTGCAAACTATCTATTTCCTGCTTGTTGCCTTCCAAGTAAAATGTCACATGCTAATGCATTTTCTGCCTTTTTGGTAAACGTGGGATGCTCTCTCAGTAGTTGATGCATGCTTTTCATGTAGGTTGAGAAAACCGTGGATATGTCATATAGTTATTATACTGGCTTTGCTGGTACAGAGAATGATACATAGGTACAAATTCAGCTCTCTCCCAACTGTGTCACTGGGATTTTTTTTTTTATAATCTGAGAGATTTTCTATTGATCTAATCTAAAATCCCTACAGGCTGCAGGGGCATATATTTTTCGGCCAAATGGTACCTATCTCATAACACCCAACAAACAGGTCTTTATGCTGTGATCCTTAGCTTCTTTAGAGTGAAACAAGTAGTTTTGGCAGTTATAAGAGATTTTGCTTTGATGGCGCAGGGTTCACTAACTGTTGTGCATGGTCCATTAATGGAGGAAGTACATCAGGAAATTAATTCCTGGATATATCAAGTTTTTAAAAAATTGTTGCCTTGTGGCTTGTCCTTTAACTTTTGCCTGGAAAATTATCTTAATATGAATCTGAATTCATATTAAGATATATACGGTTTTCCTGTGATTTAACATATATGAAAATGCTTTGATAGCAAATTATCTTAATATGAATCTGCATTCCTGGATATATCAGATTTTGCTTTGATGGCAGGGTTCACTAACTGTTGGGATGATGCAACATATATGAAAATGCTTTCTTAAGGCAGTCAATTCCCTTTGCCTTGATCTAGCTTCACTCAAGGCAAAGGGTCCATTGCCTGGCTTCAGAAGAGTTGTTGCCTTCTTTATGCAACATATATGAAAATGCTTCCTTTGCTTTCTTATATATACGGTTTCCCTGTGATTTAGGTTGACAGGTCCATTGCTTCAATGTACAAGAAACTGCAAAAGAACCTGGCTTCAGAAGAGTTGTTGCCTTCTTTATGGGATAAATGAAAGGTAAGCAGGATCCTCGTCTTTTGCCTTGAGCAAAAATGAAAAGCCTTGTTTTGAGCCTATTAAGCATGAATGCATGATTGAACAAATATCTGATTAGAGATCCTTTGTATTGTTATGGCAGAAAGGTAAGCAGTATGTTGTCATAGCAAAGTTCTTGACACCAGGATGTATGACAGAAAAAAGAATGGAGCCTCGTGTGAAAATGCTAGGCTGGAAATGGTGCAAAACAGATTTAAGGAGGGGGTACGAAAGGTGTCTTATGACAGGAAACCATGATTTTGGGCCCTTTCACTCTGCTGCTTATCAGTTTTTCTATTTGATGTAATGTTTTGATCTACTTGAGCACAAAGAACTGAAACGTCGATGTTTTTTTTCTCACTTGGTTTATGAACCAAATTGCTTCAGTTCATAAGCTAGCACATCGGATTTACGAGCAATAGACAATGATTTATTGTAACGAAAGACATCAGTTTTACAAACTAAAAACATCAGTGTTATGTACTAAAAACATCAGTTTTATGAACTAAACACATCGGCTTTACGTATAAAAAACATCGGTTTACGAATTAAACACATCATTTTTATGAACTAAACACATCATTTTTACGACCTAAACACACCAGTTTTAGGAACTGAACACATCTAATTCACTAATAATTTAGGATGTCTTTACTATATATAAACAACGATTTTAAAACCAAAAAATGATTTCAATATACGTAATAACATCGGTTTTGTATTTATTCCATATAGTCAAATTTTGTGTGGAAAAATAACATTAAAAATTATAGAGAGAAAATGAATATACATATGTAGGATTTCTATACAAGTGATGTCTCTTTTATATTAAAACATCGTTTTTATAATTAGAAACGATGTTATAAATAATATAGACATCGGGTTCTGGCCGATGTGAAAAACTTTTGACTTTTAACAACACCCACATAGACATCGATTTTTTTTTTGAAAGACATCGGCTATTACCCGATGTTAAATAACAAATTTCTAGTAGTGTAGGCCAGATCTGTCATATATGCTATCCAACATTTGAGTCAGTTCATGAGCTCTCCAAGAGAGCCTCACATGGCAGCAGCATTACATGTTGTAAGGTACCTTGCTGGTACTCTAGGATTGGGTTTAAACTTCAAAAGAGAAGATTCATGTGAGCTTACTGGATACTGTGATGCTGATTGGGCTGCATGTGCATACAGTGCTAGGTCCCTAACTGGATATTGTGTGTTCTTTGGCAATTCATTGATCTCATGGAAGACAAAGAAGCAGCCTACAGTGTCCAAGTCATCTGCAGAGGCTGAGTATCGAAGTATGTCTAAGGCTGCCAGTGAATTAGTATGGATTGTTGGGATTCTTAGTGATCTGGGAATAAGTCCTAACACCCCTATTCCATTGCATTGTGATAATAGAGCAGCAATTCATATTGCTGCAAATCCTGTGTTCCATGAGCGAACAAAGCACATCAAGGTGGATTGCCACTTCATTCGTGAGAAGGTCCTAGAGGGATTCATTGTTACACCTCATGTGATAACCAAGATGCAAATTGCTGATATCTTGACAAAGCCACTTGGTGAAGAACAATTCAGAGTGTTCATATCCAAGTTGGGTCTCTCTGATTGCTCATCGGATTCAACTTGAAGGGGGGGTCTTAAAGGGGGGGTATTGACGTGTGCCACACATGCCAAGATGCCAACCTCACAATTCTGTTACACATTGCATCATTTGCATTTCATTTCAGCTACATTAATTTCATTACTGCATTTAGTACTGTTTTGTCCTCTTCTTTGCATTAGCTGTCACAGCTGCACGCATTCTCCCGTCTTTGCCCCTGTGAGGGCCTTACCTCTTTTGCTTCAGACTATATAAGCATAATGCTTTCTGTTATCTTGGAATAAGAGAGAATGAATGCAGCTTTGCAACCCTAATTTGGCCGCTCACTTCACTCCTTGATGATCAACACTGTTTGATTGATTTTTATTTCATTTGTGAGATCTGATCTAGTATCTTTGATTGATTTTTATTTCATTTGTGAGATCTGATCTAGTATCTGTGCTAGATCCTTACCGTATTAGCTTCCCAAAAGCTCGGCACCAAATGCAGTTTGCTTGACTTAATTGAGAAGCTTAGTTAAGATCGATAAAAGACAACTTGATAGTCAAATGTATGCTTGGTCGACGTGACACACTTGCTAGCTAGCTAGCTTAGACTTTAACACACCTATAATTAAACTCAATTGATGTTATAATTAAAAATCAGTGCGTTGTTTAAATTAATTAAAACTATATGGGAAATTAAATATTTTTCTTTTGATGGGTAGCCATGTGTAATTGGAGAAAAATCAACCGAGATGAATCATATAATATAATATATTAGGCATGTGGTCGATCGGCGAGCTCCATCTAGACCAAGATAGCATAGGATCCGTATCTTGTTCTCATTTTTATATGTTGACAATTTTTTTTATTTTTTTTATAATTAGGTGTGGTTTCCATGATATTTAATTACGGTTTTTCTATTATATGTTTCAAAAGCATAGGATAAGATTTCCGTTTTAGTAAAATTATATCCTTAATTAAAATACATTAGCCAAATTTTAAATTATATTTCTAAGATTGCTTATTTTTTGTAGGGTATCTTTCCCAATTGGAATTTTATCCTATACCCTAAGGGCATATGATAGAAAGACTGATTTAATTATACGGAGTATTTAAATTAACAAAACATTAATTATATAACGGATGTAACAAAATAAAACATAAAAATGACTTATCTTTTTGTTTTTGACATTATGATTCGTATAGAAGAAGATGCTATATATGGTAATTAGGGCTAAGGCTAGCTAGAGAGTAGAGCACACATCTGTCGAGCATATAAATTTCCTTACAAATCAAAGACACTAAATATATAGTACATTCCATTATCTACTTCCCATACATATGGATATTAATTAATACCCTTAATTACTGTACCTAATTTCTGAGAGTGATGCTTTTTAGCATTTCTTGCTTTGTACGTTTCATAAAACTGTACTTATATATATTAGTTCTACATTACTTAGGACTAATATATTTTTATTTTTTAAGGCTATTTTGATGGATGAAGACTTGAAACTCCAAATTTATCTGAAGAAGATTAGCTAGTGATTGAGAAAGAAGGCCCCGATTGATTCAAACGATAAGTAATTACATTACCCGCAATCAGTGGCGGATCCTGAAGCGTTTAGTTGAGGGGGCGAAAAATTGATTTTCAATGTTTTTTCGAAAAAATCATCAATATTTGAAGTTTTTTTATTTAATAATAGTATTAAGTTATGGAGTTTAACAAATGATGAGTATGATAAATGTGTATTAATTTGGTAAATGATGTAAAAAATAATTTACATCGCTCCATTCTTGAAACGTTTATAACTTTTTACTCAGTTATCGGATTTAAGCTTATAATATATCAAATCGAAGCTATCGACGAGAGGAATATGTATATTAAATTTCATTTTTGATTGGGGGGCGACTGCCACCCCCAGTCCTTTAAAGGATCCGCCCCTACCCGCAATATTAGAAATGAGTTAATTAGTATTGTGACTGTAGTGCTAATCAATTGTGAGTGAGAGGGGTCGACAACCTCTAATTAACATATCATTATTGAAGTTAAAGGCCTATAGAAGATTATTAGTATTGAAGGAGGTTGGAAGTCATCAACGTCATCAATTATAGCACCCATATTCCTTGAGAGTTGAGAAATCTACAGATCGATTGAGAATTAAGATTCGTCATATTAAGGCAAAGTTCAGCAGCATCGCCTTCAGATATTGTTATAGGAAATCAAACTCCAGTGTTGATTATATAGTTAGGACTATGCATGGAAATTAACTTGTAATTTGATGACCATTCCTTTCAACAGGGAGCTTTTTAGCATCATCTATATGGATGCATCATCTATATGGATGATCAAGGATGATCCATATATTTGCCTACTGGAAAAAAAAACTCTAACATATCATTATTATCATAATATCATTATATATTATCAATCAATCAATCAATCAATCAATTAGTTGTCTTGCTATATTTTCAAAACTAGCGCAAAAAGTTTTTAAAAATTAATATATAAACAAAGTAAAATTAAAAAATCAATAAAGGGGAAAAAAACTAGTATTTTCATTCTCTCCCCCAAATTGGGGAAAACTATATAATTTTACTAATTATTGGTATCTTAATGAGGCAATGTTATCCTATAGTAGAATATAATTAAGAAAATCAATGTCACTCTCACCACTAATTGTCATATTTTGAGATTTGCCAACCTAACCTAAACATCAATTCATTTTCAACTAAAATTGTAAATTAATTACTAATTTTGATATGGAGAATATAATATCGATCTGTAATGAAAGAATTAATGAATAAATATGTATGAAACACTAGTTTAGAGGGTGATTAGTTAGTCAACTTTTTTGACCAAATCATTTTGCTCTTTTAAGGTATAAAATATGGGAATCACATGCGTTGCGAGTTGTTATCTATAGCTATGGACTCCTCCGTTTGGGAATCCGTGGTTAGGGTTTCACTAGTTGATGGGTCGATTTTTCTTTCATTTTTTTATGAGAAAAAAGATTTTAAATATTAGATAGATTTGATATTTCAAGAGATCGGAAAAATCAACTGATGAAGAGACCATCCTAAAACAAAACAAAAAGGACACAAACCATTCTTACCAAAAAAGAAAAGAAAAAAGTAAACACAAACCAACCAATCAATAAATTTGATTCACAACTCTTTTAAGGCAACCCCGGCTCTGCAGGAGGGGGAGGCTTATTCAGGGATCATCGGGGAGCTTTTGTGCGTGCTTTCACGTTCAAATGTGGCTGGTGTACTGCGGCCACAGCTGAGACGTGGGCAATGTATCATGGTCTGAGTCTCGCGAGAGAAATGGGCCGGGTCTGACAAGACTGGTGGTGGAGTCGGACAACACTACGCTGTGCAATCAATTGGTAGGCAAGGGAGTGGCCATCTACGTCAACCGGCAGCTAATCGAGAAAGGTTGAAGCATCATACATGACACACAGTGGGAAGTGGTCGTCACCCATGTTCGAAGGGAGGCGAATGTCGATGCGGACAAGCTCGCTAATTTTGCTTTCAGTACCTCTAGTAACTTTTCTTGCTTTGATGTTCTTCCGAATTGATACCTGGAGGCTTGAACCCGGTTATGGGTGGAAGCAGCCTGAACTGGCTACTCAAATTTACATTGAATAAAACTTGAGAGCTTGCCCTCCCTTAGGACCAAAAAAAAAAATATTTTGATTCACAATTTCATACCATTTAATTGGGTGGGTACATATGATTGAAGTTGCTAAAACCCTAGATTTAATTTGATTGATATAATAACTATGACTATTGATAAAATTTTCACAAATTAATTATTAGATTATATTTATATATTTGATAGTTGCAATTCTATTTATATCTATATTTTTTGCTAGAAAAAATTATTTATATTTTGGTTTCTTTTAACTTGTTTGTATTGAAATTTATCTACCCATAAATTGATTTAATTTTATTCTAATTTATATTGATTGTGTAACATATTCTCGATCACAAAACAAAATTTACACTAGTTTGTGAGTGAGAGAGAGAGAGAAAAAATTCTTTCAAAAGTATAAATTAATAAAACTTTCATTAAAAGGTAAATTCATATAAAATCACCCAAGTGGTATCACAAGTAGGAACCAAGAAGATTCCAAGGAATCCAATAGTCAAGTCATTTTTAATTTAAATTGTGTAAAGTGGGCCGTTTGGGATTGGATTAGGGGAAATTGGGGCATTTTTTTGTTGAGATTATGACAAGGGCAAATTTTGTTGCACTTGAAGAAGAACACAAAACACTAATCACGTATGTTAAAAGCAAAATCTTCTACCCATCTCCATTCCAAAAGCTAAATCTTTTGCCCAAATCAAGATTTTGGGTAAAGCAAATCCTCCAACCTTCTAAAGAATATATATAATCTATGTAAATCACACAAGATCTAATTGATGTCACACATGAGATAATCTCCCTTTTTTAAGTACAATTTGTAGATTTATAGCTTCCTTAATGCACTTTGGCATATCCCTTTCTTATAAGGCTAGTGGGGATTAACATTTTTTTTCCCCTAACATATGTCATTAGAAATAAAATCTTTTACCAATCACAAGTTGGTGTAGTGGTTATGGGGCTACATCCCATGCCTCGAGGTTCGAAGTTCGAATCCCCGTGGAAACATGGAGACGCTTGTGAGTGGGAGGGTCAACCCCTTAATGGGCCTACAGTACCCGATCCAGATGTAGAGTGACTGAGTCGATCGAACTGGACTAAGATCAAAAGAAATAAAATCTTTTAAAAAAATGCATAAACCCTAAAAAATTGTACATAAAAAAAAAATTAAATCCAATAAAATATAACAATAAACCAACACAATAAAAATGAGATTAGTTAATTAATTAAATTTAAGGAAGAAATACTAAATCCTAATTAGTATTTCATGAGATCATACCTAGATGATTTAACAATTTAAAATATACAAACAATTTAATTACACTAGGTAGTGCATATTCTCCCAAATATACCTATAGATGGTTTACAATACTAATATTGATGAGATCATACCAAATATAAATTAGATCTGCAATCTCTTATTTCCAATATCCCAATTTACTTTTGTTGATTTGCACAATTTTATTTGAGATTACAATCAAAAGTTTTTGGTTTCATTCTTATAAACAAAACCAAATGTGACACACAAGCATCATCTTCTTCTTTGTATAATCATAATTCAAACTAGTAGAATACCAACCACTAACCACATAATCTCTTAAACTAAAAGGGTGAATCTCTATTGTGATGTCAAAAATCCACTAACCATACCAAATTTTAATTCCCAATTCAACATTTTTGGCATCACCTGCAAAGCTTATGGCATGGGATATTCCCTCTCATTCCTCAAAGATTTAAAATTGAGCACTTTGTAAATTAGGGTTTTTTAATTGAACCACCTAAACAACCAACTCCACTGACCTTGGAAGCATTATTATTTGTGCTCTGTTTTTGGGTTCATGTTGGAGCAAAACCAGGCGACTTGCATTTTTTAGTTGTGTTTTGATGTTGACAGCATTAAAGCTTCTTTGAACATTGGGGAATGCTTACTTCAATCTATCTGCAATTGTACATGATTCTAAGTTCTAACCAACCAAAAAGACTATGCCGTTGGTTCGGATCGGATAGAGTTCCCTATTAATCAGCAAGGTCATCTAAAATGCAATCAACCTTGCAGATTCTGCAATCATATTTCCTAGTGCTCACAGTACTCAAGATGCAGATCTTAGGTCTTATACAAGAAAGAACCATGTTGATGAAAACTCGGCTTTGGACCGTGTTGGTGCATCTCAGCAAAAAACAATCTTGTGCCCTATCCTGCAATGCAAGAGATCTTTTAGTCCAAAAAATCGAGGGTGTACAGTGTACTGATGAAAAATAGCATTAGCAAGGAGCAGCAAAATAAGGTGTGTCGAACAAAACCATAGACCAAGCTGTTTCACGAGAAAATATTCAAGGTGTTCACCGGCAATATCACGAGTTTATGTGCAAAGATTACTACTAAATTGAGTTGAACATATTTTGATAGTAATTTTTTTTAAGATTAAGGCCTTGTTTGTTTGAGTAGAAAGGAATGGAAGGGAAATAAATCAAATTTTATATGGAAAATTTGTATGATCAACACTTTTTTGTGAGTCTAGAGAAGGGGAGAGGGTAATAGTTAGAGCATTCTAAGGGATATGGTTACCCTATACTCAAAGTAGGTAATCAAATGGGGGGAAAGGAAATAGATTTTGTATGTAAAATGAGGGAAGGAGGGTAATGATTAGAATAATGATCAATGAATCTTAAATTAAAAATGGACTGGATTCGGAAGGGTAACCATTACATTTCCTTATCTTAAAACAAACGAGGGGTAAATGTTAACCATTAAGAGACACCAGTTTTGATATAGAGCAAGCCTGCGTGGAAGGATGTCAGATATTTAATGAAAGTTCATAATCACAGATATCAGGTAACAGCGGCAGTTGTAATAAACAATTATTCCCTTCGACAGGAAGTTAGCAAAGCAGATAGAATGAGAGATTTACTAGGAAGATGATTAATTTGACATTTAACTTCATGAATGAAGTTAGACAAGAAAAACTCGACTAACTTCATGAATGAACCAATGTTTACAAAATATCATCTAATGGATTTCCACCCAAGTTCATACGATTGAAAGTATAAACAGATAAACATGGTCACACCAATAATTTGGCATAAGGTATATTCCACAGAATCATTAAGCACTTTCACTTGTTTCTCCCTGATTTGACTACAACTGATGTAGTGCTTATTTACACCTCCCACAACAAAGATGATAAACATGCTGTTCTTATCATGCTTTTAGGTAAAGCATGATCTTCCCTTTTTATCTCTTTCAATTTTCAAATAAGTTGTTAAAGAGGATCTGCCAATCAACCACTACCACCCACTAATCAAATGTAATAAAACATGAAAATTTCATTTTGGATACTCAAATCACAACAGATGTCAGCAGATATATGATTATATCATAATTGATTTATCTCTCTACCTTCTGAGGGCCTGGATGTTGACATTAAGTTAGGTTGCAAGCAACTAGCTTGACTAACTCGAAAGCTTCACTGTTTCTTCAGCAAGCATCATGTTGGGGCAAAGCCAGCATTTTCATGTCCTCGCTAACTTTCATTTCCTATATTTTAGCTCATGGGCCCTCCTTGGGCTCAGCTATCAAATGAAAAAGGGAATGGACATTAAGAATAATTGTTTAATTTCTTTCTTTTGGCTACCCACTACACAACTGGCCAAATTATTAACTTAGGTCCATTTAACAAGCAAAGGAATTTATATCACTAAGGTTTAGCTTGGTAGATAGGATAAAGAGTTCGAAAGAAAATCAAGAAAGAAGCTAGGTAGTAATGTATAACCGATGAAGATATAGACAGCTTATTTCTGAATTTCATTAGATAATTAGCTCCTTACTCTAAGTTTAAGCAGACACTAACCCTCCTTGAATACGACACTAAAAACCAGTGTAGAGTAAACTACATACAGTGTAGATGCATTACTAAGAGTAGAGAGAAAAAATACCACCATTTGTCAAATATTTTTACTGTTTTTTCCAAGCTTGTCTGAAATATTACCTTACCT
Source organism: Persicaria tinctoria (assembly GCA_037127255.1). NCBI lineage: Eukaryota > Viridiplantae > Streptophyta > Magnoliopsida > Caryophyllales > Polygonaceae > Persicaria > Persicaria tinctoria. Next base: position 90,000,155 of record JBANSL010000004.1, on the reverse strand, counting down.
CGGCAGAGGAAAATTGTAGGGAATATTAAATCATAATATCATAAAACACTTTGTTTTAGTAACATCAATATTATGCTAACAATAGTATGACATGGATTTGCTGAAAACTTGAAGAAAAATAACGAAGCAAACGCAAAAATATAACATTTTAATTCATCTCTCATTATTCATTAGTGAGAAAAAGGTTCTCTGACTCATATAGCTTGCATCATTACTCATTTGCTCCTTCATCTACTACATAAAACAGTAGAATGAAGAATTTACCTTTAGATAAAGGCTGCAGTATGTTTTGTGGTCCTAGAAAGTGGCATGGAATAGTGTCATCTATCCTCAAATACCAACCAGAGCTCAATGGCATAGTGACTTGCCTGCATTTGTACAACAACACAATGATGAATAGCAGTTAAATTTTGCCATTTACCTTTTAAATTTTGCCATGGAATAGTGTCATCTATCCTCAAAGTAACATGAGGATTCCAGATTCATCCTCAAAACATAAAAGTCAATTGATTAGAACCTCCATATCATCCAGACATCCAGATCCTACAATCGTAGCTTATTAACCATTGTCATCTTTTAGGCAGTGCAAAACTTCTTGTCCAATAAAAACCGATATCATGAAAGAGATCAAACATTGGCTACAATTGAGCATCGGTGACAAAAGATGAGGTTTGGGAAATGAGGAATCAAGTTGCAAACTTGCAATCATCCAACCAAATAATTGTTTACACATTAGCTTTCCTACAAATCCGATTTCTCAACTAACCAGACATAACCTAAATCCTAATTCCACACTCAAACTGATGCTATAATCAAATGCCACCTAACAATACTTAATAACAATTCATTGTAGAGGATAAATTTCCAAGAGATTCCATGAAGCTCGAATTTGACACTTTTTTTTTAATTCCTTTCTTATAGAAGTTGAGCACAGTTGATGAATATGTGAATTTAGTAGGAGATTGCCTAAACTTAGCAAAATTCAGCCAAAAACAGAAAATTAAATGATCTAAAAAACCTAGAAATGAAACATCTCAATCTCCAATCGTCGCATTACTCGCAGATCCAAAAGTCCACAAAAAAAACACGAAGCAACGAAATAAAAATAAGAACAGCACTGAAATTGAAAACTATGTCGAAGTCGAACGACTCATACATAGCGACACTCGTTCAACCCTGAGACGCAGCCGGAGTCGACGAAGAGATCACCAGGTGCGCCGAAATCGCCGCGAAAATCACCGTGGACACCTAAGTAAAAATTCATCGTCGAGCGAAGAAGTTGACGAGGCAATCGATCATCGGTTAGTCAAGATCGTGGCATCTCTTTCGTCGTCTTCTTCCTACCATAACGTGGCGGCCAACAACAGTGAACACCGGAAGAGTCAACCTTTGCTTTTGATGTCCCTCAAACCGGACGGTTCGTTAAATTAATTTCCAGAAATTCTAAAACCGGGCGGTTCGGCGTTCCTGGTATTAGGGCTGGGTCAAATCTACCAATACAACCCAACCAATTCCCTACCAACCGAACCAATTTAAATTGACACCGATTAAATTGGTTATCAATTATATTGATACGGTATTACCGAACCAATTCATCAAACTCGGTTGGTAATGGTAACGAGGTTGGCGAAATTGGTATTCCCCTAGACTCTAGTCTTCTAGAGTACTATTATCTGATTTCTAGCCTTTGACTCTTCATCTTCATCATCATTCTCCAGTGTACTTGTTGGTAGGGCTGTTATTCGAGCCGAACGAGCCAAGTATTACTTGTTCATATTTAGTTCATTTAGAATATGAACGAGCTCGAGCCGAGCCTAAATTTTGACTCGAGCTTAAAAATGTGCTCATATTCTGCTCGTTTAGGAAATGAGCGAGCTCGAGCCGAGCTTTTTTTGAGCTTTAGGCAATTCTACTTGCTCATTATACAATAACTTTAAGAAAATTTTAGAAATTTCATAAAATTCGAGCTATTCGAGTTTAATTCGAACGAGCCGAGCTTTGGACCGAGCTTAAAAATGTGCTCATACTCGGCTTGTTTAGAAAATGAACGAGCTCGAGTCGAGTTTTATACGAGCCGAATCTGAGCCGATTACGAGTAGCTTGTCTCACATAACACCCCTACTTGTTGGAAAATTACTCCATACGGAGTACATTTTAATATTTAAATTTAGAGCTCCTTGTAAATTGTATGAATCGGTGCGTATGTAATTAATTCGTGAAGAAGATTCTTTTGGTATTTACTTTTTATTTAATTTTGGAGTTGCATATTATTATTATTATGAAGAACTTGGTATTTTACCATTACCAACCGATTAAATCGGTTACCAATTAAACTGGTATAAAAGTTTTTATGGTTGGTAATGGTATGAAATTTATCATTACCAATTGTAATTGGTTGGTAGGCGGTATTATTAGAAATCCTCAGACCGGGCGGTTCGGAGCGTGTCAAACCCGAGTTTAAGTTTAAACTGTTCAAACCGTATCTGATACTCCAAGGTCCACTGGTCCAGGGTTTCCGGAGCGAGACCGTTCGTTTTTGTCTTCTCCAATCTCCATAACCTAAAACCTCGCTCTACTCCTGCTTGCTCCTTTCTACTCCTGCTCGCTCTCGCCTCTTCAGGTACGCTCCTCTCTTCTCTTCTTCTCTCCTTTTTCTCAGGTATGTCGATTTTGAAATCTAGGGCTAGGACTGTGCGATTTTTGGGTTGTAGATCCTAGGGTTTGTGTGATTTTTGACTCTGAATTGTTGGCTGATTGTTGGGTGAAATCTGAGAAATTTGTGTGTGATTTTTGGCTTCCTTCTGGGCGATTTTATGCTGCAATTTGGCTGATATTTATGCTCTCTTTCTATGCGATTTTTTGGCTGCAATTAGGCTGAAATCTTTGCCCTGTTTGTGTTATAATTTTAGTTAATGTTCAGGCTGAAATTTATGTTGCTTTGTTTGAGATGGAATTTTTTACTTGTGCTGAAATTTGGGTGTTATTTTGATTGTCTTATGAATAGAAATGGATTCATATGAGCTTGAATCGATACGAATAAAGAAGGAAAGTCAAAAGCTAGTGCACTTAGCCATCATGCTTATCGTAAAATTGGTTACAATTGTTGCTGACAAGTCTTGAACTAGTGTGTGCATTACCTATCAAACATTTGTGGCAACTAACAAATCATTTTTTGTACAAATTTTGGATGCCAAATGTGGTAGGGTGGCAAAAACACTTGTGTCACTTGGAAAACACTCTATTTTATTTTAGTATATGCTATGAATGTAGGTTGATTGGATCGTATTATAATTACTCTTTCTATTCATGCTATTGTTTTAACTAACAACAAACATACACATGTGACATCTGATATCCTGAAATTTCATTCCAAACAGCAAATATCGATATCCTGCAATATATCAAACAAGGATATCAAGATATCAGTCGATATCTGATATCTTGATATCTAGATATCAATACCAAACGACCCCGAGTTTCCTAGGGTTCTCTCGTTCGTCCCTGTCAGCCGCTCGCCGGAGTCATCCCGTGCCTCTCAGCGTCTCGCAACAGGGCCGAGTCGTTGATAATTCGAGGAGAAAAATATGAGGTTGTTGAAGGTGGCAACCTGCAATTTGAACCAATGGGCGATGGATTTCGATTGCAATTTGAAGCATATCAAGGACTCAATTTCTCGTGCTAAGAAGGAAGGTGCTGTGATTCGTCTTGGCCCTGAGCTCGAGATCACTGGCTATGGCTGTGAAGACCACTTCTTGGAGCTTGATACCATGGCTCATGCGTGAGAAATTCCTTTCAAATTTATGTTTTTTCAATTATATATTGCTGTCCAATTGGAGATATTGCTGGTAATTACCAAAACAGTATAGCTTGCATTTTACTACGATTTTGGTGAACTGGTGATGGAAAATTAGATGAGATTTTTTGAATTACCTGATTGTCGAATTCCATATATCTAATTTAAATTGAAAAGTTTAAAGTAGTGAGAGATTACTGCTCTCTTGAGAATGAAAATCCAGTTGACTTTAGCAGTAGCTAACCCCAAGGATAGATTTTCTGTTGTTGAAGAATTTGAATGTTGCAGTTCAAATTCCACTGTTGAATAGTTAGATGTATTGGTGTTTTAAATTTGTGATTTCCCATAGTTTTAGTTTTTCCATGAGCTAAGATCAGAAGATTGGTTCATATGCAGGTGGGAGGGCCTGAAGGATATATTGCTAGGGGACTGGACTGATGGTATACTATGCAGCATTGGTATGCCTATTATTAATGGATCAGAGCGCTACAATTGTCAAGTATTCTGTATGAATCAGAAGATTATTATGATACGCCCGAAGATGTGGCTTGCTAATGATGGCAACTATAGAGAGCTTCGCTGGTTCACTTCATGGAAGCAAAAAGATCAGCTTGTGGACTTTCAGCTTCCACATGATGTTGCTGATGCTTTATCACAAAAAACTGTGCCCTTTGGCTATGGGTTTATCCAGTTTTTGGACACGTATGCTGCTACTAACTCCCTTTTACAATTAGCTTAATAATTATGGATTTACTGCAGCCTTTTTTTTTTTTGAAAAAATCGAACTTTGTTGCTGTCATTTTTTTACACCACTTTCTTGCTGTCATAATTCCATAAAGGCTGTTCATTTGATGGTAAAGTGGACAATATATCACTTATTTGAGTATCTGTAGTAACATCCTTGTATTAACACTGAGATTCTGCATGGTTGAATCAGCGTTTTTTTGTTTTGAACTTTAAAGGGGTAATCTATTCAAACAATTATTTGATTCATTTTCATGTCAGAGCTGTGGCAGCGGAAGTTTGTGAAGAGCTTTTTACTCCTATTCCACCTCACGGGGAGCTTGCACTAAATGGTGTTGAAGTATTTATGAATGCTAGCGGAAGCCATCACCAACTAAGAAAGCTTGATCTTCGTATGCGTGCTTTTATAGGTGCTACTCATGCCCGTGGAGGGGTTTATATGTACAGCAATCACCAAGGATGTGATGGTGGTCGCTTGTATTATGGTATGTTGCAGTATTTTAGTTGGTTTATATTCTAGTATTTGTATTTGGTACCTTGAGATGTTTTTTGGTTATGCTGCCATTCTGAATTGGTGTAAAACTGAGTGTAAGTTTATTGATTAAAATTCCATACTGGTCTAATGGGCTTTATGTTTCCTCTAAATGTGGTTACCTAGATGGATGCTCTTGTGTGGTTGTGAATGGAGACGTAGTTGTTCAAGGATCACAATTCTCTTTGAAGGATGTGGAGGTCATGGTTGCTCTAGTTGACCTTGATGCGGTATGTTATTTTGACATATTGGATTAAATTCCTTACTTTTCTGACGTCTAGCATGAGAAACAAACAATCAAAATGACATATTTGTTAATTTTCTGCTTTCAACACAAGTACACAACTGCTGTTTGCTGTAGAAACATAAGAGGATAAGAATATTTATGCACTGTCTGGTTGTCTTAGTTTTTCCAAATGTTTACATCAACAGTCATCCATTGCAATGATCCACCTATGGAAATCATATTACTCCTCCCATTGATGGTCTTTTATGGTGCCCACTCCGACGACTCTTAAAAGTGTTATGTTTCCTGTTTGCCAGGTTGCTAGTCTTAGAGGCTCCATAAGTTGTTTTCAAGAGCAAGCAAGTAACAAGACAAGAGTTGCGTCGGTGTCAATGCCGTACAAGCTTTGCCATCCTTTTAATTTGCAAGCTCCGATTTCTATCCCACATAATGTAAGGGTTTCTTGTAGGTAGCATGACCAAACAAATGCCAATATTCATTTATCTATCAAGTGCTGGTTAAATTTGCTCATTAGAGGTGTGTTTTTTATTTAGATCAAGTATCATGTGCCTGAGGAAGAGATCGCATTTGGACCTGCTTGTTGGCTGTGGGATTACTTGAGAAGAAGTGGAGCATCAGGTTTCTTGCTACCCCTTTCTGGTGGTGCAGATAGCTCTTCTGTAGCTGCCATTGTTGGCTGCATGTGTCAGCTTGTTGTCAAAGGTCAGTTGAGGCAATATTTTGCACTGTTAAGGCCTATATTTGATAATACAAGGTAAAGATAGGTCCTTGTTCTCCCACATATCAACATTTTATCCCAATACCTGCAACAACTATGTATACGGCCATATGTGTTTTCCTACTAGACGCATTTCCCCCCTCTTGTCTTTTCATCTTTGTTTCCTGTTGGGGCAATTGGAAATCCAGAGTATAGTTTTTGACTTTTTGGTATGGACCGTATGGTACTGCTTACATATTCATCTTACCTGCTGCTCATTTCTTAAATACATAACATCTTATCTCTTCCTTGACAATTCTATTGTTGAATCAATTATGCACGTTGGCAACCAGACATTCAGAAAGGAGACGAGCAAGTGAAGGCTGATGCTATACGGATTGGCCAGTATCCTGATGGACAGTTTCCAACTGATAGCAAGGAATTTGCAAAGAGAATATTTTATACTGTGTTCATGGGAACTGAAAATAGGTAAGAGTATTTGGGACATGAATTAAAACCTTGAGGTTCCAACTGCCATCTATGAATAATTTATTCCCCTAGATATCTTCTTCCTATGTCATCGAAGTGTATCCTTGCTCTGCAGTTGCCATCTTATTGTTGGAATATATGTTTTGCAGTTCTGCGGCCACAAAGTCCCGTGCCAAAGTGCTGGCTGATGAAGTTGGATCATGGCATCTTGATGTGTGCATCGATAGTGTCATATCAGCTCTACTTTCATTATTCCAGACGCTGACTGGGAAGCGCCCTCGTTATAAAGTAAATCCCTATCTTCACTGACTGGGAACTCTATCCCCTTGATTTGCAAGTTAGCTCATCAATACTACACCACTGTACATTGGTCTATCTTATTCTTGTCACAACTAGACTCCTGTCTATGTTTCAACGTTGATCATTTCATTCTTGTGGGAATAGGTTGATGGAGGATCGAATGCTGAAAACTTGGGGCTGCAAAACATCCAAGCTCGAATTAGAATGGTAATAGCCTTCATGTTGGCATCATTGATGCCTTGGGTTCACGGAAAATCAGGGTTTTACCTTGTTCTTGGAAGCTCAAATGTGGATGAAGGATTGCGTGGTTATTTAACAAAGGTAGGTATCATCTCCAAGTTCTTCATGAATGTTAGCCCAGCCAATGCGAAACCTGCTTTCCATAGACTCCTAATTATCTTCTATGAACACCCACTTCTATAAGTTTCCTTTTTTTCTAACCAAAAATTTATTATGATCCATTATTTAACCTGCCTTTAAGCCTAAACCCTATAATCCTATAAGAATACATGTATGTGTCCTTGACAATTAAGTCCTATAAGAAATTGTTTAGGGTACAAAACATTAGCTTTGAAGGATTCTGAACTGTCCCGTGACATTTCATCTTTAAAACTCCATTTTTTTTAATATTTTGTTCACAGTATGATTGCAGTGCAGCCGACATAAACCCTATTGGTAGTATCAGCAAGACAGATCTTCGGTCATTCTTGAAGTGGGCTGCTAAGCATCTAGGCTATGCTTCCTTGGCAGAAATTGAAGCTGCTCCTCCAACTGCTGAACTGGAGCCAATCCGGTCAGATTATACCCAGGTATATCTATAATTCTATATCCAGCATTTTCTAATATTACTGTTGTAGATCCTGGCTGCGAAAGGGTTTATATGTTTTGGGGGCTTGGGATGCCAGGTGAATCTGCCCATCCATCCTTGTGTAATTATTCGTAGTTTCAAGAAATTGATTTCAAGTTTCGCTTTCCTCTAGTATATTACCAAGTGAAGAAAATAAATATTTTAATATAGTTTACCCATCCATACATTAATGCCCAAAATTATGGTGCACTGCTGAAGATACTTGCATTTATGCATATTATAATGTAAATGCTCTGAAATGCTATACGTCTTCAACATTTTCTGTATCAAAGCTCATTTATGTATTATTTTTTTAACAGCTTGATGAAGTAGACATGGGAATGACATATGAGGAGCTCTCAGCCTATGGAAGATTGCGCAAGATCTTCCGCTGTGGTCCAGTATCTATGTTTAAGGTCTGCTCATGTTATAGTTGAATTTTCATTCGCCTTATGTACTACGGAATGGAAACCAAAGATACGTACGAACTACAATGACATTGACAACATGTGCAGGCCAAAAACCTCATGTATAGTTGCTCAACCTTCCTTTTCCCTCATTTGGGCAAAATTGGGCTACAGCCTACACGTCAACTTTATGACAATTTTTAGTTAGCTGTTAGTTCTTTGCTTCCATAGTTGTCTAAATGTAATGCTACCATAATCAAAACTATCTAGATTAGGAAAATAGAAGAGTAGCTAAGAAAACCCGTTGGGAGAGATAATCACACAACAAAACAACTTTCCAACTATGCATTAGTTTTAACTTGTGTTTGTTCTTGATGCAGAATTTATGCTTCAAATGGGGATCAAAATTGACACCCTCTGAAATCGCTGAGAAAGTAAAGTTCTTCTTCAAGTACTACTCCATCAACCGGCATAAAATGACTGTTTTGACGCCTTCCTACCATGCAGAGGTAAACACCCTCCTGATATCATGAGAGGCTCCCTTCACCTCCCCTTTTTCCGATCAGATTTTTAAACCATAATTTTTCTTTCCATTTCGAAAAAAGGAATCATAGCTCCAGCCTTCTAAAACTGGGAAATATACTCTTGCTTTTACAATACTGAACACTTCTGAACATATGCAGAGTTACTCTCCAGAGGACAACAGGTTTGATCTTCGGCAGTTCCTCTACAACTCTAGGTGGCCATATCAGTTCAGAAAGATTGACAATCTTGTACGTGAGCTGGAGGATAGCAAAGTCGGACTGCTTGATTCAACAAACCAAAACAACTCTGGAGTTTCATCGAATCATGTTGGTGGGATGGGCGTGGCAGCAGCAGGAGCAGGAAATCCTAACGTTGGCCTATAAATCACTCCAAGTTCATGTACTGATGTAATACTAATTGTATGTTTCTGCTGAGTAAATTTAACAGACTTGAATAAGATGGAAATGATCACTTATCTTCTATTGTTTTGTACATACAGAAGCTGGTTATTCATCTGAAATGAATAAGCTTTGTATTCCAGTTGAATTTGATTGTAAATTCCGGAAAATTTTTGTTATAGAAAATAATGCTCATTGTTGATCACATTACTAATGATCTGCTATCAACCCTGAAGATGAACAATGTCAACAGGTACCGAGGATGTCAAATCTGCACTCGATCTCAGGATGGCCAACAACGTGTTTGCATGCCAAGATTGTTCAGATTTACCCGATTCTGTTAAGCGAATACATGGTCCTTTTCAGTAAGCCCTTTCTTTCATCCTTGCTTTTGCTTTATTGCATGCCAAGATTGAAATTGCATTAGATTCCTCATTCCATGAGAGTTTTATGCCAAATCTGATCTTACAGCTGTGTTTATATTTGAAAATCAGTTAATCAGCTTGATGGTGACTTTTGTGGATGATTCTTTTCCCTTCACAAATTTCTTGGTCACATATTGATATCCTTATTTCATTTTAATAGGTATATGATTAGAAACATAGACCTAGTAAAGAACTAAAGATTAAGGTTAGAGACTGAACTTTTTCACAGTAAACAAGTAGTTTCTGGAGTCTTAAATCCTAATTAAGCTGTTAACATCTATGAAAAGCAAAAGTGACAGTTTGGAATTGCTGTGAAAATGATGGGTAGGTAAATTGGGGGGGCTAAATTTTATTGTAACAAAAGCAGGTGAAAAAACCTAACTTTTCCTCCATGAAATGTGACATCCACAAATGTTGGTCTACGTTGAATTCATAAATTAGGTTTTTGGATTTGAACAAAAAGGCAAATCCAGCATTCCCCTTCACATATATGCTGGGGTACCTTCCACATCCCTGTTGATAGGTCACCATAGCTTTTTTTAGTGGGCTGTCATCAATCTTTTGTTTTCATTTGTAGGGTTTTCATCTACCAATTTGTAAAATTAAAATGAGTAACACATACCATGTGCAAGATGAACAGAACATATCATCATGAATTTAATGCATTTGGACTTTTTGTGTTCTTTGTGTACATTGGACTGTGGAAAAACCAGCAACTTACAAGTTCTTCCTTTCTCATCAAAATCTGTTACTTCAAATATATAGAGAGAGTGAGATGTCAACTACATAAATGGTGTTTAATTAGTACGGAGTATTGAATCAATCTAATCAGTAAAAAGATAATTCAACTATATGAATGACAGCAACAGCAACCCACTTAACTTGTACACAAAATCAACCCATTAAAGATATGATTTTTCCCACATTTTCTTACAATTACTAAGTCTACAGGTATAATAATGATGCATTCACTTTCATTGGATTTGGGGCATTCAGGGATCAGCAGCAAGACCTAATCTGGGTATGTATTCAAGGGACAAGTGTACTCCACCATTGCTAGCAATCTGGAAACTTCTGGCTTCTGAAATCTATGCATTGCCCACAAAAACATGGCATATTAATTGACTTTGATTTCAGGTAAAACCCATCTCAAATCTATGTTCAGTTTTGGTTGAAATCAGTGGTAGCCTATCTCATATCTGATATTTGGGATCTTCAGTGTCTATTCAAGTTTTTTTTTTAAAGGAATCTAAGCAGATTAAGATTGTGGCATTTTGACATCTGATGCAAACATAATTTTAGTGCAAGGACTGCAATACTGCATACACTTTGGTGCATATATGTGCAGTTGACTTTCATATAGTGGTGCTCATTAAGTACTCCTTCCATATGAAGAATCTCCACATTATACTGCATATGAATTTCCATATTGTAATTGAGTGCTTTGTTTGACTCTTTTGGGCTTCACACAATCACCCTGTGATGTACTATTGTACTTGTGGTGGGGTTCATTAAAAACACTAAATATCAAAATAATTAAACAAATAAATTAATCATATAAGGTCACAATTAAAACCTGACCTTTAAATATGTATATTTTTAAAAAAAATTGAATTTTTATTATAAGGTCGAGATTAAATGATTTACCCTCCCATACAAAACCTGACGACGCATATATATTTTTTTAAATATTGATAATTGAAGAAATATGTCAAAGCCTACCACCACCTTGCATCTTACTATATATAAACCTTGCACTCACCCACATGAACCTCTCACCCTTGTGAGTTTTAAAGATCATCACTTCACAAACTCTCATAGCTCAAAACAGCATGCCAACCTCAAACAAGATCAGTAGGTTTCCATTAGCCATGGCATTCGTCTTCCTCCTTGCTTTCGCCTTCTTCCTTGGTAAGCTCAAATGAAAGCCGCGAAAATCAAATGAGAGGGTACATCTATATAGCATTTGAGTATGAATTGATCTTCTTTGGCCTCTTCCTGCAGGTGGAGTTCAAGCTTATAAGGATGATTATCACCACCCCTTTAATTCTTTTCTTAAAAACAAGGTAGAATTTTTTGTTAACAAATTCATAATACTATTAATTAGTTGATTGAATTCAAATTGAAAGTCCTATTTTTTAAAGTGAAATAAAATAAAATAAAATAAAATTGTGTTTATGCATTGAAGGGGATGATAAAGAGATCAAGGAAGCTTATGGAGGTGGATGTGATGTTGGATTATGAGAAACCAGGCCCCAACCCTAAGCATGAAGGTGGGAGAGGAGGGAAATCAGGCCTCAACTAATGTATACGGAGTATTATTTACTCCATCCGTTCCTTTTTATTTGTCGTTTGTTACGTATAAATGTATGTAGCAAAAGATAAATATTATGGGATGGAGGGAGTAATAATTAATATGTAAAAGAGGTTTTCTTTTAGTTAATGAGCATTGAGATTATATTAATATATAGAGAGAGATGATCATAAGGTTGTAACTGAGTCGAGAGGAAAGAAAATAGAGCTTGTAATGCATATGCAGAAATTTAACTAATGCAATTATATGCACCTTAGTTGTACTCTATTTTCTGCTGTTTTTTTTTTAATTTCATACTATATCCGAAAATCAATGTCGTTGGGCTTTTTAGTACGATTTATAAGGAGTTAAAATTATATAAAATATTAACTTTGTAATTAATTTTTTATATATAATTTAAATAAGCGTGAAATTGTATAAAATAAACTTTATACTCCCTATAATTTTTAGTTTCTTACAAAATTTCTAAAAAGCCAAACACATTTATCATGTATTCCTCTAATCTTGTAGCCCTTTCATTACTGAAGATAAAATAGGGTTAAAACGTGGGATTTATTTTTTGATCCGAAAAACGTGGGATTTTTAGTCCTATAACCTTACCACCGGATATAGTTTATAATCTAGTTTAAATTGGAAAAAATAGTTTTTTTTTTATAATTATAGTTATTTTTCTCAATAATCTTCGAAATAATCGCTGACTATTCTTGTTCGTTTTGCTTTTATCTCATCTTAATTTGGGCCTGGCTATTTGGGCCGTTACTTATATCGACTCTAGTTTCAAAACTTTTTATTTTTTATTTTTTTTATTAGGTAAAAATTCGAAGGTAAGACATATCTGACTCATCGAGAGGCCGACAAAGTCGGCAGACGACGAACCGTCAAACATACAACCTAAAATACAGAAATACAGATAACAAGCGAAATGAAATAAGCAGAAATAAACTCTAACAAAGACGATCCAAGAAGACCAACTCGAAGAACGAAGCCAAGTACCAACGAAAATGACACCACGGGCCAGTGGTACATTAAGACTCTACCTTCTGTGGGTAGTGCAGAAGAACTCCAAGGAAACTCAATCCCAGATACGGAGTCGCCCTGAGCGCACCACCTCGACCCCAGCAAGTCCCGACTCCAGACTCCAGACCCCCCAACCAAGCAGAAGACCTCATAGAAACATCGGAAGTAGAGTCGTAAGCTGCTCGAACAAAACGCTAACAAGATTTCACCTACAAAAATATCGTCAAGCCCTTGCAGGATTTAGTCAAACCCTTTCGGGTAGATTTACTCAAACCCTTTTGGGATTTAAAAAAGCCCTTTCGGGTCACACTTTTTTTTTTTGGTTTCATGCTTTGGGTCAAAGCCAAAAAAACTTGGGTCCAAAGGACATGGAAACGGGCCAAACAAATAGTGGAGTGCAAGGAAGAACACAACTTATAGGCCACGCCTCATCTGACAGGACCAGGACACCGGCCAAGAAGAGAGCAGACCGGCGAAGCGCTGACGACAACACCGGCCCAACCCACTCGACAGCAGAGGGAGGTTGACACTAGGAGGATACCGACGAGAGCCCACCCAACGAAAGAAGAGGAAACGCCAGGAGTGGAACCAAACGGAGATTAGGAGGAAGATACACAGAGATAGACCTGGTTCCCAAATCGACTAGGAGACGATGAGGAGGAAGAGGTGAGACTTAGACCAAGAGGAGGAGGGAGGCAGTGAACGACGATCTGACACCGGACCATCACCACCAAGACCCAAGATCGACTAGGAGGCTAAACGATTTGAGGGAGGAAAGCGGAACACACAACACAGTAAAAGCCCCAACTCAATTTGGTTATAGAACGAGGACCCGACGCCGACACCGAAACTTGACAAAGGAGAACAACGCCCAGAAAAGCCACAATCCGGCCGGCCACCATACACAAATAGAAGGAGATTAGAAGAAGAAATGATCGAAAAGTAGGGATTGATGATAGTTTGAGGGGACGATTTAGCCAATTTAGTTAGGCAAAGATGGGTACACAAGAGAGAGTTTCTCTAGAGATTGGGTCTTAGTAGTTGCAAAACTTATTAGTTGTGTCTAAGCTAACGCTTTTTCTATTGTTTTTGTAAATTAAACCCAATAAATGTAATGTTGCATATTTATGTGTCCTTAAGTTTATACTCTTATACTTTATTAATAGTTTTTAAATATTTTAATATAACATACTTGTTTGAAGTGTTCGAGTTTAATTATAGTATTAAGGTACGAAGTTTGACAAATGATAATTACAATAGAATTCATAGAAGTATATCAGAGGGCGACTGCCGCCTCTGACCCTAAAAAGAATTTGTCCCTGCCTCTTTGCCTTAGCAAACTACCAACTCGATCTCTCCTCATACCATATTCTTTCTAATTCAATATCCCATGTTGATTTTAAGATGGACCAATATTTTGATGGAAGAATGGATGCCTAAGTCTCTACTCTTCACATACCACCTCTTAATGTTTTTTCTCACCTTGACAAACAAAAGATGTTACGAGGCATTGTTTGATAATGTAAATAGTTTTTTGGAAATTTTATTTTTAATATTATATAATTTGAAACGAGGTAAAACTAACAAGATAGTTTAATTATCATAGTTTTTGAAATTGGATTTTCAACATCTACTCATACCAATTTTTTTTAGATTTTTTTATATTTACAAGTATATTTTTTATCTACTCTTTCAAGTTTCAACAGTTAACTACCGAGAGTTTACTTGAACATATATTTTGCACAACTAACTTATCATTTTTAGCTACTCATTAACTATGTGTTACAAAACAGAGCCTAAATATACGATATTTTCTAGAAAGTACAGCGACGTAAGTATATAACACATTAGGATTTGCGCCACGACACGACTATGGGATAGCTTAGAGCACATGGAATGTACCTTCTATAGTGTAACCCCCATGCGACCCTCTGTACTAAAATGGCAACAAAGAAGACCAAAATCCACGTTCCTCTTCCTCCCTCGAGCAAATTGGTAAAAAGCAATCCATACACAATGTTGCATATTTTTTCTTTTATTGGTAATTTGTTTTCTTTTGTTTTTTATTTCAAGCTAAATTATTTCTTGATGTATAATTGAATTTCCATTTTTGATGTGTGGGGATTAGGCTATGTAGTGAGACATTCACATAATCACATGGCAATTTTAGTCTCATTTTTAGGGTGTGGGTCCAAACCTTTTTTTTGTTTGGTTGGATTAATCAACATGACCATTTTGCCTTTAAAGTAGAATATATATAATTATATATATAAAAGGATTTTTTTTTCATTAATATGGTAAGTATTCTATGATAGGGAGTGAAAATATGGGTTTTTATAAGGGATTAAACATATTTGATTTGGGAAAAAAATTGTAAAATTGTTTTAACATTTAAAAAAAAGTTGCATTTAAATAATGAAATCTTTCTAAATAAAGAGGGTATGTATATAGCAAAACTTATGTTTTGGTAAGATGAGCTAAGTATTTTGAGAAATTAGAAATATATGCCAGGTGTATAAATAAGCTTATTATATGTGCAACTCTGTTGAGATGAAACCACATAATGTACTATCTCCGTTTTAATATACATATCACTTTTTTTTTGGCATGTTTTTAAAATTTTAATTTTTTTATAAAATATCAACTTTTTAATTAAATTTTAGAATAATTTCATATTCGTTATTGATGAGTATGAATTTACATTTAAAAAAATTATATAAAAAATAATATTTTATTAAGTTTTTAACTTCTTAAAAAGCATATTAAAAAGTCAAACGATGTGTATTTTAAGATGAAAAGAGTGTAATATATTATATATAGGTATATTATTTAAAATTAAATAAATAAAAAAAAGTAGAATTAAGAGTGCTTTATTTGGGGTAATTCAGAGGGGATCCTTAGGGATGGCAATGGGTCGGGTGATGGGTGGATGATCTACTTCTGTCACCCGACCCACCACCCAAAACCCTTCACCCTACCCGGCCCATCACCCACCAAATATTTCACCCGCCTCGTCCACCCATCACCCACCGGGTGATCGGGTGGATCAGGTGATAATTCGGGTGAAATACAAGACATCAAATTTATTAAAAAAAATTATTGAAAAACATACGTCGAACACATCGACGAATAAACATTAATTAGGAGCGCATTACATTCAATTTTCCATTTTAAATAGGAGCCAATTGCAGGGGATCCTTAGGGATGGCAATGGGTCGGGTGACGGGTGGATGATCTACTTCCGTCACCCGACCCACCACCCAAAACCCTTCACCCTACCCGGCCCATCACCCACCAAATATTTCACCCGCCCCGTCCACCCATCACCCACCGGGTGATCGGGTGGATCAGGTGATAATTCGGGTGAAATACAAGACATCAAATTTATTAAAAAAAATTATTGAAAAACATACGTCGAACACATCGACGAATAAACATTAATTAGGAGCACATTGCATTCAAGTTTCCATTTTAAATAGGAGCCAATTGCATTGCATATCTTCAAAGAAAAATTGCATAACTTACTTTATGATAAGATATTTCCATTTTTATCATTTGATAGGTATCTTGAATTAGGGTTTAGGGGGTATATTGGTAATTTCACATATAAAATATAAGTATATAATATAAGTCGGGTGACGGGTCGGGTGACGGATCGGGTGATGGGTGGGGAATGTCTTCACCCGGATCCGACCCGACCCATCACCCGTTCACGGTTCACCCATCACCCATTTAATATCCACTTCATTTCGGATTTTCACCCACTTTTTTGGGTCGGGTGAGACCGATATCCATTGGGTGCGGGTGAAATTGTCATCCCTCATCCTCTACAACCCTCCCTACTACACACCCATTTATTTAATTTTAAAAATCATATTTATATTCCTAATTAACATGTATTTTTATATATTTATGAAATTTTGTTTTGAAAAATCATGTTTTAACTTTTTTAATAATTATATTATGTAAAATATTGCTTTTTTAATTTTTAGAAATTTCAAAACATGTTTTTTTTTTAAAAAAATTTAAATATATAAAAAACATGTTAGGAATATAAATATAATTTTTTAATGATTAAAAATATGTTAAAATAAATGAGTGTAATATGCAGTGGAGTAGGAAATGTGTTGTAGAGTATCTTGTTTGGTGGTATTTAGTTGAGCGGTCTTGTTATTAACACGGCGATATCTCGCCAAATGTACGATCGTGTCAGCCAACACTGACATTTCGAGTCGGTAGAGGGTTGCTGTGAGAGGAAAGGAGTGACTTCAGTGATCGAGGGGTTGCTGTCGGGCTGCCTACACCTACACCGTGTCGATGGATAAGAGATCCACTGGGTTTTGTGCTGTGTGCAGTGTTTGTCGACTCCGACTTCCCGTGTCGATGGAGAGGCCGTGCGTTTGGCGAATTATTAGCCCAATAACAGGCCCCTTAGTTATACATATAAAATATAAACCCCACATCTGATCAGTTATATATCACTATCTACACACATATATATTTGATATTCTTCAAATATATATAATCGACCATCACTATAATTTCTTCACTCCTTAGTTTCTAAAGAAGTTTAGAATCTCCTTGTCATTGTATACAATACAACTATAATCAATTAATCTCTGTTGGGAAGCAATGGTTTCAGCCACTGCAGTGCGTTTTGGTGTTGGTGTTCTAGGTACCTCCTCCTACCTTCTGTATTCCCTATATATTGTAACATTGATCGATACACTCGATCGAAATCGTTCGTTACTGATCGAGCTATATAATATATGTTTCTTCAATTCTCCTTCTGCAGGAAATGTGATTGCCTTCTTCTTGTTCTTGTCTCCGGTGTAAGTTCCAAATCTCCTCGATTAATTTTTTTAAGGACTCATCATATGTGTATAAGTTCATACTTTAGTGAAATGTGGAGTGCTTATATTACCTTACTCTTTTTTCTTTTTTTTTAATTAACCTTTTTTCAAATCATGGTTAAAAAAAAATCATATCTTGATCGATAGTTTTTTTTTTTAAGTTGAATATCGATGGTTTGTTTGATGAAAAAGTCTATCGACAAGATGTGTTTTTGTTATTAGTAAGACAAATTTTATGTAATTGTATTTTGGTCCTTTTATTTTTTACAAAATATTTACGGATTGATCCGAGAGATGATGAGTAATCGAAATGCCGAAGTCCCGAAACTATCGTCAATCTCGTTGAATGTGATGAAAAACAGTATTTTGGATATGTTTTGGATTTTTTTTCCTATGATATTTGTGGATTTCAAAAAAAAACTTGTGTCTTTTCGGCGGGAGGATGCAGTCATTTAAAATTTTTGAGACTATAGTATTCCCTCCACACAGTTCTTCGAGCAATTGGTGGAATCTCGACCAATTTCTATGAGGCAAATACATACCCGACCCTCAGCCCAGTTCACCGAGCTTTTATTTTCTCCCCAGCTAGGTTCGCTGAGTTGAGGGCTTTAGCTTGACCTAGTTTGCCGAGTCCTTCTCAACCTGTAAATCCCACTAAATTGAGCATTTCTAACCCAAGTTGACACCCAAACTTGCAAATACAACCCTCCTATCATGATGATAACAACAAAACACAACAAATACCTCGAAAAACAATTGAAAATCAATTAAGATTTCGGATTTTAAAATGTTCCGCCAAAATTTAAAAACCTCAATTTATATTTCAAATCCACCCGAAATCAATGAGATTTTGACATTATATGGGATAATATATCTTTGTAGTGATAGATCTGTGAGATTTCAGGAAAAAAAAACGCTTTAAAAATAAATAAGTAGATCTAAAAAGGAAGGATGAGGTTGAAGAAGGATGGAAGAGGTTGAAGAAGGCAGTAAGACGTTGAAAATTAGGGTTACATGTTTTTTTTAGTCTTGGGCCAAACCGTAATCGTTTTGTAAAAATGAAAATGACTCGAGTATAATCATGTAAAATTCATCTTATTAATAGACGAAACACGTCTTCATGATAGACTCATTTGTAAGAATGCTCTTAAAAGATTCATAACTATTAACTACTTCAGAACTTGTCTTTTCACATTATTCCAAACCAAAGCCTCAACTTTACCCCTATTTGCACAAAACAGCCACAATTTAATAATTTTAGCAAAAACATTCAACCAATGATTTCATTTTTCAGCCCAACATTTATCACAATACACAAGAAAGGGACAGTGGGGCAATACTCGCCGGTACCCTACCTAGCCACCTTCATAAACTGCATGCTATGGGTGCTCTACGGCCTCCCCTTCGTCAAGCCCGATAGCACTCTCGTCGTCACCATCAACGGCGCAGGCGTCTTCATTGAGGTCATCTACCTTTCCCTCTTCGTCGCCTACTGTGGCGACAAGAGGCTGAAGCTCAAGGTGGCGTTGATCGCGCTGGCTGAGGCGGTGTTTGTGGCCGTCTTTGCTGCCTTGGTGCTCAGCCTCGCTCACACCACCCACCGTCGGACTCTGGTCGTTGGCACCGTCGGTATCATCTCTAATATTATCATGTATGGCGCCCCTTTATCCGTCATGGTAAGTAAGCACTTGTTGTATATATATGTATTTCTAATAATATTATTATTATATATGCATTTCTATTTAATGTATATATAAATATAAATTAAATTGAGATGCATATCTAATAAGCTGAAATGTAACCTCTTATCTGTTATATATGGTATGTAAGCGGGAACTGAAAGACCTGGGTGACATTAAATGACGCCTCTTAAGAACCGAGTCTACAATAACTTCAGTTTCTGTATTGAAAAAATGGACTCCAACCTTATAATGAAAATATAATAAACCCAACATAACTTATGTTTAGTACAACATGACCAAGGATTGTTGACATTTAACAAATATCTCAAATCACTTCCATATATTTTCAAAATAAATAGAGAAGATAAATCGTTGAAAAGGTAAATCGTGAGATGTATTTTACTTAATAAGTTGAAAAAGGCATGGATATACATAAAATTACACAACTTTGTAAGTAATTGACCTTTTAAATGAATAAAATATTTATCTCTTTAGACCCTGATAATAATAAAATTTCTAATCTTATTAATTTATCTCATTGATTGTGTTTAATTTCCAAAATACTCTATTAATACTCTAACTTCTCATATGATTCTTCTTTGTTCATTAATTGGTCCATTTTTTATATAATTTATTTGCTTAAATTTTAACTCTATTTTTTTTAAAAAAATTAAACCTTTTTTTTAAATTGTAAAATTAGCCTAAAAAGCTAATTATTCATATGATTTATGCTGTGGACGGCCTGATAATCTCCTCTTCCCACACATTTATAATAGTAACTAGTTTTCTGTTAAATGTATATATAAATGTATAATAATTTGAGATACATAGTAACCTTATATATGCATAGTATCAATTATGAGTCTAATATTTATTCTAAATGGAACTAATCACTAATCTATAATCTAATAATACAAGTTTTGGGGGTGATCCATGAAATGTATAATGTTGAATTTTTATTTGATTAATGATATTATGATTTATGATGCAGAAATTAGTGATAACTAGCAAGAGTGTGGAGTACATGCCATTTTTCCTGTCATTGGCTTCCTTTGCAAATGGAATTGCTTGGACGGTTTATGCCATTCGCCCATTTGATCCATACATCGCTGTAAGTTCCATCTTTGGGCCTCCATGGGCCATAGGTTTTAATGGGCCGGCCTGAAATTTTACAATTGGGCTTTTGTGTTGTTAGGTACCTAATGGGCTAGGCGCACTATTTGGGCTGGCCCAATTGATTCTCTACGCAATGTTCTACAAGTCCACCAAGCAACAGATCGTAGCTAGAAAGGCCAAAGAGGCTGAAATGGGCCTGGTGGGAATTGTAGTGGGCCATGATTCCAAGAAGGTTAAAGAACAAAATGGGACTGCATCTTGATTTGCAGCCATTGCTTACGTTTGGACTGGCGACGTATTATGATTTATAATGCATAATATTGTTTTTTTTTCATAATATTGCATTCTAATATAATATTTAAATGCACTTGAAATGTGAAATCCTTTTGGTTTAATCTTTTTTCCTCAGTTATGTACTCCCTCCGTTCAACAAAACTTGACGTTTTACTATTCATGCACGTTTTTTTAGGAGCTAAAAACTATATAAAATATCGACTTTTTAAATAATTTTTTTTAACAATTTCGTAGTTATTATTAAAAAAGATTTTTAAAAAAATGAATATTTTATATAGTTTTTATCATTCTAAAAAAGTGTGCGTGAATAGTAAACGACAAGTTTTGTTGAACGGAGGGAGTATTTAAAATGAATAAGAGCATTGTCTAATTAGATAGTTGTATGATGATCTCAATCGAAAAAGCTTCACTAAATTTTTAAAATAATAATTTAAAGAATATGTATTTTATTTTCCCATTTTAGATAAATTCTGAAAAAACTATTAGAAATGGTCTTACAACCAAATACCACCACTTGCCACTTCAATCTCCATGAAAATCTCAGTTCAACTTACAGCCTTAATGGAGTTTAAGCCTAATGGAAGCAAAATTATATACACTTTTAACAGCAGTACAGAAGCATTCATGAGACTCGAATCTACAACTTATCGAATGCCCATATCAAACCTGACACACTACAAGAATCGCTGTGAAATTCAATCTTAACTCTTAAGCTATAACCAAGATGTAATGTAGATGATAAATGTATCTACAGTTTCTCCCTGATCTGATCTGTCATTCAACCTGAGCTCTCACATGAACTTCCGGGGTTGCCCAGAACGTCGTGAATCGATAGTCTGACCATGCTGCTCCCAGATGATCTCGTAATGTCGAGGCACTCTTGAAGGTCTGAGTCGCAAGCTATCAAAACCCACTCTTTGTCGTCGTCTAGATACTTCATCTCAAACGTACCAACGTCTATCCTAAACCTCTTTCCCACCTCATCCCTGAGGTCGACGACATTGGAGTTGAGAGAGAATCTGAACCGTATGATGTCTTCCCTGAAAGTCGCCTTTATGGTCACATTTCTCATATCTTGCCCTGCACCAAATCTCGGCATCACATTGCCGACAGGACCCGTGTTGAGTCTAGTATCGGGATTGGAAGAAGAGGGAGGGTTCGCCGAGACTTGCTCAGGCATACCCTCTTCCACATTCGCATCCAAACAGAGATTCGTCAGATCTTTCGAGCTGCTGGCATCCTCAGCCAGTGTACTGCCAAATGGTTCTCGAGCCTGTGAGTTGAGTGCATCCGGGAGGGTAAATGTAGCTGACAAGTTCATTTCTTTATTGGGTTGAAACATCAGGCTCATTGAGTTACCCACTTGTTCATGAAAAGACGGGATGAACCGACCATTTGGGACGTTGCTTTCAGTGACTGGACTACCTTGGCATGATCCATGTGAAGTTGAAGTCCCGGTGCTAGCCTCCCTAGACCCACTTCCTACCAGGGATGTTTCAGAGCCTCTCACAAAGCCATTTTGCTCGTGGGCCTGCTCTTCGTGACTTGATGCCCGACTGTTGATAGCCTGGTTTTCTACAGTCCTGGAGGCTGGCAGGTCGGTCCTCTCATCGGCATGTTCAATGGGGTTAGAGCCCGGTGATGGTAGCTCACTGACTCCATTCAAACCAGCAGGCCAAGAAATGGAACCAGGGATAGAATTGGGACTTAAAGTAGTCAAACTGAATGCTCCATCAGCACCTTGCACAGATTCAATGACGCGCTTTAGCTTGGAAAGGGAGCGGTTAACCTTGTTGATCTTGCGAGATGGCCAGCGAGGTATGCCATGTTGCCTACAGATCCGTTTCATCGTTGTTGGACAGACTGTAGAAGAGCCAAGAAGAAGCAAAGCTCACAACCAGAAAGTCTCACAAAAAAAAAGTCACAAAAATAGCTGTTTTGAAAAACCAGTAAAAAGAGTAAGAGCATACCACCAAGGCTTTTCGCAGCGTCTTTTAGACTGCCGGCAAAATATTGTTGAAGAACTTCAATGCTTATTTGCTTTTCTGCTTTTCCGCGTTTTCTTTCCGAAGACTTTTTGTGCTCTTTAACTTTAGAAGAAGCGCCATTGCAGCTTCCACCAGCACCAGCAACTGCCTTCACTTCTTTCACATCATTTTCCTCCATGAACTGTGGATAAGTTTCCAGAGGAGCCATTACCCCATTATTTGATGTTTCCATCGTGGGAATTGATTTAGATCGAACAGTTTCAACATCCAAATCAGGACTCTCACCCATAGGCACTTCAACCACTTCCAAAAAATTTCTTTCCTCTTCGAGTACCCTTCCAGAGGCGACCACCAAACTCTGGAAATGCTGCTGCATTGTTGCCAATATGGAGTCCAACAACGTGTGCTGCGCCATACTATCAATTAAGCTACTGGGCAGGAAGAACTCCAGCACATACTCATCATCCCCAGTGTACTTGCTCCTCAAACAAATAGCAAAGGAGCTGGATAATCCGAACATTTTTGCATAATGCACCAAAGGGTACTCTCTTTTACTGAATCTGCTGATAGCTTCACAGAAGCATACACCGTGAGATGAGAAAGCCCTCCCAGCAACTCCCTGGCCTTTCTGAAGATGATGCTCAGCGCATGCCTCGCGGAAACCCCACATGTGAGCATCTACGACATAGAATGCCGCATCAGTGGTTGACATGCACACTTGTTCCATACAGCTTCCATCAAAGCTAGAGCAGCTCTTCTTCAGACCACCACCATACGCAAGGACACTTCGATGCTTGCATGGGACCCAAGTCTGAGCCAGGGGTAATTTATAAGTTTCGCATACCTCTGTCAGCACTTCCAAGATTTCACAAAGTGCATTTTGGCGACCTTCATTGCAAATCTGAATGAGGAGATTACATTAGCCAGAGAATAACAATATTGTGATACTAAACCATGATATCTGTCATAAACTGATTACCTGGATATTTGGATGATCCAATATATCTGAGCTTCTCAGATTTACAGCCTGCAGAAAAATAACATTCTTGGTGAATTGATGCATCGTACAATATTCACAAGTTATATAATAAATACCACTTGGGAGACATGAATGAAACCCACTTTTTTTTTTCAAATATATGTTGAATTCACACAACATTGAAGGTGCACAACTACCTCAGCCCCAAGCATGGATGAAGTTTAGTACACATGACGGAATGAATTGTCAAGCAATGACTTCTCCAGCCCACCAAATTACTATTACCTAGCAGAGAACATCAAATGAACATGCCATCCAGCAAGAAATTACTCCCTCCACCAGAAGATAATGAGAACTCATTATCTTCCATATGTAAGCCATCAAAATGTAAAGTAGTCAAACCAATATCGAGAATAGAATGCATAGATACGTTTCCAAGCCCCAATATCCAGATTATCGCTAAGAAATTTGGACATTTCCAATGTAAAATCTGAAACTACTACTACTCATGCTCAGTGGCATTATATAGATACTTGAATTGAAGTCATTAAGGTAAGTAAATTTTTATCCGTGGGTTACTTTTGACGTCCTTTTAACACACACAAGGACGACAAAACAAGGCAATAGATAGTTCAACAACGTATTCAATGGAGGATAAAACCAACCTCAAGAGCTTTGCACACTTTGTCAACCTCAGGAGCATAGTTAATCTTCTTCGAAGTCATTATGAGCTCAAGCACGCCAACACAAGACTGCCCACTGGGTTCAAACACCGGCAAAGCCAGTGTTCCATGAACATTATAGTTCCTTGCATGCTTAACCCTTGGATACTCCTTGCTAGTGTAATATTGGACATCAGGTGTCCATTCTGGCAACTTTTGCCTGAAAACACGTCCAGGGAGCCCAAGGTTCCCCTCAGTTTCCCCATCCAGAGAAAAGCTATACATCAAAGAGACTGTCCGGTACTGATGAAGCCCATTGCTATGAGGACTAAGAACAAATGGTTGCCCTGAAGTTGTGAGCACATATCGGTTCCCACTCTTTGTAGGAGCCCAGACCTGAGCTAAAATCTGATGTTCTGTGGATTCCTTAAAGTATCTAAGCGCCTGTGTCATCCTCTCCTTGATTATGAACATATCCGGTACCTCCAAACGAGTCGGTCCATTGATTGGATTTCGAAATCCCTTCTTCTCATCCTCATCACCATTGACCTGATGCTTATCACCTACTGCTCCAGCGTTACCTAATTGATGGAAATCGTTGTCAATTCAATCATCACAGGGAATCCTAAAAAAACGGTGAGACGCTGTTATCAATAACCCCCTATTTTCCATTCCTAGTTCTCATAGATTTACATATTTGTATCTCCTCGATCTCAAATCTCAGTCTGTCCAATTCGTTTAAGATCGAGAGAGAAAACTAGAACAAGGAAAAAAATACATTCTCAGTTGATGACATTGCTCACGTATTGTAAACCAATTTAATTGAAACTTCACCGGTTAAAATTCATTTTGCACTCAAAGTACATGTTTGACCATGTCAAATTCGTGCTCCAAAGGATAAATTTCAAGCAGAAATAAAAAGAATCCGGTTGTTAATCAAGCTAAACTCATCCTTATCCAAAATACAAACAGAACAAACTTGTGGAGGAAAACAGCTTTGAAGAAATGAAGACTTCACTGAACTCATATAGGCAGCGAAGATAACAAAAATGAACAAAAGCAGAAACTGAGAGCTGATTATCCCCAAACTAACAACGCAGATAGAAACAATGAAATGAGGATTCAAACAAAAAACGTCCTCATAACCGCAGCGAATCTCGATCCAAAAACAAAGTAAACACAAAAACCTTGTGCATCTGAAAACAGACGAGCTTGAAACCAGGGAAAGAGAATGTGAGAGCGTACAAGTCAAAAACCGGCAGTCCGGCGAGAAGCGGATTCCGCTGACAGCGGCGGCGGCGGACTTATCGTCGGAGAAGTCGGCGAAGGCGGAGACAGGCGAAAAGAAGTGTTCGGAGTTGGGGAGGAAGCTAGCGGGGGCGGGGATCTGGTCGAAGAGCCAGGCGGAGTCGAAATCGGCGAAATCGAGGTCCATGATGGAGTTCGGGTCGGGTTGGGATGGCATGAGATTGAGCGGGGAGCTGGAGCTTGATTGTCGGGGCGGGTAAAACCGGCGGGTTATCGTCTTCTTCGGAGCTGGAGACAATCATTCGGATCCGGCCTCCCCCGGAATCTGAGGTGTGTTCTGGTGTATGGCTGGGGTCCGGGGAGTGGGGAGAGTGGAAGAGGAGATCGGTGAAAACGAGATTTCAGAATAAAAACGAATCGGGAAATAAACGGTGGGTCTGTTTTTCTTTTATTTATTTCTCAAAAATAAATAAATTATTATATGGGCGAATGCGAATCCACCATGGAAAAAAACAATGCCGAAAAAATAAATTATTATATCAAATACTACATCCGTTCAGCAAAATATGTCGTTTAGTATCCTTGCACATTTTTTTAGAATGATAAAAATTACGGAGTATATAAAATATTTATTTTTTATAACTTTTTTAACGAGTTTGTACTTATTAATAATAACTACAAAATTGTTAAAAAAATTATTTAAAAAATAGATATTTTATATAGTTTTTATCCCCTAAAAAAAGATTTTTTAATTGCTAAGGATGGTAATTTTATAAATTAGCCGACTCGAATCCGAATCATCGACTCTTTTTTATGAAAATCTGAAAGGAAAAAAATAGGGGAGAAATGGATGATGATGAGTGGGTAGGGCTGATATACGAGCCTACGAGCTCGAGTACTAGGAGCTCAAATCCTATTCAAGTATATTTATATGCTCAAGCTCGGCTCGCGAGCTTGATGTAGAGTTCGAGCTCGGCTCGTTGAGCTCGTTTGTTCTCGAGCCCGAACTCGAGCTCGAGCTCGTTAAGCTCGGTTGGGCTCGTTACAAGCTCAAACTCGGGCTCGACGAGCTCGAGTAATGTCAAATTCACTATCAACACAAATTCAATTTCAGTTTAGAAAGCAATTGACCAAATGAAACACACAAATTCTCCAATCATGAAAAATTGGTAGTATTTTGGAGAGAAATTAACGCAGCAACAATATAAGATTGAGAGATTGAGAGATGAAATTAACCTAATGGGAGATGAAATTAATTCAGTAGCAAACATAAAGCTTACAAACAGCAACATTAAAAACATATAAGAAATCAAATAACCTAAAGAAATAAAAAAACCTGAAGTGGATTGAATCTATAAGGAGGAAGACAAGAGGGAAAAAATCAGCCAGTGGAAGCAAGGGAGGCCGAGCGGAAGCGCAGGTGAACCACGTCTGAGGACGAGCAAGGAAGCGAGCCGCTGCGACAAGCTAGGGACGAGCAAGGACGAGCAACTGAGCAACTAGCCAGATCTAAGGACGACGAGGGGCAGTGAGATTGGAGGCGGCGGGCAAGAGAGGACGGCGACGACAAGGGGTGACCCAGATCCGAGGACGACGAGGGGCGGCGACGAAGGGAGAGATCTTAGGACGAGGGGCGGCGACGAAGGGCGAGATCTGAGGACGAGGGGCGGCGACGAAGGGCGAGATCTGAGGACGAGGGGCGGCGACGGAGGGCGACCCATATGGCCAGATCTGAGGACGGCGACGGAGGGCGACCCAGGTGGCCAGATATGAGGACGACGAGGGGCAGCGACGGAGATCGAAGCGGCGAGCGAGAGAGGATGAGAGAGTGAGCGTCTAAAGGGATGAGAGAGGCGGAGGTTGACAGCGAAAAGGAAATGAACGGGGAGAGGCGGAGGGTTGGAAGTTGGAACATATAAAACCCTAGGGGTATAATAGTAAATCCGAGCTCGCGAGCTACTCGAGCTCGATTCGAGCTCACTTAAAGGCTCGAACTCGGCTCATTTATTATTCGAGCGATCCCGAGCCGAGTTTTTATCGAGCCGAGCCCGAGTCGATCCCGAGCTACTCGGCTCATGTATCAGCCCTATGAGTGGGTGATGAATCAGGTATGATGTGACCCATTTATTTCGTTTTTTAAATATTTTTTCCACTTGTATATGACCCATTTATTTCGTTTACTTTTTTCCACCTTCAGATTTGGAATTTTGCAAATAAAATGCGCGATTGTGTTTTTCTGATACACCTGATAAAAATGAATATTTTTTTAAATAGTTTGTAAACGTAAATATTTCATTAAATATTCATTTTTTCTTGAATTTTTTTTTAAAAAAAAATCCAATTTTAGGAG
This sequence comes from Persicaria tinctoria, assembly GCA_037127255.1. Taxonomy (NCBI): domain Eukaryota; kingdom Viridiplantae; phylum Streptophyta; class Magnoliopsida; order Caryophyllales; family Polygonaceae; genus Persicaria; species Persicaria tinctoria. The sequence continues at coordinate 89,972,248 of JBANSL010000004.1, read as the reverse complement.
GTTAAAAGTATCTATAGTGTTGTGATGTGTTGGAACCTTTGTCCCACATTGAAAAATACGAGAATTCGAGCCTTGTATATAAGTCAGTGGGTCACTTCTTCTATTGTTAATTGGTTTTATGATGAAACTTCACTGGTCTGCTCGAATTAAATGTGCATGAAGCGCTTGGATAATTGAACTATCACAAACTGATATGTTTTTTTTTGTGACGTGGGGGTTCCGAGGTTATCGACTAGTCCTTCACGGGTCCGGATCCTAGTCTGTAAAGGACGCGAACCAGTTAAGTCAGACGACAAGCCACCATACAGACTCGCCCAAGCCAATGAATGCTTGAGCACCCACTAATTACACAAATTATGTAAGGAGTGAGATTTGAACCATTGACCTCTTACAAGGGTCACCTCTCTCTTACCACTAAGGCAAGGGGTCATTGATATCATAAACTGATATGGTGACTTGCTAGTTTTTTCTAATATTTTTATGTGTCAAGGTTTCAAGGAGGTTAAGCGTGTGTTTGGCAACCAGGTTTCAAGAGCTTCCAAGAGGTTTTGGAGGTGAAAAAAAAAAGCTCTTGAATGGTGTTTGGCAACAGCTTCTACAGGGGTTGTGGGAGGTTTAACAGCTTAAATTTTCTGAAAATGAAACATTGGGTTGAGGAGGTTTGGGAGGTTAACTTTTTTGGGTGTAAATAAAAAATCCCATTTGCCCCTCAATTCAGCCATCGCCACCACCAACCTCACCACTGTCGGCGACCTCGACCAGCAGCAACCACCCCCAGCCACCGAAATTTATGGCGTTTGGCAATCTATCCCGCCCAACGAGGGTTGTTGCTTGTTCGATTTCAGCGACCTCGACCAGCAACAACCACCCAGCCACCAAAATTGTTGTTCGAGAGCAACAAAAAACCGAAGGGTGGAAGGAGGAAGAAGTATTGAATTGCTCTTCAAGAGGAAAAAAATTACGAAGGAAGGAAGGAGTAGCCATAAATTGTTGTTCAAGAGCAAAAATAATCAGGAGGAAGAAGGGGAAGGGGGCAATTTTGACTTTTCATTCACAATAACCACTTATAAAACTTATACAGTTATACCCACCAAACACCAATCAGATTTTTTACAAGGTTATTTTATAAAAAAAAACTCCACCTTCCACACCTACATAATACACCAAATAAACTCTACCTCGTAAAAAATACACAACTCCTAAAAAAATCCCAATTTGTCAAACATGCGCCCTTTTCTTTCTTTTGTTTTATTAAAAGGAGGTTAATTTCGGTGTTGATAGGTTTACTTAGCTTACTTAAGAAAAATTAGGTCAAATGTCCATTTACAAAAGCTAATTAGGTAAAGGTCCATTTTTAATCGGATATTAAGTAAATGTCCACATTTTTTTGTAATTCTAATTATGCCCTTGATATAAAAATCACCCCAATACGAGAATTCGAGCCTTATATATAAGTGAGTGGGTCACTTCTCCTATTGCTAATTGGTTTTAGGATGAAACTTCACTGGTCTGCTCGAATTGAATGTGCATGAAGTGCTCGGATAATTAAACTATCACAAATTGATATGTTTTTTTTGTGACGTGGGGGTTCCGAGGTTATCGACTAGTCCCTCACGGGTCCGGACCCTAGTCTGCAAAGGACGCGAACTAGTTAAGCCAAACGGCAAGCCACCAGGCATGCTCACCTAAGCCAATGAAGGCTTGAGCACCCACTAATTACACAAATTATATAAGGAGTGGAATTTAAACCCTTGACCTCTTACAAGGGGCACCTCTCTCTTACCACTAGGGTAAGGGGTCATTGATATCATAAAGTGATATGGTGACTTGCTAGTTTTTTCTAATATTTTTATGTGTCAAGGTTTCAAGGAGGTTAACTCCCTTTTCTTTCTTTTGTTTTATTAAAAGGAGGTTAATTCCGTTGTTGATAGGTTTACTTAGCATACTTAAGAAAAATTAGGTCAAATGTCCATTTACAAAAGCTAATTAGATAAATGTTCATTTTTAATCAGATATTAAGTAAATGTCCACATTTTTTTGTAATTCTAATTATGCCCTTGATATAAAAATCACCCCACTTCAGCGTCTCTCTCCTTCGCTCTTTCAAACCACATCACCTGCTTGGATCGATTTGGGATATTCAGATACGGTGGAATTGAATCCTCCTCCCCTTCTCTGTCACGTTCCTTCGCCTCCAGATCTGAGATCGAAATCTCCGTCCACCTTCCATGGTTGCCTCCTCCGTTGTCTGTTCCTCCCCCGTCCACCCGAAACCAACAGTCGCCCCTCCGTGCTCCCTCTCGAGATCTCAGACTCCACTCCCATGGCGCCTTCATGCTTTAGATTTCAGGTGTTGTTGCTACTTGGTACCAATTCATGTTATTCTTGCTCAATTTTTCATTAAATCATTGTTTCTTTACACTGGTTTGATGGTGTTGAGGTGCTACTTTGTTGAAATTTCTTGAGGCCTCGAAAGATTACCCCCTCTTTTAGGTTTTGCTCTTCATCCTCTTTGATTGTATATCCCACCTATTGAGTTTCAGATTTGAATTTCAATTTCGTTTGCTCATAAATTGGAAATCTGTCAGTTTTAGCCCTTTTTATCTCATCTAAAAGAAAATTGTGTAGTCTCATTTGTTAATTGTTGGTATTTAGAGTCTCTGAATGTTGCATGTGCTAACATTTATAAATCAGCCGTGTAATTGAATTTTCATTACCTGTCATTTTTTTATATCTTGTTTCCTTTTGTTCGCGTATTCAAATATATTCAAGAAAATTTTTCAAAAATTTGTGACTTTGAAAAGGAATTAGCTAATCTTTCGCGAGGAGGATCTTCTTCGGCGGTACACGCGATGCCTGGTCTCAGCGGCGCCAATAGTGGGAGCCTGGTTTTGTTCAACTTGTGGAATTGCAGGCCCATTGTGGTTAGAGAAATTGCAGGAAAACAAGACTATCATTGCTGGTTTAAGTTAAAAATTTATGTAGCTAAAGCCTACGGAATCTTCAATAACAGCCTGAATCTAGATCAATTTTTGTTGAATGATTGAGGATGAAGTTTTAGTTTGGTGACAATATTTTGCCATTGGTGACAATATATTATTGTTTACTTAGTTTTAGCCACTCTAGGGTATAATGTTTTGTCATTGATGATAATAGATTAATATATTGGTGATATTTAGTATGGTGATGACGGTTTGTTTGTGATTACATGATTTTGGTGACAAATATTTGTTGAAACAATAGGTTGATGACACTATTTTATTGTTGGTGACAACAAATTACTAAAGTAGATTGGTGACAATAGGGGATGGTGATAGTGTTCTCTGTTTAGGGATAATAGATTGGTGGCAATGTTTTTTAGTCGGTGGCAATTGGTTTGTGATAATGTTTGGTGACAATGTTCACTTGTTGGTGAAAATAATTTGATGACAGTGTTTCATAGCCGTTGAAAATAAGTTGGTGACAATATTTTGTAGTTGGTGATAATATGCAGTTAGTAACAATTGGTGGTGACAATAGTTTATAGTTGACATTATAATAATAATAATAATAATAATAATAATTTTATAAAATAAAATAAAATATTGAAGAAAAATACACATTATTTGTCATGTAGATAACCGATATTTTGAGTGCTACTGGATAGCATCTTTATGGAAAGATTTTGTAGGATATGATGGGCCATGGCCATATATATGACTGGTGTAAATGATGCTTAACTTATTTGATACATATGACACCTTTTAATTCCTGTATGGAATCAAACATGGACTTGAATTTCCAGCGTGGCTTTTGCACAGGGAACATTATCTATAAACTATACTGTATCATGTAATTCATGTTGTAGCATTTAATTATTTATATATGATATATATTAATGATAAAAAAAATACATTTTTTTATTATGAATAATAAATCTTATATATTTGTACATACTATAAAGTCATATTAAAAAAAAACTATTACGGAGTATATTTTAATGGATCTTTCTTTTAAAATAATAATTGTAGTGTAATGCCTAAATAATCTAGATGCATGTAAATTAGGATCATAAGGATGCAAATGTAATATGGATGAATTAGGATCTAGGATTTAGGTCTTAGGTGGCTCGAGGAAAACCAATTCGGGGAATCGAAGGCTAAGGGTTTGGCGCTAATTGTTTGATCAAATGAGTTGAAGACAAAGCTTCAGTTATTGTCTTCATCCCGTTGTTGTGCATGACCCAATATCTGGCTCATGCTTCTGAAGACGCTCCAATGGATCCTTATCCTTGTTGAGTTGAAACGATGCGTTTAGCTTAATGAGGGCTCGCCTATATAAGCCAATCTTTCAAAAACCCTAAGGCCGAGCCAGTTTCACTTTTTGGTTTCGTCCGAGAGAGAGAGGGGGAGAGAGAGAGAGAGAGAGAGAGTTCGAAAATCCTAGAAGTCGATTCGACGACGCTCTGGTTGCTCCTCCTTTACGAGCTTGAATCTCAAGTTCCATCGAGAGATTCAAGGGGATTCTGCTAGAAGAAGGAAGAAGATCGTGCTTGGATCAATTTCCGAATCCGGCCATTAGCTAGCTCTTCATCAACCTCCATTCGTCTTCATCCTCAGATGGAGCAAAATGGAGTATCTATTCCTTTCTTTGTGTTTCTCCTTGACTATTTCTTACTCGAGTTGCTAGATCTAGAATCGTTTCTTGGTTATCCGTTCATCTGTATTCATGATCTGTATTCGATTATACTTAGTGGATTGTTGGGTTTGAGTCTCTCCCTCTTGAGGCTCCGCAGAGTAGAAAAACCAAACCGCGTCACCAAATCTCGTATTCTCTCACTTTCCATTGTTTGTGTTGCTATTCGTGATTTATCTATGTGCTAGGGTTTAGAATCGAAATCTAGGTCATATAGTATTTTTATTATTAATACTTATAGAAAATAATTGAGCTTTAATTACAATGTAAGTTAATGAGTAATTATTTTATATATTTACAGGTAACCTTCGGCTTTTTATTAGGTTTTCAGAATTCTACTCATTTTCTCCTATCTGATCAACAAAATTGCAGATCTTTCCAATCAATTAGCAAGTTAAAAAAATTAATTAACTCACTTCAATTCCAACGTGCAGAATTTGGGAGGTGTATTTAGTGATTTGAATTGCTTGCACTAAAGCTTCTCGTATGTACTTATTATTATCATATTGGTTTGACTTTAGAGATATTTCATTTTGTGGTGGAGCTATTTATATAAAATTAAGCTTACTGGAATCCATCGGCATCTTTCAATCGCCCAACATGGAATTTTTAAATTGATATATCAATAATAATTGATATAAATAATTAACTAATTAATCAACAAAATATATACCACACTGGAAGTCTGGAACTGATATATCTAGGGCTGGCAAATGGTACGGAAATTACCACACCAACTATGTACCAACCACAAACCGACTGTGTTGGTAACCACACTTGTGGTAACCAACATGGTGGTAATCATCTTGGCGGTAACCACATGAAAGTGGTACGGTAATGGTAATGAAATCTGAATACTATGGTTACCATGGTTACCAAGTATATATATATATATAATTATTTTTATTTAATGTTTTATTGTTATTACCTTTAAGTTTTAAGTTTTTAATTTATATTTTGTGTTTTAATTTTGACCTAAATTGGTCATTTCTATTTTTTCTACTAGAAACAGTATGAAAATTTTGAATGTTTGAAGACTTTGACCTTTTTTTGTTTGAACTTGCACGAACATTTTGAATGTTTGAACAATTGAACTTGGTTTGTTTCAAGACTTTTAACTTGGTTGGTTTAAATTGGTTTGTACTTTAGGTTGTGAATTTGATTTATTTGAACTTTTAATAGGTGGTAACCGTATTATTTTTGGTAATCATATTTTTTCATTCTATAACTTTGATGATTACCGGAATGTAGCCAAGGGGTTTCAAAAAAAATACAAACATAATTACAGCTTGGTAACCATGGTAACGTACCGATGGTAACCACAAGTTGTGGTTACCACATATGCGGTAACCACGATTTGTGGTTGGTACGTGGTATGAAAATTTACGTACAACCAGTTTGTGGTTGGTACGTGGTAATCACCATTTTTTGGTGGTTACCGTACCATGCCAACCCTAGATATATCGAAGACTAGCTAGCTTAGAGCATCCACAATGGGGTGTCTTAATCCCAAAATAAGAAATCAATTAATAAAAAATTAAAGAAGGCGGGGGAGTAGTTTAGGAATGATGTGAAAGGTTTCCTACTAAGAAACCTTTAAAAACCAAGAGAGAGAAAGAAAATGGAGTGGAGAGGAGGTGGGCCAATATGAGGAGAGAGAGAGTGAGAGTAAAAAAAGAGGTGAGTCCCGATAAAATGAGGTTTTAAAGGGTTTTAAAAATGTGGGTGAAAAATTATATTGAGTTTTTTAAGGAGAGAGAAATATAAAAAGTGGATTTAAGAAACCCGAGTGGGTTTCACGAATGCGGATGCTCTTAGGTTTAAATGAGTGGTTCACCACATTGATCGATATAATTAATTAAATTGGATATTATAGTGTCGGAAGTACTGCTAAATAAATTTCATCTTAATTAATCTACTTAAATATTATTGGTTAAAGTAGGTGAATTAGAGCTAGTTTATGTATTAGCAGTTAGCTATACTCAAGTATGATTTTTATATATAAGCAACAATTTAAGTTCGTTCTTTTATACGTGGTCAACCCTAATTATAGTTAAAGTCAACGTTGACCCATGCACCTTAAGGGGAAAGAAAGTAAACACATATGTACACCAGAGTTTTTTTTTTTTTTTTTAATAAATGGTCCAACTCAGACTTCCATGTGCGCAAATTATTTGGTGCTGCTTACATATATACCATTAAAATTTATATTTAACCAACTTGTGAAATGTGAGTTGTGACCGACTTTTTTTTTTTTTTTTTTTTTTTTGAACCGGAAAAAATTTGACTGTTGACAGAGCCAACTAGCCAAGAGCATCTTTTCGGATGATACTGCACAGGACAACGTCAGGGGGAAATGTCAAGCCATAGAACCCAAAATCTAGATGAGATAGTCGATCAGCAGCTTGATTGCCTTCCCTAAATACATGTGAGATCTCAAATTCTGGGATCATATTCAGTGCGCATAGAGAGTCGGATAGAAGCATCTCTATTTCGCCACTACAAGACATACCTGCCTTGAGGCTTTTGATAATACTAAGATTATCACCTTCAATGCAGATACGCGAGATTTTTAATTCAACAGCTTTGAGAACACCTTTCCACAAGCCAAAGCATTCAGATCCAATTGATGAAGCGAGTGGGGAGGAGCCGGATTCAACGTATCTTGTACTACCCTGACAATCCCTAATAATGAATCCATAAGTTCCTAGATTGTCAGAAGAAAAGGCTCCATCAAAATTTAGTTTGCACCAGTTTTCTCTGGGTTTTTTCCATTTTGTTACTCTTTTCCTGGTCTTTGCTGGTTTCATCATTTTGTTTCCTGTTTCCTGTTTCCTTATCCATGTTTAGGTCATCCATTTTTGCTTTTTCCCAGTTAGTTAATTGCTCTATTATAAATGTTGCTATTGTTTTTGGGTTGGCTTTGATTTTATCAAAAAGCGCCTTGTTTCTGAAATACCAAAAGCACCACCAGGCAGTGGCAAGAAATGAGAATTCTGGTTTACTTAAAGAAGCATGTAGAGCGCACAGTATTTCGGTTATGTTGTAAGTGGTGTCGTACACTCTTTGGAGAGTGTTATAGATTTTAGGGAATAGATGTTGTAGTGTAATTGATGTTGTTGGGCAATGGAATAATAAATGGTCGATATCTTCGAAATTCATTCCACACGAAGGGCAGTCAGTGGGTATACCCACACCACGACAGGCTAGTTTAGCGGATGTTGGTAGGCCATTTTTGGAGATGCGCCACAAGAGATCTTTGATTTTTGGGGACACATCCAATTTTCATATCCAAAGGAGCTCCGAAACTGTATGGTTTTTTGTTTTGTTTATTAGTTCCATGGCAGAGGCCGTTGAGAACCATCCGTTTTTACTAGGGGCCCAGTATAGCCGATCTTGTTGGATATGTTTTGGGATTGGCGTTTGTGTTATGTTTGTCAGCATTTCTCTGCTGATCTGGTTGTTTAGTTAAGGTGGTCTGTAGTTTACTTATGTCCCAGGTTTGATTCTCCAGAATAAAGTTTCCAACTAAAAGATTCGTGTCAATTGAATCTGTAGTTGTAGCTTGCGCCAGTAGGGGGAGTCCCCGGTCCACTGATCTTTCCAGAAATTTATGGATTTTCCATTAGTTATTCCCCATCATAGCCCTGATTTAAAGAGGGGGATTAGGGAGGTCAATTTTGACCATTGCCAAGATACATTTCCTTTTTTCTCATAATTGAGAATTTGTGTATCTTTCAAATATTTCTGGGTTACCAGTCTAACCCATGGGTTATCTGGCTCCGCTAGTAATTTCCAGAGGAGTTTGAGTTGAAGTGCTTTGTTCATGTCTTCTGATAGGCGGAGACCTAGGCCCCCATTAGATCGAGACTTACAGATCTCGAACCAGTTAATAAGGGGTCTGTGTTTAGGGCCTTTGTTCCATAAGAAATTCCTATTGATCTTATCTAATTCTTTATGTATATATGATGGGAGAAGGAAACACTGCATGATATGTAAGGGTTTAGCGGCAAGATTTGATTTGATAAGTGTACATCTTCCAGCTTGCGAGAGATTGTTTGTTGTCCATTTTGTTAGTTGGGCTTTGCTAGAATTTGTGATGTCTTCAAAGGTTGAATTGGAGACTTTGCCAGTGATGACCGGACATCCTAGGTAGATTCCCAAATTAGTTGTGTAAGGAATCTGGAGTTCATTCTTTATTGTGTTTTTTATTACATTTTCTACATTTTGTGTAGTGTAGAATGCAGACTTATGGTAGTTTATACGTTGTCCCGAATGGTGGCAAAAATTCTGGGTGATGGCATTGATTTGGTCACATGCAGTTTTGGTGGCAGATGCAAAGATGATTATGTCGTCGGCAAAGGCCAAAAAAGGTACCTTAAAGCAAGATCGTTTGATTGAGATTCCGAGATGACTACGTTGCTGGTCCATTCCGGATTGTAGTCCTCGGGCTAGAACTTCAGAGACCAGAAGAAATAGATATGGTGACAAAGGATCTCCTTGACGAAGGCCCTTTGATGGGTTGAATAGGTTAGTTGGTTCATTGTTGACCAGAACCGAGTAGGATACAGTTGTAATGCATTCCTTAATCCAACAACAGAATTTGTTGCAGAAACCAAATTTCTCCATAATGGTGAGCAAAAATTCCCAACGAACCATGTCAAAGGCCTTTTCCATGTCTAGTTTAACAGCCATCCAACCGGATTTCCCTTTTTTGTGTTGAAATGAGTGGAATATTTCATTGGCAATCAGGATGTTATCTTGGATTGATCGCCTAGCGATGAATGCACTTTGTAACGGGTGAATAAGTTTTGGTAGGATTTGTTTTAGCCTATTCGCTAGAATCTGGGATATTATTTTGTATATGGTTGAACATAGGCTTATGGGCCTGAAGTTGTTTGTAGTTTGTGGATTATCACATTTGGGAATTAGTGTGATAAAGGTGTGATTGATTTGTTTGAGGATTCTCCCACCCGTAAAGAATCCTTTAGTGGCCTTTATGACAGATGGACCAACTATGTGCCAGTAGGTGCGGAAAAAACCCGCAGGATAGCCATCCGGGCCCGGTGATTTGTCTCTAGCAAGAGAGAAAACGGCACCCTTAACTTCTGAATTCGAGATTGGTTGTGTTAGCCATTCATTTTCAGTTGTGGATAATGCGGGTGATATGTTGTCCAAGAGGCTACAAGAACCCTGGGGCTGGGAGGTGGCCGTGTATCGCCCTTCGAAGTCTTTCTTGATTTCATCTCGAATTAACGAAACTGAGTCTAAGGCAGTGCCATTCTTGGTGATAAGGTTTTTTATTATGTTTCTGTTTCTTCGTCCAGTTGCAACACGATGGAAGTATTTGGAATTAGTATCCAGATTTTTAATGTGAATTCTTTTCGCTCTTTGTCCCCAATATGTCTTTTGGAAGTTTATCAAGTTGTTATATTTGTTTAGAAGACGATGATGCCTCCTCTCTATATTTTCATCATACTTTGTGAGGAGATGTGTTTGTAGTCGTAGCATTTCTGATTCCGTGGTGGCAATTTGGGCGAACACGTTTCCAAAGGTTTTCTTACTCCAAACTTTATTTTTCTTTTTAAGTTCTTGGAGTCGTTTAATTAGTTTGAAGAGATGTGAACCCGGGGGATTTAACCGCCAAGCTTGTTGTACTATCTTCTCGTATTCTTTGTGTTTTGTCCAGGCTAATTCGAACTTGAAGGGCTGCATTATTGGGAGTTCATTAGGCAATAACTCAAGGGTTATTTGAGAGTGATCTGATGTTGTGAACGCATGATTCTTGGTAGTTAAGTGCGGGAGGATTGCATAAATGTTTTTATGAACCATAAATCGGTCCAGTTTTTCATAAGTGTTGTTTTCAGCATGTGAACTTTTGCGCCAAGTGAATTGGTTCCCAGTTGTTGGGAGATCTATTAAATCATGTTTTAATATGAAGTCAGTGAGTCTAGAGCATCTAACCATTGTGGGGGTTGCCCCTCCAGATTTGTCAGAAGGGCATAGGATATCATTTAGATCACCAGCTATAATGCATGGATGGGAGCTTGCTTGAATTACAGAAGATATTTCATTCCAAAAAGCTGATTTTTGGTGTTGGTGCGGTGGTGCATAGATAAATAGAATTGCAAATGTTATGTTTTGGTTAGCACTATGGTATTCAGATAGGATATATCTGTCGCCTGACGATATGATTGTAAATGTATCTTTATTTAGATGAGATGATTTCCAGAGTAGGCAGAGGCCACCCGAGAGGCCTTGAGACGGACAAAAACGAAGGTTGTCGAAGCCAATACTACGCCAGTGAGAATCTTTTGGGGGAGTTTGGAGCTTAGTTTCAGCTAAAGCTAGGATTTGAATGTGTTCGGCTTTACATGTTGAGTCTATCTGAGTCCATACGTTTTTCCGGGCTAGGCCCCGTATATTCCAATAGCTGACTTTCATATAATTATCTTATTTTGGATCTGGGTAGCTAGGAGGTATTGCTTTCGCAAAAGAGTTAGCCCTATAGCTAGGACCAGGATGATGGTTTGGTGAGAGGTTTTGCTTTTTGACACGCTTTTTAAGAAGCGAAAAACTCTATAAAATATTTTTTTTTAATTAATTTAATAATTATTACTAGTAAGTATCAAATTATATAAAAAAATTATATTTTATATGTACTCATCCGTTACAAAATACATGGACTTTTGCTTTTTGACACGCTTTTTGAGAAGCGAAAAACTCTATAAATTTTTTTTTTAATTAATTTAATAATTATTACTAATAAGTATCAAATTAATTAAAAAAATTATGTCTGAATTGAGGCACATATAGGACATTCTCCAACACCAGACTAGATCTCAATTGAGCAGATCCAGACTGTGTAACTAACATAGTTGACCCATCAGGTAAGCCAAGAGAAATAGCGGAAATAGCTTTATGCAATACCTCAAGATGAGTGAAGATGCTACTATCAAAGGTTATATGATCAGTAGCACCAGAATCAACTATCCAATCAAGCTTATTCTCTTTGTTAGCACCAATTAAAAATGAAACACTCGAGTTACCTACAAAGTGAACAAATGCTTGATTTGCTGAATGATCAGGTCCATCTGCATTTCCTTTGCCCTTCATCATCTTGAGTACCTCTTGGAAAATGGCATTAACCATCACTGGATCAGGCCCAGGGCCGGACCTGAGGCGAGGCCCAACAGGCGCTCGCCTCGGGCCCAATCAGTCTAGGGGGTCCATAGTGTATATGTATATCAGGTATATTTATAATAAATAAAATTAAAGTAAGATACGAAACAAATACGTGACTTAGCTCAATGGTTAAGGGGCGGGAGGTCTTTCATTGGGTACGCAGGGAGCGCAGGTTCGAATTCCATTCCCTCACTTTTGTATCTGTTTTTTTTAACACATCAAACCCCCCTACAGTGCAGGGAAGGGAGGGAGTCCGAGTGCGGGAGCGGCAATCGATGAACCTCCCGCGATGAAGTCCGAGTGCGGGAGTCCCCGAGCCACTGACCCGCCACCGTAGGCTTCACCTTCGACCGACCTTGGCACCGGCGCACCTCACCTAGCCCCTCGGCAATCGATGAACCTCCCGCAATCTCCCCTGCAGGCCACAGCAGCCGCCAACCTTTCTTCTTCTTCTAGGATCAATCTAGACCTTCAATTTTCAAGGTTAGTTTTTGCTTCTTTACTTTAATTTGACTGTTTTTAATGAATTGGTTGAGATTAAAATCAATTTAGATTAGATGGTGTCGATTTGAGAATCAATTTGGGGAATTTTGATTAGGTTTGATGATTCTAATAATAAATTTTGAGAAATTGTTCTTCCTTCTACCTCTATTCATTCATATTTTGTCATCTTCATCTCATCTCATCTGTTTCTTCTATGACCATATTCTTTCCCCTGTTATCAATCACTGAATTGCGATTACATGGGCATTCACCATGGATTTTTCCATAAACTTTCATATGCTGACAATAGATTTGTGTATTCGTGCACCTAAAACAAATTGAATTGGGTGAGATTAAAAATTAATTGGTAGGGCCCTATTTTGAAAACTCGCCTCAGGCATTAAAACTCTCAGGTCCGGCCCTGATCAGGCCGACTTAGTCTCTCCAAATGAAGACTCAATTTTACTCTCAAATTGAGCAGTCTCCATATTACCAACAAATTTCCCAGAAGACTTAGGCTTCTCACCCTCCTTAGAACCACGAAACCATTCAGGATACCCCACAAGCTTAAAGCAATAATTCTTTGTATGACCACGTTCATGGCAATGGTCACAAAACCTATCATACTTAGCTCTTTTGAAATCCTTCGTTCCTGTATCCATCTGCCTATTGTAATCAGTTTGCCTATTTGAATTGTACTTATTAACAGCATTAGCTTCACTGTCCATATGACCACTCGAACCTGCAGCCAACACTTGAGAATCACCTTGAATCAAATAATTCATCCCTTTCGATCGTTCAATCTGTGTTGCCATCTGGAACGAACACCTTATTGATTCCTGGAATCGGATCCTTGGACAGAACTGCATAACTTTCACTTTATCCTCCCCATCGATCATCTTCTTCGGTAAAGCACAAGAACAATTATTCATAACACCGCAGCTACAGGTAGGAAATGCATCAAGGAGCTTTAATTCCTCCCAAAGCTTCTTGAGTTTTCCAAAATACGCTCCTACGAACAAATTCTCTTGTTTCAAATTGCAAACGTCCCTTCTCAATTGAAAGATTAAAGGATTATTCGATTCACAATATCTCTCTGTAAGATCATCCCGCAACTCCTTAGAAGTCAGCATATACATGAAATTTTCACCAATTTCACTCGTCATCGAGTTAATTAGCCAGCACATGACCATAGAATCGACTCTCTGCCATTTCTCACATACTCATTACTATCTTGTTGAGGTTTCACACAAAATCCAGTTATAAATCCTAATTTCATTTTTGCGCCAAGCGCCATTCGAATTCCTCTATTCCAGCTAGCAAAATAGTGTTCTAAAAATCGCGCCTAGGCGCTAGGCAGGACGGGACCTAGGAATTTTTAAGCCTAGGCGGAAATTCGTCCAGGAACCGCCTAGTCTCGCCTAGGCACCGCCTGGTCCCGCCTAGGCACTGCCTAGTCCAACGATTATTCAATTTGCGCTTCTAAGCATATGATTAGTTGACTTAGGGTTTTTTTATCCCCCATGTCGGGATGCATTTGCTTTTCAATCGAACTTATAGTTTTGGATTTTAGGAGGTTTAGAATTGTTAGTCAGACATGTACTTTTGCATTTATTTACTTTAGTGTTAGTTAACTACTACAAATTTGGGTTTATGAGTGATATTATGGATTATTATTACATTATATGAATTATTGACTAGTGTTATTCGTCAAAATATAAGGAAATAATCAAGTTTGTTCTAAGTCCGCCTAGGCACCCGCCTAACCGCCTAGGCGCTAGGCGACCACCCACCGCCTAGCGCCTTTTAGAACATTGGCAAAATTAACTGATCCATTGAATAGCGTAGATACTAGTTGCATCCCTGGGTGATCTGAATTGGAGAGGAAATAAGGATTATAGTGAACATTACCCGTACCTTGTCCTAGATCCCCAAATTGCAGTCCGTGATTTCCAGCAGCTCCGCCATTGAAGCCTCTGTCATGAGCTCCATGAGCAGGAGGTGTCAAACTGACGAAATTCCCCCTACCTCTTCCATTAACAGAACCAGTTCCTGGTGAATAATTGTTTTCCAACACCTCATCCAGCCATTCCGATCAAGATCTCTGCAAACGTTGGTCGCGCTATGATGAACAACCACGAAAACACTCGTTCACGCTACACTCGAATATCCGAGGATACCACGAGCTCTGATATCATTTAGACACTTGTAATCCAGATTTCACACACACAAACTCAATCATAAATTGGGAGAAAACTCAACCCCTAATCTGTATTTCATTGTGAACACACACACACAAATGTTTTTTTTTTTTTTTTTTGATCAGGTAATAATTCGATGACCAGACAGACCTGGCTCATCGAGAGGCCGACAGAGTCGGCAGACGGCGAACCGTCAATCATACAATCATAATAATAAAACGGTGCAATACAAAGACGGTAAACAAATAGTCACTAGAAGAACCGACGAGTCTGATCCATAAAAGCCGAGGACAACGAAGACAGAACGGAGCCAAGCGCCATCAAGAGATAACACCGTTGGCCAGCGGTACATCAGGAGTCCCCTGTGGGCGATGAAGACGAACCCCCGAGGAAATTTCCGTAATACGGAGCCGCCTTGATGCACATCGCCACGACCCTAGCCAGACCCGACACCGGACGAACGAGCCCCAACTCAAATCAAAACCGCCGAAAACAACCAGATAAACTGTCGTGAACCACCCTCGTAGATAGCGCACCTGCAAGCCCTTTCGGGGATTTCGTCAAGGCCCTTTCGGGATTTAGACTACCCGTTCGGGTGGGTTTACACGGTTAGGCAATATATATTTTTATAAACAAAAATATACACACATTTTTATTTTTATTTTAAAAACATACGGGCTGCCCCGGGCCCAAGGCAAAACCTTGGGCCCGAAGGACAATCAAACAGCCCGCCATGGCTACTGAAGGAGGGCAAACGGGAGGTGAAGGCGAGAAGGGAGTCGGCCAGTCGGGGAGTTGGGCAGCGACGGGCAAGCAACCATCACTACCCAGCCAAACGACAGAGACCCAACCCAGATTGACACAAACGAGAGGGATAAAGGCCGTGATCGAGTGGCAAACTTGCAAACTTCAAGACGGACCAGGAAGGAGCCGGAGAACGAACCACCGCCGGCCAAGCCAGGACAAACGGAGGAAGAGACCCCAAAACCACACAAACCCAGAACGATTGGAACACTAGGAAGAGGTTGAGGAAGGTGAAATCTAAATATAGAAGGAGCCCATATGCCCCAAATTGTTGCAACTGACTCCCACTCTCCAACCACCACTAGTACAAGCAATCTCACCTAAAATGACTATATTGCCCTTACAGATTGTACCATATTATCTATCCTACAGACTTCATACCTCGTAAATAGTTTTTTTTTAAATTTCTTAGAGAGACATTTTTTTCTATCAAACTCGTATATTTAACCTTGATTGTATTAGTTTTCGTGCGATTGACTAATTGTACAAATTGGAATATAATTTGCAGGCTATATAATTGCCATATTCCCTTTTTTTATATATAAATTAAATAATCAAATGTCAGATCGTTTGTAAATGAAAATTATATTGCAATAACCGAATAACTTTTATATGAAAATATATATGAATAATTACATTATATCATACATGTAATTATATTATTATGTATAAATAATTCAGTTAAGTGTTTAAGAAATCATTCTATATATGATATATACATTAAACAAAGTGGAGTTAAAGGAATCGGATTAGTCGCCTATGATCCTTTTCACCAATCAAAGAAAGCAAATCAAACCCCACTTTCATACGATACTCCACGTCTCATATTAAGGTCTCTACCTTGTAAATTTTGGCCAGCCACCTTAATTGGACCAATTATGGTTTGATAGTATAATTAAAAAAAAAGAGTCCAAGAACAATTTTCTAATAGGAGTACTTTACAAGGTAGCACGGTTTGCATCTCTCCTCACCCACTCATGTCTCTCTCTTTTGAAAACATAGAAAATTTGGAAGACCTATGTTCTAGAGGTAGTACATGGCCGTGCTTTATTTCTTCGTGTTGGTTGGATGTTCGTCTGTTGGTTCGTGGTTAGTTTCGGCTGAGGAGCAGTTATACGGCCCTGGTTGATCGAAGTGATCGTGTTGGTGGTGTTTGTAGTCTCTGAAGATTCCTGATAATGCATATATTAGATAGGCATTATAGGCATTTTTAGCTTAGATATGTTGCATTTCTTTCGTTCTTTATTACTAAATTGCATCTTATGATTATTCTAGAAGAGTTCGGATTCTGCACAAATTTGTGGTTATCTTGCAGATCGAATCAGGACACATGTGGGAGATGCAATATCTTGAAGAGGAGTATAAAAGACATTGTGAGAGATATTCGTATGAACTTGGTGATTCGGAACTTGTTGAAGAAGTTGAAGAAATCATAGAATCATGCAAGTTATAGAAGAGTTGAAGTGACGAAGTTCGGAAGCAGCTGGAAGCTGGTGAGCTTGGCGCGGCCGCGTTGCACTTGGCGCGCCCACGCTGCTAGGAGGAAGTGGCCGCGTCGATACACCAGATGGAAGAAGCAAGTCAAAGGCTGGCGCGCCCGCGCTGCTACTGGCGCGCCCGCGTCAGTCCCTGAAGACGGATTCTTATCCGATTTTTCCCTATCTTATTAGTTTTAATATTATATTTTTACGGGATGTTAAACCCGTTTAAATAGGTTATATTATGGTCGAGAAGGCAGCCGTTTTAGGTATTAGGTTATTTTCCAGAGACGTATTTTCCTTTTCTTCATCTCACAAACCCTATGGAGAACTAACTCTCCTTTGGTTACACTTGGTTCTTTGAAGCCTTTGATTGAATTGGTTGTGAGTATTCTACTCTTGTTCGTCCTTTGTTAATTGTTTCGATCTCCTGAGCTTATTGCTTGATTGCTTATTATTGGTTAATCTTGATTGATCACCTAGGTTTATCGATACTAGTCATATTGCTAGGGTTTCCAATTCCAGGTTTGGGGTTGTAGATTCATTGTAGCGAACACAATCACCATACGCGGGTTGCTTGTGGTAGATTGTGAAGGAGATTCGATTACAGGCTATTCTAACGGGTTGTTAGAATCGCTTGTATCTCATTATAATTCATGCTTGAATGCTATCGCTTTATTATTCGGTGAAGGTTTTCCCTTGTAATTTGGTGATAAGTGCTTTTAGGACTGGTAGGACTAAAAGCTATTACACGATCTGAATTGAGAACAATTACTGGACATTAGAACTTGAGATTCATAGAATGCGATGATGAACCATCTCAATTGTTGTGCGGATAATTACCTGGTGTGATACTTTTCCATCATATATTCGCAATCTCTTATTGCAACTTGTTCTGTCATTATTGCTTACACACAAAACTCCCCCTTGAATCGGTTACTTTTGGGTAATAATACTTGCTCTTACAATTAATTCTGTTTCCCTGTGGGTTCGACCCTAACTTACCTACTATACTTGTTATAGTTTGCATCTTAGGAATTTACTTTGATTTGGCATAACGACCTTAGGCCTGTCAAATTTGGCGTCGTTGCCGGGGAAACGGATTATCTTTGTTCTTGTTTGTCTTATTACCTGTTTGTGAACCTGTCTTACGGTTCACAACACATGTGCTACTAACAGTTTAACATGTTGAGATTATCGCAGTTTGAAGGTGAGAACTTTCACCTATATCTCACTAGGTTGCAGAGGTGTGTGGACATCCGCAATGAGCGGGGTTTCCACGATAGTTTGCGAGATATGGTTTTCTGCGTTGTAGATGGGATGACTGCTGAGACAAAGGCGTGTGCTATATACATGAGCGGGGGAAGTCTAGCACGGTTAGGTTTGGCGGGAATTTGGGATCTTATCTGCTACATGGGTCACCAGGCCTTGCAGGAAGTGTCATTTGCCCAAGAACCTCAACCGATGGATTACTTTTACGCACCTTCGGATGATCTATCCATGTCCTCTTATGAGGAGAATGAGCAATTGTGTCAGCAGATCGCGGAATTAGGTGAACGAGTGCACCAAATGGTCCAAGTGGGGAATGAGATTCTAGCATGTGAAGCGAGTGAACTACCATCTCAACCGGTGGTTAACCCGATAGAGAGCCTCACCACAAACACCCTATGGAGCGGCAATTACCTGTTTGTCACACCCGAAGGAAGCTTAGAAAGTCATAACGATGAAGGTGAGTGCGTGATTCCCATTCCTTCTTCGTTGAGTTCATCCAAGTCCACCCCACCGCCTCTCCTGCCCTTGAGCTATGAGCATGATAATGTTTTGGGGGAGGAGGACATGTTCGCAGATGATGACAGTTTCTTCGGCGATGAAGAGGAGAGTACACTACTTCCTGACATGGAGTGTCATGAGTCGACGCATGAGATTCCATATGATTTGTTGTCTCCTTCGTTTGATGAGATTGTCTCGAGCTCGCCTATCAAGGAACCAAGTCCGGAGCTAATTTCTGTGGCTCATGAGCAAAGAATTGATATCTTTTGCAATGGTGAGAAGTTCGGTGATTATGTTGATCCTTGGGCTCATTATTTTGACATACCGCCAATGGAACTGAATTGGTGGTTCTACATACCCGCGGCGGGGAGTCATGCTCGGGCTTATGAGGAGTTGAGGACGTACTTTGACTTCAACTTATTCGTATGTAGTGCTAGTCTACCTAGAGGGTGTGCACAAGAGTTTGATTTGCTGCTGAGGGCACTGACGATGTCCGAGTGAGTCTTAAATGGACAACTAAAATGTCGAGCTACCGACCATAACCAAGCGCTTCTCGGGAGGCAACCCGAGGTAAGTTTTTCTTTCTTTTTCCTTTTTCTTTTCCTTCACCCTGATTATATTTGATTTACTTTTGTTGTCTTTATTGTTTCATTGAGGACAATGAAAACTTTAAGTGTGGGGGAGAGGAATTCTATATATAGATGCATATAGGAGATCATATTTAAATTTATGCATCATGTTTAATTTCAGTAATCATTTTTTTTTTAATTTTTGTTTATTTTCGTATTCTAAAAAAAAAATCCAAAAATAGAACATGCATTGCATACATATGTGTTATTCAAATACCCATCTGGCTTAGTTTGTCCTCTATTTTAAATTTCAAGCATGATTCATAAAAATCCCATGGAGTTCTAGATGTTTTGATTATTGTCTTTATTTGATTTTTGTGGAACATGTGCTAGCAAATATAATTGAGCATGTATGATTGAGCTAAAGTATGATTGAAGTCCTAAAAACATGACTATGTGAGAATGTTTGGCCTTATTTGAATTTTTTGCTCAGTTGTGTGAATTACTCGCCTAGTGTTGCTACCTCTTGGCATTGACTGCAGTATCTATTTTTAAAGACCGACTCACATGTTTGTTGCTTGCGGAGTTTATGTTATATTTTGAGTCTTTTGCTGAATTTGTGAATATTTAGTGAATAAGGTGGCAATGGTTAATGCACTTAGTAACCGGATCTATGCATGACACCCATGGGTATGATTCGCGCAAAAAGGTGTTGAAAACTATCCACTAGGAAAGAAAGTTTGATCATTGAGTAACCAGGTTCATTCATGACAACCATGTTTGCAACTTGCGTCAAAAGGTGTTCAAGTGGACTTCATATTAGTAGGTTGAGGTGTTGATAGACCGGGGCCATTCATGACACCCATGTTTGCGCTTCGCGTAAGGAAAGCACCAAGACAAGAAAAAGAAAAAAAAAAGAGAAAAGAAAAGAAAGAAAGAAAAAACAATTGTTTCATTTTATTTTCCTTATTGTGTCCCGCAAGTAATGACATTTCGGTAGAGAATTGGTGATATGGTGGTCAATGTCTATGAGCTTAGTGCATAATTGGTTTGAGTTGAGAGTTGTACCTAAAAGCCTAAACACATGAGTGGAAAACACATTTCTAGTGAGGTTGGATAATGTCTACTTCTAAGCTTTGATCACTAAAATACATGATATGACGTTTGTTTGCTTGGTTTGTGTGTTCACCTGCTATAATGTTGCTTTTTGATAAGGATTGAAATTTGAAGGGATTTCTTGTGGGATACATTGATTCATGTTCATTCTATCATTGCTTGAGGACAAGCAAAGGTTAAGTGTGGGGGAATTTGATAATGCATATATTAGATAGGCATTATAGGCATTTTTAGCTTAGATAGGTTGCATTTCTTTCGTTCTTTGTTACTAAATTGCATCTTATGATTATTCTAGAAGAGTTCGGATTCTGCGCAAATTTGTGGTTATCTTGCAGATCGAATCGGGACACATGTGGGAGATGCAATATCTTGAAGAGGAGTATAAAAGACATTGTGAGAGATATTCGTATGAACTTGGTGATTCGGAACTTGTTGAAGAAGTTGAAGAAATCATAGAATCATGCAAGTTATAGAAGAGTTGAAGTGACGAAGTTCGGAAGCAGCTGGAAGCTGGTGAGCTTGGCGCGGCCGCGTTGCACTTGGCGCGCCCACGCTGCTAGGAGGAAGTGGCCGCGTCGATACACCAGATGGAAGAAGCAAGTCAAAGGCTGGCGCGCCCGCGCTGCTACTGGCGCGCCCGCGCTGCTACTGGCGCGCCCGCGTCAGTCCCTGAAGACGGATTCTTATCCGATTTTTCCCTATCTTATTAGTTTTAATATTATATTTTTACGGGATGTTAAACCCGTTTAAATAGGTTATATTATGGTCGAGAAGGCAGCCGTTTTAGGTATTAGGTTATTTTCCAGAGACGTATTTTCCTTTTCTTCATCTCACAAACCCTATGGAGAACTAACTCTCCTTTGGTTACACTTGGTTCTTTGAAGCCTTTGATTGAATTGGTTGTGAGTATTCTACTCTTGTTCGTCCTTTGTTAATTGTTTCGATCTCCTGAGCTTATTGCTTGATTGCTTATTATTGGTTAATCTTGATTGATCACCTAGGTTTATCGATACTAGTCATATTGCTAGGGTTTCCAATTCCAGGTTTGGGGTTGTAGATTCATTGTAGCGAACACAATCACCATACGCGGGTTGCTTGTGGTAGATTGTGAAGGAGATTCGATTACAGGCTATTCTAACGGGTTGTTAGAATCGCTTGTATCTCATTATAATTCATGCTTGAATGCTATCGCTTTATTATTCGGTGAAGGTTTTCCCTTGTAATTTGGTGATAAGTGCTTTTAGGACTGGTAGGACTAAAAGCTATTACACGATCTGAATTGAGAACAATTACTGGACATTAGAACTTGAGATTCATAGAATGCGATGATGAACCATCTCAATTGTTGTGCGGATAATTACCTGGTGTGATACTTTTCCATCATATATTCGCAATCTCTTATTGCAACTTGTTCTGTCATTATTGCTTACACACAAAACTCCCCCTTGAATCGGTTACTTTTGGGTAATAATACTTGCTCTTACAATTAATTCTGTTTCCCTGTGGGTTCGACCCTAACTTACCTACTATACTTGTTATAGTTTGCATCTTAGGAATTTACTTTGATTTGGCATAACGACCTTAGGCCTGTCAATTCCTCGTCTAGGTTGGGGGAACGTTGTGTGGTCCACACTTCTCCGGGAGTCGTCTTTGCCTTACGATGAGTTCTTCTTTCCGTCATTCCGGCGGCGAGAAATCGTGTCAGCTGGTGTTGTCCAATGCGCTTGCTATCCACTTCACCCCACCGGGCTTTCTTCTTCTCTCGATGTTGTGTCCGCTTGTTTGCTTAGGGTTTTGGGTTTTCCGGGTTTGTTTTGGGTGGTTATTTTGATGTATTCTGTTATTGTATTTCTTTCAGATCTTCTTGATCTCATCCTTCGGGATGCTCTCGGGTAGGCTAACCACCAATCGAATTTTTATCTTATAAAAAAAAAGTACATCTAATACCATATTTACGGTCAATATATTCATGTGCCTAAGAGGATTTTTTTAATTAAAGTAATAATTCAGACAAGTCTGATTCTCGAGAGACCAACAAAACCGACAAACAGAAACACTATTTCAAACAAAAACAATGAAAAGAAACAACAAATCGATGATTCATAATAGACTGAAGTAGGAAGGAAAAGAAGACTTCAATGAGACCATGGGAAGCCAGAAGTCAACACTTCAGTCGAAGAAACTAGTGAATTGAAAGGCGAGCCGAGCACTACCAATTCCGTATGAATTTTGGTATATGCTAGAGAGTATATAGGTGAAGATTATATAGCCTATTTTTGTAGTCTATTATTTTACAGCCCCTTCTTATGTGGAATTGAAATTATTTATTATTTTTATTTAAATATTAGTAACTTTCAATTAGTATATATAATGATGATTTTCCACCAATTATAAGAAGTGGATAATAAAGGGATCAATCACCCTTCAACCACTTTCATTTTTCATTTAAGGAGAAGATCGAGAGGCAAAAGATAAACACATGAGATAACCTCGAACCAACTAAATCAAGGATAACTACGAATCAACTAAATTAAAGGTGAAACGGTTGGAAATTGCCAAGAGATAAATTAGAATATTGGTGGTTATGAATGAAAAAATAGTAATTTTGGACTTTTATTATCAAACTTAACGTAAAAGGCGAGAAGGTTGATTTTTGCAAAACATTTAGCTTTTAAAGGGTGATTTTCTACCATTTTCTATTTAGGATTGATTTTATGGAATTTGACATAAAAAAATCACTAGTAGTACACTTCCTTTCAAACAAGGTAATTGGGCTAATAAGCCTCTTGAAGCTGAAGCGGGCCTGGCCCATAAAGCCCAAATACTCCAGGAATTGAAAACCGGTGGGGCCACTTCTGTCTTTCCCTTATCTATCTATCTACTTCGCACCTTCTTCCTCTCCTTTCTTACCATCTTCACAGTTCACTCCCATGGCTTCCGTTTCTCTCTCCTCCACTCTTCCATCGCCTTCTCCCTCTTCCTCCTTCCACCGCCAATACCCCGCCCGTCTCCTCTCCCCCGCCGCCAATTCTCTCTCCCTCACCCGCGACCGAAACATCCACAGCTGCAGACGCCTATCCGTGAGAGCTCAGACCTTCGATTTCTCGGCCTCTTTCTTCGAAGGCGGGTTCGCCGGCGCCGACGAAGACGATGACGACTCCAATTCTCCCCCGGGATCAGGCGGATTAGCGCTCGCGGATGAGGAGGAACGGCCGGAGATCCAGTGCCCCCCGGGACTCCGTAAGTACGAGACCATGGCGGTTCTCAGACCTGATATGACTGAAGACGAGCGCCTCACTCTCACTCAGAAGTACGAAGAGGTAAATGCTCCGCTCGCTCAGTTCAAATTTGTCGCTCGTTTCAATTTCGGAGGGTTTTATTGTTAAATTTGTTTCCTTGATTGTTCTCTGAAGTCTTTGCGTGCTTGTGGACTTGATTGCATTGTTTGATTGTAAGCCATTGCTAGCTTAAATAAGTAGCAATTAGGGTTAGGGTTTGTGATGTTCCCAGTTCCAATTTGTTAGTTGATTGAACTGAGATCGAACAAAACAAGAGGGGATTAGAAATTAGGCATGAAAGCCCCTATAGCTCAGTGGTAGAGCGTCAGTCTTGTAAACTGAAGGTCTGTAGTTCGATCCTGCATGGGGGCATTTTTTTCAATTGTGTTTTTATTTTTTTAATTCAGCACAATCCCTAAGACCCCGTTTGGTATTGATATCGATATCTAGATATAAAATGTATATCAAATAGGCTAAGAAAATGGAAATTTTGATATAAAGTGATATTGATATTGGATTATACCCAACACTAGATATCGATACCAAACGGAGCCTAACTATAGAGCATAGTTTAGAATATAAACTTGACAACTTGTATTTGTGAAGTTAGAGGGCTGGATGGATTGAATATTTCTTCTGAGTTCTGATTGAGATTTCAAATCCCGCAGTTTTGGGATGAATGATAGAAGCAGGTATTAAGATTAAGTTCCTTGTTGCACTGAGTCACTGAGAATATTGGAACTTGGAAGTGCTTCGCCATTAGTTTAAGGATGGTGATTTTATGCATATGTTACGTATTCAGGTTTCAGTACCTCCATACTGTCATTTTGAGATATGCAAGGAGTTAGCGTGGACCTTATTTTAAGTTTGTTCAATAGCGGTCAAAGTTACCAAAAGAAAAGCATAGCAGCTCAATTTCGGGGAGTTATTACACACTGATTGTTTGTTTTGAGGTCAATTTATCAGTTAACAAATTCCACGTTAGGCTTTGTGGCTTCTTTCAGCATTGAAACTTTTATTGGTCCATTAACCTTTGCTGAATTCTATGTTCAATTCGCATATGCATTGTCATCGTTTTGCAGTTGCTTGTTGCTGGAGGTGGCATGTACGTCGAAGTCTTCAACAGAGGCGTCATTCCCCTGGCGTACAGCATCAAAAAGAAGAATAAAGCAGGAGAGACCAACACTTACTTGGACGGCATTTATCTACTGTTCACCTATTTCACGAAAGCTGAATCCATGGGCATTCTAGATGAGACATTGAAGACGGACGATGATGTTATAAGATCAACCAACTTCAAGATAAGGAAGAGGAAATACTGAGAGTGAGATCATTCCTAAAACTTTTCACATGTACTCTCCGGTAATCGGAAGAACAAAAGAGAGATTTTTTACATCAGTCACTGTATGTTTTCATATCTATTCTCCTGTTAATTTTTTTCTTAATCATCCTGTGTAAACTATTAACTGATTCTTGAGAGCTTCATCAGACACCATATGGGTAGGTTTTGGATTGGTACATGGATGAGCAGCATCAGCTACATGGATGTATATCCTCAAAATCACCTTTATCGGTCTAAAATCATTCATAGATGATATTTGGATGACATTAAACCCAACAGTAACACTGAGAATATGTTCTGTATTTGAAATAATACAATCAGTAAGAGACATTTGCTATATGTTCTGTTAACCACTTCTTAATGCTGGTATTAAGGAATTTTTAAGGCCACTTTTTTCTTGCCTTTTTTTTCTCTGACATTAAATTAAATATTACCTACCAATGCCATCCCCACAATAAAAGGCTAAAAGGTAATCTTGAATGTTTGTTGATAATAAATGAAAGTTTTGCTTTGCTGTTCACATGAATGAAAAAGGTTGATTTTCACTTGATTAATGAGGTTTACCAAAGCCACCTGCAACAAAGAGATTATGAATGACTGGCTTATTACAGTGTAGGTTAAAGATGGGAGATTTTTACCTGCAAGGAAGTGAGATGTCAATGTGATTGAAGTTGAGGTTAAGCTACCTTGTTGCCTTCCCTTTTTTAGTGCATCACTGTGAACAAGTTTGGTATTTGATTAGATCTATTGACATGCCAACTATCCACAAAACTTCCATAAGCAAAAAGATAATGGAATAAGACAAAAAAAAAAAAAGATTAGTCATTTAATCTTGAAATTTTTCTTAAACAAAAACTTGCCCAACTTGATTGAAAGCTCACAGGAAAGCAGTATTTTAAGTCCGTTTGATACAATGTGTTGATTGCTGATAAGGAGTCTGTGCCCAACGAACCCTTACGCTACTCTGACCCTTTACTCGATCTGAACTTTTACTTATCTAAAGTGGAAATCTAGTACTTTTCAGCAGATCTCAATCCACCCAAGAGAAAGAGAATGAAGAACAGTTAATTTGAGATGCTGCTTGATCTCACTACATACTTTAGCAAGTAGGCATATGCTGATATGCCTTCACCTTCAGTATTAATAGGGACCCATGTTTGATGTTTCAGTGGAACTTCATGGGCTTGTCCTGTGAAAGGCAAAAATAAATAAATTAAACAATTGTAAAAGATCAAATGTACCATCATGAGGCATGTGTGGTTGATCAAAAGTTACATCTACATTAACCTCCCTCCATTTTTTAAATCTACAAAAAAAAAAAAAAAGAATTTTAATCATAATTTAATGTCCTTTCAAATCTAAAGTACCTGCTGTGTTCTTATATAAGTCCTATTGCAGTTCACAGTTTAGGTCAGTTTTCAGTTGTTGTTTTTCCAGTAAGAACAAGTGAAAAAGCACTGATGAGTAGTAACAACAGCTTGTATCCACAGGTGTTTCAACTGAAGCTCTACCAAGCCTTCATATTCTCAATCCCAATCCTCTTTTCCATGATGTTGTTTCTGCTTTTTTACTTGTTCTATCTCAAGAAAAGAGCTTCAGATCTCTCACTCTCACCACATCCATCAGCTTCGAATCAAGATTTTATCTTAATCCCATCAGTAAGATCTCTACCTCTTCTTGGTTTTACTGTTTCATTGCTGCCAATTAACAGGTTTTGATGATCTCTTGCAGCCTCTGCAAGAAGAGGGCATAAAAGAGGATCTGAGAGATAAGCTCATAGTGATCCAATTTGACGAAGAACTAAGAGCAAAGGACTCTCAGTAAGTCTGAACAACACCTTACTTTTTTAGATTATAAGCACAAAGTAAGCAATCAGCACAATGTGTGATGGTGCAGGTGCTGTGTGTGCTTGGGAGAGTTTGAGCTGAAGCAGGAGCTTCGACAAGTCCGATACTGTAAACACGTGTTCCACACTGATTGCATACGAGACTGGCTACAGAAGAACGCCACATGTCCGCTTTGCAGGTGCCATATCATCACCTCTGCAGTGCTTCAGCCACATCATCAGGAGGGTAGTGTTGATGATGGCATTGGCAACTACCCGGATCAAGGGCCGGTGGTCGGAGATCTCCCAAGAGATGAACATGTTTTGCACATTGAGATTGAGCCATCAGCAACAATGGGTCCAGATTTACCATAGATTGTAAGCTAGATAGGGAAGGAGTGTAATCAAAGTATATGAGATTTGATTGAATAAGAGTTTTTTTTAGGGTCTTTGTAGC
Source organism: Persicaria tinctoria (assembly GCA_037127255.1). Lineage (NCBI taxonomy): Eukaryota > Viridiplantae > Streptophyta > Magnoliopsida > Caryophyllales > Polygonaceae > Persicaria > Persicaria tinctoria. The sequence continues at coordinate 89,945,066 of JBANSL010000004.1, read as the reverse complement.
ATAGGAAAAATATGCAATTTTCTATTCGAAATTGCAATTTAACACAAACGGATTCATTATCCGTCCATAGGTAAACAGATCCCCAATTCGAAATCTCCAATTTGTCAAGGTAATAGATTATGGATCTGTTCAACTTGATAGATCTTAGATTCGTTAGTGTTTCAAAAGTAATGAACGGATCAAAGATACGTCACCGTGAAGCACATATGCAACCGGTGGATACAACAACATCATTTCAGAACTATGAACTTATAGTTTCTGTCATCCTTCATTAGTTTTGGCCTACACGGATGGACCTCGTTTGGATCACACACAACAACAGACAAATGACATGTCCATGAATGAGGCCCAACAAGTTAAAAATTTACGGCCCAGCCCATTTTCCAGTTACTCGGCCCACAATGCAAAAATATTTGTATCCTGAAGTTTGGTTTCAGAATGGATATATACATCGAGCACATGAGCAACATGAGTTATTCTCATGAATGGATCTATGATTTTTTTACCCTTAAATTAACACATGTCTAGGATTAAATACATCTGACATTAATATAAAAAAAAGTAACAAATAGATCAAAGATTCGTTCATATGTTTTTTTAAAACAAGTTTAATTTTTTTTGAAAAAACAACAACAACATCCCAGTAAATCCCGCATAAAGGCAGGGTCTGGTAAATTTTTTTTTTTCAAAAAAAAAATTAAAAAAATATGTGTACTTTGATCATGTTTTTTTTAAGTTTTAAACTTTTTGTATATATATGTTAGTACACGAAAAAATATGTAAATCTCAAAAAATGAAAAATACAAAATACTTTGCACTAGGCAAGGTGGGATGCTGTTAAGGACATCCGTCCACAAAACTCCCGCCCGGGATGTCCAAATTGGCCCGGAATTGCGGTAATGTCCCTCTGAACACCCGTTGCGGACACATGCTCGGTATTTTTTGAATAACTTGAGATCCGTTGGTCCAATCGGGCCGTTTGAGGACTCCTGGGAAAGCTAACTTCGATAGCTACGACTTTACTATGGAGGTTTTCAGAGAATTCCTCCTCTAAAAGGGCTAAAAAACCATTTTTCCCACGCTTAAATTTGGGCAAATTTTCGGCTTTTTTCAAAGGGGTTAGTACACGAAAAAATATGAAAATCTCAAAAAATGAAAAATCCAAAATACTTTGCACTAGGCAAGGTGGGATGCTGTTAAGGACATCCGTCCACAAAACTCCCGCCCGGGATGTCCTCCTCTAAAAGGGCTGGATGTCCTCCTGGGACAGCTAACTTCGATAGCTACGACTTTACTATGGAGGTTTTCAGAGAATTCCTCCTCTAAAAGGGCTAAAAAACCATTTTTCCCAGGCTTAAATTTGGGCAAATTTTCGGCTTTTTTCAAAGGGGTTAGTACACGAAAAAATATGAAAATCTCAAAAAATGAAAAATCCAAAATACTTTGCACTAGGCAAGGTGGGATGCTGTTAAGGACATCCGTCCACAAATCTCCCGCCCGGGATGTCCAAATGGGCCCGGAATTGCGGTAATGTCCCTCTGAACACCCGTTGCGGACACATGCTCGGTATTTTTTGAATAACTTGAGATCCGTTGGTCCAATCGGGCCGTTTGAGGACTCCTGGGACAGCTAACTTCGATAGCTACGACTTTACTGAGGAGGTTTTCAGAGAATTCCTCCTCTAAAAGGGCTAAAAAACCATTTTTCCCAGGCTTAAATTTGGGCAAATTTTCGGCTTTTTTCAAAGGGGTTAGTACACGAAAAAATATGTAAATCTCAAAAAATGAAAAATACAAAATACTTTGCACTAGGCAAGGTGGGATGCTGTTAAGGACATCCGTCCACAAAACTCCCGCCCGGGATGTCCAAATTGGCCCGGAATTGCGGTAATGTCCCTCTGAACACCCGTTGCGGACACATGCTCGGTATTTTTTGAATAACTTGAGATCCGTTGGTCCAATCGGGCCGTTTGAGGACTCCTGGGAAAGCTAACTTCGATAGCTACGACTTTACTATGGAGGTTTTCAGAGAATTCCTCCTCTAAAAGGGCTAAAAAACCATTTTTCCCAGGCTTAAATTTGGGCAAATTTTCGGCTTTTTTCAAATGGGTTAGTACACGAAAAAATATGAAAATCTCAAAAAATGAAAAATCCAAAATACTTTGCACTAGGCAAGGTGGGATGCTGTTAAGGACATCCGTCCACAAAACTCCCGCCCGGGATGTCCAAATGGGCCCGGAATTGCGGTAATGTCCCTCTGAACACCCGTTGCGGACACATGCTCGGTATTTTTTGAATAACTTGAGATCCGTTGGTACAATCGGGCCGTGTGAGGACTCCTGGGACAGCTAACTTCGATAGCTACGACTTTACTGAGGAGGTTTTCAGAGAATTCCTCCTCTAAAAGGGCTAAAAAATCATTTTTCCCAGGCTTAAATTTGGGCAAATTTTCGGCTTTTTTCAAAGGGGTTAGTACACGAAAAAATATGAAAATCTCAAAAAATGAAAAATCCAAAATACTTTGCACTAGGCAAGGTGGGATGCTGTTAAGGACATCCGTCCACAAAACTCCCGCCCGGGATGTCCAAATGGGCCCGGAATTGCGGTAATGTCCCTCTGAACACCCGTTGCGGACACATGCTCGGTATTTTTTGAATAACTTGAGATCCGTTGGTCCAATCGGGCCGTTTGAGGACTCCTGGGACAGCTAACTTCGATAGCTACGACTTTACTGAGGAGGTTTTCAGAGAATTCCTCCTCTAAAAGGGCTAAAAAACCATTTTTCCCAGGCTTAAATTTGGGCAAATTTTCGGCTTTTTTCAAAGGGGTTAGTACACGAAAAAATATGTAAATCTCAAAAAATGAAAAATACAAAATACTTTGCACTAGGCAAGGTGGGATGCTGTTAAGGACATCCGTCCACAAAACTCCCGCCCGGGATGTCCAAATTGGCCCGGAATTGCGGTAATGTCCCTCTGAACACCCGTTGCGGACACATGCTCGGTATTTTTTGAATAACTTGAGATCCGTTGGTCCAATCGGGCCGTTTGAGGACTCCTGGGAAAGCTAACTTCGATAGCTACGACTTTACTATGGAGGTTTTCAGAGAATTCCTCCTCTAAAAGGGCTAAAAAACCATTTTTCCCAAGCTTAAATTTGGGCAAATTTTCGGCTTTTTTCAAAGGGGTTAGTACACGAAAAAATATGAAAATCTCTAAAAATGAAAAATCCAAAATACTTTGCACTAGGCAAGGTGGGATGCTGTTAAGGACATCCGTCCACAAAACTCCCGCCCGGGATGTCCAAATGGGCCCGGAATTGCGGTAATGTCCCTCTGAACACCCGTTGCGGACACATGCTCGGTATTTTTTGAATAACTTGAGATCCGTTGGTCCAATCGGGCCGTTTGAGGACTCCTGGGACAGCTAACTTCGATAGCTACGACTTTACTGAGGAGGTTTTCAGAGAATTCCTCCTCCAAAAGGGCTAAAAAACCATTTTTCCCAGGCTTAAATTTGGGCAAATTTTCGGCTTTTTCAAAGGGGTTAGTACACGAAAAAATATGAAAATCTCAAAAAATGAAAAATCCAAAATACTTTGCACTAGGCAAGGTGGGATGCTGTTAAGGACATCCGTCCACAAAACTCCCGCCCGGGATGTCCAAATGGGCCCGGAATTGCGGTAATGTCCCTCTGAACACCCGTTGCGGACACATGCTCGGTATTTTTTGAATAACTTGAGATCCGTTGGTCCAATCGGGCCGTTTGAGGACTCCTGGGACAGCTAACTTCGATAGCTACGACTTTACTGAGGAGGTTTTCAGAGAATTCCTCCTCTAAAAGGGCTAAAAAACCATTTTTCCCAGGCTTAAATTTGGGCAAATTTTCTGCTTTTTTCAAAGGGGTTAGTACACGAAAAAATATGAAAATCTCAAAAAATGAAAAATCCAAAATACTTTGCACTAGGCAAGGTGGGATGCTGTTAAGGACATCCGTCCACAAAACTCCCGCCCGGGATGTCCAAATGGGCCCGGAATTGCGGTAATGTCCCTCTGAACACCCGTTGCGGACACATGCTCGGTATTTTTTGAATAACTTGAGATCCGTTGGTCCAATCGGGCCGTTTGAGGACTCCTGGGACAGCTAACTTCGATAGCTACGACTTTACTGAGGAGGTTTTCAGAGAATTCCTCCTCTAAAAGGGCTAAAAAACCATTTTTCCCAGGCTTAAATTTGGGCAAATTTTCGGCTTTTTTCAAAGGGGTTAGTACACGAAAAAATATGAAAATCTCAAAAAATGAAAAATCCAAAATACTTTGCACTAGGCAAGGTGGGATGCCGTTAAGGACATCCGTCCACAAAACTCCCGCCCGGGATGTCCAAATGGGCCCGGAATTGCGGTAATGTCCCTCTGAACACCCGTTGCGGACACATGCTCAGTATTTTTTGAATAACTTGAGATCCGTTGGTCCAATCGGGCCGTTTGAGGACTCCTGGGACAGCTAACTTCGATAGCTACGACTTTACTGAGGAGGTTTTCAGAGAATTCCTCCTCTAAAAGGGCTAAAAAACCATTTTTCCCAAGCTTAAATTTGGGCAAATTTTTGGCTTTTTTCAAAGGGGTTAGTACACGAAAAAATATGAAAATCTCAAAAAATGAAAAATCCAAAATACTTTGCACTAGGCAAGGTGGGATGCTGTTAAGGACATCCGTCCACAAAACTCCCGCCCGGGATGTCCAAATGGGCCCGGAATTGCGGTAATGTCCCTCTGAACACCCGTTGCGGACACATGCTCGGTATTTTTTGAATAACTTGAGATCCGTTGGTCCAATCGGGCCGTTTGAGGACTCCTGGGACAGCTAACTTCGATAGCTACGACTTTACTGAGGAGGTTTTCAGAGAATTCCTCCTCTAAAAGGGCTAAAAAACCATTTTTCCCAGGCTTAAATTTGGGCAAATTTTCGGCTTTTTTCAAAGGGGTTAGTACACGAAAAAATATGAAAATCTCAAAAAATGAAAAATCCAAAATACTTTGCACTAGGCAAGGTGGGATGCTGTTAAGGACATCCGTCCACAAAACTCCCGCCCGGGATGTCCAAATGGGCCCGGAATTGCGGTAATGTCCCTCTGAACACCCGTTGCGGACACATGCTCGGTATTTTTTGAATAACTTGAGATCCGTTGGTCCAATCGGGCCGTTTGAGGACTCCTGGGACAGCTAACTTCGATAGCTACGACTTTACTGAGGAGGTTTTCAGAGAATTCCTCCTCTAAAAGGGCTAAAAAACCATTTTTCCCAGGCTTAAATTTAGGCAAGTTTTCGGCTTTTTTCAAAGGGGTTAGTACACGAAAAAATATGTAAATCTCAAAAAATGAAAAATACAAAATACTTTGCACTAGGCAAGGTGGGATGCTGTTAAGGACATCCGTCCACAAAACTCCCGCCCGGGATGTCCAAATGGGCCCGGAATTGCGGTAATGTCCCTCTGAACACCCGTTGCGGACACATGCTCGGTATTTTTTGAATAACTTGAGATCCGTTGGTCCAATCGGGCCGTTTGAGGACTCCTGGGACAGCTAACTTCGATAGCTACGACTTTACTGAGGAGGTTTTCAGAGAATTCCTCAACTAAAAGGGCTAAAAAACCATTTTTCCCAGGCTTAAATTTGGGCAAATTTTCGGCTTTTTTCAAAGGGGTTAGTACACGAAAAAATATGTAAATCTCAAAAAATGAAAAATACAAAATACTTTGCACTAGGCAAGGTGGGATGCTGTTAAGGACATCCGTCCACAAAACTCCCGCCCGGGATGTCCAAATTGGCCCGGAATTGCGGTAATGTCCCTCTGAACACCCGTTGCGGACACATGCTCGGTATTTTTTGAATAACTTGAGATCCGTTGGTCCAATCGGGCCGTTTGAGGACTCCTGGGAAAGCTAACTTCGATAGCTACGACTTTACTATGGAGGTTTTCAGAGAATTCCTCCTCTAAAAGGGCTAAAAAACCATTTTTCCCAAGCTTAAATTTGGGCAAATTTTCGGCTTTTTTCAAAGGGGTTAGTACACGAAAAAATATGAAAATCTCTAAAAATGAAAAATCCAAAATACTTTGCACTAGGCAAGGTGGGATGCTGTTAAGGACATCCGTCCACAAAACTCCCGCCCGGGATGTCCAAATGGGCCCGGAATTGCGGTAATGTCCCTCTGAACACCCGTTGCGGACACATGCTCGGTATTTTTTGAATAACTTGAGATCCGTTGGTCCAATCGGGCCGTTTGAGGACTCCTGGGACAGCTAACTTCGATAGCTACGACTTTACTGAGGAGGTTTTCAGAGAATTCCTCCTCCAAAAGGGCTAAAAAACCATTTTTCCCAGGCTTAAATTTGGGCAAATTTTCGGCTTTTTCAAAGGGGTTAGTACACGAAAAAATATGAAAATCTCAAAAAATGAAAAATCCAAAATACTTTGCACTAGGCAAGGTGGGATGCTGTTAAGGACATCCGTCCACAAAACTCCCGCCCGGGATGTCCAAATGGGCCCGGAATTGCGGTAATGTCCCTCTGAACACCCGTTGCGGACACATGCTCGGTATTTTTTGAATAACTTGAGATCCGTTGGTCCAATCGGGCCGTTTGAGGACTCCTGGGACAGCTAACTTCGATAGCTACGACTTTACTGAGGAAGTTTTCAGAGAATTCCTCCTCTAAAAGGGCTAAAAAACCATTTTTCCCAGGCTTAAATTTGGGCAAATTTTCGGCTTTTTCAAAGGGGTTAGTACACGAAAAAATATGAAAATCTCAAAAAATGAAAAATCCAAAATACTTTGCACTAGGCAAGGTGGGATGCTGTTAAGGACATCCGTCCACAAAACTCCCGCCCGGGATGTCCAAATGGGCCCGGAATTGCGGTAATGTCCCTCTGAACACCCGTTGCGGACACATGCTCGGTATTTTTTGAATAACTTGAGATCCGTTGGTCCAATCGGGCCGTTTGAGGACTCCTGGGACAGCTAACTTCGATAGCTACGACTTTACTGAGGAGGTTTTCAGAGAATTCCTCCTCTAAAAGGGCTAAAAAACCATTTTTCCCAGGCTTAAATTTGGGCAAATTTTCTGCTTTTTTCAAAGGGGTTAGTACACGAAAAAATATGAAAATCTCAAAAAATGAAAAATCCAAAATACTTTGCACTAGGCAAGGTGGGATGCTGTTAAGGACATCCGTCCACAAAACTCCCGCCCGGGATGTCCAAATGGGCCCGGAATTGCGGTAATGTCCCTCTGAACACCCGTTGCGGACACATGCTCGGTATTTTTTGAATAACTTGAGATCCGTTGGTCCAATCGGGCCGTTTGAGGACTCCTGGGACAGCTAACTTCGATAGCTACGACTTTACTGAGGAGGTTTTCAGAGAATTCCTCCTCTAAAAGGGCTAAAAAACCATTTTTCCCAGGCTTAAATTTGGGCAAATTTTCGGCTTTTTTCAAAGGGGTTAGTACACGAAAAAATATGAAAATCTCAAAAAATGAAAAATCCAAAATACTTTGCACTAGGCAAGGTGGGATGCCGTTAAGGACATCCGTCCACAAAACTCCCGCCCGGGATGTCCAAATGGGCCCGGAATTGCGGTAATGTCCCTCTGAACACCCGTTGCGGACACATGCTCAGTATTTTTTGAATAACTTGAGATCCGTTGGTCCAATCGGGCCGTTTGAGGACTCCTGGGACAGCTAACTTCGATAGCTACGACTTTACTGAGGAGGTTTTCAGAGAATTCCTCCTCTAAAAGGGCTAAAAAACCATTTTTCCCAAGCTTAAATTTGGGCAAATTTTTGGCTTTTTTCAAAGGGGTTAGTACACGAAAAAATATGAAAATCTCAAAAAATGAAAAATCCAAAATACTTTGCACTAGGCAAGGTGGGATGCTGTTAAGGACATCCGTCCACAAAACTCCCGCCCGGGATGTCCAAATGGGCCCGGAATTGCGGTAATGTCCCTCTGAACACCCGTTGCGGACACATGCTCGGTATTTTTTGAATAACTTGAGATCCGTTGGTCCAATCGGGCCGTTTGAGGACTCCTGGGACAGCTAACTTCGATAGCTACGACTTTACTGAGGAGGTTTTCAGAGAATTCCTCCTCTAAAAGGGCTAAAAAACCATTTTTCCCAGGCTTAAATTTGGGCAAATTTTCGGCTTTTTTCAAAGGGGTTAGTACACGAAAAAATATGAAAATCTCAAAAAATGAAAAATCCAAAATACTTTGCACTAGGCAAGGTGGGATGCTGTTAAGGACATCCGTCCACAAAACTCCCGCCCGGGATGTCCAAATGGGCCCGGAATTGCGGTAATGTCCCTCTGAACACCCGTTGCGGACACATGCTCGGTATTTTTTGAATAACTTGAGATCCGTTGGTCCAATCGGGCCGTTTGAGGACTCCTGGGACAGCTAACTTCGATAGCTACGACTTTACTGAGGAGGTTTTCAGAGAATTCCTCCTCTAAAAGGGCTAAAAAACCATTTTTCCCAGGCTTAAATTTGGGCAAATTTTCGGCTTTTTTCAAAGGGGTTAGTACACGAAAAAATATGAAAATCTCAAAAAATGAAAAATCCAAAATACTTTGCACTAGGCAAGGTGGGATGCCGTTAAGGACATCCGTCCACAAAACTCCCGCCCGGGATGTCCAAATGGGCCCGGAATTGCGGTAATGTCCCTCTGAACACCCGTTGCGGACACATGCTCAGTATTTTTTGAATAACTTGAGATCCGTTGGTCCAATCGGGCCGTTTGAGGACTCCTGGGACAGCTAACTTCGATAGCTACGACTTTACTGAGGAGGTTTTCAGAGAATTCCTCCTCTAAAAGGGCTAAAAAACCATTTTTCCCAAGCTTAAATTTGGGCAAATTTTTGGCTTTTTTCAAAGGGGTTAGTACACGAAAAAATATGAAAATCTCAAAAAATGAAAAATCCAAAATACTTTGCACTAGGCAAGGTGGGATGCTGTTAAGGACATCCGTCCACAAAACTCCCGCCCGGGATGTCCAAATGGGCCCGGAATTGCGGTAATGTCCCTCTGAACACCCGTTGCGGACACATGCTCGGTATTTTTTGAATAACTTGAGATCCGTTGGTCCAATCGGGCCGTTTGAGGACTCCTGGGACAGCTAACTTCGATAGCTACGACTTTACTGAGGAGGTTTTCAGAGAATTCCTCCTCTAAAAGGGCTAAAAAACCATTTTTCCCAGGCTTAAATTTGGGCAAATTTTCGGCTTTTTTCAAAGGGGTTAGTACACGAAAAAATATGAAAATCTCAAAAAATGAAAAATCCAAAATACTTTGCACTAGGCAAGGTGGGATGCTGTTAAGGACATCCGTCCACAAAACTCCCGCCCGGGATGTCCAAATGGGCCCGGAATTGCGGTAATGTCCCTCTGAACACCCGTTGCGGACACATGCTCGGTATTTTTTGAATAACTTGAGATCCGTTGGTCCAATCGGGCCGTTTGAGGACTCCTGGGACAGCTAACTTCGATAGCTACGACTTTACTGAGGAGGTTTTCAGAGAATTCCTCCTCTAAAAGGGCTAAAAAACCATTTTTCCCAGGCTTAAATTTAGGCAAGTTTTCGGCTTTTTTCAAAGGGGTTAGTACACGAAAAAATATGAAAATCTCTAAAAATGAAAAATCCAAAATACTTTGCACTAGGCAAGGTGGGATGCTGTTAAGGACATCCGTCCACAAAACTCCCGCCCGGGATGTCCAAATGGGCCCGGAATTGCGGTAATGTCCCTCTGAACACCCGTTGCGGACACATGCTCGGTATTTTTTGAATAACTTGAGATCCGTTGGTCCAATCGGGCCGTTTGAGGACTCCTGGGACAGCTAACTTCGATAGCTACGACTTTACTGAGGAGGTTTTCAGAGAATTCCTCCTCCAAAAGGGCTAAAAAACCATTTTTCCCAGGCTTAAATTTGGGCAAATTTTCGGCTTTTTCAAAGGGGTTAGTACACGAAAAAATATGAAAATCTCAAAAAATGAAAAATCCAAAATACTTTGCACTAGGCAAGGTGGGATGCTGTTAAGGACATCCGTCCACAAAACTCCCGCCCGGGATGTCCAAATGGGCCCGGAATTGCGGTAATGTCCCTCTGAACACCCGTTGCGGACACATGCTCGGTATTTTTTGAATAACTTGAGATCCGTTGGTCCAATCGGGCCGTTTGAGGACTCCTGGGACAGCTAACTTCGATAGCTACGACTTTACTGAGGAAGTTTTCAGAGAATTCCTCCTCTAAAAGGGCTAAAAAACCATTTTTCCCAGGCTTAAATTTGGGCAAATTTTCGGCTTTTTCAAAGGGGTTAGTACACGAAAAAATATGAAAATCTCAAAAAATGAAAAATCCAAAATACTTTGCACTAGGCAAGGTGGGATGCTGTTAAGGACATCCGTCCACAAAACTCCCGCCCGGGATGTCCAAATGGGCCCGGAATTGCGGTAATGTCCCTCTGAACACCCGTTGCGGACACATGCTCGGTATTTTTTGAATAACTTGAGATCCGTTGGTCCAATCGGGCCGTTTGAGGACTCCTGGGACAGCTAACTTCGATAGCTACGACTTTACTGAGGAGGTTTTCAGAGAATTCCTCCTCTAAAAGGGCTAAAAAACCATTTTTCCCAGGCTTAAATTTGGGCAAATTTTCTGCTTTTTTCAAAGGGGTTAGTACACGAAAAAATATGAAAATCTCAAAAAATGAAAAATCCAAAATACTTTGCACTAGGCAAGGTGGGATGCTGTTAAGGACATCCGTCCACAAAACTCCCGCCCGGGATGTCCAAATGGGCCCGGAATTGCGGTAATGTCCCTCTGAACACCCGTTGCGGACACATGCTCGGTATTTTTTGAATAACTTGAGATCCGTTGGTCCAATCGGGCCGTTTGAGGACTCCTGGGACAGCTAACTTCGATAGCTACGACTTTACTGAGGAGGTTTTCAGAGAATTCCTCCTCTAAAAGGGCTAAAAAACCATTTTTCCCAGGCTTAAATTTGGGCAAATTTTCGGCTTTTTTCAAAGGGGTTAGTACACGAAAAAATATGAAAATCTCAAAAAATGAAAAATCCAAAATACTTTGCACTAGGCAAGGTGGGATGCCGTTAAGGACATCCGTCCACAAAACTCCCGCCCGGGATGTCCAAATGGGCCCGGAATTGCGGTAATGTCCCTCTGAACACCCGTTGCGGACACATGCTCGGTATTTTTTGAATAACTTGAGATCCGTTGGTCCAATCGGGCCGTTTGAGGACTCCTGGGACAGCTAACTTCGATAGCTACGACTTTACTGAGGAGGTTTTCAGAGAATTCCTCCTCTAAAAGGGCTAAAAAACCATTTTTCCCAAGCTTAAATTTGGGCAAATTTTTGGCTTTTTTCAAAGGGGTTAGTACACGAAAAAATATGAAAATCTCAAAAAATGAAAAATCCAAAATACTTTGCACTAGGCAAGGTGGGATGCTGTTAAGGACATCCGTCCACAAAACTCCCGCCCGGGATGTCCAAATGGGCCCGGAATTGCGGTAATGTCCCTCTGAACACCCGTTGCGGACACATGCTCGGTATTTTTTGAATAACTTGAGATCCGTTGGTCCAATCGGGCCGTTTGAGGACTCCTGGGACAGCTAACTTCGATAGCTACGACTTTACTGAGGAGGTTTTCAGAGAATTCCTCCTCTAAAAGGGCTAAAAAACCATTTTTCCCAGGCTTAAATTTGGGCAAATTTTCGGCTTTTTTCAAAGGGGTTAGTACACGAAAAAATATGAAAATCTCAAAAAATGAAAAATCCAAAATACTTTGCACTAGGCAAGGTGGGATGCTGTTAAGGACATCCGTCCACAAAACTCCCGCCCGGGATGTCCAAATGGGCCCGGAATTGCGGTAATGTCCCTCTGAACACCCGTTGCGGACACATGCTCGGTATTTTTTGAATAACTTGAGATCCGTTGGTCCAATCGGGCCGTTTGAGGACTCCTGGGACAGCTAACTTCGATAGCTACGACTTTACTGAGGAGGTTTTCAGAGAATTCCTCCTCTAAAAGGGCTAAAAAACCATTTTTCCCAGGCTTAAATTTAGGCAAGTTTTCGGCTTTTTTCAAAGGGGTTAGTACACGAAAAAATATGAAAATCTCAAAAAATGAAAAATCCAAAATACTTTGCACTAGGCAAGGTGGGATGCTGTTAAGGACATCCGTCCACAAAACTCCCGCCCGGGATGTCCAAATGGGCCCGGAATTGCGGTAATGTCCCTCTGAACACCCGTTGCGGACACATGCTCGGTATTTTTTGAATAACTTGAGATCCGTTGGTCCAATCGGGCCGTTTGAGGACTCCTGGGACAGCTAACTTCGATAGCTACGACTTTACTGAGGAAGTTTTCAGAGAATTCCTCCTCTAAAAGGGCTAAAAAACCATTTTTCCCAGGCTTAAATTTGGGCAAATTTTCGGCTTTTTCAAAGGGGTTAGTACACGAAAAAATATGAAAATCTCAAAAAATGAAAAATCCAAAATACTTTGCACTAGGCAAGGTGGGATGCTGTTAAGGACATCCGTCCACAAAACTCCCGCCCGGGATGTCCAAATGGGCCCGGAATTGCGGTAATGTCCCTCTGAACACCCGTTGCGGACACATGCTCGGTATTTTTTGAATAACTTGAGATCCGTTGGTCCAATCGGGCCGTTTGAGGACTCCTGGGACAGCTAACTTCGATAGCTACGACTTTACTGAGGAGGTTTTCAGAGAATTCCTCCTCTAAAAGGGCTAAAAAACCATTTTTCCCAGGCTTAAATTTGGGCAAATTTTCTGCTTTTTTCAAAGGGGTTAGTACACGAAAAAATATGAAAATCTCAAAAAATGAAAAATCCAAAATACTTTGCACTAGGCAAGGTGGGATGCTGTTAAGGACATCCGTCCACAAAACTCCCGCCCGGGATGTCCAAATGGGCCCGGAATTGCGGTAATGTCCCTCTGAACACCCGTTGCGGACACATGCTCGGTATTTTTTGAATAACTTGAGATCCGTTGGTCCAATCGGGCCGTTTGAGGACTCCTGGGACAGCTAACTTCGATAGCTACGACTTTACTGAGGAGGTTTTCAGAGAATTCCTCCTCTAAAAGGGCTAAAAAACCATTTTTCCCAGGCTTAAATTTGGGCAAATTTTCGGCTTTTTTCAAAGGGGTTAGTACACGAAAAAATATGAAAATCTCAAAAAATGAAAAATCCAAAATACTTTGCACTAGGCAAGGTGGGATGCCGTTAAGGACATCCGTCCACAAAACTCCCGCCCGGGATGTCCAAATGGGCCCGGAATTGCGGTAATGTCCCTCTGAACACCCGTTGCGGACACATGCTCAGTATTTTTTGAATAACTTGAGATCCGTTGGTCCAATCGGGCCGTTTGAGGACTCCTGGGACAGCTAACTTCGATAGCTACGACTTTACTGAGGAGGTTTTCAGAGAATTCCTCCTCTAAAAGGGCTAAAAAACCATTTTTCCCAAGCTTAAATTTGGGCAAATTTTTGGCTTTTTTCAAAGGGGTTAGTACACGAAAAAATATGAAAATCTCAAAAAATGAAAAATCCAAAATACTTTGCACTAGGCAAGGTGGGATGCTGTTAAGGACATCCGTCCACAAAACTCCCGCCCGGGATGTCCAAATGGGCCCGGAATTGCGGTAATGTCCCTCTGAACACCCGTTGCGGACACATGCTCGGTATTTTTTGAATAACTTGAGATCCGTTGGTCCAATCGGGCCGTTTGAGGACTCCTGGGACAGCTAACTTCGATAGCTACGACTTTACTGAGGAGGTTTTCAGAGAATTCCTCCTCTAAAAGGGCTAAAAAACCATTTTTCCCAGGCTTAAATTTGGGCAAATTTTCGGCTTTTTTCAAAGGGGTTAGTACACGAAAAAATATGAAAATCTCAAAAAATGAAAAATCCAAAATACTTTGCACTAGGCAAGGTGGGATGCTGTTAAGGACATCCGTCCACAAAACTCCCGCCCGGGATGTCCAAATGGGCCCGGAATTGCGGTAATGTCCCTCTGAACACCCGTTGCGGACACATGCTCGGTATTTTTTGAATAACTTGAGATCCGTTGGTCCAATCGGGCCGTTTGAGGACTCCTGGGACAGCTAACTTCGATAGCTACGACTTTACTGAGGAGGTTTTCAGAGAATTCCTCCTCTAAAAGGGCTAAAAAACCATTTTTCCCAGGCTTAAATTTAGGCAAGTTTTCGGCTTTTTTCAAAGGGGTTAGTACACGAAAAAATATGAAAATCTCAAAAAATGAAAAATCCAAAATACTTTGCACTAGGCAAGGTGGGATGCTGTTAAGGACATCCGTCCACAAAACTCCCGCCCGGGATGTCCAAATGGGCCCGGAATTGCGGTAATGTCCCTCTGAACACCCGTTGCGGACACATGCTCGGTATTTTTTGAATAACTTGAGATCCGTTGGTCCAATCGGGCCGTTTGAGGACTCCTGGGACAGCTAACTTCGATAGCTACGACTTTACTGAGGAAGTTTTCAGAGAATTCCTCCTCTAAAAGGGCTAAAAAACCATTTTTCCCAGGCTTAAATTTGGGCAAATTTTCGGCTTTTTCAAAGGGGTTAGTACACGAAAAAATATGAAAATCTCAAAAAATGAAAAATCCAAAATACTTTGCACTAGGCAAGGTGGGATGCTGTTAAGGACATCCGTCCACAAAACTCCCGCCCGGGATGTCCAAATGGGCCCGGAATTGCGGTAATGTCCCTCTGAACACCCGTTGCGGACACATGCTCGGTATTTTTTGAATAACTTGAGATCCGTTGGTCCAATCGGGCCGTTTGAGGACTCCTGGGACAGCTAACTTCGATAGCTACGACTTTACTGAGGAGGTTTTCAGAGAATTCCTCCTCTAAAAGGGCTAAAAAACCATTTTTCCCAGGCTTAAATTTGGGCAAATTTTCTGCTTTTTTCAAAGGGGTTAGTACACGAAAAAATATGAAAATCTCAAAAAATGAAAAATCCAAAATACTTTGCACTAGGCAAGGTGGGATGCTGTTAAGGACATCCGTCCACAAAACTCCCGCCCGGGATGTCCAAATGGGCCCGGAATTGCGGTAATGTCCCTCTGAACACCCGTTGCGGACACATGCTCGGTATTTTTTGAATAACTTGAGATCCGTTGGTCCAATCGGGCCGTTTGAGGACTCCTGGGACAGCTAACTTCGATAGCTACGACTTTACTGAGGAGGTTTTCAGAGAATTCCTCCTCTAAAAGGGCTAAAAAACCATTTTTCCCAGGCTTAAATTTGGGCAAATTTTCGGCTTTTTTCAAAGGGGTTAGTACACGAAAAAATATGAAAATCTCAAAAAATGAAAAATCCAAAATACTTTGCACTAGGCAAGGTGGGATGCCGTTAAGGACATCCGTCCACAAAACTCCCGCCCGGGATGTCCAAATGGGCCCGGAATTGCGGTAATGTCCCTCTGAACACCCGTTGCGGACACATGCTCAGTATTTTTTGAATAACTTGAGATCCGTTGGTCCAATCGGGCCGTTTGAGGACTCCTGGGACAGCTAACTTCGATAGCTACGACTTTACTGAGGAGGTTTTCAGAGAATTCCTCCTCTAAAAGGGCTAAAAAACCATTTTTCCCAAGCTTAAATTTGGGCAAATTTTTGGCTTTTTTCAAAGGGGTTAGTACACGAAAAAATATGAAAATCTCAAAAAATGAAAAATCCAAAATACTTTGCACTAGGCAAGGTGGGATGCTGTTAAGGACATCCGTCCACAAAACTCCCGCCCGGGATGTCCAAATGGGCCCGGAATTGCGGTAATGTCCCTCTGAACACCCGTTGCGGACACATGCTCGGTATTTTTTGAATAACTTGAGATCCGTTGGTCCAATCGGGCCGTTTGAGGACTCCTGGGACAGCTAACTTCGATAGCTACGACTTTACTGAGGAGGTTTTCAGAGAATTCCTCCTCTAAAAGGGCTAAAAAACCATTTTTCCCAGGCTTAAATTTGGGCAAATTTTCGGCTTTTTTCAAAGGGGTTAGTACACGAAAAAATATGAAAATCTCAAAAAATGAAAAATCCAAAATACTTTGCACTAGGCAAGGTGGGATGCTGTTAAGGACATCCGTCCACAAAACTCCCGCCCGGGATGTCCAAATGGGCCCGGAATTGCGGTAATGTCCCTCTGAACACCCGTTGCGGACACATGCTCGGTATTTTTTGAATAACTTGAGATCCGTTGGTCCAATCGGGCCGTTTGAGGACTCCTGGGACAGCTAACTTCGATAGCTACGACTTTACTGAGGAGGTTTTCAGAGAATTCCTCCTCTAAAAGGGCTAAAAAACCATTTTTCCCAGGCTTAAATTTGGGCAAATTTTCTGCTTTTTTCAAAGGGGTTAGTACACGAAAAAATATGAAAATCTCAAAAAATGAAAAATCCAAAATACTTTGCACTAGGCAAGGTGGGATGCTGTTAAGGACATCCGTCCACAAAACTCCCGCCCGGGATGTCCAAATGGGCCCGGAATTGCGGTAATGTCCCTCTGAACACCCGTTGCGGACACATGCTCGGTATTTTTTGAATAACTTGAGATCCGTTGGTCCAATCGGGCCGTTTGAGGACTCCTGGGACAGCTAACTTCGATAGCTACGACTTTACTGAGGAGGTTTTCAGAGAATTCCTCCTCTAAAAGGGCTAAAAAACCATTTTTCCCAGGCTTAAATTTGGGCAAATTTTCTGCTTTTTTCAAAGGGGTTAGTACACGAAAAAATATGAAAATCTCAAAAAATGAAAAATCCAAAATACTTTGCACTAGGCAAGGTGGGATGCTGTTAAGGACATCCGTCCACAAAACTCCCGCCCGGGATGTCCAAATGGGCCCGGAATTGCGGTAATGTCCCTCTGAACACCCGTTGCGGACACATGCTCGGTATTTTTTGAATAACTTGAGATCCGTTGGTCCAATCGGGCCGTTTGAGGACTCCTGGGACAGCTAACTTCGATAGCTACGACTTTACTGAGGAGGTTTTCAGAGAATTCCTCCTCTAAAAGGGCTAAAAAACCATTTTTCCCAGGCTTAAATTTGGGCAAATTTTCGGCTTTTTTCAAAGGGGTTAGTACACGAAAAAATATGAAAATCTCAAAAAATGAAAAATCCAAAATACTTTGCACTAGGCAAGGTGGGATGCTGTTAAGGACATCCGTCCACAAAACTCCCGCCCGGGATGTCCAAATGGGCCCGGAATTGCGGTAATGTCCCTCTGAACACCCGTTGCGGACACATGCTCGGTATTTTTTGAATAACTTGAGATCCGTTGGTCCAATCGGGCCGTTTGAGGACTCCTGGGACAGCTAACTTCGATAGCTACGACTTTACTGAGGAGGTTTTCAGAGAATTCCTCCTCTAAAAGGGCTAAAAAACCATTTTTCCCAGGCTTAAATTTGGGCAAATTTTCTGCTTTTTTCAAAGGGGTTAGTACACGAAAAAATATGAAAATCTCAAAAAATGAAAAATCCAAAATACTTTGCACTAGGCAAGGTGGGATGCTGTTAAGGACATCCGTCCACAAAACTCCCGCCCGGGATGTCCAAATGGGCCCGGAATTGCGGTAATGTCCCTCTGAACACCCGTTGCGGACACATGCTCGGTATTTTTTGAATAACTTGAGATCCGTTGGTCCAATCGGGCCGTTTGAGGACTCCTGGGACAGCTAACTTCGATAGCTACGACTTTACTGAGGAGGTTTTCAGAGAATTCCTCCTCTAAAAGGGCTAAAAAACCATTTTTCCCAGGCTTAAATTTGGGCAAATTTTCTGCTTTTTTCAAAGGGGTTAGTACACGAAAAAATATGAAAATCTCAAAAAATGAAAAATCCAAAATACTTTGCACTAGGCAAGGTGGGATGCTGTTAAGGACATCCGTCCACAAAACTCCCGCCCGGGATGTCCAAATGGGCCCGGAATTGCGGTAATGTCCCTCTGAACACCCGTTGCGGACACATGCTCGGTATTTTTTGAATAACTTGAGATCCGTTGGTCCAATCGGGCCGTTTGAGGACTCCTGGGACAGCTAACTTCGATAGCTACGACTTTACTGAGGAGGTTTTCAGAGAATTCCTCCTCTAAAAGGGCTAAAAAACCATTTTTCCCAGGCTTAAATTTGGGCAAATTTTCGGCTTTTTTCAAAGGGGTTAGTACACGAAAAAATATGAAAATCTCAAAAAATGAAAAATCCAAAATACTTTGCACTAGGCAAGGTGGGATGCCGTTAAGGACATCCGTCCACAAAACTCCCGCCCGGGATGTCCAAATGGGCCCGGAATTGCGGTAATGTCCCTCTGAACACCCGTTGCGGACACATGCTCAGTATTTTTTGAATAACTTGAGATCCGTTGGTCCAATCGGGCCGTTTGAGGACTCCTGGGACAGCTAACTTCGATAGCTACGACTTTACTGAGGAGGTTTTCAGAGAATTCCTCCTCTAAAAGGGCTAAAAAACCATTTTTCCCAAGCTTAAATTTGGGCAAATTTTTGGCTTTTTTCAAAGGGGTTAGTACACGAAAAAATATGAAAATCTCAAAAAATGAAAAATCCAAAATACTTTGCACTAGGCAAGGTGGGATGCTGTTAAGGACATCCGTCCACAAAACTCCCGCCCGGGATGTCCAAATGGGCCCGGAATTGCGGTAATGTCCCTCTGAACACCCGTTGCGGACACATGCTCGGTATTTTTTGAATAACTTGAGATCCGTTGGTCCAATCGGGCCGTTTGAGGACTCCTGGGACAGCTAACTTCGATAGCTACGACTTTACTGAGGAGGTTTTCAGAGAATTCCTCCTCTAAAAGGGCTAAAAAACCATTTTTCCCAGGCTTAAATTTGGGCAAATTTTCGGCTTTTTTCAAAGGGGTTAGTACACGAAAAAATATGAAAATCTCAAAAAATGAAAAATCCAAAATACTTTGCACTAGGCAAGGTGGGATGCTGTTAAGGACATCCGTCCACAAAACTCCCGCCCGGGATGTCCAAATGGGCCCGGAATTGCGGTAATGTCCCTCTGAACACCCGTTGCGGACACATGCTCGGTATTTTTTGAATAACTTGAGATCCGTTGGTCCAATCGGGCCGTTTGAGGACTCCTGGGACAGCTAACTTCGATAGCTACGACTTTACTGAGGAGGTTTTCAGAGAATTCCTCCTCTAAAAGGGCTAAAAAACCATTTTTCCCAGGCTTAAATTTGGGCAAATTTTCGGCTTTTTTCAAAGGGGTTAGTACACGAAAAAATATGAAAATCTCAAAAAATGAAAAATCCAAAATACTTTGCACTAGGCAAGGTGGGATGCCGTTAAGGACATCCGTCCACAAAACTCCCGCCCGGGATGTCCAAATGGGCCCGGAATTGCGGTAATGTCCCTCTGAACACCCGTTGCGGACACATGCTCAGTATTTTTTGAATAACTTGAGATCCGTTGGTCCAATCGGGCCGTTTGAGGACTCCTGGGACAGCTAACTTCGATAGCTACGACTTTACTATGGAGGTTTTCAGAGAATTCCTCCTCTAAAAGGGCTAAAAAACCATTTTTCCCAAGCTTAAATTTGGGCAAATTTTTGGCTTTTTTCAAAGGGGTTAGTACACGAAAAAATATGAAAATCTCAAAAAATGAAAAATCCAAAATACTTTGCACTAGGCAAGGTGGGATGCTGTTAAGGACATCCGTCCACAAAACTCCCGCCCGGGATGTCCAAATGGGCCCGGAATTGCGGTAATGTCCCTCTGAACACCCGTTGCGGACACATGCTCGGTATTTTTTGAATAACTTGAGATCCGTTGGTCCAATCGGGCCGTTTGAGGACTCCTGGGACAGCTAACTTCGATAGCTACGACTTTACTGAGGAGGTTTTCAGAGAATTCCTCCTCTAAAAGGGCTAAAAAACCATTTTTCCCAGGCTTAAATTTGGGCAAATTTTCTGCTTTTTTCAAAGGGGTTAGTACACGAAAAAATATGAAAATCTCAAAAAATGAAAAATCCAAAATACTTTGCACTAGGCAAGGTGGGATGCTGTTAAGGACATCCGTCCACAAAACTCCCGCCCGGGATGTCCAAATGGGCCCGGAATTGCGGTAATGTCCCTCTGAACACCCGTTGCGGACACATGCTCGGTATTTTTTGAATAACTTGAGATCCGTTGGTCCAATCGGGCCGTTTGAGGACTCCTGGGACAGCTAACTTCGATAGCTACGACTTTACTGAGGAGGTTTTCAGAGAATTCCTCCTCTAAAAGGGCTAAAAAACCATTTTTCCCAGGCTTAAATTTGGGCAAATTTTCGGCTTTTTTCAAAGGGGTTAGTACACGAAAAAATATGAAAATCTCAAAAAATGAAAAATCCAAAATACTTTGCACTAGGCAAGGTGGGATGCCGTTAAGGACATCCGTCCACAAAACTCCCGCCCGGGATGTCCAAATGGGCCCGGAATTGCGGTAATGTCCCTCTGAACACCCGTTGCGGACACATGCTCAGTATTTTTTGAATAACTTGAGATCCGTTGGTCCAATCGGGCCGTTTGAGGACTCCTGGGACAGCTAACTTCGATAGCTACGACTTTACTGAGGAGGTTTTCAGAGAATTCCTCCTCTAAAAGGGCTAAAAAACCATTTTTCCCAAGCTTAAATTTGGGCAAATTTTTGGCTTTTTTCAAAGGGGTTAGTACACGAAAAAATATGAAAATCTCAAAAAATGAAAAATCCAAAATACTTTGCACTAGGCAAGGTGGGATGCTGTTAAGGACATCCGTCCACAAAACTCCCGCCCGGGATGTCCAAATGGGCCCGGAATTGCGGTAATGTCCCTCTGAACACCCGTTGCGGACACATGCTCGGTATTTTTTGAATAACTTGAGATCCGTTGGTCCAATCGGGCCGTTTGAGGACTCCTGGGACAGCTAACTTCGATAGCTACGACTTTACTGAGGAGGTTTTCAGAGAATTCCTCCTCTAAAAGGGCTAAAAAACCATTTTTCCCAGGCTTAAATTTGGGCAAATTTTCGGCTTTTTTCAAAGGGGTTAGTACACGAAAAAATATGAAAATCTCAAAAAATGAAAAATCCAAAATACTTTGCACTAGGCAAGGTGGGATGCTGTTAAGGACATCCGTCCACAAAACTCCCGCCCGGGATGTCCAAATGGGCCCGGAATTGCGGTAATGTCCCTCTGAACACCCGTTGCGGACACATGCTCGGTATTTTTTGAATAACTTGAGATCCGTTGGTCCAATCGGGCCGTTTGAGGACTCCTGGGACAGCTAACTTCGATAGCTACGACTTTACTGAGGAGGTTTTCAGAGAATTCCTCCTCTAAAAGGGCTAAAAAACCATTTTTCCCAGGCTTAAATTTGGGCAAATTTTCGGCTTTTTTCAAAGGGGTTAGTACACGAAAAAATATGAAAATCTCAAAAAATGAAAAATCCAAAATACTTTGCACTAGGCAAGGTGGGATGCCGTTAAGGACATCCGTCCACAAAACTCCCGCCCGGGATGTCCAAATGGGCCCGGAATTGCGGTAATGTCCCTCTGAACACCCGTTGCGGACACATGCTCAGTATTTTTTGAATAACTTGAGATCCGTTGGTCCAATCGGGCCGTTTGAGGACTCCTGGGACAGCTAACTTCGATAGCTACGACTTTACTATGGAGGTTTTCAGAGAATTCCTCCTCTAAAAGGGCTAAAAAACCATTTTTCCCAAGCTTAAATTTGGGCAAATTTTTGGCTTTTTTCAAAGGGGTTAGTACACGAAAAAATATGAAAATCTCAAAAAATGAAAAATCCAAAATACTTTGCACTAGGCAAGGTGGGATGCTGTTAAGGACATCCGTCCACAAAACTCCCGCCCGGGATGTCCAAATGGGCCCGGAATTGCGGTAATGTCCCTCTGAACACCCGTTGCGGACACATGCTCGGTATTTTTTGAATAACTTGAGATCCGTTGGTCCAATCGGGCCGTTTGAGGACTCCTGGGACAGCTAACTTCGATAGCTACGACTTTACTGAGGAGGTTTTCAGAGAATTCCTCCTCTAAAAGGGCTAAAAAACCATTTTTCCCAGGCTTAAATTTGGGCAAATTTTCGGCTTTTTTCAAAGGGGTTAGTACACGAAAAAATATGAAAATCTCAAAAAATGAAAAATCCAAAATACTTTGCACTAGGCAAGGTGGGATGCTGTTAAGGACATCCGTCCACAAAACTCCCGCCCGGGATGTCCAAATGGGCCCGGAATTGCGGTAATGTCCCTCTGAACACCCGTTGCGGACACATGCTCGGTATTTTTTGAATAACTTGAGATCCGTTGGTCCAATCGGGCCGTTTGAGGACTCCTGGGACAGCTAACTTCGATAGCTACGACTTTACTGAGGAGGTTTTCAGAGAATTCCTCCTCTAAAAGGGCTAAAAAACCATTTTTCCCAGGCTTAAATTTAGGCAAGTTTTCGGCTTTTTTCAAAGGGGTTAGTACACGAAAAAATATGTAAATCTCAAAAAATGAAAAATACAAAATACTTTGCACTAGGCAAGGTGGGATGCTGTTAAGGACATCCGTCCACAAAACTCCCGCCCGGGATGTCCAAATGGGCCCGGAATTGCGGTAATGTCCCTCTGAACACCCGTTGCGGACACATGCTCGGTATTTTTTGAATAACTTGAGATCCGTTGGTCCAATCGGGCCGTTTGAGGACTCCTGGGACAGCTAACTTCGATAGCTACGACTTTACTGAGGAGGTTTTCAGAGAATTCCTCAACTAAAAGGGCTAAAAAACCATTTTTCCCAGGCTTAAATTTGGGCAAATTTTCGGCTTTTTTCAAAGGGGTTAGTACACGAAAAAATATGTAAATCTCAAAAAATGAAAAATACAAAATACTTTGCACTAGGCAAGGTGGGATGCTGTTAAGGACATCCGTCCACAAAACTCCCGCCCGGGATGTCCAAATTGGCCCGGAATTGCGGTAATGTCCCTCTGAACACCCGTTGCGGACACATGCTCGGTATTTTTTGAATAACTTGAGATCCGTTGGTCCAATCGGGCCGTTTGAGGACTCCTGGGAAAGCTAACTTCGATAGCTACGACTTTACTATGGAGGTTTTCAGAGAATTCCTCCTCTAAAAGGGCTAAAAAACCATTTTTCCCAAGCTTAAATTTGGGCAAATTTTCGGCTTTTTTCAAAGGGGTTAGTACACGAAAAAATATGAAAATCTCTAAAAATGAAAAATCCAAAATACTTTGCACTAGGCAAGGTGGGATGCTGTTAAGGACATCCGTCCACAAAACTCCCGCCCGGGATGTCCAAATGGGCCCGGAATTGCGGTAATGTCCCTCTGAACACCCGTTGCGGACACATGCTCGGTATTTTTTGAATAACTTGAGATCCGTTGGTCCAATCGGGCCGTTTGAGGACTCCTGGGACAGCTAACTTCGATAGCTACGACTTTACTGAGGAGGTTTTCAGAGAATTCCTCAACTAAAAGGGCTAAAAAACCATTTTTCCCAGGCTTAAATTTGGGCAAATTTTCGGCTTTTTTCAAAGGGGTTAGTACACGAAAAAATATGTAAATCTCAAAAAATGAAAAATACAAAATACTTTGCACTAGGCAAGGTGGGATGCTGTTAAGGACATCCGTCCACAAAACTCCCGCCCGGGATGTCCAAATTGGCCCGGAATTGCGGTAATGTCCCTCTGAACACCCGTTGCGGACACATGCTCGGTATTTTTTGAATAACTTGAGATCCGTTGGTCCAATCGGGCCGTTTGAGGACTCCTGGGAAAGCTAACTTCGATAGCTACGACTTTACTATGGAGGTTTTCAGAGAATTCCTCCTCTAAAAGGGCTAAAAAACCATTTTTCCCAAGCTTAAATTTGGGCAAATTTTCGGCTTTTTTCAAAGGGGTTAGTACACGAAAAAATATGAAAATCTCTAAAAATGAAAAATCCAAAATACTTTGCACTAGGCAAGGTGGGATGCTGTTAAGGACATCCGTCCACAAAACTCCCGCCCGGGATGTCCAAATGGGCCCGGAATTGCGGTAATGTCCCTCTGAACACCCGTTGCGGACACATGCTCGGTATTTTTTGAATAACTTGAGATCCGTTGGTCCAATCGGGCCGTTTGAGGACTCCTGGGACAGCTAACTTCGATAGCTACGACTTTACTGAGGAGGTTTTCAGAGAATTCCTCCTCTAAAAGGGCTAAAAAACCATTTTTCCCAGGCTTAAATTTGGGCAAATTTTCGGCTTTTTTCAAAGGGGTTAGTACACGAAAAAATATGAAAATCTCAAAAAATGAAAAATCCAAAATACTTTGCACTAGGCAAGGTGGGATGCCGTTAAGGACATCCGTCCACAAAACTCCCGCCCGGGATGTCCAAATGGGCCCGGAATTGCGGTAATGTCCCTCTGAACACCCGTTGCGGACACATGCTCAGTATTTTTTGAATAACTTGAGATCCGTTGGTCCAATCGGGCCGTTTGAGGACTCCTGGGACAGCTAACTTCGATAGCTACGACTTTACTGAGGAGGTTTTCAGAGAATTCCTCCTCTAAAAGGGCTAAAAAACCATTTTTCCCAGGCTTAAATTTGGGCAAATTTTCGGCTTTTTTCAAAGGGGTTAGTACACGAAAAAATATGAAAATCTCAAAAAATGAAAAATACAAAATACTTTGCACTAGGCAAGGTGGGATGCTGTTAAGGACATCCGTCCACAAAACTCCCGCCCGGGATCTCCAAATTGGCCCGGAATTGCGGTAATGTCCCTCTGAACACCCGTTGCGGACACATGCTCGGTATTTTTTGAATAACTTGAGATCCGTTGGTCCAATCGGGCCGTTTGAGGACTCCTGGGAAAGCTAACTTCGATAGCTACGACTTTACTATGGAGGTTTTCAGAGAATTCCTCCTCTAAAAGGGGTAAAAAACCATTTTTCCCAAGCTTAAATTTGGGCAAATTTTTGGCTTTTTTCAAAGGGGTTAGTACACGAAAAAATATGAAAATCTCAAAAAATGAAAAATCCAAAATACTTTGCACTAGGCAAGGTGGGATGCTGTTAAGGACATCCGTCCACAAAACTCCCGCCCGGGATGTCAAAATGGGCCCGGAATTGCGGTAATGTCCCTCTGAACACCCGTTGCGGACACATGCTCGGTATTTTTTGAATAACTTGAGATCCGTTGGTCCAATCGGGCCGTTTGAGGACTCCTGGGACAGCTAACTTCGATAGCTACGACTTTACTGAGGAGGTTTTCAGAGAATTCCTCCTCCAAAAGGGCTAAAAAACCATTTTTCCCAGGCTTAAATTTGGGCAAATTTTCGGCTTTTTCAAAGGGGTTAGTACACGAAAAAATATGAAAATCTCAAAAAATGAAAAATCCAAAATACTTTGCACTAGGCAAGGTGGGATGCTGTTAAGGACATCCGTCCACAAAACTCCCGCCCGGGATGTCCAAATGGGCCCGGAATTGCGGTAATGTCCCTCTGAACACCCGTTGCGGACACATGTTCGGTATTTTTTGAATAACTTGAGATCCGTTGGTCCAATCGGGCCGTTTGAGGACTCCTGGGACAGCTAACTTCGATAGCTACGACTTTACTGAGGAGGTTTTCAGAGAATTCCTCCTCCAAAAGGGCTAAAAAACCATTTTTCCCAGGCTTAAATTTGGGCAAATTTTCGGCTTTTTCAAAGGGGTTAGTACACGAAAAAATATGAAAATCTCAAAAAATGAAAAATCCAAAATACTTTGCACTAGGCAAGGTGGGATGCTGTTAAGGACATCCGTCCACAAAACTCCCGCCCGGGATGTCCAAATGGGCCCGGAATTGCGGTAATGTCCCTCTGAACACCCGTTGCGGACACATGCTCGGTATTTTTTGAATAACTTGAGATCCGTTGGTCCAATCGGGCCGTTTGAGGACTCCTGGGACAGCTAACTTCGATAGCTACGACTTTACTGGGGAAGTTTTCAGAGAATTCCTCCTCTAAAAGGGCTAAAAAACCATTTTTCCCAGGCTTAAATTTGGGCAAATTTTCGGCTTTTTTCAAAGGGGTTAGTACACGAAAAAATATGAAAATCTCTAAAAATGAAAAATCCAAAATACTTTGCACTAGGCAAGGTGGGATGCTGTTAAGGACATCCGTCCACAAAACTCCCGCCCGGGATGTCCAAATGGGCCCGGAATTGCGGTAATGTCCCTCTGAACACCCGTTGCGGACACATGCTCGGTATTTTTTGAATAACTTGAGATCCGTTGGTCCAATCGGGCCGTTTGAGGACTCCTGGGAAAGCTAACTTCGATAGCTACGACTTTACTATGGAGGTTTTCAGAGAATTCCTCCTCTAAAAGGGCTAAAAAACCATTTTTCCCAAGCTTAAATTTGGGCAAATTTTTGGCTTTTTTCAAAGGGGTTAGTACACGAAAAAATATGAAAATCTCAAAAAATGAAAAATCCAAAATACTTTGCACTAGGCAAGGTGGGATGCTGTTAAGGACATCCGTCCACAAAACTCCCGCCCGGGATGTCCAAATGGGCCCGGAATTGCGGTAATGTCCCTCTGAACACCCGTTGCGGACACATGCTCGGTATTTTTTGAATAACTTGAGATCCGTTGGTCCAATCGGGCCGTTTGAGGACTCCTGGGACAGCTAACTTCGATAGCTACGACTTTACTGAGGAAGTTTTCAGAGAATTCCTCCTCTAAAAGGGCTAAAAAACCATTTTTCCCAGGCTTAAATTTGGGCAAATTTTCGGCTTTTTTCAAAGGGGTTAGTACACGAAAAAATATGAAAATCTCTAAAAATGAAAAATCCAAAATACTTTGCACTAGGCAAGGTGGGATGCTGTTAAGGACATCCGTCCACAAAACTCCCGCCCGGGATGTCCAAATGGGCCCGGAATTGCGGTAATGTCCCTCTGAACACCCGTTGCGGACACATGCTCGGTATTTTTTGAATAACTTGAGATCCGTTGGTCCAATCGGGCCGTTTGAGGACTCCTGGGACAGCTAACTTCGATAGCTACGACTTTACTGAGGAAGTTTTCAGAGAATTCCTCCTCTAAAAGGGCTAAAAAACCATTTTTCCCAGGCTTAAATTTGGGCAAATTTTCGGCTTTTTTCAAAGGGGTTAGTACACGAAAAAATATGAAAATCTCAAAAAATGAAAAATCCAAAATACTTTGCACTAGGCAAGGTGGGATGCTGTTAAGGACATCCGTCCACAAAACTCCCGCCCGGGATGTCAAAATGGGCCCGGAATTGCGGTAATGTCCCTCTGAACACCCGTTGCGGACACATGCTCGGTATTTTTTGAATAACTTGAGATCCGTTGGTCCAATCGGGCCGTTTGAGGACTCCTGGGACAGCTAACTTCGATAGCTACGACTTTACTGAGGAGGTTTTCAGAGAATTCCTCCTCCAAAAGGGCTAAAAAACCATTTTTCCCAGGCTTAAATTTGGGCAAATTTTCGGCTTTTTCAAAGGGGTTAGTACACGAAAAAATATGAAAATCTCAAAAAATGAAAAATCCAAAATACTTTGCACTAGGCAAGGTGGGATGCTGTTAAGGACATCCGTCCACAAAACTCCCGCCCGGGATGTGCAAATGGGCCCGGAATTGCGGTAATGTCCCTCTGAACACCCGTTGCGGACACATGCTCGGTATTTTTTGAATAACTTGAGATCCGTTGGTCCAATCGGGCCGTTTGAGGACTCCTGGGACAGCTAACTTCGATAGCTACGACTTTACTGAGGAGGTTTTCAGAGAATTCCTCCTCTAAAAGGGCTAAAAAACCATTTTTCCCAGGCTTAAATTTGGGCAAATTTTTGGCTTTTTTCAAAGGGGTTAGTACACGAAAAAATATGTAAATCTCAAAAAATGAAAAATACAAAATACTTTGCACTAGGCAAGGTGTGATGCTGTTAAGGACATCCGTCCACAAAACTCCCGCCCGGGATGTCCAAATTGGCCCGGAATTGCGGTAATGTCCCTCTGAACACTCGTTGCGGACACATGCTCGGTATTTTTTGAATAACTTGAGATCCGTTGGTCCAATCGGGCCGTTTGAGGACTCCTGGGAAAGCTAACTTCGATAGCTACGACTTTACTATGGAGGTTTTCAGAGAATTCCTCCTCTAAAAGGGCTAAAAAACCATTTTTCCCAAGCTTAAATTTGGGCAAATTTTTGGCTTTTTTCAAAGGGGTTAGTACACGAAAAAATATGAAAATCTCAAAAAATGAAAAATCCAAAATACTTTGCACTAGGCAAGGTGGGATGCTGTTAAGGACATCCGTCCACAAAACTCCCGCCCGGGATGTCCAAATGGGCCCGGAATTGCGGTAATGTCCCTCTGAACACCCGTTGCGGACACATGCTCGGTATTTTTTGAATAACTTGAGATCCGTTGGTCCAATCGGGCCGTTTGAGGACTCCTGGGACAGCTAACTTCGATAGCTACGACTTTACTGAGGAAGTTTTCAGAGAATTCCTCCTCTAAAAGGGCTAAAAAACCATTTTTCCCAGGCTTAAATTTGGGCAAATTTTCGGCTTTTTTCAAAGGGGTTAGTACACGAAAAAATATGAAAATCTCTAAAAATGAAAAATCCAAAATACTTTGCACTAGGCAAGGTGGGATGCTGTTAAGGACATCCGTCCACAAAACTCCCGCCCGGGATGTCCAAATGGGCCCGGAATTGCGGTAATGTCCCTCTGAACACCCGTTGCGGACACATGCTCGGTATTTTTTGAATAACTTGAGATCCGTTGGTCCAATCGGGCCGTTTGAGGACTCCTGGGACAGCTAACTTCGATAGCTACGACTTTACTGAGGAAGTTTTCAGAGAATTCCTCCTCTAAAAGGGCTAAAAAACCATTTTTCCCAGGCTTAAATTTGGGCAAATTTTCGGCTTTTTTCAAAGGGGTTAGTACACGAAAAAATATGAAAATCTCTAAAAATGAAAAATCCAAAATACTTTGCACTAGGCAAGGTGGGATGCTGTTAAGGACATCCGTCCACAAAACTCCCGCCCGGGATGTCCAAATGGGCCCGGAATTGCGGTAATGTCCCTCTGAACACCCGTTGCGGACACATGCTCGGTATTTTTTGAATAACTTGAGATCCGTTGGTCCAATCGGGCCGTTTGAGGACTCCTGGGAAAGCTAACTTCGATAGCTACGACTTTACTATGGAGGTTTTCAGAGAATTCCTCCTCTAAAAGGGCTAAAAAACCATTTTTCCCAAGCTTAAATTTGGGCAAATTTTTGGCTTTTTTCAAAGGGGTTAGTACACGAAAAAATATGAAAATCTCAAAAAATGAAAAATCCAAAATACTTTGCACTAGGCAAGGTGGGATGCTGTTAAGGACATCCGTCCACAAAACTCCCGCCCGGGATGTCAAAATGGGCCCGGAATTGCGGTAATGTCCCTCTGAACACCCGTTGCGGACACATGCTCGGTATTTTTTGAATAACTTGAGATCCGTTGGTCCAATCGGGCCGTTTGAGGACTCCTGGGACAGCTAACTTCGATAGCTACGACTTTACTGAGGAGGTTTTCAGAGAATTCCTCCTCCAAAAGGGCTAAAAAACCATTTTTCCCAGGCTTAAATTTGGGCAAATTTTCGGCTTTTTCAAAGGGGTTAGTACACGAAAAAATATGAAAATCTCAAAAAATGAAAAATCCAAAATACTTTGCACTAGGCAAGGTGGGATGCTGTTAAGGACATCCGTCCACAAAACTCCCGCCCGGGATGTGCAAATGGGCCCGGAATTGCGGTAATGTCCCTCTGAACACCCGTTGCGGACACATGCTCGGTATTTTTTGAATAACTTGAGATCCGTTGGTCCAATCGGGCCGTTTGAGGACTCCTGGGACAGCTAACTTCGATAGCTACGACTTTACTGAGGAAGTTTTCAGAGAATTCCTCCTCTAAAAGGGCTAAAAAACCATTTTTCCCAGGCTTAAATTTGGGCAAATTTTTGGCTTTTTTCAAAGGGGTTAGTACACGAAAAAATATGTAAATCTCAAAAAATGAAAAATACAAAATACTTTGCACTAGGCAAGGTGTGATGCTGTTAAGGACATCCGTCCACAAAACTCCCGCCCGGGATGTCCAAATTGGCCCGGAATTGCGGTAATGTCCCTCTGAACACTCGTTGCGGACACATGCTCGGTATTTTTTGAATAACTTGAGATCCGTTGGTCCAATCGGGCCGTTTGAGGACTCCTGGGAAAGCTAACTTCGATAGCTACGACTTTACTATGGAGGTTTTCAGAGAATTCCTCCTCTAAAAGGGCTAAAAAACCATTTTTCCCAAGCTTAAATTTGGGCAAATTTTTGGCTTTTTTCAAAGGGGTTAGTACACGAAAAAATATGAAAATCTCAAAAAATGAAAAATCCAAAATACTTTGCACTAGGCAAGGTGGGATGCTGTTAAGGACATCCGTCCACAAAACTCCCGCCCGGGATGTCCAAATGGGCCCGGAATTGCGGTAATGTCCCTCTGAACACCCGTTGCGGACACATGCTCGGTATTTTTTGAATAACTTGAGATCCGTTGGTCCAATCGGGCCGTTTGAGGACTCCTGGGACAGCTAACTTCGATAGCTACGACTTTACTGAGGAGGTTTTCAGAGAATTCCTCCTCCAAAAGGGCTAAAAAACCATTTTTCCCAGGCTTAAATTTGGGCAAATTTTCGGCTTTTTCAAAGGGGTTAGTACACGAAAAAATATGAAAATCTCAAAAAATGAAAAATCCAAAATACTTTGCACTAGGCAAGGTGGGATGCTGTTAAGGACATCCGTCCACAAAACTCCCGCCCGGGATGTCCAAATGGGCCCGGAATTGCGGTAATGTCCCTCTGAACACCCGTTGCGGACACATGCTCGGTATTTTTTGAATAACTTGAGATCCGTTGGTCCAATCGGGCCGTTTGAGGACTCCTGGGACAGCTAACTTCGATAGCTACGACTTTACTGAGGAAGTTTTCAGAGAATTCCTCCTCTAAAAGGGCTAAAAAACCATTTTTCCCAGGCTTAAATTTGGGCAAATTTTCGGCTTTTTTCAAAGGGGTTAGTACACGAAAAAATATGAAAATCTCTAAAAATGAAAAATCCAAAATACTTTGCACTAGGCAAGGTGGGATGCTGTTAAGGACATCCGTCCACAAAACTCCCGCCCGGGATGTCCAAATGGGCCCGGAATTGCGGTAATGTCCCTCTGAACACCCGTTGCGGACACATGCTCGGTATTTTTTGAATAACTTGAGATCCGTTGGTCCAATCGGGCCGTTTGAGGACTCCTGGGACAGCTAACTTCGATAGCTACGACTTTACTGAGGAGGTTTTCAGAGAATTCCTCCTCCAAAAGGGCTAAAAAACCATTTTTCCCAGGCTTAAATTTGGGCAAATTTTCGGCTTTTTCAAAGGGGTTAGTACACGAAAAAATATGAAAATCTCAAAAAATGAAAAATCCAAAATACTTTGCACTAGGCAAGGTGGGATGCTGTTAAGGACATCCGTCCACAAAACTCCCGCCCGGGATGTCCAAATGGGCCCGGAATTGCGGTAATGTCCCTCTGAACACCCGTTGCGGACACATGCTCGGTATTTTTTGAATAACTTGAGATCCGTTGGTCCAATCGGGCCGTTTGAGGACTCCTGGGACAGCTAACTTCGATAGCTACGACTTTACTGAGGAAGTTTTCAGAGAATTCCTCCTCTAAAAGGGCTAAAAAACCATTTTTCCCAGGCTTAAATTTGGGCAAATTTTCGGCTTTTTCAAAGGGGTTAGTACACGAAAAAATATGAAAATCTCAAAAAATGAAAAATCCAAAATACTTTGCACTAGGCAAGGTGGGATGCTGTTAAGGACATCCGTCCACAAAACTCCCGCCCGGGATGTCCAAATGGGCCCGGAATTGCGGTAATGTCCCTCTGAACACCCGTTGCGGACACATGCTCGGTATTTTTTGAATAACTTGAGATCCGTTGGTCCAATCGGGCCGTTTGAGGACTCCTGGGACAGCTAACTTCGATAGCTACGACTTTACTGGGGAAGTTTTCAGAGAATTCCTCCTCTAAAAGGGCTAAAAAACCATTTTTCCCAGGCTTAAATTTGGGCAAATTTTCGGCTTTTTTCAAAGGGGTTAGTACACGAAAAAATATGAAAATCTCTAAAAATGAAAAATCCAAAATACTTTGCACTAGGCAAGGTGGGATGCTGTTAAGGACATCCGTCCACAAAACTCCCGCCCGGGATGTCCAAATGGGCCCGGAATTGCGGTAATGTCCCTCTGAACACCCGTTGCGGACACATGCTCGGTATTTTTTGAATAACTTGAGATCCGTTGGTCCAATCGGGCCGTTTGAGGACTCCTGGGACAGCTAACTTCGATAGCTACGACTTTACTGAGGAAGTTTTCAGAGAATTCCTCCTCTAAAAGGGCTAAAAAACCATTTTTCCCAGGCTTAAATTTGGGCAAATTTTCGGCTTTTTTCAAAGGGGTTAGTACACGAAAAAATATGAAAATCTCTAAAAATGAAAAATCCAAAATACTTTGCACTAGGCAAGGTGGGATGCTGTTAAGGACATCCGTCCACAAAACTCCCGCCCGGGATGTCCAAATGGGCCCGGAATTGCGGTAATGTCCCTCTGAACACCCGTTGCGGACACATGCTCGGTATTTTTTGAATAACTTGAGATCCGTTGGTCCAATCGGGCCGTTTGAGGACTCCTGGGACAGCTAACTTCGATAGCTACGACTTTACTGAGGAAGTTTTCAGAGAATTCCTCCTCTAAAAGGGCTAAAAAACCATTTTTCCCAGGCTTAAATTTGGGCAAATTTTCGGCTTTTTTCAAAGGGGTTAGTACACGAAAAAATATGAAAATCTCAAAAAATGAAAAATCCAAAATACTTTGCACTAGGCAAGGTGGGATGCCGTTAAGGACATCCGTCCACAAAACTCCCGCCCGGGATGTCCAAATGGGCCCGGAATTGCGGTAATGTCCCTCTGAACACCCGTTGCGGACACATGCTCGGTATTTTTTGAATAACTTGAGATCCGTTGGTCCAATCGGGCCGTTTGAGGACTCCTGGGAAAGCTAACTTCGATAGCTACGACTTTACTATGGAGGTTTTCAGAGAATTCCTCCTCTAAAAGGGCTAAAAAACCATTTTTCCCAAGCTTAAATTTGGGCAAATTTTTGGCTTTTTTCAAAGGGGTTAGTACACGAAAAAATATGAAAATCTCAAAAAATGAAAAATCCAAAATACTTTGCACTAGGCAAGGTGGGATGCTGTTAAGGACATCCGTCCACAAAACTCCCGCCCGGGATGTCAAAATGGGCCCGGAATTGCGGTAATGTCCCTCTGAACACCCGTTGCGGACACATGCTCGGTATTTTTTGAATAACTTGAGATCCGTTGGTCCAATCGGGCCGTTTGAGGACTCCTGGGACAGCTAACTTCGATAGCTACGACTTTACTGAGGAGGTTTTCAGAGAATTCCTCCTCCAAAAGGGCTAAAAAACCATTTTTCCCAGGCTTAAATTTGGGCAAATTTTCGGCTTTTTCAAAGGGGTTAGTACACGAAAAAATATGAAAATCTCAAAAAATGAAAAATCCAAAATACTTTGCACTAGGCAAGGTGGGATGCTGTTAAGGACATCCGTCCACAAAACTCCCGCCCGGGATGTGCAAATGGGCCCGGAATTGCGGTAATGTCCCTCTGAACACCCGTTGCGGACACATGCTCGGTATTTTTTGAATAACTTGAGATCCGTTGGTCCAATCGGGCCGTTTGAGGACTCCTGGGACAGCTAACTTCGATAGCTACGACTTTACTGAGGAAGTTTTCAGAGAATTCCTCCTCTAAAAGGGCTAAAAAACCATTTTTCCCAGGCTTAAATTTGGGCAAATTTTCGGCTTTTTTCAAAGGGGTTAGTACACGAAAAAATATGTAAATCTCAAAAAATGAAAAATACAAAATACTTTGCACTAGGCAAGGTGGGATGCTGTTAAGGACATCCGTCCACAAAACTCCCGCCCGGGATGTCCAAATTGGCCCGGAATTGCGGTAATGTCCCTCTGAACACCCGTTGCGGACACATGCTCGGTATTTTTTGAATAACTTGAGATCCGTTGGTCCAATCGGGCCGTTTGAGGACTCCTGGGACAGCTAACTTCGATAGCTACGACTTTACTGGGGAGGTTTTCAGAGAATTCCTCCTCTAAAAGGGCTAAAAAACCATTTTTCCCAGGCTTAAATTTGGGCAAATTTTCGGCTTTTTTCAAAGGGGTTAGTACACGAAAAAATATGAAAATCTCAAAAAATGAAAAATCCAAAATACTTTGCACTAGGCAAGGTGGGATGCTGTTAAGGACATCCGTCCACAAAACTCCCGCCCGGGATGTCCAAATGGGCCCGGAATTGCGGTAATGTCCCTCTGAACACCCGTTGCGGACACATGCTCGGTATTTTTTGAATAACTTGAGATCCGTTGGTCCAATCGGGCCGTTTGAGGACTCCTGGGACAGCTAACTTCGATAGCTACGACTTTACTGAGGAAGTTTTCAGAGAATTCCTCCTCTAAAAGGGCTAAAAAACCATTTTTCCCAGGCTTAAATTTGGGCAAATTTTCGGCTTTTTCAAAGGGGTTAGTACACGAAAAAATATGAAAATCTCAAAAAATGAAAAATCCAAAATACTTTGCACTAGGCAAGGTGGGATGCTGTTAAGGACATCCGTCCACAAAACTCCCGCCCGGGATGTCCAAATGGGCCCGGAATTGCGGTAATGTCCCTCTGAACACCCGTTGCGGACACATGCTCGGTATTTTTTGAATAACTTGAGATCCGTTGGTCCAATCGGGCCGTTTGAGGACTCCTGGGACAGCTAACTTCGATAGCTACGACTTTACTGGGGAAGTTTTCAGAGAATTCCTCCTCTAAAAGGGCTAAAAAACCATTTTTCCCAGGCTTAAATTTGGGCAAATTTTCGGCTTTTTTCAAAGGGGTTAGTACACGAAAAAATATGAAAATCTCTAAAAATGAAAAATCCAAAATACTTTGCACTAGGCAAGGTGGGATGCTGTTAAGGACATCCGTCCACAAAACTCCCGCCCGGGATGTCCAAATGGGCCCGGAATTGCGGTAATGTCCCTCTGAACACCCGTTGCGGACACATGCTCGGTATTTTTTGAATAACTTGAGATCCGTTGGTCCAATCGGGCCGTTTGAGGACTCCTGGGACAGCTAACTTCGATAGCTACGACTTTACTGAGGAAGTTTTCAGAGAATTCCTCCTCTAAAAGGGCTAAAAAACCATTTTTCCCAGGCTTAAATTTGGGCAAATTTTCGGCTTTTTTCAAAGGGGTTAGTACACGAAAAAATATGAAAATCTCTAAAAATGAAAAATCCAAAATACTTTGCACTAGGCAAGGTGGGATGCTGTTAAGGACATCCGTCCACAAAACTCCCGCCCGGGATGTCCAAATGGGCCCGGAATTGCGGTAATGTCCCTCTGAACACCCGTTGCGGACACATGCTCGGTATTTTTTGAATAACTTGAGATCCGTTGGTCCAATCGGGCCGTTTGAGGACTCCTGGGACAGCTAACTTCGATAGCTACGACTTTACTGAGGAAGTTTTCAGAGAATTCCTCCTCTAAAAGGGCTAAAAAACCATTTTTCCCAGGCTTAAATTTGGGCAAATTTTCGGCTTTTTTCAAAGGGGTTAGTACACGAAAAAATATGAAAATCTCTAAAAATGAAAAATCCAAAATACTTTGCACTAGGCAAGGTGGGATGCTGTTAAGGACATCCGTCCACAAAACTCCCGCCCGGGATGTCCAAATGGGCCCGGAATTGCGGTAATGTCCCTCTGAACACCCGTTGCGGACACATGCTCGGTATTTTTTGAATAACTTGAGATCCGTTGGTCCAATCGGGCCGTTTGAGGACTCCTGGGAAAGCTAACTTCGATAGCTACGACTTTACTATGGAGGTTTTCAGAGAATTCCTCCTCTAAAAGGGCTAAAAAACCATTTTTCCCAAGCTTAAATTTGGGCAAATTTTTGGCTTTTTTCAAAGGGGTTAGTACACGAAAAAATATGAAAATCTCAAAAAATGAAAAATCCAAAATACTTTGCACTAGGCAAGGTGGGATGCTGTTAAGGACATCCGTCCACAAAACTCCCGCCCGGGATGTCAAAATGGGCCCGGAATTGCGGTAATGTCCCTCTGAACACCCGTTGCGGACACATGCTCGGTATTTTTTGAATAACTTGAGATCCGTTGGTCCAATCGGGCCGTTTGAGGACTCCTGGGACAGCTAACTTCGATAGCTACGACTTTACTGAGGAGGTTTTCAGAGAATTCCTCCTCCAAAAGGGCTAAAAAACCATTTTTCCCAGGCTTAAATTTGGGCAAATTTTCGGCTTTTTCAAAGGGGTTAGTACACGAAAAAATATGAAAATCTCAAAAAATGAAAAATCCAAAATACTTTGCACTAGGCAAGGTGGGATGCTGTTAAGGACATCCGTCCACAAAACTCCCGCCCGGGATGTGCAAATGGGCCCGGAATTGCGGTAATGTCCCTCTGAACACCCGTTGCGGACACATGCTCGGTATTTTTTGAATAACTTGAGATCCGTTGGTCCAATCGGGCCGTTTGAGGACTCCTGGGACAGCTAACTTCGATAGCTACGACTTTACTGAGGAAGTTTTCAGAGAATTCCTCCTCTAAAAGGGCTAAAAAACCATTTTTCCCAGGCTTAAATTTGGGCAAATTTTTGGCTTTTTTCAAAGGGGTTAGTACACGAAAAAATATGTAAATCTCAAAAAATGAAAAATACAAAATACTTTGCACTAGGCAAGGTGTGATGCTGTTAAGGACATCCGTCCACAAAACTCCCGCCCGGGATGTCCAAATTGGCCCGGAATTGCGGTAATGTCCCTCTGAACACTCGTTGCGGACACATGCTCGGTATTTTTTGAATAACTTGAGATCCGTTGGTCCAATCGGGCCGTTTGAGGACTCCTGGGAAAGCTAACTTCGATAGCTACGACTTTACTATGGAGGTTTTCAGAGAATTCCTCCTCTAAAAGGGCTAAAAAACCATTTTTCCCAAGCTTAAATTTGGGCAAATTTTTGGCTTTTTTCAAAGGGGTTAGTACACGAAAAAATATGAAAATCTCAAAAAATGAAAAATCCAAAATACTTTGCACTAGGCAAGGTGGGATGCTGTTAAGGACATCCGTCCACAAAACTCCCGCCCGGGATGTCCAAATGGGCCCGGAATTGCGGTAATGTCCCTCTGAACACCCGTTGCGGACACATGCTCGGTATTTTTTGAATAACTTGAGATCCGTTGGTCCAATCGGGCCGTTTGAGGACTCCTGGGACAGCTAACTTCGATAGCTACGACTTTACTGGGGAGGTTTTCAGAGAATTCCTCCTCTAAAAGGGCTAAAAAACCATTTTTCCCAGGCTTAAATTTGGGCAAATTTTCGGCTTTTTTCAAAGGGGTTAGTACACGAAAAAATATGAAAATCTCAAAAAATGAAAAATCCAAAATACTTTGCACTAGGCAAGGTGGGATGCTGTTAAGGACATCCGTCCACAAAACTCCCGCCCGGGATGTCCAAATGGGCCCGGAATTGCGGTAATGTCCCTCTGAACACCCGTTGCGGACACATGCTCGGTATTTTTTGAATAACTTGAGATCCGTTGGTCCAATCGGGCCGTTTGAGGACTCCTGGGACAGCTAACTTCGATAGCTACGACTTTACTGAGGAGGTTTTCAGAGAATTCCTCCTCTAAAAGGGCTAAAAAACAATTTTTCCCAGGCTTAAATTTGGGCAAATTTTCGGCTTTTTTCAAAGGGGTTAGTACACGAAAAAATATGTA
This sequence comes from Persicaria tinctoria, assembly GCA_037127255.1. Classification (NCBI taxonomy): domain Eukaryota; kingdom Viridiplantae; phylum Streptophyta; class Magnoliopsida; order Caryophyllales; family Polygonaceae; genus Persicaria; species Persicaria tinctoria. The sequence continues at coordinate 89,907,052 of JBANSL010000004.1, read as the reverse complement.
AATCTCAAAAAATGAAAAATACAAAATACTTTGCACTAGGCAAGGTGGGATGCTGTTAAGGACATCCGTCCACAAAACTCCCGCCCGGGATCTCCAAATTGGCCCGGAATTGCGGTAATGTCCCTCTGAACACCCGTTGCGGACACATGCTCGGTATTTTTTGAATAACTTGAGATCCGTTGGTCCAATCGGGCCGTTTGAGGACTCCTGGGAAAGCTAACTTCGATAGCTACGACTTTACTATGGAGGTTTTCAGAGAATTCCTCCTCTAAAAGGGCTAAAAAACCATTTTTCCCAAGCTTAAATTTGGGCAAATTTTTGGCTTTTTTCAAAGGGGTTAGTACACGAAAAAATATGAAAATCTCAAAAAATGAAAAATCCAAAATACTTTGCAATAGGCAAGGTGGGATGCTGTTAAGGACATCCGTCCACAAAACTCCCGCCCGGGATGTCAAAATGGGCCCGGAATTGCGGTAATGTCCCTCTGAACACCCGTTGCGGACACATGCTCGGTATTTTTTGAATAACTTGAGATCCGTTGGTCCAATCGGGCCGTTTGAGGACTCCTGGGACAGCTAACTTCGATAGCTACGACTTTACTGAGGAGGTTTTCAGAGAATTCCTCCTCTAAAAGGGCTAAAAAACCATTTTTCCCAGGCTTAAATTTGGGCAAATTTTCGGCTTTTTTCAAAGGGGTTAGTACACGAAAAAATATGTAAATCTCAAAAAATGAAAAATACAAAATACTTTGCACTAGGCAAGGTGGGATGCTGTTAAGGACATCCGTCCACAAAACTCCCGCCCGGGATCTCCAAATTGGCCCGGAATTGCGGTAATGTCCCTCTGAACACCCGTTGCGGACACATGCTCGGTATTTTTTGAATAACTTGAGATCCGTTGGTCCAATCGGGCCGTTTGAGGACTCCTGGGACAGCTAACTTCGATAGCTACGACTTTACTGAGGAGGTTTTCAGAGAATTCCTCCTCCAAAAGGGCTAAAAAACCATTTTTCCCAGGCTTAAATTTGGGCAAATTTTCGGCTTTTTCAAAGGGGTTAGTACACGAAAAAATATGAAAATCTCAAAAAATGAAAAATCCAAAATACTTTGCACTAGGCAAGGTGGGATGCTGTTAAGGACATCCGTCCACAAAACTCCCGCCCGGGATGTCCAAATGGGCCCGGAATTGCGGTAATGTCCCTCTGAACACCCGTTGCGGACACATGCTCGGTATTTTTTGAATAACTTGAGATCCGTTGGTCCAATCGGGCCGTTTGAGGACTCCTGGGACAGCTAACTTCGATAGCTACGACTTTACTGAGGAAGTTTTCAGAGAATTCCTCCTCTAAAAGGGCTAAAAAACCATTTTTCCCAGGCTTAAATTTGGGCAATTTTTTGGCTTTTTTCAAAGGGGTTAGTACACGAAAAAATATGTAAATCTCAAAAAATGAAAAATACAAAATACTTTGCACTAGGCAAGGTGTGATGCTGTTAAGGACATCCTTCCACAAAACTCCCGCCCGGGATGTCCAAATTGGCCCGGAATTGCGGTAATGTCCCTCTGAACACTCGTTGCGGACACATGCTCGGTATTTTTTGAATAACTTGAGATCCGTTGGTCCAATCGGGCCGTTTGAGGACTCCTGGGAAAGCTAACTTCGATAGCTACGACTTTACTATGGAGGTTTTCAGAGAATTCCTCCTCTAAAAGGGCTAAAAAACCATTTTTCCCAAGCTTAAATTTGGGCAAATTTTTGGCTTTTTTCAAAGGGGTTAGTACACGAAAAAATATGAAAATCTCAAAAAATGAAAAATCCAAAATACTTTGCACTAGGCAAGGTGGGATGCTGTTAAGGACATCCGTCCACAAAACTCCCGCCCGGGATGTCCAAATGGGCCCGGAATTGCGGTAATGTCCCTCTGAACACCCGTTGCGGACACATGCTCGGTATTTTTTGAATAACTTGAGATCCGTTGGTCCAATCGGGCCGTTTGAGGACTCCTGGGACAGCTAACTTCGATAGCTACGACTTTACTGAGGAGGTTTTCAGAGAATTCCTCCTCTAAAAGGGCTAAAAAACCATTTTTCCCAGGCTTAAATTTGGGCAAATTTTCGGCTTTTTTCAAAGGGGTTAGTACACGAAAAAATATGAAAATCTCAAAAAATGAAAAATCCAAAATACTTTGCACTAGGCAAGGTGGGATGCTGTTAAGGACATCCGTCCACAAAACTCCCGCCCGGGATGTCCAAATGGGCCCGGAATTGCGGTAATGTCCCTCTGAACACCCGTTGCGGACACATGCTCGGTATTTTTTGAATAACTTGAGATCCGTTGGTCCAATCGGGCCGTTTGAGGACTCCTGGGACAGCTAACTTTGATAGCTACGACTTTACTGAGGAGGTTTTCAGAGAATTCCTCCTCTAAAAGGGCTAAAAAACCATTTTTCCCAGGCTTAAATTTGGGCAAATTTTCGGCTTTTTTCAAAGGGGTTAGTACACGAAAAAATATGAAAATCTCAAAAAATGAAAAATCCAAAATACTTTGCACTAGGCAAGGTGGGATGCCGTTAAGGACATCCGTCCACAAAACTCCCGCCCGGGATGTCCAAATGGGCCCGGAATTGCGGTAATGTCCCTCTGAACACCCGTTGCGGACACATGCTCAGTATTTTTTGAATAACTTGAGATCCGTTGGTCCAATCGGGCCGTTTGAGGACTCCTGGGACAGCTAACTTCGATAGCTACGACTTTACTGAGGAGGTTTTCAGAGAATTCCTCCTCTAAAAGGGCTAAAAAACAATTTTTCCCAGGCTTAAATTTGGGCAAATTTTCGGCTTTTTTCAAAGGGGTTAGTACACGAAAAAATATGTAAATCTCAAAAAATGAAAAATACAAAATACTTTGCACTAGGCAAGGTGGGATGCTGTTAAGGACATCCGTCCACAAAACTCCCGCCCGGGATCTCCAAATTGGCCCGGAATTGCGGTAATGTCCCTCTGAACACCCGTTGCGGACACATGCTCGGTATTTTTTGAATAACTTGAGATCCGTTGGTCCAATCGGGCCGTTTGAGGACTCCTGGGAAAGCTAACTTCGATAGCTACGACTTTACTATGGAGGTTTTCAGAGAATTCCTCCTCTAAAAGGGCTAAAAAACCATTTTTCCCAAGCTTAAATTTGGGCAAATTTTTGGCTTTTTTCAAAGGGGTTAGTACACGAAAAAATATGAAAATCTCAAAAAATGAAAAATCCAAAATACTTTGCACTAGGCAAGGTGGGATGCTGTTAAGGACATCCGTCCACAAAACTCCCGCCCGGGATGTCAAAATGGGCCCGGAATTGCGGTAATGTCCCTCTGAACACCCGTTGCGGACACATGCTCGGTATTTTTTGAATAACTTGAGATCCGTTGGTCCAATCGGGCCGTTTGAGGACTCCTGGGACAGCTAACTTCGATAGCTACGACTTTACTGAGGAGGTTTTCAGAGAATTCCTCCTCTAAAAGGGCTAAAAAACCATTTTTCCCAGGCTTAAATTTGGGCAAATTTTCGGCTTTTTTCAAAGGGGTTAGTACACGAAAAAATATGTAAATCTCAAAAAATGAAAAATACAAAATACTTTGCACTAGGCAAGGTGGGATGCTGTTAAGGACATCCGTCCACAAAACTCCCGCCCGGGATCTCCAAATTGGCCCGGAATTGCGGTAATGTCCCTCTGAACACCCGTTGCGGACACATGCTCGGTATTTTTTGAATAACTTGAGATCCGTTGGTCCAATCGGGCCGTTTGAGGACTCCTGGGACAGCTAACTTCGATAGCTACGACTTTACTGGGGAGGTTTTCAGAGAATTCCTCCTCTAAAAGGGCTAAAAAACCATTTTTCCCAGGCTTAAATTTGGGCAAATTTTCGGCTTTTTTCAAAGGGGTTAGTACACGAAAAAATATGAAAATCTCAAAAAATGAAAAATCCAAAATACTTTGCACTAGGCAAGGTGGGATGCTGTTAAGGACATCCGTCCACAAAACTCCCGCCCGGGATGTCCAAATGGGCCCGGAATTGCGGTAATGTCCCTCTGAACACCCGTTGCGGACACATGCTCGGTATTTTTTGAATAACTTGAGATCCGTTGGTCCAATCGGGCCGTTTGAGGACTCCTGGGACAGCTAACTTTGATAGCTACGACTTTACTGAGGAGGTTTTCAGAGAATTCCTCCTCTAAAAGGGCTAAAAAACCATTTTTCCCAGGCTTAAATTTGGGCAAATTTTCGGCTTTTTTCAAAGGGGTTAGTACACGAAAAAATATGAAAATCTCAAAAAATGAAAAATCCAAAATACTTTGCACTAGGCAAGGTGGGATGCCGTTAAGGACATCCGTCCACAAAACTCCCGCCCGGGATGTCCAAATGGGCCCGGAATTGCGGTAATGTCCCTCTGAACACCCGTTGCGGACACATGCTCAGTATTTTTTGAATAACTTGAGATCCGTTGGTCCAATCGGGCCGTTTGAGGACTCCTGGGACAGCTAACTTCGATAGCTACGACTTTACTGAGGAGGTTTTCAGAGAATTCCTCCTCTAAAAGGGCTAAAAAACAATTTTTCCCAGGCTTAAATTTGGGCAAATTTTCGGCTTTTTTCAAAGGGGTTAGTACACGAAAAAATATGTAAATCTCAAAAAATGAAAAATACAAAATACTTTGCACTAGGCAAGGTGGGATGCTGTTAAGGACATCCGTCCACAAAACTCCCGCCCGGGATCTCCAAATTGGCCCGGAATTGCGGTAATGTCCCTCTGAACACCCGTTGCGGACACATGCTCGGTATTTTTTGAATAACTTGAGATCCGTTGGTCCAATCGGGCCGTTTGAGGACTCCTGGGAAAGCTAACTTCGATAGCTACGACTTTACTATGGAGGTTTTCAGAGAATTCCTCCTCTAAAAGGGCTAAAAAACCATTTTTCCCAAGCTTAAATTTGGGCAAATTTTTGGCTTTTTTCAAAGGGGTTAGTACACGAAAAAATATGAAAATCTCAAAAAATGAAAAATCCAAAATACTTTGCACTAGGCAAGGTGGGATGCTGTTAAGGACATCCGTCCACAAAACTCCCGCCCGGGATGTCAAAATGGGCCCGGAATTGCGGTAATGTCCCTCTGAACACCCGTTGCGGACACATGCTCGGTATTTTTTGAATAACTTGAGATCCGTTGGTCCAATCGGGCCGTTTGAGGACTCCTGGGACAGCTAACTTCGATAGCTACGACTTTACTGAGGAGGTTTTCAGAGAATTCCTCCTCTAAAAGGGCTAAAAAACCATTTTTCCCAGGCTTAAATTTGGGCAAATTTTCGGCTTTTTTCAAAGGGGTTAGTACACGAAAAAATATGTAAATCTCAAAAAATGAAAAATACAAAATACTTTGCACAAGGCAAGGTGGGATGCTGTTAAGGACATCCGTCCACAAAACTCCCGCCCGGGATCTCCAAATTGGCCCGGAATTGCGGTAATGTCCCTCTGAACACCCGTTGCGGACACATGCTCGGTATTTTTTGAATAACTTGAGATCCGTTGGTCCAATCGGGCCGTTTGAGGACTCCTGGGACAGCTAACTTCGATAGCTACGACTTTACTGCGGAGGTTTTCAGAGAATTCCTCCTCTAAAAGGGCTAAAAAACCATTTTTCCCAGGCTTAAATTTGGGCAAATTTTCGGCTTTTTTCAAAGGGGTTAGTACACGAAAAAATATGAAAATCTCAAAAAATGAAAAATCCAAAATACTTTGCACTAGGCAAGGTGGGATGCTGTTAAGGACATCCGTCCACAAAACTCCCGCCCGGGATCTCCAAATTGGCCCGGAATTGCGGTAATGTCCCTCTGAACACCCGTTGCGGACACATGCTCGGTATTTTTTGAATAACTTGAGATCCGTTGGTCCAATCGGGCCGTTTGAGGACTCCTGGGAAAGCTAACTTCGATAGCTACGACTTTACTATGGAGGTTTTCAGAGAATTCCTCCTCTAAAAGGGCTAAAAAACCATTTTTCCCAAGCTTAAATTTGGGCAAATTTTTGGCTTTTTTCAAAGGGGTTAGTACACGAAAAAATATGAAAATCTCAAAAAATGAAAAATCCAAAATACTTTGCACTAGGCAAGGTGGGATGCTGTTAAGGACATCCGTCCACAAAACTCCCGCCCGGGATGTCAAAATGGGCCCGGAATTGCGGTAATGTCCCTCTGAACACCCGTTGCGGACACATGCTCGGTATTTTTTGAATAACTTGAGATCCGTTGGTCCAATCGGGCCGTTTGAGGACTCCTGGGACAGCTAACTTCGATAGCTACGACTTTACTGAGGAGGTTTTCAGAGAATTCCTCCTCTAAAAGGGCTAAAAAACCATTTTTCCCAGGCTTAAATTTGGGCAAATTTTCGGCTTTTTTCAAAGGGGTTAGTACACGAAAAAATATGAAAATCTCAAAAAATATAAAATCCAAAATACTTTGCACTAGGCAAGGTGGGATGCTGTTAAGGACATCCGTCCACAAAACTCCCGCCCGGGATGTCCAAATGGGCCCGGAATTGCGGTAATGTCCCTCTGAACACCCGTTGCGGACACATGCTCGGTATTTTTTGAATAACTTGAGATCCGTTGGTCCAATCGGGCCGTTTGAGGACTCCTGGGACAGCTAACTTCGATAGCTACGACTTTACTGAGGAGGTTTTCAGAGAATTCCTCCTCCAAAAGGGCTAAAAAACCATTTTTCCCAGGCTTAAATTTGGGCAAATTTTCGGCTTTTTCAAAGGGGTTAGTACACGAAAAAATATGAAAATCTCAAAAAATGAAAAATCCAAAATACTTTGCACTAGGCAAGGTGGGATGCTGTTAAGGACATCCGTCCACAAAACTCCCGCCCGGGATGTCCAAATGGGCCCGGAATTGCGGTAATGTCCCTCTGAACACCCGTTGCGGACACATGCTCGGTATTTTTTGAATAACTTGAGATCCGTTGGTCCAATCGGGCCGTTTGAGGACTCCTGGGACAGCTAACTTCGATAGCTACGACTTTACTGAGGAAGTTTTCAGAGAATTCCTCCTCTAAAAGGGCTAAAAAACCATTTTTCCCAGGCTTAAATTTGGGCAAATTTTTGGCTTTTTTCAAAGGGGTTAGTACACGAAAAAATATGAAAATCTCAAAAAATGAAAAATCCAAAATACTTTGCACTAGGCAAGGTGGGATGCTGTTAAGGACATCCGTCCACAAAACTCCCGCCCGGGATGTCCAAATGGGCCCGGAATTGCGGTAATGTCCCTCTGAACACCCGTTGCGGACACATGCTCGGTATTTTTTGAATAACTTGAGATCCGTTGGTCCAATCGGGCCGTTTGAGGACTCCTGGGACAGCTAACTTCGATAGCTACGACTTTACTGGGGAGGTTTTCAGAGAATTCCTCCTCTAAAAGGGCTAAAAAACCATTTTTCCCAGGCTTAAATTTGGGCAAATTTTCGGCTTTTTTCAAAGGGGTTAGTACACGAAAAAATATGAAAATCTCAAAAAATGAAAAATCCAAAATACTTTGCACTAGGCAAGGTGGGATGCTGTTAAGGACATCCGTCCACAAAACTCCCGCCCGGGATGTCCAAATGGGCCCGGAATTGCGGTAATGTCCCTCTGAACACCCGTTGCGGACACATGCTCGGTATTTTTTGAATAACTTGAGATCCGTTGGTCCAATCGGGCCGTTTGAGGACTCCTGGGACAGCTAACTTCGATAGCTACGACTTTACTGGGGAGGTTTTCAGAGAATTCCTCCTCTAAAAGGGCTAAAAAACCATTTTTCCCAGGCTTAAATTTGGGCAAATTTTCGGCTTTTTTCAAAGGGGTTAGTACACGAAAAAATATGAAAATCTCAAAAAATATAAAATCCAAAATACTTTGCACTAGGCAAGGTGGGATGCTGTTAAGGACATCCGTCCACAAAACTCCCGCCCGGGATGTCCAAATGGGCCCGGAATTGCGGTAATGTCCCTCTGAACACCCGTTGCGGACACATGCTCGGTATTTTTTGAATAACTTGAGATCCGTTGGTCCAATCGGGCCGTTTGAGGACTCCTGGGACAGCTAACTTCGATAGCTACGACTTTACTGAGGAGGTTTTCAGAGAATTCCTCCTCCAAAAGGGCTAAAAAACCATTTTTCCCAGGCTTAAATTTGGGCAAATTTTCGGCTTTTTCAAAGGGGTTAGTACACGAAAAAATATGAAAATCTCAAAAAATGAAAAATCCAAAATACTTTGCACTAGGCAAGGTGGGATGCTGTTAAGGACATCCGTCCACAAAACTCCCGCCCGGGATGTCCAAATGGGCCCGGAATTGCGGTAATGTCCCTCTGAACACCCGTTGCGGACACATGCTCGGTATTTTTTGAATAACTTGAGATCCGTTGGTCCAATCGGGCCGTTTGAGGACTCCTGGGACAGCTAACTTCGATAGCTACGACTTTACTGAGGAAGTTTTCAGAGAATTCCTCCTCTAAAAGGGCTAAAAAACCATTTTTCCCAGGCTTAAATTTGGGCAAATTTTTGGCTTTTTTCAAAGGGGTTAGTACACGAAAAAATATGAAAATCTCAAAAAATGAAAAATCCAAAATACTTTGCACTAGGCAAGGTGGGATGCTGTTAAGGACATCCGTCCACAAAACTCCCGCCCGGGATGTCCAAATGGGCCCGGAATTGCGGTAATGTCCCTCTGAACACCCGTTGCGGACACATGCTCGGTATTTTTTGAATAACTTGAGATCCGTTGGTCCAATCGGGCCGTTTGAGGACTCCTGGGACAGCTAACTTCGATAGCTACGACTTTACTGGGGAGGTTTTCAGAGAATTCCTCCTCTAAAAGGGCTAAAAAACCATTTTTCCCAGGCTTAAATTTGGGCAAATTTTCGGCTTTTTTCAAAGGGGTTAGTACACGAAAAAATATGAAAATCTCAAAAAATGAAAAATCCAAAATACTTTGCACTAGGCAAGGTGGGATGCTGTTAAGGACATCCGTCCACAAAACTCCCGCCCGGGATGTCCAAATGGGCCCGGAATTGCGGTAATGTCCCTCTGAACACCCGTTGCGGACACATGCTCGGTATTTTTTGAATAACTTGAGATCCGTTGGTCCAATCGGGCCGTTTGAGGACTCCTGGGACAGCTAACTTCGATAGCTACGACTTTACTGAGGAAGTTTTCAGAGAATTCCTCCTCTAAAAGGGCTAAAAAACCATTTTTCCCAGGCTTAAATTTGGGCAAATTTTCGGCTTTTTTCAAAGGGGTTAGTACACGAAAAAATATGAAAATCTCTAAAAATGAAAAATCCAAAATACTTTGCACTAGGCAAGGTGGGATGCTGTTAAGGACATCCGTCCAAAAAACTCCCGCCCGGGATGTCCAAATGGGCCCGGAATTGCGGTAATGTCCCTCTGAACACCCGTTGCGGACACATGCTCGGTATTTTTTGAATAACTTGAGATCCGTTGGTCCAATCGGGCCGTTTGAGGACTCCTGGGACAGCTAACTTCGATAGCTACGACTTTACTGAGGAGGTTTTCAGAGAATTCCTCCTCCAAAAGGGCTAAAAAACCATTTTTCCCAGGCTTAAATTTGGGCAAATTTTCGGCTTTTTCAAAGGGGTTAGTACACGAAAAAATATGAAAATCTCAAAAAATGAAAAATCCAAAATACTTTGCACTAGGCAAGGTGGGATGCTGTTAAGGACATCCGTCCACAAAACTCCCGCCCGGGATGTCCAAATGGGCCCGGAATTGCGGTAATGTCCCTCTGAACACCCGTTGCGGACACATGCTCGGTATTTTTTGAATAACTTGAGATCCGTTGGTCCAATCGGGCCGTTTGAGGACTCCTGGGACAGCTAACTTCGATAGCTACGACTTTACTGAGGAAGTTTTCAGAGAATTCCTCCTCTAAAAGGGCTAAAAAACCATTTTTCCCAGGCTTAAATTTGGGCAAATTTTTGGCTTTTTTCAAAGGGGTTAGTACACGAAAAAATATGAAAATCTCAAAAAATGAAAAATCCAAAATACTTTGCACTAGGCAAGGTGGGATGCTGTTAAGGACATCCGTCCACAAAACTCCCGCCCGGGATGTCCAAATGGGCCCGGAATTGCGGTAATGTCCCTCTGAACACCCGTTGCGGACACATGCTCGGTATTTTTTGAATAACTTGAGATCCGTTGGTCCAATCGGGCCGTTTGAGGACTCCTGGGACAGCTAACTTCGATAGCTACGACTTTACTGAGGAGGTTTTCAGAGAATTCCTCCTCTAAAAGGGCTAAAAAAGCATTTTTCCCAGGCTTAAATTTGGGCAAATTTTCGGCTTTTTTCAAAGGGGTTAGTACACGAAAAAATATGAAAATCTCAAAAAATGAAAAATCCAAAATACTTTGCACTAGGCAAGGTGGGATGCTGTTAAGGACATCCGTCCACAAAACTCCCGCCCGGGATGTCCAAATGGGCCCGGAATTGCGGTAATGTCCCTCTGAACACCCGTTGCGGACACATGCTCGGTATTTTTTGAATAACTTGAGATCCGTTGGTCCAATCGGGCCGTTTGAGGACTCCTGGGACAGCTAACTTCGATAGCTACGACTTTACTGAGGAGGTTTTCAGAGAATTCCTCCTCTAAAAGGGCTAAAAAACCATTTTTCCCAGGCTTAAATTTGGGCAAATTTTCGGCTTTTTTCAAAGGGGTTAGTACACGAAAAAATATGAAAATCTCAAAAAATGAAAAATCCAAAATACTTTGCACTAGGCAAGGTGGGATGCCGTTAAGGACATCCGTCCACAAAACTCCCGCCCGGGATGTCCAAATGGGCCCGGAATTGCGGTAATGTCCCTCTGAACACCCGTTGCGGACACATGCTCAGTATTTTTTGAATAACTTGAGATCCGTTGGTCCAATCGGGCCGTTTGAGGACTCCTGGGACAGCTAACTTCGATAGCTACGACTTTACTGCGGAGGATTTCAGAGAATTCCTCCTCTAAAAGGGCTAAAAAACCATTTTTCCCAGGCTTAAATTTGGGCAAATTTTCGGCTTTTTTCAAAGGGGTTAGTACACGAAAAAATATGAAAATCTCAAAAAATGAAAAATACAAAATACTTTGCACTAGGCAAGGTGGGATGCTGTTAAGGACATCCGTCCACAAAACTCCCGCCCGGGATCTCCAAATTGGCCCGGAATTGCGGTAATGTCCCTCTGAACACCCGTTGCGGACACATGCTCGGTATTTTTTGAATAACTTGAGATCCGTTGGTCCAATCGGGCCGTTTGAGGACTCCTGGGAAAGCTAACTTCGATAGCTACGACTTTACTATGGAGGTTTTCAGAGAATTCCTCCTCTAAAAGGGCTAAAAAACCATTTTTCCCAAGCTTAAATTTGGGCAAATTTTTGGCTTTTTTCAAAGGGGTTAGTACACGAAAAAATATGAAAATCTCAAAAAATGAAAAATCCAAAATACTTTGCACTAGGCAAGGTGGGATGCTGTTAAGGACATCCGTCCACAAAACTCCCGCCCGGGATGTCAAAATGGGCCCGGAATTGCGGTAATGTCCCTCTGAACACCCGTTGCGGACACATGCTCGGTATTTTTTGAATAACTTGAGATCCGTTGGTCCAATCGGGCCGTTTGAGGACTCCTGGGACAGCTAACTTCGATAGCTACGACTTTACTGAGGAGGTTTTCAGAGAATTCCTCCTCTAAAAGGGCTAAAAAACCATTTTTCCCAGGCTTAAATTTGGGCAAATTTTCGGCTTTTTTCAAAGGGGTTAGTACACGAAAAAATATGAAAATCTCAAAAAATGAAAAATCCAAAATACTTTGCACTAGGCAAGGTGGGATGCCGTTAAGGACATCCGTCCACAAAACTCCCGCCCGGGATGTCCAAATGGGCCCGGAATTGCGGTAATGTCCCTCTGAACACCCGTTGCGGACACATGCTCGGTATTTTTTGAATAACTTGAGATCCGTTGGTCCAATCGGGCCGTTTGAGGACTCCTGGGACAGCTAACTTCGATAGCTACGACTTTACTGAGGAGGTTTTCAGAGAATTCCTCCTCTAAAAGGGCTAAAAAACCATTTTTCCCAGGCTTAAATTTGGGCAAATTTTCGGCTTTTTTCAAAGGGGTTAGTACACGAAAAAATATGAAAATCTCAAAAAATGAAAAATCCAAAATACTTTGCACTAGGCAAGGTGGGATGCCGTTAAGGACATCCGTCCACAAAACTCCCGCCCGGGATGTCCAAATGGGCCCGGAATTGCGGTAATGTCCCTCTGAACACCCGTTGCGGACACATGCTCGGTATTTTTTGAATAACTTGAGATCCGTTGGTCCAATCGGGCCGTTTGAGGACTCCTGGGACAGCTAACTTCGATAGCTACGACTTTACTGAGGAGGTTTTCAGAGAATTCCTCCTCTAAAAGGGCTAAAAAACCATTTTTCCCAGGCTTAAATTTGGGCAAATTTTCGGCTTTTTTCAAAGGGGTTAGTACACGAAAAAATATGAAAATCTCAAAAAATGAAAAATCCAAAATACTTTGCACTAGGCAAGGTGGGATGCTGTTAAGGACATCCGTCCACAAAACTCCCGCCCGGGATGTCCAAATGGGCCCGGAATTGCGGTAATGTCCCTCTGAACACCCGTTGCGGACACATGCTCGGTATTTTTTGAATAACTTGAGATCCGTTGGTCCAATCGGGCCGTTTGAGGACTCCTGGGACAGCTAACTTCGATAGCTACGACTTTACTGCGGAGGTTTTCAGAGAATTCCTCCTCTAAAAGGGCTAAAAAACCATTTTTCCCAGGCTTAAATTTGGGCAAATTTTCGGCTTTTTTCAAAGGGGTTAGTACACGAAAAAATATGAAAATCTCAAAAAATGAAAAATCCAAAATACTTTGCACTAGGCAAGGTGGGATGCCGTTAAGGACATCCGTCCACAAAACTCCCGCCCGGGATGTCCAAATGGGCCCGGAATTGCGGTAATGTCCCTCTGAACACCCGTTGCGGACACATGCTCGGTATTTTTTGAATAACTTGAGATCCGTTGGTCCAATCGGGCCGTTTGAGGACTCCTGGGACAGCTAACTTCGATAGCTACGACTTTACTGAGGAGGTTTTCAGAGAATTCCTCCTCTAAAAGGGCTAAAAAACCATTTTTCCCAGGCTTAAATTTGGGCAAATTTTCGGCTTTTTTCAAAGGGGTTAGTACACGAAAAAATATGAAAATCTCAAAAAATGAAAAATCCAAAATACTTTGCACTAGGCAAGGTGGGATGCCGTTAAGGACATCCGTCCACAAAACTCCCGCCCGGGATGTCCAAATGGGCCCGGAATTGCGGTAATGTCCCTCTGAACACCCATTGCGGACACATGCTCGGTATTGTTTGAATAACTTGAGATCCGTTGGTCCAATCGGGCCGTTTGAGGACTCCTGGGACAGCTAACTTCGATAGCTACGACTTTACTGAGGAGGTTTTCAGAGAATTCCTCCTCTAAAAGGGCTAAAAAACCATTTTTCCCAGGCTTAAATTTGGGCAAATTTTCGGCTTTTTTCAAAGGGGTTAGTACACGAAAAAATATGAAAATCTCAAAAAATGAAAAATCCAAAATACTTTGCACTAGGCAAGGTGGGATGCCGTTAAGGACATCCGTCCACAAAACTCCCGCCCGGGATGTCCAAATGGGCCCGGAATTGCGGTAATGTCCCTCTGAACACCCGTTGCGGACACATGCTCGGTATTTTTTGAATAACTTGAGATCCGTTGGTCCAATCGGGCCGTTTGAGGACTCCTGGGACAGCTAACTTCGATAGCTACGACTTTACTGAGGAGGTTTTCAGAGAATTCCTCCTCTAAAAGGGCTAAAAAACCATTTTTCCCAGGCTTAAATTTGGGCAAATTTTCGGCTTTTTTCAAAGGGGTTAGTACACGAAAAAATATGAAAATCTCAAAAAATGAAAAATCCAAAATACTTTGCACTAGGCAAGGTGGGATGCCGTTAAGGACATCCGTCCACAAAACTCCCGCCCGGGATGTCCAAATGGGCCCGGAATTGCGGTAATGTCCCTCTGAACACCCGTTGCGGACACATGCTCGGTATTTTTTGAATAACTTGAGATCCGTTGGTCCAATCGGGCCGTTTGAGGACTCCTGGGACAGATAACTTCGATAGCTACGACTTTACTGAGGAGGTTTTCAGAGAATTCCTCCTCTAAAAGGGCTAAAAAACCATTTTTCCCAGGCTTAAATTTGGGCAAATTTTCGGCTTTTTTCAAAGGGGTTAGTACACGAAAAAATATGTAAATCTCAAAAAATGAAAAATACAAAATACTTTGCACTAGGCAAGGTGGGATGCTGTTAAGGACATCCGTCCACAAAACTCCCGCCCGGGATGTCCAAATGGGCCCGGAATTGCGGTAATGTCCCTCTGAACACCCGTTGCGGACACATGCTCGGTATTGTTTGAATAACTTGAGATCCGTTGGTCCAATCGGGCCGTTTGAGGACTCCTGGGACAGATAACTTCGATAGCTACGACTTTACTGAGGAGGTTTTCAGAGAATTCCTCCTCTAAAAGGGCTAAAAAACCATTTTTCCCAGGCTTAAATTTGGGCAAATTTTCGGCTTTTTTCAAAGGGGTTAGTACACGAAAAAATATGTAAATCTCAAAAAATGAAAAATACAAAATACTTTGCACTAGGCAAGGTGGGATGCTGTTAAGGACATCCGTCCACAAAACTCCCGCCCGGGATGTCCAAATGGGCCCGGAATTGCGGTAATGTCCCTCTGAACACCCGTTGCGGACACATGCTCGGTATGTTTTGAATAACTTGAGATCCGTTGGTCCAATCGGGCCGTTTGAGGACTCCTGGGACAGCTAACTTCGATAGCTACGACTTTACTGAGGAGGTTTTCAGAGAATTCCTCCTCTAAAAGGGCTAAAAAACCATTTTTCCCAGGCTTAAATTTGGGCAAATTTTCGGCTTTTTTCAAAGGGGTTAGTACACGAAAAAATATGAAAATCTCAAAAAATGAAAAATCCAAAATACTTTGCACTAGGCAAGGTGGGATGCCGTTAAGGACATCCGTCCACAAAACTCCCGCCCGGGATGTCCAAATGGGCCCGGAATTGCGGTAATGTCCCTCTGAACACCCGTTGCGGACACATGCTCGGTATTTTTTGAATAACTTGAGATCCGTTGGTCCAATCGGGCCGTTTGAGGACTCCTGGGACAGCTAACTTCGATAGCTACGACTTTACTGAGGAGGTTTTCAGAGAATTCCTCCTCTAAAAGGGCTAAAAAACCATTTTTCCCAGGCTTAAATTTGGGCAAATTTTCGGCTTTTTTCAAAGGGGTTAGTACACGAAAAAATATGAAAATCTCAAAAAATGAAAAATCCAAAATACTTTGCACTAGGCAAGGTGGGATGCCGTTAAGGACATCCGTCCACAAAACTCCCGCCCGGGATGTCCAAATGGGCCCGGAATTGCGGTAATGTCCCTCTGAACACCCGTTGCGGACACATGCTCAGTATTTTTTGAATAACTTGAGATCCGTTGGTCCAATCGGGCCGTTTGAGGACTCCTGGGACAGCTAACTTCGATAGCTACGACTTTACTGAGGAGGTTTTCAGAGAATTCCTCCTCTAAAAGGGCTAAAAAACCATTTTTCCCAGGCTTAAATTTGGGCAAATTTTCGGCTTTTTTCAAAGGGGTTAGTACACGAAAAAATATGAAAATCTCAAAAAATGAAAAATCCAAAATACTTTGCACTAGGCAAGGTGGGATGCCGTTAAGGACATCCGTCCACAAAACTCCCGCCCGGGATGTCCAAATGGGCCCGGAATTGCGGTAATGTCCCTCTGAACACCCGTTGCGGACACATGCTCGGTATTTTTTGAATAACTTGAGATCCGTTGGTCCAATCGGGCCGTTTGAGGACTCCTGGGACAGCTAACTTCGATAGCTACGACTTTACTGAGGAGGTTTTCAGAGAATTCCTCCTCTAAAAGGGCTAAAAAACCATTTTTCCCAGGCTTAAATTTGGGCAAATTTTCGGCTTTTTTCAAAGGGGTTAGTACACGAAAAAATATGAAAATCTCAAAAAATGAAAAATCCAAAATACTTTGCACTAGGCAAGGTGGGATGCCGTTAAGGACATCCGTCCACAAAACTCCCGCCCGGGATGTCCAAATGGGCCCGGAATTGCGGTAATGTCCCTCTGAACACCCGTTGCGGACACATGCTCGGTATTTTTTGAATAACTTGAGATCCGTTGGTCCAATCGGGCCGTTTGAGGACTCCTGGGACAGATAACTTCGATAGCTACGACTTTACTGAGGAGGTTTTCAGAGAATTCCTCCTCTAAAAGGGCTAAAAAACCATTTTTCCCAGGCTTAAATTTGGGCAAATTTTCGGCTTTTTTCAAAGGGGTTAGTACACGAAAAAATATGTAAATCTCAAAAAATGAAAAATACAAAATACTTTGCACTAGGCAAGGTGGGATGCTGTTAAGGACATCCGTCCACAAAACTCCCGCCCGGGATGTCCAAATGGGCCCGGAATTGCGGTAATGTCCCTCTGAACACCCGTTGCGGACACATGCTCGGTATTGTTTGAATAACTTGAGATCCGTTGGTCCAATCGGGCCGTTTGAGGACTCCTGGGACAGATAACTTCGATAGCTACGACTTTACTGAGGAGGTTTTCAGAGAATTCCTCCTCTAAAAGGGCTAAAAAACCATTTTTCCCAGGCTTAAATTTGGGCAAATTTTCGGCTTTTTTCAAAGGGGTTAGTACACGAAAAAATATGTAAATCTCAAAAAATGAAAAATACAAAATACTTTGCACTAGGCAAGGTGGGATGCTGTTAAGGACATCCGTCCACAAAACTCCCGCCCGGGATGTCCAAATGGGCCCGGAATTGCGGTAATGTCCCTCTGAACACCCGTTGCGGACACATGCTCGGTATGTTTTGAATAACTTGAGATCCGTTGGTCCAATCGGGCCGTTTGAGGACTCCTGGGACAGCTAACTTCGATAGCTACGACTTTACTGAGGAGGTTTTCAGAGAATTCCTCCTCTAAAAGGGCTAAAAAACCATTTTTCCCAGGCTTAAATTTGGGCAAATTTTCGGCTTTTTTCAAAGGGGTTAGTACACGAAAAAATATGAAAATCTCAAAAAATGAAAAATCCAAAATACTTTGCACTAGGCAAGGTGGGATGCCGTTAAGGACATCCGTCCACAAAACTCCCGCCCGGGATGTCCAAATGGGCCCGGAATTGCGGTAATGTCCCTCTGAACACCCGTTGCGGACACATGCTCGGTATTTTTTGAATAACTTGAGATCCGTTGGTCCAATCGGGCCGTTTGAGGACTCCTGGGACAGATAACTTCGATAGCTACGACTTTACTGAGGAGGTTTTCAGAGAATTCCTCCTCTAAAAGGGCTAAAAAACCATTTTTCCCAGGCTTAAATTTGGGCAAATTTTCGGCTTTTTTCAAAGGGGTTAGTACACGAAAAAATATGTAAATCTCAAAAAATGAAAAATACAAAATACTTTGCACTAGGCAAGGTGGGATGCTGTTAAGGACATCCGTCCACAAAACTCCCGCCCGGGATGTCCAAATGGGCCCGGAATTGCGGTAATGTCCCTCTGAACACCCGTTGCGGACACATGCTCGGTATTGTTTGAATAACTTGAGATCCGTTGGTCCAATCGGGCCGTTTGAGGACTCCTGGGACAGATAACTTCGATAGCTACGACTTTACTGAGGAGGTTTTCAGAGAATTCCTCCTCTAAAAGGGCTAAAAAACCATTTTTCCCAGGCTTAAATTTGGGCAAATTTTCGGCTTTTTTCAAAGGGGTTAGTACACGAAAAAATATGTAAATCTCAAAAAATGAAAAATACAAAATACTTTGCACTAGGCAAGGTGGGATGCTGTTAAGGACATCCGTCCACAAAACTCCCGCCCGGGATGTCCAAATGGGCCCGGAATTGCGGTAATGTCCCTCTGAACACCCGTTGCGGACACATGCTCGGTATGTTTTGAATAACTTGAGATCCGTTGGTCCAATCGGGCCGTTTGAGGACTCCTGGGACAGCTAACTTCGATAGCTACGACTTTACTGAGGAGGTTTTCAGAGAATTCCTCCTCTAAAAGGGCTAAAAAACCATTTTTCCCAGGCTTAAATTTGGGCAAATTTTCGGCTTTTTTCAAAGGGGTTAGTACACGAAAAAATATGAAAATCTCAAAAAATGAAAAATCCAAAATACTTTGCACTAGGCAAGGTGGGATGCTGTTAAGGACATCCGTCCACAAAACTCCCGCCCGGGATGTCCAAATGGGCCCGGAATTGCGGTAATGTCCCTCTGAACACCCGTTGCGGACACATGCTCGGTATTTTTTGAATAACTTGAGATCCGTTGGTCCAATCGGGCCGTTTGAGGACTCCTGGGACAGCTAACTTCGATAGCTACGACTTTACTGAGGAGGTTTTCAGAGAATTCCTCCTCTAAAAGGGCTAAAAAACCATTTTTCCCAGGCTTAAATTTGGGCAAATTTTCGGCTTTTTTCAAAGGGGTTAGTACACGAAAAAATATGAAAATCTCAAAAAATGAAAAATCCAAAATACTTTGCACTAGGCAAGGTGGGATGCCGTTAAGGACATCCGTCCACAAAACTCCCGCCCGGGATGTCCAAATGGGCCCGGAATTGCGGTAATGTCCCTCTGAACACCCGTTGCGGACACATGCTCAGTATTTTTTGAATAACTTGAGATCCGTTGGTCCAATCGGGCCGTTTGAGGACTCCTGGGACAGCTAACTTCGATAGCTACGACTTTACTGAGGAGGTTTTCAGAGAATTCCTCCTCTAAAAGGGCTAAAAAACCATTTTTCCCAGGCTTAAATTTGGGCAAATTTTCGGCTTTTTTCAAAGGGGTTAGTACACGAAAAAATATGAAAATCTCAAAAAATGAAAAATCCAAAATACTTTGCACTAGGCAAGGTGGGATGCTGTTAATGACATCCGTCCACAAAACTCCCGCCCGGGATGTCCAAATGGGCCCGGAATTGCGGTAATGTCCCTCTGAACACCCGTTGCGGACACATGCTCGGTATTTTTTGAATAACTTGAGATCCGTTGGTCCAATCGGGCCGTTTGAGGACTCCTGGGACAGCTAACTTCGATAGCTACGACTTTACTGAGGAGGTTTTCAGAGAATTCCTCCTCTAAAAGGGCTAAAAAACCATTTTTCCCAGGCTTAAATTTGGGCAAATTTTCGGCTTTTTTCAAAGGGGTTAGTACACGAAAAAATATGAAAATCTCAAAAAATGAAAAATCCAAAATACTTTGCACTAGGCAAGGTGGGATGCCGTTAAGGACATCCGTCCACAAAACTCCCGCCCGGGATGTCCAAATGGGCCCGGAATTGCGGTAATGTCCCTCTGAACACCCGTTGCGGACACATGCTCGGTATTTTTTGAATAACTTGAGATCCGTTGGTCCAATCGGGCCGTTTGAGGACTCCTGGGACAGCTAACTTCGATAGCTACGACTTTACTGAGGAGGTTTTCAGAGAATTCCTCCTCTAAAAGGGCTAAAAAACCATTTTTCCCAGGCTTAAATTTGGGCAAATTTTCGGCTTTTTTCAAAGGGGTTAGTACACGAAAAAATATGAAAATCTCAAAAAATGAAAAATCCAAAATACTTTGCACTAGGCAAGGTGGGATGCCGTTAAGGACATCCGTCCACAAAACTCCCGCCCGGGATGTCCAAATGGGCCCGGAATTGCGGTAATGTCCCTCTGAACACCCGTTGCGGACACATGCTCGGTATTTTTTGAATAACTTGAGATCCGTTGGTCCAATCGGGCCGTTTGAGGACTCCTGGGACAGATAACTTCGATAGCTACGACTTTACTGAGGAGGTTTTCAGAGAATTCCTCCTCTAAAAGGGCTAAAAAACCATTTTTCCCAGGCTTAAATTTGGGCAAATTTTCGGCTTTTTTCAAAGGGGTTAGTACACGAAAAAATATGAAAATCTCAAAAAATGAAAAATCCAAAATACTTTGCACTAGGCAAGGTGGGATGCCGTTAAGGACATCCGTCCACAAAACACCCGCCCGGGATGTCCAAATGGGCCCGGAATTGCGGTAATGTCCCTCTGAACACCCATTGCGGACACATGCTCGGTATTGTTTGAATAACTTGAGATCCGTTGGTCCAATCGGGCCGTTTGAGGACTCCTGGGACAGATAACTTCGATAGCTACGACTTTACTGAGGAGGTTTTCAGAGAATTCCTCCTCTAAAAGGGCTAAAAAACCATTTTTCCCAGGCTTAAATTTGGGCAAATTTTCGGCTTTTTTCAAAGGGGTTAGTACACGAAAAAATATGAAAATCTCAAAAAATGAAAAATCCAAAATACTTTGCACTAGGCAAGGTGGGATGCCGTTAAGGACATCCGTCCACAAAACTCCCGCCCGGGATGTCCAAATGGGCCCGGAATTGCGGTAATGTCCCTCTGAACACCCGTTGCGGACACATGCTCGGTATTTTTTGAATAACTTGAGATCCGTTGGTCCAATCGGGCCGTTTGAGGACTCCTGGGACAGCTAACTTCGATAGCTACGACTTTACTGAGGAGGTTTTCAGAGAATTCCTCCTCTAAAAGGGCTAAAAAACCATTTTTCCCAGGCTTAAATTTGGGCAAATTTTCGGCTTTTTTCAAAGGGGTTAGTACACGAAAAAATATGAAAATCTCAAAAAATGAAAAATCCAAAATACTTTGCACTAGGCAAGGTGGGATGCCGTTAAGGACATCCGTCCACAAAACTCCCGCCCGGGATGTCCAAATGGGCCCGGAATTGCGGTAATGTCCCTCTGAACACCCGTTGCGGACACATGCTCGGTATTGTTTGAATAACTTGAGATCCGTTGGTCCAATCGGGCCGTTTGAGGACTCCTGGGACAGATAACTTCGATAGCTACGACTTTACTGAGGAGGTTTTCAGAGAATTCCTCCTCTAAAAGGGCTAAAAAACCATTTTTCCCAGGCTTAAATTTGGGCAAATTTTCGGCTTTTTTCAAAGGGGTTAGTACACGAAAAAATATGAAAATCTCAAAAAATGAAAAATCCAAAATACTTTGCACTAGGCAAGGTGGGATGCCGTTAAGGACATCCGTCCACAAAACTCCCGCCCGGGATGTCCAAATGGGCCCGGAATTGCGGTAATGTCCCTCTGAACACCCGTTGCGGACACATGCTCGGTATTTTTTGAATAACTTGAGATCCGTTGGTCCAATCGGGCCGTTTGAGGACTCCTGGGACAGCTAACTTCGATAGCTACGACTTTACTGAGGAGGTTTTCAGAGAATTCCTCCTCTAAAAGGGCTAAAAAACCATTTTTCCCAGGCTTAAATTTGGGCAAATTTTCGGCTTTTTTCAAAGGGGTTAGTACACGAAAAAATATGAAAATCTCAAAAAATGAAAAATCCAAAATACTTTGCACTAGGCAAGGTGGGATGCCGTTAAGGACATCCGTCCACAAAACTCCCGCCCGGGATGTCCAAATGGGCCCGGAATTGCGGTAATGTCCCTCTGAACACCCGTTGCGGACACATGCTCGGTATTTTTTGAATAACTTGAGATCCGTTGGTCCAATCGGGCCGTTTGAGGACTCCTGGGACAGATAACTTCGATAGCTACGACTTTACTGAGGAGGTTTTCAGAGAATTCCTCCTCTAAAAGGGCTAAAAAACCATTTTTCCCAGGCTTAAATTTGGGCAAATTTTCGGCTTTTTTCAAAGGGGTTAGTACACGAAAAAATATGAAAATCTCAAAAAATGAAAAATCCAAAATACTTTGCACTAGGCAAGGTGGGATGCCGTTAAGGACATCCGTCCACAAAACTCCCGCCCGGGATGTCCAAATGGGCCCGGAATTGCGGTAATGTCCCTCTGAACACCCGTTGCGGACACATGCTCGGTATTTTTTGAATAACTTGAGATCCGTTGGTCCAATCGGGCCGTTTGAGGACTCCTGGGACAGCTAACTTCGATAGCTACGACTTTACTGAGGAGGTTTTCAGAGAATTCCTCCTCTAAAAGGGCTAAAAAACCATTTTTCCCAGGCTTAAATTTGGGCAAATTTTCGGCTTTTTTCAAAGGGGTTAGTACACGAAAAAATATGAAAATCTCAAAAAATGAAAAATCCAAAATACTTTGCACTAGGCAAGGTGGGATGCCGTTAAGGACATCCGTCCACAAAACTCCCGCCCGGGATGTCCAAATGGGCCCGGAATTGCGGTAATGTCCCTCTGAACACCCGTTGCGGACACATGCTCGGTATTGTTTGAATAACTTGAGATCCGTTGGTCCAATCGGGCCGTTTGAGGACTCCTGGGACAGATAACTTCGATAGCTACGACTTTACTGAGGAGGTTTTCAGAGAATTCCTCCTCTAAAAGGGCTAAAAAACCATTTTTCCCAGGCTTAAATTTGGGCAAATTTTCGGCTTTTTTCAAAGGGGTTAGTACACGAAAAAATATGAAAATCTCAAAAAATGAAAAATCCAAAATACTTTGCACTAGGCAAGGTGGGATGCCGTTAAGGACATCCGTCCACAAAACTCCCGCCCGGGATGTCCAAATGGGCCCGGAATTGCGGTAATGTCCCTCTGAACACCCGTTGCGGACACATGCTCGGTATTTTTTGAATAACTTGAGATCCGTTGGTCCAATCGGGCCGTTTGAGGACTCCTGGGACAGCTAACTTCGATAGCTACGACTTTACTGAGGAGGTTTTCAGAGAATTCCTCCTCTAAAAGGGCTAAAAAACCATTTTTCCCAGGCTTAAATTTGGGCAAATTTTCGGCTTTTTTCAAAGGGGTTAGTACACGAAAAAATATGAAAATCTCAAAAAATGAAAAATCCAAAATACTTTGCACTAGGCAAGGTGGGATGCCGTTAAGGACATCCGTCCACAAAACTCCCGCCCGGGATGTCCAAATGGGCCCGGAATTGCGGTAATGTCCCTCTGAACACCCGTTGCGGACACATGCTCGGTATTTTTTGAATAACTTGAGATCCGTTGGTCCAATCGGGCCGTTTGAGGACTCCTGGGACAGATAACTTCGATAGCTACGACTTTACTGAGGAGGTTTTCAGAGAATTCCTCCTCTAAAAGGGCTAAAAAACCATTTTTCCCAGGCTTAAATTTGGGCAAATTTTCGGCTTTTTTCAAAGGGGTTAGTACACGAAAAAATATGTAAATCTCAAAAAATGAAAAATACAAAATACTTTGCACTAGGCAAGGTGGGATGCTGTTAAGGACATCCGTCCACAAAACTCCCGCCCGGGATGTCCAAATGGGCCCGGAATTGCGGTAATGTCCCTCTGAACACCCGTTGCGGACACATGCTCGGTATTGTTTGAATAACTTGAGATCCGTTGGTCCAATCGGGCCGTTTGAGGACTCCTGGGACAGATAACTTCGATAGCTACGACTTTACTGAGGAGGTTTTCAGAGAATTCCTCCTCTAAAAGGGCTAAAAAACCATTTTTCCCAGGCTTAAATTTGGGCAAATTTTCGGCTTTTTTCAAAGGGGTTAGTACACGAAAAAATATGTAAATCTCAAAAAATGAAAAATACAAAATACTTTGCACTAGGCAAGGTGGGATGCTGTTAAGGACATCCGTCCACAAAACTCCCGCCCGGGATGTCCAAATGGGCCCGGAATTGCGGTAATGTCCCTCTGAACACCCGTTGCGGACACATGCTCGGTATGTTTTGAATAACTTGAGATCCGTTGGTCCAATCGGGCCGTTTGAGGACTCCTGGGACAGCTAACTTCGATAGCTACGACTTTACTGAGGAGGTTTTCAGAGAATTCCTCCTCTAAAAGGGCTAAAAAACCATTTTTCCCAGGCTTAAATTTGGGCAAATTTTCGGCTTTTTTCAAAGGGGTTAGTACACGAAAAAATATGAAAATCTCAAAAAATGAAAAATCCAAAATACTTTGCACTAGGCAAGGTGGGATGCTGTTAAGGACATCCGTCCACAAAACTCCCGCCCGGGATGTCCAAATGGGCCCGGAATTGCGGTAATGTCCCTCTGAACACCCGTTGCGGACACATGCTCGGTATTTTTTGAATAACTTGAGATCCGTTGGTCCAATCGGGCCGTTTGAGGACTCCTGGGACAGCTAACTTCGATAGCTACGACTTTACTGAGGAGGTTTTCAGAGAATTCCTCCTCTAAAAGGGCTAAAAAACCATTTTTCCCAGGCTTAAATTTGGGCAAATTTTCGGCTTTTTTCAAAGGGGTTAGTACACGAAAAAATATGAAAATCTCAAAAAATGAAAAATCCAAAATACTTTGCACTAGGCAAGGTGGGATGCCGTTAAGGACATCCGTCCACAAAACTCCCGCCCGGGATGTCCAAATGGGCCCGGAATTGCGGTAATGTCCCTCTGAACACCCGTTGCGGACACATGCTCAGTATTTTTTGAATAACTTGAGATCCGTTGGTCCAATCGGGCCGTTTGAGGACTCCTGGGACAGCTAACTTCGATAGCTACGACTTTACTGAGGAGGTTTTCAGAGAATTCCTCCTCTAAAAGGGCTAAAAAACCATTTTTCCCAGGCTTAAATTTGGGCAAATTTTCGGCTTTTTTCAAAGGGGTTAGTACACGAAAAAATATGAAAATCTCAAAAAATGAAAAATCCAAAATACTTTGCACTAGGCAAGGTGGGATGCTGTTAATGACATCCGTCCACAAAACTCCCGCCCGGGATGTCCAAATGGGCCCGGAATTGCGGTAATGTCCCTCTGAACACCCGTTGCGGACACATGCTCGGTATTTTTTGAATAACTTGAGATCCGTTGGTCCAATCGGGCCGTTTGAGGACTCCTGGGACAGCTAACTTCGATAGCTACGACTTTACTGAGGAGGTTTTCAGAGAATTCCTCCTCTAAAAGGGCTAAAAAACCATTTTTCCCAGGCTTAAATTTGGGCAAATTTTCGGCTTTTTTCAAAGGGGTTAGTACACGAAAAAATATGAAAATCTCAAAAAATGAAAAATCCAAAATACTTTGCACTAGGCAAGGTGGGATGCCGTTAAGGACATCCGTCCACAAAACTCCCGCCCGGGATGTCCAAATGGGCCCGGAATTGCGGTAATGTCCCTCTGAACACCCGTTGCGGACACATGCTCGGTATTTTTTGAATAACTTGAGATCCGTTGGTCCAATCGGGCCGTTTGAGGACTCCTGGGACAGCTAACTTCGATAGCTACGACTTTACTGAGGAGGTTTTCAGAGAATTCCTCCTCTAAAAGGGCTAAAAAACCATTTTTCCCAGGCTTAAATTTGGGCAAATTTTCGGCTTTTTTCAAAGGGGTTAGTACACGAAAAAATATGAAAATCTCAAAAAATGAAAAATCCAAAATACTTTGCACTAGGCAAGGTGGGATGCCGTTAAGGACATCCGTCCACAAAACTCCCGCCCGGGATGTCCAAATGGGCCCGGAATTGCGGTAATGTCCCTCTGAACACCCGTTGCGGACACATGCTCGGTATTTTTTGAATAACTTGAGATCCGTTGGTCCAATCGGGCCGTTTGAGGACTCCTGGGACAGATAACTTCGATAGCTACGACTTTACTGAGGAGGTTTTCAGAGAATTCCTCCTCTAAAAGGGCTAAAAAACCATTTTTCCCAGGCTTAAATTTGGGCAAATTTTCGGCTTTTTTCAAAGGGGTTAGTACACGAAAAAATATGTAAATCTCAAAAAATGAAAAATACAAAATACTTTGCACTAGGCAAGGTGGGATGCTGTTAAGGACATCCGTCCACAAAACTCCCGCCCGGGATGTCCAAATGGGCCCGGAATTGCGGTAATGTCCCTCTGAACACCCGTTGCGGACACATGCTCGGTATTGTTTGAATAACTTGAGATCCGTTGGTCCAATCGGGCCGTTTGAGGACTCCTGGGACAGATAACTTCGATAGCTACGACTTTACTGAGGAGGTTTTCAGAGAATTCCTCCTCTAAAAGGGCTAAAAAACCATTTTTCCCAGGCTTAAATTTGGGCAAATTTTCGGCTTTTTTCAAAGGGGTTAGTACACGAAAAAATATGTAAATCTCAAAAAATGAAAAATACAAAATACTTTGCACTAGGCAAGGTGGGATGCTGTTAAGGACATCCGTCCACAAAACTCCCGCCCGGGATGTCCAAATGGGCCCGGAATTGCGGTAATGTCCCTCTGAACACCCGTTGCGGACACATGCTCGGTATTTTTTGAATAACTTGAGATCCGTTGGTCCAATCGGGCCGTTTGAGGACTCCTGGGACAGATAACTTCGATAGCTACGACTTTACTAAGGAGGTTTTCAGAGAATTCCTCCTCTAAAAGGGCTAAAAAACCATTTTTCCCAGGCTTAAATTTGGGCAAATTTTCGGCTTTTTTCAAAGGGGTTAGTACACGAAAAAATATGAAAATCTCAAAAAATGAAAAATCCAAAATACTTTGCACTAGGCAAGGTGG
Organism: Persicaria tinctoria; assembly: GCA_037127255.1. Taxonomy (NCBI): domain Eukaryota; kingdom Viridiplantae; phylum Streptophyta; class Magnoliopsida; order Caryophyllales; family Polygonaceae; genus Persicaria; species Persicaria tinctoria. Next base: position 89,880,442 of record JBANSL010000004.1, on the reverse strand, counting down.
GATGCTGTTAAGGACATCCGTCCACAAAACTCCCGCCCGGGATGTCCAAATGGGCCCGGAATTGCGGTAATGTCCCTCTGAACACCCGTTGCGGACACATGCTCAGTATTTTTTGAATAACTTGAGATCCGTTGGTCCAATCGGGCCGTTTGAGGACTCCTGGGACAGCTAACTTCGATAGCTACGACTTTACTGAGGAGGTTTTCAGAGAATTCCTCCTCTAAAAGGGATAAAAAACCATTTTTCCCAGGCTTAAATTTGGGCAAATTTTCGGCTTTTTTCAAAGGGGTTAGTACACGAAAAAATGTGAAAATCTCAAAAAATGAAAAATCCAAAATACTTTGCACTAGGCAAGGTGGGATGCTGTTAAGGACATCCGTCCACAAAACTCCCGCCCGGGATGTCCAAATGGGCCCGGAATTGCGGTAATGTCCCTCTGAACACCCGTTGCGGACACATGCTCGGTATTTTTTGAATAACTTGAGATCCGTTGGTCCAATCGGGCCGTTTGAGGACTCCTGGGACAGCTAACTTCGATAGCTACGACTTTACTGAGGAGGTTTTCAGAGAATTCCTCCTCTAAAAGGGCTAAAAAACCATTTTTCCCAGGCTTAAATTTGGGCAAATTTTCGGCTTTTTTCAAAGGGGTTAGTACACGAAAAAATATGTAAATCTCAAAAAATGAAAAATACAAAATACTTTGCACTAGGCAAGGTGGGATGCTGTTAAGGACATCCGTCCACAAAACTCCCGCCCGGGATGTCCAAATTGGCCCGGAATTGCGGTAATGTCCCTCTGAACACCCGTTGCGGACACATGCTCGGTATTTTTTGAATAACTTGAGATCCGTTGGTCCAATCGGGCCGTTTGAGGACTCCTGGGACAGCTAACTTCGATAGCTACGACTTTACTGAGGAGGTTTTCAGAGAATTCCTCCTCTAAAAGGGCTAAAAAACCATTTTTCCCAGGCTTAAATTTGGGCAAATTTTCGGCTTTTTTCAAAGGGGTTAGTACACGAAAAAATATGAAAATCTCAAAAAATGAAAAATCCAAAATACTTTGCACTAGGCAAGGTGGGATGCCGTTAAGGACATCCGTCCACAAAACTCCCGCCCGGGATGTCCAAATGGGCCCGGAATTGCGGTAATGTCCCTCTGAACACCCGTTGCGGACACATGCTCGGTATTTTTTGAATAACTTGAGATCCGTTGGTCCAATCGGGCCGTTTGAGGACTCCTGGGACAGATAACTTCGATAGCTACGACTTTACTGAGGAGGTTTTCAGAGAATTCCTCCTCTAAAAGGGCTAAAAAACCATTTTTCCCAGGCTTAAATTTGGGCAAATTTTCGGCTTTTTTCAAAGGGGTTAGTACACGAAAAAATATGTAAATCTCAAAAAATGAAAAATACAAAATACTTTGCACTAGGCAAGGTGGGATGCTGTTAAGGACATCCGTCCACAAAACTCCCGCCCGGGATGTCCAAATGGGCCCGGAATTGCGGTAATGTCCCTCTGAACACCCGTTGCGGACACATGCTCGGTATTGTTTGAATAACTTGAGATCCGTTGGTCCAATCGGGCCGTTTGAGGACTCCTGGGACAGATAACTTCGATAGCTACGACTTTACTGGGGAGGTTTTCAGAGAATTCCTCCTCTAAAAGGGCTAAAAAACCATTTTTCCCAGGCTTAAATTTGGGCAAATTTTCGGCTTTTTTCAAAGGGGTTAGTACACGAAAAAATATGTAAATCTCAAAAAATGAAAAATACAAAATACTTTGCACTAGGCAAGGTGGGATGCTGTTAAGGACATCCGTCCACAAAACTCCCGCCCGGGATGTCCAAATGGGCCCGGAATTGCGGTAATGTCCCTCTGAACACCCGTTGCGGACACATGCTCGGTATTTTTTGAATAACTTGAGATCCGTTGGTCCAATCGGGCCGTTTGAGGACTCCTGGGACAGATAACTTCGATAGCTACGACTTTACTAAGGAGGTTTTCAGAGAATTCCTCCTCTAAAAGGGCTAAAAAACCATTTTTCCCAGGCTTAAATTTGGGCAAATTTTCGGCTTTTTTCAAAGGGGTTAGTACACGAAAAAATATGAAAATCTCAAAAAATGAAAAATCCAAAATACTTTGCACTAGGCAAGGTGGGATGCTGTTAAGGACATCCGTCCACAAAACTCCCGCCCGGGATGTCCAAATGGGCCCGGAATTGCGGTAATGTCCCTCTGAACACCCGTTGCGGACACATGCTCGGTATTTTTTGAATAACTTGAGATCCGTTGGTCCAATCGGGCCGTTTGAGGACTCCTGGGACAGCTAACTTCGATAGCTACGACTTTACTGAGGAGGTTTTCAGAGAATTCCTCCTCTAAAAGGGATAAAAAACCATTTTTCCCAGGCTTAAATTTGGGCAAATTTTCGGCTTTTTTCAAAGGGGTTAGTACACGAAAAAATGTGAAAATCTCAAAAAATGAAAAATCCAAAATACTTTGCACTAGGCAAGGTGGGATGCTGTTAAGGACATCCGTCCACAAAACTCCCGCCCGGGATGTCCAAATGGGCCCGGAATTGCGGTAATGTCCCTCTGAACACCCGTTGCGGACACATGCTCGGTATTTTTTGAATAACTTGAGATCCGTTGGTCCAATCGGGCCGTTTGAGGACTCCTGGGACAGCTAACTTCGATAGCTACGACTTTACTGAGGAGGTTTTCAGAGAATTCCTCCTCTAAAAGGGCTAAAAAACCATTTTTCCCAGGCTTAAATTTGGGCAAATTTTCGGCTTTTTTCAAAGGGGTTAGTACACGAAAAAATATGTAAATCTCAAAAAATGAAAAATACAAAATACTTTGCACTAGGCAAGGTGGGATGCTGTTAAGGACATCCGTCCACAAAACTCCCGCCCGGGATGTCCAAATTGGCCCGGAATTGCGGTAATGTCCCTCTGAACACCCGTTGCGGACACATGCTCGGTATTTTTTGAATAACTTGAGATCCGTTGGTCCAATCGGGCCGTTTGAGGACTCCTGGGAAAGCTAACTTCGATAGCTACGACTTTACTATGGAGGTTTTCAGAGAATTCCTCCTCTAAAAGGGCTAAAAAACCATTTTTCCCAAGCTTAAATTTGGGCAAATTTTTGGCTTTTTTCAAAGGGGTTAGTACACGAAAAAATATGAAAATCTCAAAAAATGAAAAATCCAAAATACTTTGCACTAGGCAAGGTGGGATGCTGTTAAGGACATCCGTCCACAAAACTCCCGCCCGGGATGTCCAAATGGGCCCGGAATTGCGGTAATGTCCCTCTGAACACCCGTTGCGGACACATGCTCGGTATTTTTTGAATAACTTGAGATCCGTTGGTCCAATCGGGCCGTTTGAGGACTCCTGGGACAGCTAACTTCGATAGCTACGACTTTACTGAGGAGGTTTTCAGAGAATTCCTCCTCTAAAAGGGCTAAAAAACCATTTTTCCCAGGCTTAAATTTGGGCAAATTTTCGGCTTTTTTCAAAGGGGTTAGTACACGAAAAAATATAAAAATCTCAAAAAATGAAAAATACAAAATACTTTGCACTAGGCAAGGTGGGATGCTGTTAAGGACATCCGTCCACAAAACTCCCGCCCGGGATGTCCAAATGGGCCCGGAATTGCGGTAATGTCCCTCTGAACACCCGTTGCGGACACATGCTCGGTATTTTTTGAATAACTTGAGATCCGTTGGTCCAATCGGGCCGTTTGAGGACTCCTGGGACAGCTAACTTCGATAGCTACGACTTTACTGGGGAGGTTTTCAGAGAATTCCTCCTCTAAAAGGGCAAAAAAACCATTTTTCCCAGGCTTAAATTTGGGCAAAGTTTCGGCTTTTTTCAAAGGGGTTAGTACACGAAAAAATATGAAAATCTCAAAAAATGAAAAATCAAAAATACTTTCCACTAGGCAAAGTGGGATGCTTTTAAGGACATCCGTCCACAAAACTCCCGCCCGGGATGTCCAAATGTGCCCGGAATTAAGGTAATGTCCGTCTGAACACCCGTTGCGGACACAAGCTCGGTATTTTATGAATAACTTGAGATCCGTTGGTCCAATCGGGCCGTTTGAGGACTCCTGGGACAGCTAACTTCGATAGCTACGACTTTACTGGGGAGGTTTTCAGAGAATTCCTCCTCTAAAAGGGCAAAAAAACCATTTTTCCCAGGCTTAAATTTGGGCAAAGTTTCGGCTTTTTTCAAAGGGGTTAGTACACGAAAAAATATGAAAATCTCAAAAAATGAAAAATCAAAAATAGTTTCCACTAGGCAAAGTGGGATGCTTTTAAGGACATCCGTCCACAAAACTCCCGCCCGGGATGTCCAAATGTGCCCGGAATTAAGGTAATGTCCCTCTGAACACCCGTTGCGGACACATGCTCGGTATTTTATGAATAACTTGAGATCCGTTGGTCCAATCGGGCCGTTTGAGGACTCCTGGGACAGCTAACTTCGATAGCTACGACTTTACTGGGGAGGTTTTCAGAGAATTCCTCCTCTAAAAGGGCTAAAAAACCATTTTTCCCAGGCTTAAATTTGGGCAAATTTTCGGCTTTTTTCAAAGGGGTTAGTACACGAAAAAATATGAAAATCTCAAAAAATGAAAAATCAAAAATACTTTCCACTAGGCAAGGTGGGATGCTGTTAAGGACATCCGTCCACAAAACTCCCGCCCGGGATGTCCAAATGTGCCCGGAATTAAGGTAATGTCCCTCTGAACACCCGTTGCGGACACATGCTCGGTATTTTATGAATAACTTGAGATCCGTTGGTCCAATCGGGCCGTTTGAGGACTCCTGGGACAGCTAACTTCGATAGCTACGACTTTACTGGGAGGTTTTCAGAGAATTCCTCCTCTAAAAGGGCAAAAAAACCATTTTTCCCAGGCTTAAATTTGGGCAAAGTTTCGGCTTTTTTCAAAGGGGTTAGTACACGAAAAAATATGAAAATCTCAAAAAATGAAAAATCAAAAATACTTTCCACTAGGCAAAGTGGGATGCTTTTAAGGACATCCGTCCACAAAACTCCCGCCCGGGATGTCCAAATGTGCCCGGAATTAAGGTAATGTCCGTCTGAACACCCGTTGCGGACACAAGCTCGGTATTTTATGAATAACTTGAGATCCGTTGGTCCAATCGGGCCGTTTGAGGACTCCTGGGACAGCTAACTTCGATAGCTACGACTTTACTGGGGAGGTTTTCAGAGAATTCCTCCTCTAAAAGGGCAAAAAAACCATTTTTCCCAGGCTTAAATTTGGGCAAAGTTTCGGCTTTTTTCAAAGGGGTTAGTACACGAAAAAATATGAAAATCTCAAAAAATGAAAAATCCAAAATACTTTGCACTAGGCAAGGTGGGATGCTGTTAAGGACATCCGTCCACAAAACTCCCGCCCGGGATGTCCAAATGTGCCCGGAATTAAGGTAATGTCCCTCTGAACACCCGTTGCGGACACATGCTCGGTATTTTATGAATAACTTGAGATCCGTTGGTCCAATCGGGCCGTTTGAGGACTCCTGGGACAGCTAACTTCGATAGCTACGACTTTACTGGGGAGGTTTTCAGAGAATTCCTCCTCTAAAAGGGCTAAAAAACCATTTTTCCCAGGCTTAAATTTGGGCAAATTTTCGGCTTTTTTCAAAGGGGTTAGTACACGAAAAAATATGAAAATCTCAAAAAATGAAAAATCAAAAATACTTTCCACTAGGCAAGGTGGGATGCTGTTAAGGACATCCGTCCACAAAACTCCCGCCCGGGATGTCCAAATGTGCCCGGAATTAAGGTAATGTCCCTCTGAACACCCGTTGCGGACACATGCTCGGTATTTTATGAATAACTTGAGATCCGTTGGTCCAATCGGGCCGTTTGAGGACTCCTGGGACAGCTAACTTCGATAGCTACGACTTTACTGGGAGGTTTTCAGAGAATTCCTCCTCTAAAAGGGCAAAAAAACCATTTTTCCCAGGCTTAAATTTGGGCAAAGTTTCGGCTTTTTTCAAAGGGGTTAGTACACGAAAAAATATGAAAATCTCAAAAAATGAAAAATCAAAAATACTTTCCACTAGGCAAAGTGGGATGCTTTTAAGGACATCCGTCCACAAAACTCCCGCCCGGGATGTCCAAATGTGCCCGGAATTAAGGTAATGTCCCTCTGAACACCCGTTGCGGACACATGCTCGGTATTTTATGAATAACTTGAGATCCGTTGGTCCAATCGGGCCGTTTGAGGACTCTTGGGACAGCTAACTTCGATAGCTACGACTTTACTGGGGAGGTTTTCAGAGAATTCCTCCTCTAAAAGGGCAAAAAAACCATTTTTCCCAGGCTTAAATTTGGGCAAAGTTTCGGCTTTTTTCAAAGGGGTTAGTACACGAAAAAATATGAAAATCTCAAAAAATGAAAAATCAAAAATACTTTCCACTAGGCAAAGTGGGATGCTTTTAAGGACATCCGTCCACAAAACTCCCGCCCGGGATGTCCAAATGTGCCCGGAATTAAGGTAATGTCCCTCTGAACACCCGTTGCGGACACATGCTCGGTATTTTATGAATAACTTGAGATCCGTTGGTCCAATCGGGCCGTTTGAGGACTCCTGGGACAGCTAACTTCGATAGCTACGACTTTACTGGGGAGGTTTTCAGAGAATTCCTCCTCTAAAAGGGCTAAAAAACCATTTTTCCCAGGCTTAAATTTGGGCAAATTTTCGGCTTTTTTCAAAGGGGTTAGTACACGAAAAAATATGAAAATCTCAAAAAATTAAAAATCAAAAATACTTTCCACTAGGCAAGGTGGGATGCTGTTAAGGACATCCGTCCACAAAACTCCCGCCCGGGATGTCCAAATGTGCCCGGAATTAAGGTAATGTCCCTCTGAACACCCGTTGCGGACACATGCTCGGTATTTTATGAATAACTTGAGATCCGTTGGTCCAATCGGGCCGTTTGAGGACTCCTGGGACAGCTAACTTCGATAGCTACGACTTTACTGGGAGGTTTTCAGAGAATTCCTCCTCTAAAAGGGCAAAAAAACCATTTTTCCCAGGCTTAAATTTGGGCAAAGTTTCGGCTTTTTTCAAAGGGGTTAGTACACGAAAAAATATGAAAATCTCAAAAAATGAAAAATCAAAAATACTTTCCACTAGGCAAAGTGGGATGCTGTTAAGGACATCCGTCCACAAAACTCCCGCCCGGGATGTCCAAATGTGCCCGGAATTAAGGTAATGTCCCTCTGAACACCCGTTGCGGACACATGCTCGGTATTTTATGAATAACTTGAGATCCGTTGGTCCAATCGGGCCGTTTGAGGACTCCTGGGACAGCTAACTTCGATAGCTACGACTTTACTGCGGAGGTTTTCAGAGAATTCCTCCTCTAAAAGGGCAAAAAAACCATTTTTCCCAGGCTTAAATTTGGGGAAAGTTTCGGCTTTTTTCAAAGGGGTTAGTACACGAAAAAATATGAAAATCTCAAAAAATGAAAAATCAAAAATACTTTCCACTAGGCAAAGTGGGATGCTTTTAAGGACATCCGTCCACAAAACTCCCGCCCGGGATGTCCAAATGTGCCCGGAATTAAGGTAATGTCCCTCTGAACACCCGTTGCGGACACATGCTCGGTATTTTATGAATAACTTGAGATCCGTTGGTCCAATCGGGCCGTTTGAGGACTCCTGGGACAGCTAACTTCGATAGCTACGACTTTACTGGGAGGTTTTCAGAGAATTCCTCCTCTAAAAGGGCAAAAAAACCATTTTTCCCAGGCTTAAATTTGGGCAAAGTTTCGGCTTTTTTCAAAGGGGTTAGTACACGAAAAAATATGAAAATCTCAAAAAATGAAAAATCAAAAATACTTTCCACTAGGCAAAGTGGGATGCTGTTAAGGACATCCGTCCACAAAACTCCCGCCCGGGATGTCCAAATGTGCCCGGAATTAAGGTAATGTCCCTCTGAACACCCGTTGCGGACACATGCTCGGTATTTTATGAATAACTTGAGATCCGTTGGTCCAATCGGGCCGTTTGAGGACTCCTGGGACAGCTAACTTCGATAGCTACGACTTTACTGCGGAGGTTTTCAGAGAATTCCTCCTCTAAAAGGGCAAAAAAACCATTTTTCCCAGGCTTAAATTTGGGGAAAGTTTCGGCTTTTTTCAAAGGGGTTAGTACACGAAAAAATATGAAAATCTCAAAAAATGAAAAATCAAAAATACTTTCCACTAGGCAAAGTGGGATGCTTTTAAGGACATCCGTCCACAAAACTCCCGCCCGGGATGTCCAAATGTGCCCGGAATTAAGGTAATGTCCCTCTGAACACCCGTTGCGGACACATGCTCGGTATTTTATGAATAACTTGAGATCCGTTGGTCCAATCGGGCCGTTTGAGGACTCCTGGGACAGCTAACTTCGATAGCTACGACTTTACTGGGGAGGTTTTCAGAGAATTCCTCCTCTAAAAGGGCAAAAAAACCATTTTTCCCAGGCTTAAATTTGGGCAAAGTTTCGGCTTTTTTCAAAGGGGTTAGTACACGAAAAAATATGAAAATCTCAAAAAATGAAAAATCCAAAATACTTTGCACTAGTCAAGGTGGGATGCTGTTAAGGACATCCGTCCACAAAACTCCCGCCCGGGATGTCCAAATGTGCCCGGAATTAAGGTAATGTCCCTCTGAACACCCGTTGCGGACACATGCTCGGTATTTTATGAATAACTTGAGATCCGTTGGTCCAATCGGGCCGTTTGAGGACTCCTGGGACAGCTAACTTCGATAGCTACGACTTTACTGCGGAGGTTTTCAGAGAATTCCTCCTCTAAAAGGGCAAAAAAACCATTTTTCCCAGGCTTAAATTTGGGGAAAGTTTCGGCTTTTTTCAAAGGGGTTAGTACACGAAAAAATATGAAAATCTCAAAAAATGAAAAATCAAAAATACTTTCCACTAGGCAAAGTGGGATGCTTTTAAGGACATCCGTCCACAAAACTCCCGCCCGGGATGTCCAAATGTGCCCGGAATTAAGGTAATGTCCCTCTGAACACCCGTTGCGGACACATGCTCGGTATTTTATGAATAACTTGAGATCCGTTGGTCCAATCGGGCCGTTTGAGGACTCCTGGGACAGCTAACTTCGATAGCTACGACTTTACTGGGGAGGTTTTCAGAGAATTCCTCCTCTAAAAGGGCAAAAAAACCATTTTTCCCAGGCTTAAATTTGGGCAAAGTTTCGGCTTTTTTCAAAGGGGTTAGTACACGAAAAAATATGAAAATCTCAAAAAATGAAAAATCCAAAATACTTTGCACTAGTCAAGGTGGGATGCTGTTAAGGACATCCGTCCACAAAACTCCCGCCCGGGATGTCCAAATGTGCCCGGAATTAAGGTAATGTCCCTCTGAACACCCGTTGCGGACACATGCTCGGTATTTTATGAATAACTTGAGATCCGTTGGTCCAATCGGGCCGTTTGAGGACTCCTGGGACAGCTAACTTCGATAGCTACGACTTTACTGCGGAGGTTTTCAGAGAATTCCTCCTCTAAAAGGGCAAAAAAACCATTTTTCCCAGGCTTAAATTTGGGCAAAGTTTCGGCTTTTTTCAAAGGGGTTAGTACACGAAAAAATATGAAAATCTCAAAAAATGAAAAATCAAAAATACTTTCCACTAGGCAAAGTGGGATGCTTTTAAGGACATCCGTCCACAAAACTCCCGCCCGGGATGTCCAAATGTGCCCGGAATTAAGGTAATGTCCCTCTGAACACCCGTTGCGGACACATGCTCGGTATTTTATGAATAACTTGAGATCCGTTGGTCCAATCGGGCCGTTTGAGGACTCCTGGGACAGCTAACTTCGATAGCTACGACTTTACTGGGGAGGTTTTCAGAGAATTCCTCCTCTAAAAGGGCAAAAAAACCATTTTTCCCAGGCTTAAATTTGGGCAAAGTTTCGGCTTTTTTCAAAGGGGTTAGTACACGAAAAAATATGAAAATCTCAAAAAATGAAAAATCCAAAATACTTTGCACTAGTCAAGGTGGGATGCTGTTAAGGACATCCGTCCACAAAACTCCCGCCCGGGATGTCCAAATGTGCCCGGAATTAAGGTAATGTCCCTCTGAACACCCGTTGCGGACACATGCTCGGTATTTTATGAATAACTTGAGATCCGTTGGTCCAATCGGGCCGTTTGAGGACTCCTGGGACAGCTAACTTCGATAGCTATGACTTTACTGCGGAGGTTTTCAGAGAATTCCTCCTCTAAAAGGGCAAAAAAACCATTTTTCCCAGGCTTAAATTTGGGCAAAGTTTCGGCTTTTTTCAAAGGGGTTAGTACACGAAAAAATATGAAAATCTCAAAAAATGAAAAATCAAAAATACTTTCCACTAGGCAAAGTGGGATGCTTTTAAGGACATCCGTCCACAAAACTCCCGCCCGGGATGTCCAAATGTGCCCGGAATTAAGGTAATGTCCCTCTGAACACCCGTTGCGGACACATGCTCGGTATTTTATGAATAACTTGAGATCCGTTGGTCCAATCGGGCCGTTTGAGGACTCCTGGGACAGCTAACTTCGATAGCTACGACTTTACTGCGGAGGTTTTCAGAGAATTCCTCCTCTAAAAGGGCTAAAAAACCATTTTTCCCAGGCTTAAATTTGGGCAAATTTTCGGCTTTTTTCAAAGGGGTTAGTACACGAAAAAATATGAAAATCTCAAAAAATGAAAAATCAAAAATACTTTCCACTAGGCAAGGTGGGATGCTGTTAAGGACATCCGTCCACAAAACTCCCGCCCGGGATGTCCAAATGTGCCCGGAATTAAGGTAATGTCCCTCTGAACACCCGTTGCGGACACAGGCTCGGTATTTTATGAATAACTTGAGATCCGTTGGTCCAATCGGGCCGTTTGAGGACTCCTGGGACAGCTAACTTCGATAGCTACGACTTTACTGGGAGGTTTTCAGAGAATTCCTCCTCTAAAAGGGCAAAAAAACCATTTTTCCCAGGCTTAAATTTGGGCAAAGTTTCGGCTTTTTTCAAAGGGGTTAGTACACGAAAAAATATGAAAATCTCAAAAAATGAAAAATCAAAAATACTTTCCACTAGGCAAAGTGGGATGCTGTTAAGGACATCCGTCCACAAAACTCCCGCCCGGGATGTCCAAATGTGCCCGGAATTAAGGTAATGTCCCTCTGAACACCCGTTGCGGACACATGCTCGGTATTTTATGAATAACTTGAGATCCGTTGGTCCAATCGGGCCGTTTGAGGACTCCTGGGACAGCTAACTTCGATAGCTACGACTTTACTGCGGAGGTTTTCAGAGAATTCCTCCTCTAAAAGGGCAAAAAAACCATTTTTCCCAGGCTTAAATTTGGGGAAAGTTTCGGCTTTTTTCAAAGGGGTTAGTACACGAAAAAATATGAAAATCTCAAAAAATGAAAAATCAAAAATACTTTCCACTAGGCAAAGTGGGATGCTTTTAAGGACATCCGTCCACAAAACTCCCGCCCGGGATGTCCAAATGTGCCCGGAATTAAGGTAATGTCCCTCTGAACACCCGTTGCGGACACATGCTCGGTATTTTATGAATAACTTGAGATCCGTTGGTCCAATCGGGCCGTTTGAGGACTCCTGGGACAGCTAACTTCGATAGCTACGACTTTACTGGGGAGGTTTTCAGAGAATTCCTCCTCTAAAAGGGCAAAAAAACCATTTTTCCCAGGCTTAAATTTGGGCAAAGTTTCGGCTTTTTTCAAAGGGGTTAGTACACGAAAAAATATGAAAATCTCAAAAAATGAAAAATCCAAAATACTTTGCACTAGTCAAGGTGGGATGCTGTTAAGGACATCCGTCCACAAAACTCCCGCCCGGGATGTCCAAATGTGCCCGGAATTAAGGTAATGTCCCTCTGAACACCCGTTGCGGACACATGCTCGGTATTTTATGAATAACTTGAGATCCGTTGGTCCAATCGGGCCGTTTGAGGACTCCTGGGACAGCTAACTTCGATAGCTATGACTTTACTGCGGAGGTTTTCAGAGAATTCCTCCTCTAAAAGGGCAAAAAAACCATTTTTCCCAGGCTTAAATTTGGGCAAAGTTTCGGCTTTTTTCAAAGGGGTTAGTACACGAAAAAATATGAAAATCTCAAAAAATGAAAAATCAAAAATACTTTCCACTAGGCAAAGTGGGATGCTTTTAAGGACATCCGTCCACAAAACTCCCGCCCGGGATGTCCAAATGTGCCCGGAATTAAGGTAATGTCCCTCTGAACACCCGTTGCGGACACATGCTCGGTATTTTATGAATAACTTGAGATCCGTTGGTCCAATCGGGCCGTTTGAGGACTCCTGGGACAGCTAACTTCGATAGCTACGACTTTACTGCGGAGGTTTTCAGAGAATTCCTCCTCTAAAAGGGCTAAAAAACCATTTTTCCCAGGCTTAAATTTGGGCAAATTTTCGGCTTTTTTCAAAGGGGTTAGTACACGAAAAAATATGAAAATCTCAAAAAATGAAAAATCAAAAATACTTTCCACTAGGCAAGGTGGGATGCTGTTAAGGACATCCGTCCACAAAACTCCCGCCCGGGATGTCCAAATGTGCCCGGAATTAAGGTAATGTCCCTCTGAACACCCGTTGCGGACACAGGCTCGGTATTTTATGAATAACTTGAGATCCGTTGGTCCAATCGGGCCGTTTGAGGACTCCTGGGACAGCTAACTTCGATAGCTACGACTTTACTGGGAGGTTTTCAGAGAATTCCTCCTCTAAAAGGGCAAAAAAACCATTTTTCCCAGGCTTAAATTTGGGCAAAGTTTCGGCTTTTTTCAAAGGGGTTAGTACACGAAAAAATATGAAAATCTCAAAAAATGAAAAATCAAAAATACTTTCCACTAGGCAAAGTGGGATGCTGTTAAGGACATCCGTCCACAAAACTCCCGCCCGGGATGTCCAAATGTGCCCGGAATTAAGGTAATGTCCCTCTGAACACCCGTTGCGGACACATGCTCGGTATTTTATGAATAACTTGAGATCCGTTGGTCCAATCGGGCCGTTTGAGGACTCCTGGGACAGCTAACTTCGATAGCTACGACTTTACTGCGGAGGTTTTCAGAGAATTCCTCCTCTAAAAGGGCAAAAAAACCATTTTTCCCAGGCTTAAATTTGGGGAAAGTTTCGGCTTTTTTCAAAGGGGTTAGTACACGAAAAAATATGAAAATCTCAAAAAATGAAAAATCAAAAATACTTTCCACTAGGCAAAGTGGGATGCTTTTAAGGACATCCGTCCACAAAACTCCCGCCCGGGATGTCCAAATGTGCCCGGAATTAAGGTAATGTCCCTCTGAACACCCGTTGCGGACACATGCTCGGTATTTTATGAATAACTTGAGATCCGTTGGTCCAATCGGGCCGTTTGAGGACTCCTGGGACAGCTAACTTCGATAGCTACGACTTTACTGGGGAGGTTTTCAGAGAATTCCTCCTCTAAAAGGGCAAAAAAACCATTTTTCCCAGGCTTAAATTTGGGCAAAGTTTCGGCTTTTTTCAAAGGGGTTAGTACACGAAAAAATATGAAAATCTCAAAAAATGAAAAATCCAAAATACTTTGCACTAGTCAAGGTGGGATGCTGTTAAGGACATCCGTCCACAAAACTCCCGCCCGGGATGTCCAAATGTGCCCGGAATTAAGGTAATGTCCCTCTGAACACCCGTTGCGGACACATGCTCGGTATTTTATGAATAACTTGAGATCCGTTGGTCCAATCGGGCCGTTTGAGGACTCCTGGGACAGCTAACTTCGATAGCTACGACTTTACTGCGGAGGTTTTCAGAGAATTCCTCCTCTAAAAAGACTAAAAAACCATTTTTCCCAGGCTTAAATTTGGGCAAATTTTCGGCTTTTTTCAAAGGGGTTAGTACACGAAAAAATATGAAAATCTCAAAAAATGAAAAATCAAAAATACTTTCCACTAGGCAAGGTGGGATGCTGTTAAGGACATCCGTCCACAAAACTCCCGCCCGGGATGTCCAAATGTGCCCGGAATTAAGGTAATGTCCCTCTGAACACCCGTTGCGGACACATGCTCGGTATTTTATAAATAACTTGAGATCCGTTGGTCCAATCGGGCCGTTTGAGGACTCCTGGGACAGCTAACTTCGATAGCTACGACTTTACTGGGGAGGTTTTCAGAGAATTCCTCCTCTAAAAGGGCAAAAAAACCATTTTTCCCAGGCTTAAATTTGGGCAAAGTTTCGGCTTTTTTCAAAGGGGTTAGTACACGAAAAAATATGAAAATCTCAAAAAATGAAAAATCAAAAATACTTTCCACTAGGCAAAGTGGGATGCTTTTAAGGACATCCGTCCACAAAACTCCCGCCCGGGATGTCCAAATGTGCCCGGAATTAAGGTAATGTCCCTCTGAACACCCGTTGCGGACACATGCTCGGTATTTTATGAATAACTTGAGATCCGTTGGTCCAATCGGGCCGTTTGAGGACTCCTGGGACAGCTAACTTCGATAGCTACGACTTTACTGGGGAGGTTTTCAGAGAATTCCTCCTCTAAAAGGGCAAAAAAACCATTTTTCCCAGGCTTAAATTTGGGCAAAGTTTCGGCTTTTTTCAAAGGGGTTAGTACACGAAAAAATATGAAAATCTCAAAAAATGAAAAATCAAAAATACTTTCCACTAGGCAAGGTGGGATGCTGTTAAGGACATCCGTCCACAAAACTCCCGCCCGGGATGTCCAAATGTGCCCGGAATTAAGGTAATGTCCCTCTGAACACCCGTTGCGGACACATGCTCGGTATTTTATGAATAACTTGAGATCCGTTGGTCCAATCGGGCCGTTTGAGGACTCCTGGGACAGCTCACTTCGATAGCTACGACTTTACTGCGGAGGTTTTCAGAGAATTCCTCCTCTAAAAAGACTAAAAAACCATTTTTCCCAGGCTTAAATTTGGGCAAATTTTCGGCTTTTTTCAAAGGGGTTAGTACACGAAAAAATATGAAAATCTCAAAAAATGAAAAATCAAAAATACTTTCCACTAGGCAAGGTGGGATGCTGTTAAGGACATCCGTCCACAAAACTCCCGCCCGGGATGTCCAAATGTGCCCGGAATTAGGGTAATGTCCCTCTGAACACCCGTTGCGGACACATGCTCGGTATTTTATGAATAACTTGAGATCCGTTGGTCCAATCGGGCCGTTTGAGGACTCCTGGGACAGCTAACTTCGATAGCTACGACTTTACTGCGGAGGTTTTCAGAGAATTCCTCCTCTAAAAGGGCAAAAAAACCATTTTTCCCAGGCTTAAATTTGGGGAAAGTTTCGGCTTTTTTCAAAGGGGTTAGTACACGAAAAAATATGAAAATCTCAAAAAATGAAAAATCAAAAATACTTTCCACTAGGCAAAGTGGGATGCTTTTAAGGACATCCGTCCACAAAACTCCCGCCCGGGATGTCCAAATGTGCCCGGAATTAAGGTAATGTCCCTCTGAACACCCGTTGCGGACACATGCTCGGTATTTTATGAATAACTTGAGATCCGTTGGTCCAATCGGGCCGTTTGAGGACTCCTGGGACAGCTCACTTCGATAGCTACGACTTTACTGCGGAGGTTTTCAGAGAATTCCTCCTCTAAAAAGACTAAAAAACCATTTTTCCCAGGCTTAAATTTGGGCAAATTTTCGGCTTTTTTCAAAGGGGTTAGTACACGAAAAAATATGAAAATCTCAAAAAATGAAAAATCAAAAATACTTTCCACTAGGCAAGGTGGGATGCTGTTAAGGACATCCGTCCACAAAACTCCCGCCCGGGATGTCCAAATGTGCCCGGAATTAGGGTAATGTCCCTCTGAACACCCGTTGCGGACACATGCTCGGTATTTTATGAATAACTTGAGATCCGTTGGTCCAATCGGGCCGTTTGAGGACTCCTGGGACAGCTAACTTCGATAGCTACGACTTTACTGCGGAGGTTTTCAGAGAATTCCTCCTCTAAAAGGGCAAAAAAACCATTTTTCCCAGGCTTAAATTTGGGCAAAGTTTCGGCTTTTTTCAAAGGGGTTAGTACACGAAAAAATATGAAAATCTCAAAAAATGAAAAATCAAAAATACTTTCCACTAGGCAAAGTGGGATGCTTTTAAGGACATCCGTCCACAAAACTCCCGCCCGGGATGTCCAAATGTGCCCGGAATTAAGGTAATGTCCCTCTGAACACCCGTTGCGGACACATGCTCGGTATTTTATGAATAACTTGAGATCCGTTGGTCCAATCGGGCCGTTTGAGGACTCCTGGGACAGCTAACTTCGATAGCTACGACTTTACTGGGGAGGTTTTCAGAGAATTCCTCCTCTAAAAGGGCAAAAAAACCATTTTTCCCAGGCTTAAATTTGGGCAAAGTTTCGGCTTTTTTCAAAGGGGTTAGTACACGAAAAAATATGAAAATCTCAAAAAATGAAAAATCAAAAATACTTTCCACTAGGCAAGGTGGGATGCTGTTAAGGACATCCGTCCACAAAACTCCCGCCCGGGATGTCCAAATGTGCCCGGAATTAAGGTAATGTCCTTCTGAACACCCGTTGCGGACACATGCTCGGTATTTTATGAATAACTTGAGATCCGTTGGTCCAATCGGGCCGTTTGAGGACTCCTGGGACAGCTAACTTCGATAGCTACGACTTTACTGGGGAGGTTTTCAGAGAATTCCTCCTCTAAAAGGGCTAAAAAACCATTTTTCCCAGGCTTAAATTTGGGCAAATTTTCGGCTTTTTTCAAAGGGGTTAGTACACGAAAAAATATGAAAATCTCAAAAAATGAAAAATCAAAAATACTTTCCACTAGGCAAGGTGGGATGCTGTTAAGGACATCCGTCCACAAAACTCCCGCCCGGGATGTCCAAATGTGCCCGGAATTAAGGTAATGTCCCTCTGAACACCCGTTGCGGACACATGCTCGGTATTTTATGAATAACTTGAGATCCGTTGGTCCAATCGGGCCGTTTGAGGACTCCTGGGACAGCTAACTTCGATAGCTACGACTTTACTGCGGAGGTTTTCAGAGAATTCCTCCTCTAAAAAGACTAAAAAACCATTTTTCCCAGGCTTAAATTTGGGCAAATTTTCGGCTTTTTTCAAAGGGGTTAGTACACGAAAAAATATGAAAATCTCAAAAAATGAAAAATCAAAAATACTTTCCACTAGGCAAGGTGGGATGCTGTTAAGGACATCCGTCCACAAAACTCCCGCCCGGGATGTCCAAATGTGCCCGGAATTAAGGTAATGTCCCTCTGAACACCCGTTGCGGACACATGCTCGGTATTTTATAAATAACTTGAGATCCGTTGGTCCAATCGGGCCGTTTGAGGACTCCTGGGACAGCTAACTTCGATAGCTACGACTTTACTGGGGAGGTTTTCAGAGAATTCCTCCTCTAAAAGGGCAAAAAAACCATTTTTCCCAGGCTTAAATTTGGGCAAAGTTTCGGCTTTTTTCAAAGGGGTTAGTACACGAAAAAATATGAAAATCTCAAAAAATGAAAAATCAAAAATACTTTCCACTAGGCAAAGTGGGATGCTTTTAAGGACATCCGTCCACAAAACTCCCGCCCGGGATGTCCAAATGTGCCCGGAATTAAGGTAATGTCCCTCTGAACACCCGTTGCGGACACATGCTCGGTATTTTATGAATAACTTGAGATCCGTTGGTCCAATCGGGCCGTTTGAGGACTCCTGGGACAGCTAACTTCGATAGCTACGACTTTACTGGGAGGTTTTCAGAGAATTCCTCCTCTAAAAGGGCAAAAAAACCATTTTTCCCAGGCTTAAATTTGGGCAAAGTTTCGGCTTTTTTCAAAGGGGTTAGTACACGAAAAAATATGAAAATCTCAAAAAATGAAAAATCAAAAATACTTTCCACTAGGCAAAGTGGGATGCTTTTAAGGACATCCGTCCACAAAACTCCCGCCCGGGATGTCCAAATGTGCCCGGAATTAAGGTAATGTCCCTCTGAACACCCGTTGCGGACACATGCTCGGTATTTTATGAATAACTTGAGATCCGTTGGTCCAATCGGGCCGTTTGAGGACTCCTGGGACAGCTAACTTCGATAGCTACGACTTTACTGGGAGGTTTTCAGAGAATTCCTCCTCTAAAAGGGCAAAAAAACCATTTTTCCCAGGCTTAAATTTGGGCAAAGTTTCGGCTTTTTTCAAAGGGGTTAGTACACGAAAAAATATGAAAATCTCAAAAAATGAAAAATCAAAAATACTTTCCACTAGGCAAGGTGGGATGCTGTTAAGGACATCCGTCCACAAAACTCCCGCCCGGGATGTCCAAATGTGCCCGGAATTAAGGTAATGTCCCTCTGAACACCCGTTGCGGACACATGCTCGGTATTTTATGAATAACTTGAGATCCGTTGGTCCAATCGGGCCGTTTGAGGACTCCTGGGACAGCTCACTTCGATAGCTACGACTTTACTGCGGAGGTTTTCAGAGAATTCCTCCTCTAAAAAGACTAAAAAACCATTTTTCCCAGGCTTAAATTTGGGCAAATTTTCGGCTTTTTTCAAAGGGGTTAGTACACGAAAAAATATGAAAATCTCAAAAAATGAAAAATCAAAAATACTTTCCACTAGGCAAGGTGGGATGCTGTTAAGGACATCCGTCCACAAAACTCCCGCCCGGGATGTCCAAATGTGCCCGGAATTAGGGTAATGTCCCTCTGAACACCCGTTGCGGACACATGCTCGGTATTTTATGAATAACTTGAGATCCGTTGGTCCAATCGGGCCGTTTGAGGACTCCTGGGACAGCTAACTTCGATAGCTACGACTTTACTGCGGAGGTTTTCAGAGAATTCCTCCTCTAAAAGGGCAAAAAAACCATTTTTCCCAGGCTTAAATTTGGGCAAAGTTTCGGCTTTTTTCAAAGGGGTTAGTACACGAAAAAATATGAAAATCTCAAAAAATGAAAAATCAAAAATACTTTCCACTAGGCAAAGTGGGATGCTTTTAAGGACATCCGTCCACAAAACTCCCGCCCGGGATGTCCAAATGTGCCCGGAATTAAGGTAATGTCCCTCTGAACACCCGTTGCGGACACATGCTCGGTATTTTATGAATAACTTGAGATCCGTTGGTCCAATCGGGCCGTTTGAGGACTCCTGGGACAGCTAACTTCGATAGCTACGACTTTACTGGGGAGGTTTTCAGAGAATTCCTCCTCTAAAAGGGCAAAAAAACCATTTTTCCCAGGCTTAAATTTGGGCAAAGTTTCGGCTTTTTTCAAAGGGGTTAGTACACGAAAAAATATGAAAATCTCAAAAAATGAAAAATCAAAAATACTTTCCACTAGGCAAGGTGGGATGCTGTTAAGGACATCCGTCCACAAAACTCCCGCCCGGGATGTCCAAATGTGCCCGGAATTAAGGTAATGTCCCTCTGAACACCCGTTGCGGACACATGCTCGGTATTTTAGGAATAACTTGAGATCCGTTGGTCCAATCGGGCCGTTTGAGGACTCCTGGGACAGCTAACTTCGATAGCTACGACTTTACTGGGGAGGTTTTCAGAGAATTCCTCCTCTAAAAGGGCTAAAAAACCATTTTTCCCAGGCTTAAATTTGGGCAAATTTTCGGCTTTTTTCAAAGGGGTTAGTACACGAAAAAATATGAAAATCTCAAAAAATGAAAAATCAAAAATACTTTCCACTAGGCAAGGTGGGATGCTGTTAAGGACATCCGTCCACAAAACTCCCGCCCGGGATGTCCAAATGTGCCCGGAATTAAGGTAATGTCCCTCTGAACACCCGTTGCGGACACATGCTCGGTATTTTATGAATAACTTGAGATCCGTTGGTCCAATCGGGCCGTTTGAGGACTCCTGGGACAGCTAACTTCGATAGCTACGACTTTACTGCGGAGGTTTTCAGAGAATTCCTCCTCTAAAAAGACTAAAAAACCATTTTTCCCAGGCTTAAATTTGGGCAAATTTTCGGCTTTTTTCAAAGGGGTTAGTACACGAAAAAATATGAAAATCTCAAAAAATGAAAAATCAAAAATACTTTCCACTAGGCAAGGTGGGATGCTGTTAAGGACATCCGTCCACAAAACTCCCGCCCGGGATGTCCAAATGTGCCCGGAATTAAGGTAATGTCCCTCTGAACACCCGTTGCGGACACATGCTCGGTATTTTATAAATAACTTGAGATCCGTTGGTCCAATCGGGCCGTTTGAGGACTCCTGGGACAGCTAACTTCGATAGCTACGACTTTACTGGGGAGGTTTTCAGAGAATTCCTCCTCTAAAAGGGCAAAAAAACCATTTTTCCCAGGCTTAAATTTGGGCAAAGTTTCGGCTTTTTTCAAAGGGGTTAGTACACGAAAAAATATGAAAATCTCAAAAAATGAAAAATCAAAAATACTTTCCACTAGGCAAAGTGGGATGCTTTTAAGGACATCCGTCCACAAAACTCCCGCCCGGGATGTCCAAATGTGCCCGGAATTAAGGTAATGTCCCTCTGAACACCCGTTGCGGACACATGCTCGGTATTTTATGAATAACTTGAGATCCGTTGGTCCAATCGGGCCGTTTGAGGACTCCTGGGACAGCTAACTTCGATAGCTACGACTTTACTGGGGAGGTTTTCAGAGAATTCCTCCTCTAAAAGGGCAAAAAAACCATTTTTCCCAGGCTTAAATTTGGGCAAAGTTTCGGCTTTTTTCAAAGGGGTTAGTACACGAAAAAATATGAAAATCTCAAAAAATGAAAAATCAAAAATACTTTCCACTAGGCAAGGTGGGATGCTGTTAAGGACATCCGTCCACAAAACTCCCGCCCGGGATGTCCAAATGTGCCCGGAATTAAGGTAATGTCCCTCTGAACACCCGTTGCGGACACATGCTCGGTATTTTATGAATAACTTGAGATCCGTTGGTCCAATCGGGCCGTTTGAGGACTCCTGGGACAGCTCACTTCGATAGCTACGACTTTACTGCGGAGGTTTTCAGAGAATTCCTCCTCTAAAAAGACTAAAAAACCATTTTTCCCAGGCTTAAATTTGGGCAAATTTTCGGCTTTTTTCAAAGGGGTTAGTACACGAAAAAATATGAAAATCTCAAAAAATGAAAAATCAAAAATACTTTCCACTAGGCAAGGTGGGATGCTGTTAAGGACATCCGTCCACAAAACTCCCGCCCGGGATGTCCAAATGTGCCCGGAATTAGGGTAATGTCCCTCTGAACACCCGTTGCGGACACATGCTCGGTATTTTATGAATAACTTGAGATCCGTTGGTCCAATCGGGCCGTTTGAGGACTCCTGGGACAGCTAACTTCGATAGCTACGACTTTACTGGGGAGGTTTTCAGAGAATTCCTCCTCTAAAAGGGCAAAAAAACCATTTTTCCCAGGCTTAAATTTGGGCAAAGTTTCGGCTTTTTTCAAAGGGGTTAGTACACGAAAAAATATGAAAATCTCAAAAAATGAAAAATCAAAAATACTTTCCACTAGGCAAAGTGGGATGCTTTTAAGGACATCCGTCCACAAAACTCCCGCCCGGGATGTCCAAATGTGCCCGGAATTAAGGTAATGTCCCTCTGAACACCCGTTGCGGACACATGCTCGGTATTTTATGAATAACTTGAGATCCGTTGGTCCAATCGGGCCGTTTGAGGACTCCTGGGACAGCTAACTTCGATAGCTACGACTTTACTGGGGAGGTTTTCAGAGAATTCCTCCTCTAAAAGGGCAAAAAAACCATTTTTCCCAGGCTTAAATTTGGGCAAAGTTTCGGCTTTTTTCAAAGGGGTTAGTACACGAAAAAATATGAAAATCTCAAAAAATGAAAAATCAAAAATACTTTCCACTAGGCAAGGTGGGATGCTGTTAAGGACATCCGTCCACAAAACTCCCGCCCGGGATGTCCAAATGTGCCCGGAATTAAGGTAATGTCCCTCTGAACACCCGTTGCGGACACATGCTCGGTATTTTATGAATAACTTGAGATCCGTTGGTCCAATCGGGCCGTTTGAGGACTCCTGGGACAGCTCACTTCGATAGCTACGACTTTACTGGGGAGGTTTTCAGAGAATTCCTCCTCTAAAAGGGCTAAAAAACCATTTTTCCCAGGCTTAAATTTGGGCAAATTTTCGGCTTTTTTCAAAGGGGTTAGTACACGAAAAAATATGAAAATCTCAAAAAATGAAAAATCAAAAATACTTTCCACTAGGCAAGGTGGGATGCTGTTAAGGACATCCGTCCACAAAACTCCCGCCCGGGATGTCCAAATGTGCCCGGAATTAAGGTAATGTCCCTCTGAACACCCGTTGCGGACACATGCTCGGTATTTTATGAATAACTTGAGATCCGTTGGTCCAATCGGGCCGTTTGAGGACTCCTGGGACAGCTAACTTCGATAGCTACGACTTTACTGCGGAGGTTTTCAGAGAATTCCTCCTCTAAAAAGACTAAAAAACCATTTTTCCCAGGCTTAAATTTGGGCAAATTTTCGGCTTTTTTCAAAGGGGTTAGTACACGAAAAAATATGAAAATCTCAAAAAATGAAAAATCAAAAATACTTTCCACTAGGCAAGGTGGGATGCTGTTAAGGACATCCGTCCACAAAACTCCCGCCCGGGATGTCCAAATGTGCCCGGAATTAAGGTAATGTCCCTCTGAACACCCGTTGCGGACACATGCTCGGTATTTTATGAATAACTTGAGATCCGTTGGTCCAATCGGGCCGTTTGAGGACTCCTGGGACAGCTAACTTCGATAGCTACGACTTTACTGCGGAGGTTTTCAGAGAATTCCTCCTCTAAAAGGGCAAAAAAACCATTTTTCCCAGGCTTAAATTTGGGCAAAGTTTCGGCTTTTTTCAAAGGGGTTAGTACACGAAAAAATATGAAAATCTCAAAAAATGAAAAATCAAAAATACTTTCCACTAGGCAAAGTGGGATGCTTTTAAGGACATCCGTCCACAAAACTCCCGCCCGGGATGTCCAAATGTGCCCGGAATTAAGGTAATGTCCCTCTGAACACCCGTTGCGGACACATGCTCGGTATTTTATGAATAACTTGAGATCCGTTGGTCCAATCGGGCCGTTTGAGGACTCCTGGGACAGCTAACTTCGATAGCTACGACTTTACTGGGGAGGTTTTCAGAGAATTCCTCCTCTAAAAGGGCAAAAAAACCATTTTTCCCAGGCTTAAATTTGGGCAAAGTTTCGGCTTTTTTCAAAGGGGTTAGTACACGAAAAAATATGAAAATCTCAAAAAATGAAAAATCAAAAATACTTTCCACTAGGCAAGGTGGGATGCTGTTAAGGACATCCGTCCACAAAACTCCCGCCCGGGATGTCCAAATGTGCCCGGAATTAAGGTAATGTCCCTCTGAACACCCGTTGCGGACACATGCTCGGTATTTTATGAATAACTTGAGATCCGTTGGTCCAATCGGGCCGTTTGAGGACTCCTGGGACAGCTCACTTCGATAGCTACGACTTTACTGCGGAGGTTTTCAGAGAATTCCTCCTCTAAAAAGACTAAAAAACCATTTTTCCCAGGCTTAAATTTGGGCAAATTTTCGGCTTTTTTCAAAGGGGTTAGTACACGAAAAAATATGAAAATCTCAAAAAATGAAAAATCAAAAATACTTTCCACTAGGCAAGGTGGGATGCTGTTAAGGACATCCGTCCACAAAACTCCCGCCCGGGATGTCCAAATGTGCCCGGAATTAGGGTAATGTCCCTCTGAACACCCGTTGCGGACACATGCTCGGTATTTTATGAATAACTTGAGATCCGTTGGTCCAATCGGGCCGTTTGAGGACTCCTGGGACAGCTAACTTCGATAGCTACGACTTTACTGGGGAGGTTTTCAGAGAATTCCTCCTCTAAAAGGGCAAAAAAACCATTTTTCCCAGGCTTAAATTTGGGCAAAGTTTCGGCTTTTTTCAAAGGGGTTAGTACACGAAAAAATATGAAAATCTCAAAAAATGAAAAATCAAAAATACTTTCCACTAGGCAAAGTGGGATGCTTTTAAGGACATCCGTCCACAAAACTCCCGCCCGGGATGTCCAAATGTGCCCGGAATTAAGGTAATGTCCCTCTGAACACCCGTTGCGGACACATGCTCGGTATTTTATGAATAACTTGAGATCCGTTGGTCCAATCGGGCCGTTTGAGGACTCCTGGGACAGCTAACTTCGATAGCTACGACTTTACTGGGGAGGTTTTCAGAGAATTCCTCCTCTAAAAGGGCAAAAAAACCATTTTTCCCAGGCTTAAATTTGGGCAAAGATTCGGCTTTTTTCAAAGGGGTTAGTACACGAAAAAATATGAAAATCTCAAAAAATGAAAAATCAAAAATACTTTCCACTAGGCAAGGTGGGATGCTGTTAAGGACATCCGTCCACAAAACTCCCGCCCGGGATGTCCAAATGTGCCCGGAATTAAGGTAATGTCCCTCTGAACACCCGTTGCGGACACATGCTCGGTATTTTATGAATAACTTGAGATCCGTTGGTCCAATCGGGCCGTTTGAGGACTCCTGGGACAGCTAACTTCGATAGCTACGACTTTACTGGGGAGGTTTTCAGAGAATTCCTCCTCTAAAAGGGCAAAAAAACCATTTTTCCCAGGCTTAAATTTGGGCAAAGTTTCGGCTTTTTTCAAAGGGGTTAGTACACGAAAAAATATGAAAATCTCAAAAAATGAAAAATCAAAAATACTTTCCACTAGGCAAAGTGGGATGCTTTTAAGGACATCCGTCCACAAAACTCCCGCCCGGGATGTCCAAATGTGCCCGGAATTAAGGTAATGTCCCTCTGAACACCCGTTGCGGACACATGCTCGGTATTTTATGAATAACTTGAGATCCGTTGGTCCAATCGGGCCGTTTGAGGACTCCTGGGACAGCTAACTTCGATAGCTATGACTTTACTGGGGAGGTTTTCAGAGAATTCCTCCTCTAAAAGGGCAAAAAAACCATTTTTCCCAGGCTTAAATTTGGGCAAAGTTTCGGCTTTTTTCAAAGGGGTTAGTACACGAAAAAATATGAAAATCTCAAAAAATGAAAAATCAAAAATACTTTCCACTAGGCAAAGTGGGATGCTTTTAAGGACATCCGTCCACAAAACTCCCGCCCGGGATGTCCAAATGTGCCCGGAATTAAGGTAATGTCCCTCTGAACACCCGTTGCGGACACATGCTCGGTATTTTATGAATAACTTGAGATCCGTTGGTCCAATCGGGCCGTTTGAGGACTCCTGGGACAGCTAACTTCGATAGCTACGACTTTACTGGGGAGGTTTTCAGAGAATTCCTCCTCTAAAAGGGCTAAAAAACCATTTTTCCCAGGCTTAAATTTGGGCAAATTTTCGGCTTTTTTCAAAGGGGTTAGTACACGAAAAAATATGAAAATCTCAAAAAATGAAAAATCAAAAATACTTTCCACTAGGCAAGGTGGGATGCTGTTAAGGACATCCGTCCACAAAACTCCCGCCCGGGATGTCCAAATGTGCCCGGAATTAAGGTAATGTCCCTCTGAACACCCGTTGCGGACACATGCTCGGTATTTTATGAATAACTTGAGATCCGTTGGTCCAATCGGGCCGTTTGAGGACTCCTGGGACAGCTAACTTCGATAGCTACGACTTTACTGGGGAGGTTTTCAGAGAATTCCTCCTCTAAAAGGGCAAAAAAACCATTTTTCCCAGGCTTAAATTTGGGCAAAGTTTCGGCTTTTTTCAAAGGGGTTAGTACACGAAAAAATATGAAAATCTCAAAAAATGAAAAATCAAAAATACTTTCCACTAGGCAAAGTGGGATGCTTTTAAGGACATCCGTCCACAAAACTCCCGCCCGGGATGTCCAAATGTGCCCGGAATTAAGGTAATGTCCCTCTGAACACCCGTTGCGGACACATGCTCGGTATTTTATGAATAACTTGAGATCCGTTGGTCCAATCGGGCCGTTTGAGGACTCCTGGGACAGCTAACTTCGATAGCTACGACTTTACTGGGGAGGTTTTCAGAGAATTCCTCCTCTAAAAGGGCAAAAAAACCATTTTTCCCAGGCTTAAATTTGGGCAAAGTTTCGGCTTTTTTCAAAGGGGTTAGTACACGAAAAAATATGAAAATCTCAAAAAATGAAAAATCAAAAATACTTTCCACTAGGCAAGGTGGGATGCTGTTAAGGACATCCGTCCACAAAACTCCCGCCCGGGATGTCCAAATGTGCCCGGAATTAAGGTAATGTCCCTCTGAACACCCGTTGCGGACACATGCTCGGTATTTTATGAATAACTTGAGATCCGTTGGTCCAATCGGGCCGTTTGAGGACTCCTGGGACAGCTAACTTCGATAGCTACGACTTTACTGGGGAGGTTTTCAGAGAATTCCTCCTCTAAAAGGGCAAAAAAACCATTTTTCCCAGGCTTAAATTTGGGCAAAGTTTCGGCTTTTTTCAAAGGGGTTAGTACACGAAAAAATATGAAAATCTCAAAAAATGAAAAATCAAAAATACTTTCCACTAGGCAAAGTGGGATGCTTTTAAGGACATCCGTCCACAAAACTCCCGCCCGGGATGTCCAAATGTGCCCGGAATTAAGGTAATGTCCCTCTGAACACCCGTTGCGGACACATGCTCGGTATTTTATGAATAACTTGAGATCCGTTGGTCCAATCGGGCCGTTTGAGGACTCCTGGGACAGCTAACTTCGATAGCTACGACTTTACTGGGGAGGTTTTCAGAGAATTCCTCCTCTAAAAGGGCAAAAAAACCATTTTTCCCAGGCTTAAATTTGGGCAAAGTTTCGGCTTTTTTCAAAGGGGTTAGTACACGAAAAAATATGAAAATCTCAAAAAATGAAAAATCAAAAATACTTTCCACTAGGCAAGGTGGGATGCTGTTAAGGACATCCGTCCACAAAACTCCCGCCCGGGATGTCCAAATGTGCCCGGAATTAAGGTAATGTCCCTCTGAACACCCGTTGCGGACACATGCTCGGTATTTTATGAATAACTTGAGATCCGTTGGTCCAATCGGGCCGTTTGAGGACTCCTGGGACAGCTAACTTCGATAGCTACGACTTTACTAGGGAGGTTTTCAGAGAATTCCTCCTCTAAAAGGGCAAAAAAACCATTTTTCCCAGGCTTAAATTTGGGCAAAGTTTCGGCTTTTTTCAAAGGGGTTAGTACACGAAAAAATATGAAAATCTCAAAAAATGAAAAATCAAAAATACTTTCCACTAGGCAAAGTGGGATGCTTTTAAGGACATCCGTCCACAAAACTCCCGCCCGGGATGTCCAAATGTGCCCGGAATTAAGGTAATGTCCCTCTGAACACCCGTTGCGGACACATGCTCGGTATTTTATGAATAACTTGAGATCCGTTGGTCCAATCGGGCCGTTTGAGGACTCCTGGGACAGCTAACTTCGATAGCTACGACTTTACTGGGGAGGTTTTCAGAGAATTCCTCCTCTAAAAGGGCAAAAAAACCATTTTTCCCAGGCTTAAATTTGGGCAAAGTTTCGGCTTTTTTCAAAGGGGTTAGTACACGAAAAAATATGAAAATCTCAAAAAATGAAAAATCAAAAATACTTTCCACTAGGCAAGGTGGGATGCTGTTAAGGACATCCGTCCACAAAACTCCCGCCCGGGATGTCCAAATGTGCCCGGAATTAAGGTAATGTCCCTCTGAACACCCGTTGCGGACACATGCTCGGTATTTTATGAATAACTTGAGATCCGTTGGTCCAATCGGGCCGTTTGAGGACTCCTGGGACAGCTAACTTCGATAGCTACGACTTTACTAGGGAGGTTTTCAGAGAATTCCTCCTCTAAAAGGGCAAAAAAACCATTTTTCCCAGGCTTAAATTTGGGCAAAGTTTCGGCTTTTTTCAAAGGGGTTAGTACACGAAAAAATATGAAAATCTCAAAAAATGAAAAATCAAAAATACTTTCCACTAGGCAAAGTGGGATGCTTTTAAGGACATCCGTCCACAAAACTCCCGCCCGGGATGTCCAAATGTGCCCGGAATTAAGGTAATGTCCCTCTGAACACCCGTTGCGGACACATGCTCGGTATTTTATGAATAACTTGAGATCCGTTGGTCCAATCGGGCCGTTTGAGGACTCCTGGGACAGCTAACTTCGATAGCTACGACTTTACTGGGGAGGTTTTCAGAGAATTCCTCCTCTAAAAGGGCTAAAAAACCATTTTTCCCAGGCTTAAATTTGGGCAAATTTTCGGCTTTTTTCAAAGGGGTTAGTACACGAAAAAATATGAAAATCTCAAAAAATGAAAAATCAAAAATACTTTCCACTAGGCAAGGTGGGATGCTGTTAAGGACATCCGTCCACAAAACTCCCGCCCGGGATGTCCAAATGTGCCCGGAATTAAGGTAATGTCCCTCTGAACACCCGTTGCGGACACATGCTCGGTATTTTATGAATAACTTGAGATCCGTTGGTCCAATCGGGCCGTTTGAGGACTCCTGGGACAGCTAACTTCGATAGCTACGACTTTACTGCGGAGGTTTTCAGAGAATTCCTCCTCTAAAAGGGCAAAAAAACCATTTTTCCCAGGCTTAAATTTGGGCAAAGTTTCGGCTTTTTTCAAAGGGGTTAGTACACGAAAAAATATGAAAATCTCAAAAAATGAAAAATCAAAAATACTTTCCACTAGGCAAAGTGGGATGCTTTTAAGGACATCCGTCCACAAAACTCCCGCCCGGGATGTCCAAATGTGCCCGGAATTAAGGTAATGTCCCTCTGAACACCCGTTGCGGACACATGCTCGGTATTTTATGAATAACTTGAGATCCGTTGGTCCAATCGGGCCGTTTGAGGACTCCTGGGACAGCTAACTTCGATAGCTACGACTTTACTGGGGAGGTTTTCAGAGAATTCCTCCTCTAAAAGGGCAAAAAAACCATTTTTCCCAGGCTTAAATTTGGGCAAAGTTTCGGCTTTTTTCAAAGGGGTTAGTACACGAAAAAATATGAAAATCTCAAAAAATGAAAAATCAAAAATACTTTCCACTAGGCAAGGTGGGATGCTGTTAAGGACATCCGTCCACAAAACTCCCGCCCGGGATGTCCAAATGTGCCCGGAATTAAGGTAATGTCCCTCTGAACACCCGTTGCGGACACATGCTCGGTATTTTATGAATAACTTGAGATCCGTTGGTCCAATCGGGCCGTTTGAGGACTCCTGGGACAGCTAACTTCGATAGCTACGACTTTACTGTGGAGGTTTTCAGAGAATTCCTCCTCTAAAAAGACTAAAAAACCATTTTTCCCAGGCTTAAATTTGGGCAAATTTTCGGCTTTTTTCAAAGGGGTTAGTACACGAAAAAATATGAAAATCTCAAAAAATGAAAAATCAAAAATACTTTCCACTAGGCAAGGTGGGATGCTGTTAAGGACATCCGTCCACAAAACTCCCGCCCGGGATGTCCAAATGTGCCCGGAATTAAGGTAATGTCCCTCTGAACACCCGTTGCGGACACATGCTCGGTATTTTATGAATAACTTGAGATCCGTTGGTCCAATCGGGCCGTTTGAGGACTCCTGGGACAGCTAACTTCGATAGCTACGACTTTACTGCGGAGGTTTTCAGAGAATTCCTCCTCTAAAAAGACTAAAAAACCATTTTTCCCAGGCTTAAATTTGGGCAAATTTTCGGCTTTTTTCAAAGGGGTTAGTACACGAAAAAATATGAAAATCTCAAAAAATGAAATATCAAAAATACTTTCCACTAGGCAAGGTGGGATGGTGTTAAGGACATCCGTCCACAAAACTCCCGCCCGGGATGTCCAAATGGGCCCGGAATTAAGGTAATGTCCCTCTGAACACCCGTTGCGGACACATGCTCGGTATTTTATGAATAACTTGAGATCCGTTGGTCCAATCGGGCCGTTTGAGGACTCCTGGGACAGCTAACTTCGATAGCTACGACTTTACTAGGGAGGTTTTCAGAGAATTCCTCCTCTAAAAGGGCAAAAAAACCATTTTTCCCAGGCTTAAATTTGGGCAAAGTTTCGGCTTTTTTCAAAGGGGTTAGTACACGAAAAAATATGAAAATCTCAAAAAATGAAAAATCAAAAATACTTTCCACTAGGCAAAGTGGGATGCTTTTAAGGACATCCGTCCACAAAACTCCCGCCCGGGATGTCCAAATGTGCCCGGAATTAAGGTAATGTCCCTCTGAACACCCGTTGCGGACACATGCTCGGTATTTTATGAATAACTTGAGATCCGTTGGTCCAATCGGGCCGTTTGAGGACTCCTGGGACAGCTAACTTCGATAGCTACGACTTTACTGGGGAGGTTTTCAGAGAATTCCTCCTCTAAAAGGGCTAAAAAACCATTTTTCCCAGGCTTAAATTTGGGCAAATTTTCGGCTTTTTTCAAAGGGGTTAGTACACGAAAAAATATGAAAATCTCAAAAAATGAAAAATCAAAAATACTTTCCACTAGGCAAGGTGGGATGCTGTTAAGGACATCCGTCCACAAAACTCCCGCCCGGGATGTCCAAATGTGCCCGGAATTAAGGTAATGTCCCTCTGAACACCCGTTGCGGACACATGCTCGGTATTTTATGAATAACTTGAGATCCGTTGGTCCAATCGGGCCGTTTGAGGACTCCTGGGACAGCTAACTTCGATAGCTACGACTTTACTGCGGAGGTTTTCAGAGAATTCCTCCTCTAAAAGGGCAAAAAAACCATTTTTCCCAGGCTTAAATTTGGGCAAAGTTTCGGCTTTTTTCAAAGGGGTTAGTACACGAAAAAATATGAAAATCTCAAAAAATGAAAAATCAAAAATACTTTCCACTAGGCAAAGTGGGATGCTTTTAAGGACATCCGTCCACAAAACTCCCGCCCGGGATGTCCAAATGTGCCCGGAATTAAGGTAATGTCCCTCTGAACACCCGTTGCGGACACATGCTCGGTATTTTATGAATAACTTGAGATCCGTTGGTCCAATCGGGCCGTTTGAGGACTCCTGGGACAGCTAACTTCGATAGCTACGACTTTACTGGGGAGGTTTTCAGAGAATTCCTCCTCTAAAAGGGCAAAAAAACCATTTTTCCCAGGCTTAAATTTGGGCAAAGTTTCGGCTTTTTTCAAAGGGGTTAGTACACGAAAAAATATGAAAATCTCAAAAAATGAAAAATCAAAAATACTTTCCACTAGGCAAGGTGGGATGCTGTTAAGGACATCCGTCCACAAAACTCCCGCCCGGGATGTCCAAATGTGCCCGGAATTAAGGTAATGTCCCTCTGAACACCCGTTGCGGACACATGCTCGGTATTTTATGAATAACTTGAGATCCGTTGGTCCAATCGGGCCGTTTGAGGACTCCTGGGACAGCTAACTTCGATAGCTACGACTTTACTGTGGAGGTTTTCAGAGAATTCCTCCTCTAAAAAGACTAAAAAACCATTTTTCCCAGGCTTAAATTTGGGCAAATTTTCGGCTTTTTTCAAAGGGGTTAGTACACGAAAAAATATGAAAATCTCAAAAAATGAAAAATCAAAAATACTTTCCACTAGGCAAGGTGGGATGCTGTTAAGGACATCCGTCCACAAAACTCCCGCCCGGGATGTCCAAATGTGCCCGGAATTAAGGTAATGTCCCTCTGAACACCCGTTGCGGACACATGCTCGGTATTTTATGAATAACTTGAGATCCGTTGGTCCAATCGGGCCGTTTGAGGACTCCTGGGACAGCTAACTTCGATAGCTACGACTTTACTGCGGAGGTTTTCAGAGAATTCCTCCTCTAAAAAGACTAAAAAACCATTTTTCCCAGGCTTAAATTTGGGCAAATTTTCGGCTTTTTTCAAAGGGGTTAGTACACGAAAAAATATGAAAATCTCAAAAAATGAAATATCAAAAATACTTTCCACTAGGCAAGGTGGGATGGTGTTAAGGACATCCGTCCACAAAACTCCCGCCCGGGATGTCCAAATGGGCCCGGAATTAAGGTAATGTCCCTCTGAACACCCGTTGCGGACACATGCTCGGTATTTTATGAATAACTTGAGATCCGTTGGTCCAATCGGGCCGTTTGAGGACTCCTGGGAAAGCTAACTTCGATAGCTACGACTTTACTGGGGAGGTTTTCAGAGAATTCCTCCTCTAAAAAGACTAAAAAACCATTTTTCCCAGGCTTAAATTTGGGCAAATTTTCGACTTTTTTCAAAGGGGTTAGTACACGAAAAAATATGAAAATCTCAAAAAATGAAAAATCAAAAATACTTTCCACTAGGCAAGGTGGGATGCTGTTAAGGACATCCGTCCACAAAACTCCCGCCCGGGATGTCCAAATGTG
This sequence comes from Persicaria tinctoria, assembly GCA_037127255.1. Taxonomy (NCBI): domain Eukaryota; kingdom Viridiplantae; phylum Streptophyta; class Magnoliopsida; order Caryophyllales; family Polygonaceae; genus Persicaria; species Persicaria tinctoria. The sequence continues at coordinate 89,848,086 of JBANSL010000004.1, read as the reverse complement.
CCCGGAATTAAGGTAATGTCCCTCTGAACACCCGTTGCGGACACATGCTCGGTATTTTATGAATAACTTGAGATCCGTTGGTCCAATCGGGCCGTTTGAGGACTCCTGGGACAGCTAACTTCGATAGCTACGACTTTACTGCGGAGGTTTTCAGAGAATTCCTCCTCTAAAAAGACTAAAAAACCATTTTTCCCAGGCTTAAATTTGGGCAAATTTTAGGCTTTTTTCAAAGGGGTTAGTACACGAAAAAATATGAAAATCTCAAAAAATGAAAAATCAAAAATACTTTCCACTAGGCAAAGTGGGATGCTTTTAAGGACATCCGTCCACAAAACTCCCGCCCGGGATGTCCAAATGTGCCCGGAATTAAGGTAATGTCCCTCTGAACACCCGTTGCGGACACATGCTCGGTATTTTATGAATAACTTGAGATCCGTTGGTCCAATCGGGCCGTTTGAGGACTCCTGGGACAGCTAACTTCGATAGCTACGACTTTACTGGGGAGGTTTTCAGAGAATTCCTCCTCTAAAAGGGCAAAAAAACCATTTTTCCCAGGCTTAAATTTGGGCAAAGTTTCGGCTTTTTTCAAAGGGGTTAGTACACGAAAAAATATGAAAATCTCAAAAAATGAAAAATCCAAAATACTTTGCACTAGTCAAGGTGGGATGCTGTTAAGGACATCCGTCCACAAAACTCCCGCCCGGGATGTCCAAATGTGCCCGGAATTAAGGTAATGTCCCTCTGAACACCCGTTGCGGACACATGCTCGGTATTTTATGAATAACTTGAGATCCGTTGGTCCAATCGGGCCGTTTGAGGACTCCTGGGACAGCTAACTTCGATAGCTACGACTTTACTGCGGAGGTTTTCAGAGAATTCCTCCTCTAAAAAGACTAAAAAACCATTTTTCCCAGGCTTAAATTTGGGCAAATTTTCGGCTTTTTTCAAAGGGGTTAGTACACGAAAAAATATGAAAATCTCAAAAAATGAAAAATCAAAAATACTTTCCACTAGGCAAGGTGGGATGCTGTTAAGGACATCCGTCCACAAAACTCCCGCCCGGGATGTCCAAATGTGCCCGGAATTAAGGTAATGTCCCTCTGAACACCCGTTGCGGACACATGCTCGGTATTTTATGAATAACTTGAGATCCGTTGGTCCAATCGGGCCGTTTGAGGACTCCTGGGACAGCTAACTTCGATAGCTACGACTTTACTGCGGAGGTTTTCAGAGAATTCCTCCTCTAAAAGGGCAAAAAAACCATTTTTCCCAGGCTTAAATTTGGGCAAAGTTTCGGCTTTTTTCAAAGGGGTTAGTACACGAAAAAATATGAAAATCTCAAAAAATGAAAAATCAAAAATACTTTCCACTAGGCAAAGTGGGATGCTTTTAAGGACATCCGTCCACAAAACTCCCGCCCGGGATGTCCAAATGTGCCCGGAATTAAGGTAATGTCCCTCTGAACACCCGTTGCGGACACATGCTCGGTATTTTATGAATAACTTGAGATCCGTTGGTCCAATCGGGCCGTTTGAGGACTCCTGGGACAGCTAACTTCGATAGCTACGACTTTACTGGGGAGGTTTTCAGAGAATTCCTCCTCTAAAAGGGCAAAAAAACCATTTTTCCCAGGCTTAAATTTGGGCAAAGTTTCGGCTTTTTTCAAAGGGGTTAGTACACGAAAAAATATGAAAATCTCAAAAAATGAAAAATCAAAAATACTTTCCACTAGGCAAGGTGGGATGCTGTTAAGGACATCCGTCCACAAAACTCCCGCCCGGGATGTCCAAATGTGCCCGGAATTAAGGTAATGTCCCTCTGAACACCCGTTGCGGACACATGCTCGGTATTTTATGAATAACTTGAGATCCGTTGGTCCAATCGGGCCGTTTGAGGACTCCTGGGACAGCTAACTTCGATAGCTACGACTTTACTGTGGAGGTTTTCAGAGAATTCCTCCTCTAAAAAGACTAAAAAACCATTTTTCCCAGGCTTAAATTTGGGCAAATTTTCGGCTTTTTTCAAAGGGGTTAGTACACGAAAAAATATGAAAATCTCAAAAAATGAAAAATCAAAAATACTTTCCACTAGGCAAGGTGGGATGCTGTTAAGGACATCCGTCCACAAAACTCCCGCCCGGGATGTCCAAATGTGCCCGGAATTAAGGTAATGTCCCTCTGAACACCCGTTGCGGACACATGCTCGGTATTTTATGAATAACTTGAGATCCGTTGGTCCAATCGGGCCGTTTGAGGACTCCTGGGACAGCTAACTTCGATAGCTACGACTTTACTGCGGAGGTTTTCAGAGAATTCCTCCTCTAAAAAGACTAAAAAACTATTTTTCCCAGGCTTAAATTTGGGCAAATTTTCGGCTTTTTTCAAAGGGGTTAGTACACGAAAAAATATGAAAATCTCAAAAAATGAAATATCAAAAATACTTTCCACTAGGCAAGGTGGGATGGTGTTAAGGACATCCGTCCACAAAACTCCCGCCCGGGATGTCCAAATGGGCCCGGAATTAAGGTAATGTCCCTCTGAACACCCGTTGCGGACACATGCTCGGTATTTTATGAATAACTTGAGATCCGTTGGTCCAATCGGGCCGTTTGAGGACTCCTGGGACAGCTAACTTCGATAGCTACGACTTTACTGGGGAGGTTTTCAGAGAATTCCTCCTCTAAAAAGACTAAAAAACCATTTTTCCCAGGCTTAAATTTGGGCAAATTTTCGACTTTTTTCAAAGGGGTTAGTACACGAAAAAATATGAAAATCTCAAAAAATGAAAAATCAAAAATACTTTCCACTAGGCAAGGTGGGATGCTGTTAAGGACATCCGTCCACAAAACTCCCGCCCGGGATGTCCAAATGTGCCCGGAATTAAGGTAATGTCCCTCTGAACACCCGTTGCGGACACATGCTCGGTATTTTATGAATAACTTGAGATCCGTTGGTCCAATCGGGCCGTTTGAGGACTCCTGGGACAGCTAACTTCGATAGCTACGACTTTACTGCGGAGGTTTTCAGAGAATTCCTCCTCTAAAAAGACTAAAAAACCATTTTTCCCAGGCTTAAATTTGGGCAAATTTTAGGCTTTTTTCAAAGGGGTTAGTACACGAAAAAATATGAAAATCTCAAAAAATGAAAAATCAAAAATACTTTCCACTAGGCAAAGTGGGATGCTTTTAAGGACATCCGTCCACAAAACTCCCGCCCGGGATGTCCAAATGTGCCCGGAATTAAGGTAATGTCCCTCTGAACACCCGTTGCGGACACATGCTCGGTATTTTATGAATAACTTGAGATCCGTTGGTCCAATCGGGCCGTTTGAGGACTCCTGGGACAGCTAACTTCGATAGCTACGACTTTACTGGGGAGGTTTTCAGAGAATTCCTCCTCTAAAAGGGCAAAAAAACCATTTTTCCCAGGCTTAAATTTGGGCAAAGTTTCGGCTTTTTTCAAAGGGGTTAGTACACGAAAAAATATGAAAATCTCAAAAAATGAAAAATCCAAAATACTTTGCACTAGTCAAGGTGGGATGCTGTTAAGGACATCCGTCCACAAAACTCCCGCCCGGGATGTCCAAATGTGCCCGGAATTAAGGTAATGTCCCTCTGAACACCCGTTGCGGACACATGCTCGGTATTTTATGAATAACTTGAGATCCGTTGGTCCAATCGGGCCGTTTGAGGACTCCTGGGACAGCTAACTTCGATAGCTACGACTTTACTGCGGAGGTTTTCAGAGAATTCCTCCTCTAAAAAGACTAAAAAACCATTTTTCCCAGGCTTAAATTTGGGCAAATTTTCGGCTTTTTTCAAAGGGGTTAGTACACGAAAAAATATGAAAATCTCAAAAAATGAAAAATCAAAAATACTTTCCACTAGGCAAGGTGGGATGCTGTTAAGGACATCCGTCCACAAAACTCCCGCCCGGGATGTCCAAATGTGCCCGGAATTAAGGTAATGTCCCTCTGAACACCCGTTGCGGACACATGCTCGGTATTTTATGAATAACTTGAGATCCGTTGGTCCAATCGGGCCGTTTGAGGACTCCTGGGACAGCTAACTTCGATAGCTACGACTTTACTGCGGAGGTTTTCAGAGAATTCCTCCTCTAAAAGGGCAAAAAAACCATTTTTCCCAGGCTTAAATTTGGGCAAAGTTTCGGCTTTTTTCAAAGGGGTTAGTACACGAAAAAATATGAAAATCTCAAAAAATGAAAAATCAAAAATACTTTCCACTAGGCAAAGTGGGATGCTTTTAAGGACATCCGTCCACAAAACTCCCGCCCGGGATGTCCAAATGTGCCCGGAATTAAGGTAATGTCCCTCTGAACACCCGTTGCGGACACATGCTCGGTATTTTATGAATAACTTGAGATCCGTTGGTCCAATCGGGCCGTTTGAGGACTCCTGGGACAGCTAACTTCGATAGCTACGACTTTACTGGGGAGGTTTTCAGAGAATTCCTCCTCTAAAAGGGCAAAAAAACCATTTTTCCCAGGCTTAAATTTGGGCAAAGTTTCGGCTTTTTTCAAAGGGGTTAGTACACGAAAAAATATGAAAATCTCAAAAAATGAAAAATCAAAAATACTTTCCACTAGGCAAGGTGGGATGCTGTTAAGGACATCCGTCCACAAAACTCCCGCCCGGGATGTCCAAATGTGCCCGGAATTAAGGTAATGTCCCTCTGAACACCCGTTGCGGACACATGCTCGGTATTTTATGAATAACTTGAGATCCGTTGGTCCAATCGGGCCGTTTGAGGACTCCTGGGACAGCTAACTTCGATAGCTACGACTTTACTGGGGAGGTTTTCAGAGAATTCCTCCTCTAAAAGGGCAAAAAAACCATTTTTCCCAGGCTTAAATTTGGGCAAAGTTTCGGCTTTTTTCAAAGGGGTTAGTACACGAAAAAATATGAAAATCTCAAAAAATGAAAAATCAAAAATACTTTCCACTAGGCAAAGTGGGATGCTTTTAAGGACATCCGTCCACAAAACTCCCGCCCGGGATGTCCAAATGTGCCCGGAATTAAGGTAATGTCCCTCTGAACACCCGTTGCGGACACATGCTCGGTATTTTATGAATAACTTGAGATCCGTTGGTCCAATCGGGCCGTTTGAGGACTCCTGGGACAGCTAACTTCGATAGCTACGACTTTACTGGGGAGGTTTTCAGAGAATTCCTCCTCTAAAAGGGCAAAAAAACCATTTTTCCCAGGCTTAAATTTGGGCAAAGTTTCGGCTTTTTTCAAAGGGGTTAGTACACGAAAAAATATGAAAATCTCAAAAAATGAAAAATCAAAAATACTTTCCACTAGGCAAGGTGGGATGCTGTTAAGGACATCCGTCCACAAAACTCCCGCCCGGGATGTCCAAATGTGCCCGGAATTAAGGTAATGTCCCTCTGAACACCCGTTGCGGACACATGCTCGGTATTTTATGAATAACTTGAGATCCGTTGGTCCAATCGGGCCGTTTGAGGACTCCTGGGACAGCTAACTTCGATAGCTACGACTTTACTGTGGAGGTTTTCAGAGAATTCCTCCTCTAAAAAGACTAAAAAACCATTTTTCCCAGGCTTAAATTTGGGCAAATTTTCGGCTTTTTTCAAAGGGGTTAGTACACGAAAAAATATGAAAATCTCAAAAAATGAAAAATCAAAAATACTTTCCACTAGGCAAGGTGGGATGCTGTTAAGGACATCCGTCCACAAAACTCCCGCCCGGGATGTCCAAATGTGCCCGGAATTAAGGTAATGTCCCTCTGAACACCCGTTGCGGACACATGCTCGGTATTTTATGAATAACTTGAGATCCGTTGGTCCAATCGGGCCGTTTGAGGACTCCTGGGACAGCTAACTTCGATAGCTACGACTTTACTGCGGAGGTTTTCAGAGAATTCCTCCTCTAAAAAGACTAAAAAACCATTTTTCCCAGGCTTAAATTTGGGCAAATTTTCGGCTTTTTTCAAAGGGGTTAGTACACGAAAAAATATGAAAATCTCAAAAAATGAAATATCAAAAATACTTTCCACTAGGCAAGGTGGGATGGTGTTAAGGACATCCGTCCACAAAACTCCCGCCCGGGATGTCCAAATGGGCCCGGAATTAAGGTAATGTCCCTCTGAACACCCGTTGCGGACACATGCTCGGTATTTTATGAATAACTTGAGATCCGTTGGTCCAATCGGGCCGTTTGAGGACTCCTGGGACAGCTAACTTCGATAGCTACGACTTTACTGCGGAGGTTTTCAGAGAATTCCTCCTCTAAAAAGACTAAAAAACCATTTTTCCCAGGCTTAAATTTGGGCAAATTTTAGGCTTTTTTCAAAGGGGTTAGTACACGAAAAAATATGAAAATCTCAAAAAATGAAAAATCAAAAATACTTTCCACTAGGCAACGTGGGATGCTTTTAAGGACATCCGTCCACAAAACTCCCGCCCGGGATGTCCAAATGTGCCCGGAATTAAGGTAATGTCCCTCTGAACACCCGTTGCGGACACATGCTCGGTATTTTATGAATAACTTGAGATCCGTTGGTCCAATCGGGCCGTTTGAGGACTCCTGGGACAGCTAACTTCGATAGCTACGACTTTACTGTGGAGGTTTTCAGAGAATTCCTCCTCTAAAAAGACTAAAAAACCATTTTTCCCAGGCTTAAATTTGGGCAAATTTTCGGCTTTTTTCAAAGGGGTTAGTACACGAAAAAATATGAAAATCTCAAAAAATGAAAAATCAAAAATACTTTCCACTAGGCAAGGTGAGATGCTGTTAAGGATATCCGTCCACAAAACTCCCGCCCGGGATGTCCAAATGTGCCCGGAATTAAGGTAATGTCCCTCTGAACACCCGTTGCGGACACATGCTCGGTATTTTATGAATAACTTGAGATCCGTTGGTCCAATCGGGCCGTTTGAGGACTCCTGGGACAGCTAACTTCGATAGCTACGACTTTACTGCGGAGGTTTTCAGAGAATTCCTCCTCTAAAAAGACTAAAAAACCATTTTTCCCAGGCTTAAATTTGGGCAAATTTTCGGCTTTTTTCAAAGGGGTTAGTACACGAAAAAATATGAAAATCTCAAAAAATGAAATATCAAAAATACTTTCCACTAGGCAAGGTGGGATGGTGTTAAGGACATCCGTCCACAAAACTCCCGCCCGGGATGTCCAAATGGGCCCGGAATTAAGGTAATGTCCCTCTGAACACCCGTTGCGGACACATGCTCGGTATTTTATGAATAACTTGAGATCCGTTGGTCCAATCGGGCCGTTTGAGGACTCCTGGGACAGCTAACTTCGATAGCTACGACTTTACTGGGGAGGTTTTCAGAGAATTCCTCCTCTAAAAAGACTAAAAAACCATTTTTCCCAGGCTTAAATTTGGGCAAATTTTCGACTTTTTTCAAAGGGGTTAGTACACGAAAAAATATGAAAATCTCAAAAAATTAAAAATCAAAAATACTTTCCACTAGGCAAGGTGGGATGCTGTTAAGGACATCCGTCCACAAAACTCCCGCCCGGGATGTCCAAATGTGCCCGGAATTAAGGTAATGTCCCTCTGAACACCCGTTGCGGACACATGCTCGGTATTTTATGAATAACTTGAGATCCGTTGGTCCAATCGGGCCGTTTGAGGACTCCTGGGACAGCTAACTTCGATAGCTACGACTTTACTGCGGAGGTTTTCAGAGAATTCCTCCTCTAAAAAGACTAAAAAACCATTTTTCCCAGGCTTAAATTTGGGCAAATTTTAGGCTTTTTTCAAAGGGGTTAGTACACGAAAAAATATGAAAATCTCAAAAAATGAAAAATCAAAAATACTTTCCACTAGGCAAAGTGGGATGCTTTTAAGGACATCCGTCCACAAAACTCCCGCCCGGGATGTCCAAATGTGCCCGGAATTAAGGTAATGTCCCTCTGAACACCCGTTGCGGACACATGCTCGGTATTTTATGAATAACTTGAGATCCGTTGGTCCAATCGGGCCGTTTGAGGACTCCTGGGACAGCTAACTTCGATAGCTACGACTTTACTGGGAGGTTTTCAGAGAATTCCTCCTCTAAAAGGGCAAAAAAACCATTTTTCCCAGGCTTAAATTTGGGCAAAGTTTCGGCTTTTTTCAAAGGGGTTAGTACACGAAAAAATATGAAAATCTCAAAAAATGAAAAATCAAAAATACTTTCCACTAGGCAAGGTGGGATGCTGTTAAGGACATCCGTCCACAAAACTCCCGCCCGGGATGTCCAAATGTGCCCGGAATTAAGGTAATGTCCCTCTGAACACCCGTTGCGGACACATGCTCGGTATTTTATGAATAACTTGAGATCCGTTGGTCCAATCGGGCCGTTTGAGGACTCCTGGGACAGCTAACTTCGATAGCTACGACTTTACTGGGGAGGTTTTCAGAGAATTCCTCCTCTAAAAGGGCAAAAAAACCATTTTTCCCAGGCTTAAATTTGGGCAAAGTTTCGGCTTTTTTCAAAGGGGTTAGTACACGAAAAAATATGAAAATCTCAAAAAATGAAAAATCAAAAATACTTTCCACTAGGCAAAGTGGGATGCTTTTAAGGACATCCGTCCACAAAACTCCCGCCCGGGATGTCCAAATGTGCCCGGAATTAAGGTAATGTCCCTCTGAACACCCGTTGCGGACACATGCTCGGTATTTTATGAATAACTTGAGATCCGTTGGTCCAATCGGGCCGTTTGAGGACTCCTGGGACAGCTAACTTCGATAGCTACGACTTTACTGGGGAGGTTTTCAGAGAATTCCTCCTCTAAAAGGGCAAAAAAACCATTTTTCCCAGGCTTAAATTTGGGCAAAGTTTCGGCTTTTTTCAAAGGGGTTAGTACACGAAAAAATATGAAAATCTCAAAAAATGAAAAATCAAAAATACTTTCCACTAGGCAAGGTGGGATGCTGTTAAGGACATCC